>CM073768.1:22829534-24029534 GCA_037158775.1 Hetaerina titia
CCTTCGGTTACTTCTAAATATTTGACCACTTTGGTGTAGTTTATCAAACAGAGCTGTAGACTATTGTTTACCCTGGTTGGTGTTCTTATTATTTGGTGCATTGATTGAATGGTGAACGTTTTAAGTTTGCCTCTCCCGAATCGCGGTTTCTCACAGCGGTGCCAAGGCAGTAGTTATCCCAATTTATTGAAGGAAAATTGAAATCACCTCCAACTATTACGTTTTTCATGTTACTGACGTACCGTTTGAGATTTTAATTTCGCCTAAACAAGGATTCAGCCGCGGTGTATGTACTTTTATAGGAGGCCTATAGAAGAGTGTGTTCTTCCCTATATTACAACTAGGAGACTGAATAAAATGTTAAAAGAGTGGACACAATCAATTTCAAAGGAAGGTGGACCAAGAGTGTCATTCACTGCTCGTAAAGACGTAAGTATTGGCACCGCTGGTGCTACTGTGGAAAAATATTGTCGAATAGCGTCAATAGCACTATCAGAAATGTTGTAAATTTCATTGGCTATGTATTGCATTGCAACCTAGACGTTGGCAGCTGAAAATTTCATGGGACATGTTTGTTACCGCTGTGGGTTCCAATATTTTTCGCTCAAATCAACGTGAAGAGTGTTTCTAATACACCACATAGTCAAGGTCCAGCCCAATGTGATTTCATTTCAGTAGCCCAATACTCAGAGACACCTTCGAGGAATTTGGTCATGAATTTTCCATTGTCAGGAATCAGGCGTAGACGAGCTCTGCACATCTCAATTTGCAACGACTGCCCTTGGCGTAATACTGAAGTCAATCCATTAAAACCGCATATATATTAAACATTAGGCTAACAATATCATTTAAAATTTAATTTTTGCAAATAAAAGTATTCGAATAAACATGGTAAGTGATCACTGTTTATTGACAGATCTCTCATGTAACCACTCACGCAGCATCAAAATAAGTCACTTTTCTCTCTGCATATAATCGTAGAACTCTATATTTTTCCTAATTATTATTTATCAAAAAGTCATCATTTTCCTAATTCCCACCTATGACTCTTCCACCGGACTTATGTAATGGGCATGAAGGTACAATTTACATTATTTCCGGCTTCCGTGTTTTATGAACGAAAGTGTCATTGAATCCTGGATATTGTTGTTTTCTCTTGGTAATCCTACAAGGAATGTGTTAATTTTAAATACTTTATGTTGGTTATAATGAATTCTGTACTAGAAAGACAAAAGTAGTCATAGCTTAATGTAAGCTGCCATATGTGTGCCACATAATAAAAGTTTAAATGGAAAATTAGCCTCTTTGATAATATTATTAGACTTTACATTCGTTAAATTATTCTTCTTATTTTTATCTTTTATTTAAAGCTTTAATTAAATTCAGACAAATAGATCCTTCAAATCTCGAATAAAATTTCAAATTAACAGTCATAGTAATTTCAATCCTCCTCTCTCTGGCCTAAAACGTGATTCGTAAACCCTTAAGAATAGTTATTTCCCTCCTTAAGACACTCCCAGCAAGACAATGAGCAAACCGCATTCACTTTGGATGCAAATGCGACGGGGAGCAGCATAGAGTTCCCCGCTGAGCTTACCTCGTCTCTAGATTGAAGTAATTAAAGCACGTACATAGTCATTTCGTGGGAAAATATTCCGCGCCCACATCAATCATGTAAGTACGTACTCGCAATAGACTTCGAGGATTTACAGTCCCGCACTGCAATTCCCCCCTTCCCTTCTTCCCTTCCTCCCACCTCCCGCCCCCCACGTGGCGATGCATAAAACATATGGAGTGGCTTTTCGCGAGAATACTACGAAAACGAGTGGGATGGATGCCGGGCGGGTGGAGAGACTGGAGATGGATGGGGATGGAGGGGGTGGAGTCGGGGGAGAGTGGGGGGGTAGGGGGTGGAACATCCGAGGGGTACGGCCGGGGGAGGGATGGGGTTTGGAGGAGGGAAGGAAAAGGGGGCGGCGGGGACGGTCGGGGGATCGAGGGGCGGACGGTCAGCACGGACGGACTAAGTGCATCCCAGATATCAAGAGCACTCGCTTTTCCTCTTCCCTCTCTCTCTTTCTCCCATCGCATCTCTCTCTCATCCCTTCTCTCTCCCTCCTCCCCCCTTTTCTAACCCCTCGCTTCACCCTCCCAACAACCCCTCTTCCCTCCCCCCTCCTGCACCAGCCCTCCATATACACTCCCCCAATATCTCTGCGTACGCGCGCGCGCGCGTGTGTGTGTGTGTTATTTCCTTGTTCCGCCGCAATCACTTTAAGTGGCGTTTTGTGCCTTCCCTTTCGATGTCGTCGCTGCGGTAACGACCCCGATGCCCGCCATTGTGAACTGGAACCGGAATGAATTCGCGAGGGTCGCTCAAGGACTTTCCACGGTTGGTTAATTAATTGGCGGCAGGAAGGGCGAGTGTGTGTGTGTGTGTGTGCGTCTGTATATGTGCGCTTGTATTGGTGTGTATGTGTCCGCGAGCGACGAGGGTGGTTTTCTGGGTGCGCCGTGAGTTGTAGTTCCCGTGTGCATGCGCGAGGGTGTGTTTCGCCGAAACCTTGGTTTTCTGTTGGGTTTTTGCAGCGCGCTTACTCCCTATATCCCATCCAAAAAGACTTCAAGGCTTTCCTCTCTCATTCTCCATTAGAAAGCAAGAAAACTCTCTTATTTAATAATATCATATGGCCGGAATCTGTTGAAGAAAATTAATCTTATCAGGTAAAAGGCGGGATGGGCCGGTCCAAAAACTTCGATGGGGATACGTATGGGCAAAAGTATAAAATTCAGACGATTGACCGCGGCTTCGCTCTCCAAGAATGGCATTGACGAATGCATGCTTCAAAGCTCTAAACTCTCCTCAACCACATAGGTATTCTCATGATGAAAGCGCCACAAATTCTTTGCATTGTGTCTTTGAAGGAAAAATATAACCATTGAAGATGAACTCATAGAGGGATTTACCCGTTTATTAATTAAACCATAACCATATATCACAAGGAATTGTCCAGATACAGGGGCATGTCACAAGAAAAGACTTGGAGCTGTGTAAAAGATAAGGTGTAGAGTCTATTCAGTTGAAAGTTTTATGTCAACTTGACAATATTTGGAAATCGGTAGGGATTTTCTATGCTTCGCGTTTTAAGAAACATATCAATCAGAATATTAAGCCAGATTTAGAAAAGATAGACAAGGAACGGACTTCACCATTTAGTAATTACCAATAAATCGATTGTTTCTTCAAGGACGATAAGTTCTTTCTCCGTATAAAGTTTTAGCGCTCACCGAAACATCTTCTCTTACAGAGTTTAAAATTGGCCAACTCCAAGTTACATAGGTCGTTGAATCAACTAGGGTAGGGTCCATGATGATATTCCGTAGACAGTTTAGTCACCGAAACACATCCATTACAGAAAATATGTACTTAGTGCCCCCTACCTTACGTTTGAATAAGTGTTTATTAATATACATTGATACATGTTGATGAGGTTAAACCAATGTCCATTCTGCGGAGTTTAAAATTGACTTGACGAGGAGGTAGGTCAATGGAAGCGCTATCAAACATGTAATTTACTTTTATAATCATCAGTATTTCAATTCAAAGCACACAGCATTGCTTGACTCCGCTGCTTCACTCTTTTTCTCCAAGACTATCTATCGTATTCCTTATTACCTTCGGGAACCGGAATAACTGGAACATGCTATAGAACAAATGCAAAAATGTCCTTAAAATTTAAAAATGAGGATACAGAAATTACGAAGTTGCCTGGAATACTCATCTCTGCTGATGCATTCCATCAAATATGTTTTAAATTCTGATTTGTTGATTTGATATTTTGATAATGTTATCAAATTAATTTACAACACCTGCCAAGCGGTTTAAAATGAATAAGTATGCAGTCCCAATTGAAATTAGGTTACTTCATTTAATAAATTTCATATATATATATTATAATATTAATTTTTCTCTTTCTTTATCATTGGTAAAATTAAAATCCCGTACTTAAACATCTTAATTGATATCAATAGTAGTAAATAGGACGTCTAGTGCGTAAATTAGCAGAAATATTGGAATATTTTAAGTTGTGGATATGGAGAAGAATGGAAAAATAAAATGGACAGAACTTTCAACAAACATACGGGAGAGAGATAATTTGTTGGAAGAAATCCGAATATGAGAGGGAAAGTGTATGCAGGAAATATTGACTGGCAATGGATTTTGGAGAATGCGATAAAAATAGCAGGTTGGGCAAGCGAATTAGAGGGAGAAAAATATTAGGAGAAATGTACAGAATGAAGAGAAATGGAGAGTAGGTAACGCTAATAACGGTTTATTGCAGTGCATAGTTTTTGAGATATTTACTGGGGTGTAAAAGTGTAGTCTGGATCCATGGAAAACCTACTGTTACCCGTAGACTACCCTTAACAAAGACTTAATTTCGTCTAATAATGCCTGGAAGTCCTTCTTAAAGCATAATCGGTATAGGAAAGTCATTATCTTTTGAATCCTATTGGCTCTAACCCTTACGAATGCATCTCCGCACCATGAATTTTTACTGATCCATCAAATACATTCCGTATGTATTCTCTTCAATCTTCACTGTACCTCTTTTCATAAACATTACAGCTCACGAGAAAGATGAATTGTCTTGTATTTTTTCAAGGAAGATAAATAACCCCCTTATTAAACAAGAGCCTATCGACACGTTCCCAGCCCAGGAGGAAACCCCTTCACTTTGCTTCCCTGCAACCACGGAACTCTTGCAAAAACATACAGCCTAGCAGTGAGGCGGGGGGAAGGGGGAGTGGTTTGAGGAGATTTTGAGAGGGAGGGAAAGAAAAGAGCTTTCCTCCTGGAGCGGAGCGGCCAGGCCCGACGCGCCGCTATCTCTTTGTATCAGCGCATTATCTGCCGAAGCAGATATTCCGGTGTGGCGTCGACTTATTAGCGGTTTCGCCTTTGAGGGGTTGGCAGCCCTGAAGATCGCCTGTAAAAGGGGCGGGAAAGGAGGCGGGGGAGGGTGTGTATATGGCGATGGCGTAGGGAGAGGGGAGGAGTGAAGTGGAGGGATTAATAAATGGGGGAGGAGAAGGGGCTGAAGTGAGTGCGGTCGAAGGGGAGAGTGTCGGGCGGGGAGGGAGTCGAGGGGACAATTCTTAACAGGGGAGTGTCTCATTAGACAAGGGAGGTGGTTTGGGGCGGTGGGGAGAGAGGGGGAAGGGAGAGTTCGAGGAACGGGAGGGGCTCTGGGAGGGGGTGACGGGGAGGATCTGTTGAGGGTTTGTGGGAAGGGATGGTCTCATAATGACGAGGGAAATGTCGGGAGGGCGGGCGAGGGGGAGAGGGGAGGAGGGCACAGGGAAGAATGATGGGAGCAGGGGGAGGGCGAGGAGGGAAAATGGAAGAGGAGGGATGGATGAAAGGAGGGGGTAAGCGTGCGAAGGAAGAGAAAGGATATGAAACGACGCAAAGGGAATATTAGGGGGCATGTTAGATTTTGTGTCTGAAACGTAAATGTATTGATGCATTATGACATTTGAGTAATAGTAGTATATCGGTTGTGGGCGGTATTTCGTCATATCCTACGATAGTACCCGTCGAACGCCGAAGCTAAGTATTTTCACTGGTTATTAGTCTCCCAGTTAACAGAGCTGTATAATCTCCTTTTCAGGGTAATCTCTTTTTTTCCAAAAAAATCGAAGTACTTTCACGAAAACTTGGTACATAAACCAAGAAAAGTAGAAATTAGTTTATAGGGTACATACGTATTTTAGATTCTGATAGCTACTTCGGTAGAGACTACAACAATAACAGTTCCAACATACCGCAAATAATGGATGAGGCACCTTGTTCTAGTGTTGTTTCTTCTTCCAAATTAAAATATTTTATTGCTAATTAAGTAGTACACACTGGTATCCAGGGAACATAGGTACAGGGAAAAATTAGTCACTACTTTGCCACCATAACCTTGGTAGTAAATTACTAGTCGCCAGTACCTCGAATATTACCGTCGGTATCGGTGGCTATGGTAAGGCTAGATCTTTTCTGGTATCTTGTCATCGGAATTGCCCCCTGATTTTTTCTTGTGGGTACCGCTGTGTAATGTCAATACTCGGTCATATGTTATTCACGCTCGATTACAGGGCAGTGGGTAAGCATTTCTTACTGTAAACATCGATGGGGGTCGAGTAGCAAACGCAATCACCCCAACTTTACGGATTTAGTAGCGTTATAAATCTTTTATTAATCAACACATCCACATTTTGTCATCCACATGAGAAAGGTTCGTTTAACTGGTTTGTAAATATGATCTTACGCTCCGAATAACCTCGACGGAACGTTTTTACTTGACATAAGTTATCAAAAAAGTTAATACTTAACACTCACGGGCTTCGCTTTGAGGAATTTTTGGATGCCCATATTAAAAGAGTTTGTAATGTTCCGTAGGCCTAAAGTCTGTGGAAATAAACTCTTTTAATATGGGCAATAAAAGTACAGTTTAACAGAACAACCAAAGGTACAGTTAAACCAGCCCAGTTTAAAAATAAAGTTACAAAAAATAATAAATTAAAATATAAAGTGACAAAAAATACAATAAAACCGATTAATAATTTGAAGTAATCCAGGTAATAGCCAGATGAAAGCGTAAGGAGAAAAATTAAATGTGTCCCGGTAATTGGCCATCCTCTCTTGAAGCTTCTGACGTTTACAGGAAAAGATTGAAGAACATATCCCGGTGATTTGTTCCAATCACTTACACCCTTATTCAGGAAGGAGTGCGTAAATCAATACCAACAGATATTTAAGCAAAAAATAATCAATATCGACACCTTCAAGAAATCGTTATTTAAGGCATAGATTTCACGCAACTCTCTTAAGTAATTTTGCAAAAAAAATATAGTAAATTCATGAATAGACAATCTCATGCTCGTGTTCAAATTAATTTCATTGAAAAAATTAACTAGCAGAGGAAGAGTTAGTTGCGAAACAGAGACTTCAATGCATGCTTCGTCCCAGGCCTCCCCATGCCTCCCTTATGATTACCTCCACAACTGTTTTGAAAAGCACACTTGATATTGGGCATCTTTGTCTCACCCCCTTCTGAGACTTGTATGTACAGGTAGCGGGTAAACCGCCTATCCCTCCAATATACGTATCGTACCCCTATCTTCTGTGATACGATACATTTATTTTTTCTTCCCCGTTACTCTATTGCACGTCTTATCAAAATTTACACGTTTGAAATGAAACTAATTGTTCTTTAGTCTTCTCATGCGGATGTGTTTCTCTACCTTGCGATGAGAACTAACAGCGATCTGACGAAACCTTATAGCCTGATCCCTCCCCCATAAATGATACAAATTAACCCATAAAACTCTTCCATCCACGTTTTTCTATATGCTTACGTAGTTTTATGTAGAGCTCCCCTAAAATAAACGAAAAATACGTACTCAATACTTAGAGGTTCGCATACTGAGCACAGCGAATATAAGGTAGCGAACCCCTTCAGATAATGAAGATTAACGAAACTCAAGAGATCACTGCCCAACAAAACCACTAGGCGTCTCCATGAGCACTAAGTAAACTCCACCACCACTATGTGACCTTGCTAAATTTAGAGGCCTTTATTTCATGGAAGTATCACCAGTGAGGGAACCTCAATACAAGCAATATCAGGATGATCAGGTACTCCACGGTGCCAATGTTATGAAGAAATATGAAGATTTCATTAGAAACTTAGGCCCCCATCAACGGACTAGGAAACTACAATAAATTACTTTAACTTAGAAATACCTTGTAATTAAATGCCGTTTACATTATTACTGTTATCCATAAACATACAATTTACCATTTTCCTAATAACCGTTTTCTGGTTTGTCTTTGCATCCTTCCTGAGTGTTGCAGGGACTTCTACCAACAATGTCATTCAACCACTGGCCTTCGGTCTTGCTCGTTCATTTGGGACGGCGACGCCATGGCCTACAAGTAGTCTCTACTATTCAGCCTCGGTAGGTCGGTAACGCCACGCGGTAGCGCTCGTGGAACCAGACGTGACGGCATGGTCTTCTTACGGACAATGTCCGTTGCGACGGCATGACAATTGACGGATGAGACATTCCACATACACCAAGAGCGATTCTCCCAAAATAAAGTCTTCCCTGACCATTAGGCTGAGTAGCAATTTTTATTAAACTGTTGTTTAAAAAATTGAAAACAGCCCATTTAACCTTTTAAATCAGCCAAACAACAAGAAAAATTGTTTATGCTGACGCGGAGGAGGAAACTAGCCTAGGCTACCATCATATCCGTCACCTATGGATTCGCTGTCGATGGCGTTATCCTGCCCCGTCGAGGCCTGGCAGTGGTACATTATTAATGACTTGTCTAGATACTTATTAGGCGTACTATTGTATCGGCAGATGACTTGGGAGTGTGTGCCGATTGCTAGCCGCATGTGCAGCGAGGATCCAAGTAGCTTTCCTTCTGCCTCTTACCAGTTCCCCCTTTCGACCCACTGGCACCACCTTCAGTCATACCATTCTCATCTTTCAACATTTTCTCTGGCTTCAATCGTTGTGGCCAACGAGTATATCGCACATTAAATATTTCCACACATTTGTGAACAGAATGATTAATTTTAGCGTTTTAAAATAACGTCATAATGTCATTTAATATTTTTTAAATTTATCTATTTGTATACTCGTTGAAATCTTGTCTCTTCGCGATCCGGTTTCCCAAATTTCACTTATCCGCTGCGTTACATTTGTGGCTTGTAATTTCACTCCCCGAAATAGAATCATTTGAAGGAAAAATATCCGAGTTATGATTGAACATACTGTTAGACATATTCATTATTGGATGAAGTTTTCTCGGGTCTTCCACCGGGTCAGGGGTTCCATGTTGGCCGATGTTTCGATGCCCGACTCGTGCATCGTCCTCAGGGTTGATGATTGCCACTCTGTTTTTGGCCGTCTTATATACCTGCGCTCTCGGGTTCAGGTGACTTCTGATTGGTCGCCGGGTCGTTGTGCTCTGTGCCTTTCTCTTTTTACCTCCATTAGCACGGGTTTCCATGTGTTGCTGAGAGAATAACCGGAATCCCTATTGAAATTCCGCTCTGCCATTTTAATTTCGATGGATTCTTTAATGATGCGGTCCCAGTAACCACCGGCGCGTAATCCATCTGCTTGCTCGTAGTATTCGCCATTATACAGGAAGTATGCAGTGGCAATGGGATCTCCACTCTCCCCCGCCATAGCAAACTTCTTCATGGAAGACTTTGAAGAAAAGGCACTAAAATCAGCCCCGCTTCGCCCGAAACATTTCTTTCGGTATGTCGACGACACCTTCGTGATTTGGCGAAGGATGCACTTGACGAATTCCTTGTGCACATGAATCGCCAGCACCCCAATATATCCTTCACCATGGAATTGGAAATCGACGGCAAACTCCCTTTCCTCGATATCCTGGTCCAACGTAAGAGCAATGGCACACTCGGACATAGTGTGTATCGAAAGCCGACGCACACAGGGCTGTATCTTAATGGAAACAGCCACCACCACCCAGCCCAAAGGCGAGCAGTGCTGAACACACTCTTCCAACGAGCCAAGGTCATCGCCGACAAGAATAGTTTGCAGGAGGAGATCAACCACCTGAAAACCACCTTCCTCAAGAACGGGTATAGTGGACGCGAAATCTCCCTGGCCCTAAAAAGGTCCTTCGACCCGCAAGCACGCACGGTGGAGGAAAAAGAAAAACCATTAGCCAGGGTCTGCTTGCCGTACGTCGCCTCGATCTCCGGAAAAATATCCAGGATACTAGCGAGGCATAAAATCGAGGCAATCCATAAACCACCGGGGAAAATTAGAAATTTACTTGTCAGAGCAAAGGACCCAATCGGCCTAAAGACACCAGGGATATACCAAGTCCCGTGTTCCTGCGGAGATGTCTACATTGGAGAGACGGGTCGGACCATCGAGACCAGGTTAAAGGAGCATAAAAGACACCTACGCCTAGGGCAGCTGGAAAAATCTGCCATCGCCGAACACAGCGTCGAGATGGATCACTCAATTAATTTCAACGAGACCAAGCTACTTGCCCGCGCCGGTGGTTACTGGGACCGCATCATTAAAGAATCCATCGAAATTAAAATGGCAGAGCGGAATTTCAATAGGGATTCCGGTTATTCTCTCAGCAACACATGGAAACCCGTGCTAATGGAGGTAAAAAGAGAAAGGCACAGAGCACAACGACTCGGCGACCAATCAGAAGTCACCTGAACCCGAGAGCGCAGGTATATAAGACGGCCAAAAACAGAGTGGCAATCATCAACCCTGAGGACGATGCACGAGTCGGGCATCGAAACGTCGGCCAACATGGAACCCCTGACCCGGTGGAAGACCCGAGAAAACTTCATCCAGCAAATACGCCGGGAAAGCACCAGATCTTACTTCATATTCATTATTATGAAAATGCATTTCCATCAATCGATTTAACTTCATAATCATTGAGTTTTCTCGTTGTTTTTAGAGATTGTTCAGGACAGCATTCTCATTGCATAGCCAACATTGACTTGATGTCCTGCAATCCTCTACAAGAGAGTACCCAAGAGATGGCACGTGTTATGATAACAGGCGTAAACATAGACGAGGATAGCCTGGGGCCATTAGCATCTTTTTCACCAAAGTATATGGGCCTTAAGCATTCCCTTATAATTCTACATTGTCAGAGTGTAAATATCATTCGCCTTGACCGGGATTCGAACCCGTATCCCTCCACGTCCGACAGCCTGCTGCAGTCAGTTAAGCTCAAATCCCCAAAATCTCGGAGTGTAAGAAGACGGTAGCTTAACTGGCTAAAGCACTCAGCCGCTCATCGAGGGATCCAGGCACGAATCCCGGTCAATTCGAATGATATTTACACTCTGAAACGATTGCATTGTAACGCACATTTAGCGGATGACTTCATTACAAGTTACAGTTGCAATTCCCGCATTTTCTTGGAATTTCCCTCATAGCATGTAACCGAATGGTGAAAATGATCGTACTTATTGTGGCTTCCCGTAATAATTGCTATGACATTACCACGACCTAACATTATAGCCATTTACATCATAAACATATTTGGGTAACTCACTATTGGCAAAACTTTTAGGGTAATGTGGACGAGCCGAGAAACCCGAAGTCCGAGCTGATACTCTTAATAAATGGTGTCATGGGGTCACTTAGTTTAACTTCCCATATAGTGACCGATGAACAGCAGTTGAAGGTCCCTCCAATGGGAGCTCAAAGACGGTTAAGTTTATCGCAGAAAATATGTCATCGGAATCCGACCCTTAGGTCCTTCAAATGGGAAGTAATTGCACCAACACATTCTCATTTAATCATTGTACCTTAATTTAAAATATGACTATTAAAATTTACTTCATGTGATGAGATGAAAAGCTTTGTCACATCATAGGTTTCAATGCATTTTACTTTAATACTTGCTCACTTGGCTTCTCAAGGCATTTTGTATATTAGGACGTGGAGAAAATACACGTGGATTTCGGGTAGCAGATATTTTTATTTCAAAATTTATTCCCAAGTATAACTCAAAATAAACCAATTTTCCTACCCAAAAGGCTTCATTCCACATGGTTTGATTCTTATCATTAAATATTTCTGTTTTATAGGCTAATTAAAAATCGCGCGTTTTACTATTTTACCTGATATCAGCATTTTTCAACTTCGTGTCTCTATTTAAGTTCCAAATAAACTAATTCTCTCATGCTAACCAGTTGAATTCTTTTAACATTCACTTAATCAACGACGAAGTAAGTAAACTTTGAATGGTCACATTGGACTCAATCGGTCTCTCTGGCTTGAGTTTTTGCAGTATAAACATTTTTTTGCAAAATCATAAACGGTAGATAATTTGGGCACACCTCGTTTGGATGCATTGTTGCCATCAGCCATATTTCGTATTCCATGCCGTTGGCACACATTGACCCAGGTGGCGTATTGGTCCGTCCACCATCACGTAAGGTAACAATGCAAATAGTTATGATGAAAAGGAGATGAAATGGCGAAACGAAAGCGTAAAAAAAGCAGGAGTGGCGCCTCACCCCTTTCCCTCCTCCCATTCGAATGAGAGAAGAAGGGAGGGAGCGGGAAGGGTAAGCTGGGGGCCAGAGGCAGGACACTCCGGATGTTCCCTCAACGGCCCAAGCCTTGGCTTTTATGCGTAAGCACCATTTACAGAGGCCCTGTATTGGTCAGTGAAGCGAGGGGGGAGGGGCGAAGGGAGAGGGGAGCCTGTGTAGGGAGGGCGGGCCGGAGCCTTTAACTTTATCACCATCCACACCACTGCCGCCGCCGCCGCCACCGATAGTCAACCTCCCCCTTCCGCTCCAACCTACCCCTCCCCCTACACTCACTACAACCCTCCAGGGCAGTGAGGGGAGATGCGTCCCCCGGGGGCCCGCAAATTGTCCCAACGCTACGACTTCCCCCTCTCCTTCCTCCCGGAACCTCGACCGCTCCCCGCGACCCCTTCCTTCCCCCACCCCTCCCCCTTTCTTCTCCTTCCAGCGTCAAATTCCTCCCCCTCCACCCTTCACTCCGACTTCCCGATCTACCCGCGCCGTTGGAATGTGTGTTGAGGGATGTGTAAAAATGAGAAAGGAAGCGGGCGAAAACTGCAGCCCACACTGCGCTATGCTCCCCGTCACCTATTTTATTTCCTCAGTGTCTAAAGTGCTCATTTTGGCGTTCCGGGCCGAAAAAAACGTAAGAAAAAGCCCGCTTGCGTAATAATAGAAGTATCCTCATGTTATAGCTGTTCTTAAAATTGCATGAGGATGAATTAATAGCATAAACACTTAGGTTTAGGACAAAGTAGAGCAGTTTAGGAGAGCCTTTCGTCATCTCCTTTACTATTTTTGTGATTAAATCCTTCGTTCCCCGTCACCCGATGTGTATTTTTGGCCCTCCGGTCTATCATTTTTCCCAAAGTTTTCGTCTTACCGCTGTGAACAGGCATGCGTATATATTCCCCGTATAGCTCGCGCTTGAAGACCTCTTCGTCGATGTTGTCCTGGGGTTCCTCCGTGACAGTTCTCGACGGATGTTGGGCCTCGACGTTTTATCGCTAATAATATGTTTGCAGGTGATGGATCCGAATAAATTGCTACCACTGGGTGAACTAACTACAAGACGAGAGCTGGTCACAATATTGGCGTTGGGACAATTAGCGTAACCAAATTTATTAAGAAAAAATTATCAACTCACCATTCTTTCTTCAAATCAGGTACCGAAAATGAGTGAAAGGGGAGAAGTAATTCGATTTTACCCTCAGTTAGGCTCCACAATGGGGTGAAGGAGGTACGTCGCACTGAATCGCGGCGTCGCCCTCTCCGCCAGCTCTGTTCCTCCTCACGCGTCGCGGTAACCATGGCCCCGACCTTTGCCCGGTCCAATCCCTTCCCACCACCCCCTGAAACTCACCCCCGCACCTCCATTCCTCCCCCACATATCTTTATCCCACCCCTTTTTTTAACCTTCCTCTGAAAGCACATAATATTTCCTACCCTCCCCTTAACCTCTCTCTTTCAAACATTCACCTCTATTTCAATACCCCTTCATCCCCCTCCTCGCTTTCCTATCCGGACCATATTTACCATCCCCCTTAGCCCACCAATCCCCAATCCCCCCTCTGCACCTCTTTGCACTCCCCACCCCCGTCCTAGGGACGCACTCGCCACCCCCTTCCTCTCATCACTCATCCCCCAGGGCCCCTCCAATTTAAACCTATCCCACCCCACCGGAGACCACCCTATTCTGATAACTACCTCCCCCTCACTCCAAACGCCACACATTCCGAACTCCCTCCCCCCTCCCGCCTTTTCTCCCCTCCATTTTCAAACCCCCCGTATTTAAATTGGTCCAATAATCCCAGGCGCTGCCCCCTCCCTCCCCCTCTCTTCCCCACGCCCCCCTCCTCTCGTGCCCTGCCTCCATTTCAAATCCCCTTCGCGCCCAACGTCTCACCCCTTCCACTACCATGGAATCCTTCCCCTTCACACCGTCCTCCCCTTTCCTGCCACCCCCCCACGCATGACCCCTATCCTATCCTTTCCACTCTCTCCCAGCTCTCTCATTTTCTCCCCACACCCTTCCCCAGACCCTTACCCTTCGCCTCTTCTGTGGTATCCTCTCCACTGGGATATTCGTGGAACGGAACGTCTCTCCGGACGTCGGATATATAATGACCATGAGACTGTATGTCCGCAAAATGTCTGACCGGTTTTGAGAGGAGCAAAACATCTCTGTCTATTAATACTGTCATGTGTTCATGCGTGCTCGGCAACATAATCATATTGTAAAACCAAATTTTGCAAAGATTTTGTTTTTGAAGCACTATGTGTAGGTAATTCACTGATATAATGAATGACTCTATTCTGAATGCACAAAAGTATTTTTAAACATATAATGCCTCTTAAATCTTGCATAAAATATTAATGCTACCTAGAAAATAGGTTAGACTAGAATATTTCTCTGGTAAGGTATGCAGAAGAGACGTTAAGAAGTACTTGAAATGATCTACTCGTGAAAACAAATTAACCAATTGAACTTTTGACATGGACATGCTCATAGAGTTAAGATTTGTGAATTAAATAGAAGATATTGGGGGTAAAAAACTAAGTCATCATTAAAATTGATCCTATTTCCAACAGCTAATATGGTGCTACGAGTAAGTTTTCTTTATTGATCAAGATTTTATCGCAGCTATTCTGCGCATTGAAGCAATTTGTTAGTCATACGAGTAAAAAATTTCGTCAGTTAAGTTAAATTTACTAGATTATGTACGAACTTTTCATAGCTCATGCCTGAAAATGCTTTTTAATATTTACATTTCAACTTTCCGTTTGAAAGCTCATAGAAAATAGGATAAGAATACCTACTACCTTTTACTAGGGTCTATTACCGAAATACGTATATGAGTTGGGTAGTTATACTGACTAATTGAAGTAGAAGATGTCCCCAATGTGATGAAACAGAAGTACCGTATTAATAAAGTTTTGTGAATATACAAAAGTTGTCTTAATCCTCAAAGATTACTAAACGTGTTATGTATGATGTGAAGTTCTTACTGCTGTGAAGAATGATATTACTTTGAACTGACATAAGCCCATCCGAATGCCTGTTCGATTCTCGGGCATATGTTGGAGAGTCATTCTTGCATGTCACTTCATATACCTTTCTCGGTAGTGGACTTTTCGTTTAGTATGTTTCAAAAGTATATTAGGAATTGTTTGAGATCATCATGTACGATGAAATACGGAGTAACTATTCAGGGTTGCACTTATATTATATGTCATAATTATGCATCAACTATCTCGTAGCAGTATAAAAGTCATTGGATGCATAAGTAAGTCTAGACACTCCTTATCGAAATCTTTGACATGGAGTGTCCAAAAATACGTTAAATATTTAAATGCACAAAGATGTTCATTGTTGAAGGCCTAGCAATGACCAACCTATTCTGCATCCCATTTATTTCCAGTTTTATATTTATGTATAAGTAAACCATAAGTTTTACGACAGTATAAGTAGAAAACAGATGATAGTGTAATATCATCGCCTCCATAATGTACTTAATGATAAATAGAAACTTAAATAAAACACAACTATAAGTACTGCACAGACGTGGGGGCTTTAGAGTAAAATTCTCAAGTACCAATATTTAAATATTTTCATTAAAATGATTTTTTTATGTGAACCATAAAAATAAAAGTACAAGGTAAAAATTGTCCGATTTCCTTTCAAAATAATCCACGGACCATTGCCTCACTGAGTAGGTATGTCGTGTTTCCTTTGTTGTTACATTTGAACAAATATTTAATACTCGTGGCAGCAAATATTAGGTTATTTTGCGCGTGGTATTGATTTAGTAATTGCTCGTATTATTTCCTTGTATCTTTCACTAGCTTTCATATAATATAAATTTCGAATTACGACACAAGTTTATGTTCATTTAAACTTAGAAAGTTTTAAATTGTATATCGATATTTTTAGTTCCAAGAGTCACATTCTACAATTAACAGAATATCTCTCTAAAAAGGTGAAAGATCCGTACAACTGTGTAAGTTTAAATGTAAAATATTTAGCTATGGAGGGGTGGTCGTCTGAAATTTTATATCACACTAAGTTACAACTGAGGAGTTTCTGAACAAATGAGTGGCCATTATTGCGCGATACTGACAGCATTTTTGAAGAGGATCTATTGATTAAATTCATAAATTGAGTTGAGTGAGTTCAATAAATACATTAGCAACATTGTTTAATACATTTAGACAACATAAAACGACCGCTACCTCTGCTAGTGTGTGACTATACGATAGACTATGATGACACAAACTCCGCAATCAATACGCTTTACTGTTCACCCTTTGTTTCATTTATTTCTAAATACTTGCTCTTTCATTAATATATTTACTCTACTTGATTTCAGCCCTCACACCCTCCTTTTCGGAGCATTCAGAGTGAAAACGTTTTATACAACATTAAAATGTTATAATTACGTGGATTGATGTCGAAATACTTAAAATGAGATAAAAAGTCGGTATTTTGAATTGAACTAATATCAATCACCTATCCATTTGGAGCATTTTCTTTGCAGTTCAATATTGTATTTCACATGGATGCATTTTCACTCACGTAACCCAAATTAAGCTTGTGGGCAATAAATTAAGTGAGGAAACGTAATAAATCCTTTTAAATCAATAAGACCAGCGGAAATTACCAAAGCTAAGAAATGAGATTCCGTCGCAAAGAGAGAAAGAAGAAATACGCTTTCTTCTGCGACAGTTTTTCAACCATCATTTTGGGACGGAAAATAATTGATAATTCCCCTGTTTGCTCATTGAGGTGAGCTTATTAAGGAAAGTTTTTCTTTCCGAAAGGTCTTAAAACGAAAACTACAATAATGCCTCCTCCGTTTACGGTGAATAAGACCGTCATGTGACACCTTGAAGTCGTCCCATTTTCGCCGCACGTACCTTCTCTGGCCAAAGGGGCGTATTTATGGGGGATGTAGCGAGAGGAATCTCCTACCCAAGGAATCGATACGTATGCCGACGTTTAGGAGGAGAGGAGCGAAAGAGGGCACGAGATCGTTCCCAATTCCGCCACCACAGAGATTCCGCCGCCACCGCCTCCCTCTACATATCCGATGTCTCCATCTCCGGCCCAAGTCATTTTGTGCCCGAGGCATTATGTCCAGCGAGACGACTCGTCCCTTTTTAAGCCTCCCCCTCCAACCCGCCCCTCCGCCACCCCCAGCGCCAGAAATTCGATTGAGATCCCTTTCCACGCTTACCCGGTCCCGCTGCCCCCTCTCCCCAACCCTCCCAATGTCCCTGTTAACCCCGTCCCCCCTCACCCTTCCTCCCTCCCCCTCGCTGACCCTCGTTCGCCCTCTCATTTCCATTCCCAATTTCCCCGGTCCACCAAGAACAACTTCTCTTCGGCCGACCCTCGTGCCCCCTTCCCCCACCCCACCCCCTTTCCCTACCACCGCGCTCCCTCTCCGACCACCTCCAACCATTATCCTCCCACGCCCTTTTTCACCCCCTCCCACCGCTGTGCAGTTTCCTCAGGCGAGTCCCTCCACCCTCTCCGCCTCCCTCCTTTTCTCATCCCCTTCGATTTCACTCCCTCCCTAGCCACCTCGCCACTTCTCGGACTACACCCCCACCCATGATGCACCCCTCCTACAACCCTCCCACAATCCAGTACTACTAAACCATGGAGTCGCCCCGCCCCTCTACATGCCTCTTAAATCTCTTTCCTCCTCTCCTACTACCTATTTCCCTCTTCTTTACTCAATCCTCTCTCTCTCCCCCCCCCTCCATTTTGCCCCCTTTCTCTTTCTCTCTCCCACCCTCCCTCTTGTAAATTCTGCACCCCCTGCCCTCTACCCCTACGCATCTCCATATTCCAGCCTCCCCAACGGTTCCCATTTTCCCAAACCCTCCCCAACCCCCAAAATCTCCAAGTCCAGCCAACTCGTTGAAAGGGAATAAAAATACAACCGGAAAACGGAGTATTCGATAGATATGCGCAGCTATATGACACACACACACACACACACGAACCACCGAAGTAAACGGAATAAAAGCACCCACGGTCGCACTGCTAGTCGGTCCCTCTTACCTAAAATCCCTTACTCCATTGCCCGTAAAATGGAGCTATGGTTACGCCCATTCGGAAAATGTTGCGGTTTCTATAGGGTGGCGGTGTGCCCACGCTCCACTCCGCGCCCTCACCCAGTCCTCGTCTCCCCTTCCTCCCGCATCGCCCCAATCGCTCCCTCCCTCCCCAGTCCACCTCCCCCCACTCGCCCCCTTACTCACCTCCCGATTCGGCGATCCGACGAAATGGACGTGTCTTACTCCGATTCCTCCGCAATAGGTTCATTTCGTACCTGTGGGGTGCTTTGATCCAAAGAGCTCGGACAGGAAAGGTTTTCCGACGGAGGAAAGGATTCACTCTGTCCCCCAGACGCGGTGATTCCGGTCCGAAACGCTGGTTTTAAAAACAAATAACTAAAAGACGAACAGCTCGCTCCAACTCGTGCTCCTCCGCTCTCGACGTCGTATTGTGTGCACCTGGATTGCGATCCTTTTAAGGTTGGACGTGACACTGAAAGAAACCTCCTCCGCCTGTCTGTCCTTAAGAAGACAGACGTCTTATGTTCGTGGATTATTTCTTACAAGCAAATCCTGCACTCACCGCCTCACTAAAGAAGTACACTTCCTTCAGGACATTACAGTAAGGCCTCAAAGCACTCTGTGAAACAACGCAAAATGAATTTGCTTTTACGTATATTCCAAGAGTCCTATTTTCAACAGAAGGTTTTTATCGTAAATGTTTTCCATGTCACAATTAAATTGAATGGTAGAATGTTTCAGAAGAAGTAATGTGATTGGGGTGCCCTGATATCGTCATCTGAAGATAATACATTACATTGAATTTTTATTACATATAATCAAACATTGATCCTAAGAGGCTCGTTTTTTAATAAATTATTCATTGCATAATATCCACAATTCATTTCCCAAGGAGGGGATTTTAATCTATTATTCTACATTTCCCAGAGAGTTTTGACATAGTTTGGCCAAATGCTGCTAATTTTCATCATCGTGCTACAAATTCAGTAAAATTTCTCAAGGGAAAAATTTATACTTAGGAAGAGTAATATTACGCAATAATAAAACTATTATGTATCTGGTGGTATGTATTATTCCAAATCGTCTAAAAATTACATTACACTGACTTTTTCTGGTAACTACTAGTACATATTGATTAGAAAACTTATACGTCAATTTTATACTTTTTAGTAATTTTTATATTTATAGTTATTGTGAGATAATACCAAGTATACAGTACAAACTATCATGACCACTGACATACTTGGTTCTATCTGCAAATTTCTACAAGTGTGTACAACTCATTATGTCACAAAAAAATTAGTTTCCATGAAATAATCGACATTAAATTGTTTTAACTTTTTCCAAAATTTATTTATAACATCTCCATGCTTCGTATTCCTTAAAATGAAAATTTTCATTTTGCACTTTATTATGATTCTATGTAAATATTACATAAATCACCCGCTTGCGATATACTAATTTTTTGTAATTATATCATATTACGTCCGCTGCATTCTCCCGTCCGTTGATAAATTAGGTCATCAATTGAAAGCTAACTAAACCATCTGAACTGGTAGTCAATATGTTCTCGATAAAAATAAGCTTATTGTGAAATCGCAACACAGGCAATAGTAGCAACTTCTAAAAGGATGGCACATTTGTTTTCATCTTAAATGGCTTGTCATTCGATACATAGAGAAATAAGAAAAATACAAAAAATGTACTTTCTACTGTATCTCCTAATTCCCATTAACTCTCGGTCCTTTCGTTGGCACTGAAAAATCTCCGGCTGAAGTTCGTGTCATTCTTCAATAGTTCGACGTCGTATCCACTTTTTTTAAGGAGAGATTCAAATCACAGTACCGATTGAGAAATAAATCTCGCGAGAGACCGAATAATATATCTCCACTCATTCCATCAGCGAGCCGTCGTTGCAAATGTTTACCCATCACAGACCTCTTCACCTAATAATATTTCTTTCCCGATCAGTATGGTACGTAAGTATGTCTCCAACGTATCGGTCAACTGTTTATTCTTTTTTTTCTCCTCTTCCCATTTTCACCATTTATTTTTTTTTATTCTGTCTCACTGGAGACGCGTATGTTTAGTGTTTGTGCAAGTTTATAAGGGAGAAGGGACCGGAAGGGAGAGAAGAGGCAGGTGAAAGGATGGGGTGGGTGGTGGTGGGGCGGTTGGGCGGCGAGGACGGAGCGGGCGAGGGAAGGGCAACTGCATAGGGGGAATCAGATGGGTGGAAGAAGGGGGAAGGGAACGAAATGGAATGGGGCAGGTGGTTATTCCGGGAAAGTCCTCGAGAAATGAGAAGGTAGAGGGGATGGGGGTATGAAGACGAAGGGGGATGGGGATAAATGGGGAGGAAGAATGAACTACAGAGGGAGTAGAACTTCCACGATTCTTACCTTGAATAGGGTTAAATAGAAGAGAAAAATGGTGGGATTTAGCCATAGATAGCCTCGAGAAATAAATAGGAGCGATAAATGAGGGCCATGTACGAAGTTGAAAGCCTGACTGCAGAGGAGTACATTCGTAGTGGAGGTTATGACACACTCACGCACGCGCACGCACGCACACACACACACCCATATGTGTGTGTGTGTGCGTGCGTGAATTTATTGAATATATATATATATATATATATATATATATATATATATATATATATATATATATATATATATATATATATATATATATGTATATATATGGTCACTTTCTTGGAAAAGCCACGAACGTGCACAATAAAATTTACTAAATAGTCATAGCAAACACAGAAACTAAAACATATCTATAATATATGTGCATATATATGTCATAATATATATATATATATATATATATATAATATATGTATATATTATTATTATTAGGTAATCTAGAATCTAGAATCCCCACCTAGAAAACTAATCCATATCAGGTCCCTCTTCATCTCTGTGTACTTCCTTCCTCCCTTCATCCCGTCCAACATCCCTATCCTGTTCCTGCCCTTACCTCGCTTGCCCAACATTCTCCCCTCTATTACCCTCTTCAACATTCCACTACCGCTCAATACGCCTTTCATCCATTTTTCCTGCCTCCATAGGATTTCTCTCAACAAACCCCTCTCCTCACCCACCATCTCTAGTACTTCCTCATTTGTTTTCCTTTCGTTCCATTTCACCTTCTCCATTCTTCTCCACACCCACATTTCAAAAGCCTCCTCTACGTCTATCCTCATGCTTCAGCTAACACGTTTCCGCGCCGTACATAGCTACGCTCCATATCAGAGTTTTTACTAGTCTTGTCTTAACATCCCTACTCAACGTCCCCGGCATCAACTCCCTCCTCCTTGAGAAAGCCTCCTTGCTTAGCGCAATTCTTCTCCTTACGTCCCTACCACTTTGACCGTATTGGTCCAAAACACTTCCGAGATATGTAAACTGCTCTACCTGCCCTATTTTAATATTTAGCTTAGCCTTTTTCTTTCTGGAAAATCGCATAACCTTTGTTTTATTAATATTGACTCTCATCCCATATCTATTGCACTGAATTTCCGATCATTCAGTAATGCTTGCAACCCCTTGGCTGACTTAGCAACTAAAGCTTGGTCATCAGCAAACCTAACCGATTTTATGAATTCCCCTCCGACTTTCATTCTACCTCCAGTTCTTCCCATGCCTCTTTAATCATTACCTCCACATGTACGTTGAACAGCACCGGTGATAATGGACAACCCTGCCTTACACCTCTTCCTAACACTGCCCATCCGGACTCTCCGTTCCCCACTCGCACCTGAGCAGTCTGAGACATGTACAGGGTGCGGATCAGTCTCCTGTCCCTCCAATCCATTCCTATTTTCTGCAATACACGCATCAATTTTTCCCAATTCACTCTATCAAACGCTTTTTCGAAATCTAAAAAACAGGCAAAAACGTCCTGATTGTATTCTATATTTCTCTCGATTAGTGATCTCATTACTGCAATGGCATCACGCGTACCTCTTCCCTTCCTAAACCCAAACTGATCATCCCCTAAGTAATCATTTGCCCTACTCTCCATCCTTTTTTTGATGATCCTGAGAATAACTTTAGCTGCGTGGGATATCAAACTAATTGTTCTGTAATCCTCATGATATAGCCTTTGCCTTTTTTGGAATAGGAACTAACACCGATCTCACAAAATCTTCCGGCCAGATTCCTTCTTCATAAATACTACGAATCAGTCCATAAAGGGCCTTCTTCCCACCTTTTCCTAAACATTTTAGGAGGAAGGAACAGAACTCTGTTCCTTCCTCCTCTTGAGAAAGGTGGGTAGATCACCGAAAATTCGAGACCCAGTGAGTCCCTCTTTTGTGTGTTTTGGTTTCTGTGTTTGTTATGACTATTAGTGAATTTACATTATATATATAATGTGTGCATATATATGTCATAATCTACCCTACTAATTTATTGAATATAGATATATGTACATTTTAATATGTATGTTGAATATATATATATATATATATATATATATATATATATATATATATATATATAATATGCGTTTTCCCACGGACGATCATAGGATGAACAGGAAATCTTACATAATTTTCAATTTATGGATGAATTTTCTTTAAATTAAATGTTTTATTTTGTATCACATTGAATACAACTTATTTTATATCATAATTGGTGAGATAAGGATGAATCGCGAATAAATAAATCTTAGAGGCAATCAAATAATGACTTGGCTAAAGTAATTAAATTGATTTTTTTAAACACTGATTAACTAGGATGACAGTGGTACCTTAGGGTACGGGTATTGAGTGAGAAATTGTTCAACCACTAAATGAAGATAGACGATTCTTTTCCTCTTCCTTGAAATGTTTTTCCAAATTACATAAAGAGGGTGGAATAGTCAAATATTTTTGAATCGGTGCGTAAACAGTGCACATGCTTTAACGCTAACGTATGAGTTAATTTTCTGGAGTTCCATTGTTAAGTGGTATTCCATTTTCTATTTGTGCGTTTTGTGGAGGTACACATTAAGTTTCCTTCACAAGGCTCGCTCAGTCCCTATAATAGACAAACGGTGGACCATCATCATTAAAGGTTTTTTTTTACCTTTTTGGCAGATCCACCTACGATCTTATACCTACATCGTATCACTTACATTAAACTTTGTCAACGCCCTGCGCTTTCCTTTAACCCTGATATTATCTATAAACTGATTCATTTTCCTTCCTCCACTTCGTCTATTCTGCTAGTTAGCGAACGATTCCTTCTCATTTATGTAGTGTCCAATCCAATATGTTTTTCTTTTTGTCATCATATCTAACATTTCCCTTTCTTGTTTCACTCTTTTTGAGGCCTCCTCATTGCTCACTCTGTCTTTCCATTTCATTCCAAGTCTTCTCCTCCATTTCCACATTAACAGATCTTATAGTATATTTTTAAATCGTTCCATCCGAGTGTACAAGAAGTTTAGAAATAATTTAACTCCTTCAAATGTAAGGTGTCCGCCTTGCTTCAGTCTTCACAGTTTAACTGCCACCAATATCCCGACTAATAACTAATGGCCTCACGTCTTGCTAATAAATAATAGCAAATTAGTCAGCTCTAAACGAAAGACTCCAGGGAATGCAGATTTAATGCCACATCCGAAAGATAGATTACTGTAACTGAAATACCAACCACATGGTGTACAATTAGTAACTGCGTTAAAACAGGAAAAATGCCCAAACCCGGATTTTCTCGGAATGGAAATGCAGCACTATCCACGTCACGGTCCTCAAAGACTCCGGGCCTCGACTCAGGAAACACCTCAAGAACGGACGGGGAAGTATCCTCGCCATGCCTTAGAGTAGGGCCATGTGAAAATTCACGCAGGTTAGAGGGTAGGGTGGAAGCAGCCGGGCAGGGGTTGGTATGAGGAGAGAGCCTGCGGGGTTGGATTCGGGAGGGGCGGGGTCCGGTGGTAGCACAGGGCGGGAGGAGGAGAAGGGGCGGGGGTGTCCGCGTCGGATGAAGAGGTGGATTGAAATTGGCTATCGTTGCCAAGGGAGATGGAAACGAGGGACAATAACAACGAGATGGCCAGTCTCCTGGATCGAGGGCGGGGGTGGAGGGGGGCAGAGGCCGCGGGAAGCAGGTGGGGTTGGTGGAAGTGGTGGGGTGGATGCGTGGGTGCCCTATGGGTTAACTTTTTTTCCTGGCGGCTCGTCGTGAGACGCTGTGGGGAGGAAAGGAAACGGTGTACGTCCGTATTATGCGGCAGGAGGTTTTATTTTTTTGCGAATGGTTAAAGAGGGGAGAGGAAAATGGAAGGATGGGGTGGGGAGGGTGTTTAAGGGCTTCCCCCTACATTCCTCCACCCCGTTATACTATCGCGGGGATGTTTAAATGGTAGGGAATGGAGAGAGGAGGGGTGGGGCGGGGAGAAGACTGGGGGAGGGGGCGCTTGGACGGAAGGAGTTGGGATTAAGTGAGGCCGCTTGCATTCGGAGTTACAGGGAGGTCGGGAGGAGATAAAAAGGCCGAGACGGAAAGTGAGTTTTCAGAGGATTTTGTGGAAAATGAAGGCGGGACCGATTGCAAAAGTCGAGTTTTGGAATGGAAAGGAGAAGAGACTGAGTCGCTATAAGGCTAGAGCTGCTGCATGTGCGTCCAGATGGGTAAATATATGAACAAACGAAAGTAGCGAGAGATATTGCTGACAAATCACCTGCATCTCAGTTTACAAAAAAACCTGATAGAACGATCCTGTAACTGCAGTGAATAGGAGTTGAAACTCAGAGTGGGTTTTTAACCTTAAAAAAGCTAAGCAAAAACAACCTAGGGATAATATTCGGTTATAAATCATGTAAACGGTAATATACAGGCTACGCACTCGGAACGTATTTTGGAGTCACGTATGATTGGCATATTGACGAAAAATGTTACAATTGGCACCTACACTAAACATGCCTGCGATGATATCGTGAACTTCATTAGTGTAATTAATATACACTCACCGTTTTTCATTTTTGAAAACGACTAACGCAACTCCTTACGGTGTTAAGAAGCGTTGGAGCTGGGTCGCAAGAGTTATCATCGTAAATTGTGATGAAAAGGAAATTCGCTTTTTGGATAACGATAGAGAAAACACGAAAGAAGATTCATGATTTCTCCATAAAGCTTTTATCTAAATGGGAAAATATAAAGAATTTTGTTTTCCCTAAGTAAGAAGCTGAAACTGAACGATTCTGCTGATTACTGCGTTTCAATTTAACACCATTTATAGGTCCCTGTGAAAGGTGTTTCTAAAAATGTATAACGTGTTAAAGAAGGAATCTACGGATTAAGAAAACTCGCATAATAACCTGGCAATTCAGAGTTGGGAAAATGGTAGCCCCTCCTACTTTACAACCAATTCGTATTACCCTTTCATAGTTTTAAAGACTGAGATTAGTTGCGATACGTGAGGGAAAATTTAACTCTGAGCTAAGCCTCGAAGAGAGTGAAGTTCACATATTTAAGGTCTTCCCGTGAATATGTTATTTTCCATGTGTTCTTTTAAGTTTCTTTACCGGTGCCACATTCAGCTTCCCATGAAATTCTATCATCTAAAATTATCACTCCTTTAATTTTGAGATGGACTTTTCCCAAGATTGCTCCTCTCACCCGGGATTTGAAACCCCAAAACCCTCCGGTCGGTAACACGACACTCTTGGCTTCCTACTGGACCATGAGGCCACCCTAAAAAGGTAAAAAGTCCTGAGCTTTGAATTTTAATTATGTTCCGCTCATGCCTCTTCCAAGTATAAGCATAAATTCAAACCCTTCAACGCAATAGTTTATCGCCCTTACCTAATTAGTGTAACCGGAAAAATTAAATAACACCGATCTCTAATAATCAATTGAATTTATATTGTCATCAAATAAAAATTTTATTCTTTCAGAAGTTCTGAAAATGTTGTTTATTTGTTGCTAGGAATTAAAAAACTAAGTTTCCTAAGAGAAATTGCCGATAAATAATTTTCAGTTAAAGTGGTTTTTAAACCCAATAAATATATCAACTGGAAAATTTCTATTCAAATCCGATTCCTTTTAAGAGTGATAAAGGATTCCATCTTCTAAATCTAGCATACTATATACGTAAATCCACGCGTCGAAAGAGCTTGTGGAAATCTTAGAGGAAATGGTTACCTTAAATATTACATTAATTCAAAAAAGTTTATTATAATGCAAAATATGTGTTTAGTTCATTTTTAGTCGTTGCCAAAAGTGTTGCCAATCTTAGTTCCTAATAGAAATTAAAACCGTGCAGTCATTTTTCTAGGTTAACTGATGGGTTGGCTGCCGCTAGTTATTCAGAAAATGACCACGCAAATAACGTCATTATATTTCCTGAAAAAACACATAAAAATAGGTTAATAAAATTATAAAAATGTAAGCTCATTGTATTACTAAGTTTAAATTTTGAATGCATAAAGTTAGTACAAAGGAAGACCTTAATAATAATTTTGAATTTTTCTATTCCCAAGAGATCCTTCATACATATTTCGTGGTGAGAGGTGATATAGCGGGGATGTTGTCGCCTGGAATATATCTAATTGAATTATGGGTTTGACACCTGATAACACTTCAAACGTATGTAAATTGGATCATCTGAAAGTTATTTTATCTGAAAACTACTGTTTTGCTGATTCCCAATTTTATTATTTTTACTTCGCTGTACCTCAGAATAAACGTAAGATATTCTCTTTCACAAGATTTAGCTGACAGAACTGTTCTGTCCCTTGCAATTAGAATAGTTATTATTAAAATAATGCAATGACATTAAATAACAAAATGAGTAAATAAGGGACTCATTGGAAAGGGAATTGATGCGCCTTTGTTGGGGACAAACAGCAAGGTAAACGGACAAAGTTTCTTTCGTTGCCAGTTGGTGCTGTGTCTGTACGCTCAAATCTTATATCTTGGAAAAATGATCGCTTGGTAAGGTAGAAAATTAATTTACGAGGTAAGGAGTCTTTTCCCTTAAGCTTGTTTGAGCCAAAAGGAAAGCAAAATGCAGGGATTATTTGCGACGACAAGGGTATATAAACTTGAATTATTCGCGGAAAGGAAATCAGCGGGACGCGTTAAACTGAAGTTATGAGATGGTCACAAGACAGTGGGAGGCAAAATATATTTTTTGCTATCTCGGAACCTTGTTGCCTTGGCTATCTATTTGTAAAAACGAAAGTATTAAAACGGAAGATTTTTTATGTGTATGTCAACAATGGCGTATATGGATGGAAAATACAAGTTCGACTAAATTAAATAAGCAGCTGATCAATAAGGAATAGGCATACAGGACTTTGAAATAAATATATTATTTGAATTTTTGAAACCAAAAATGTTGAAACTTGTATATTTTTCCGATGGATTGCATTACTAATCCACATATCCTCTCGTCCGAGCATTAAGCTCAATTACTGATCATAAAGCCAAATCACCTCGTCCAATTACGTTTTTTAATTAAAAGTAATATTCAGACAAGTTAACGAAATGATTCAGTTTTTGTTTAGTGCCTATTACTATTTGTAAACCACGAGGAAAACCGTTAATGGGTTTAATATCATTTGTGTAAAATCAGTTCCTTCTGCTAAATGTACCGAAATCAATAATACTCCCTCCAGAAAGAAATCAATTCCTGAGGCATATGGATAAAATTTGAGTTACCGAGTATTTAAGTATCTATTAAACCATCTTTTCTCACGGCGGAATTAATATCTGCTGAAGCGGACCTTTGATGATACCTATATATATTATACCTCATTCATAGACTCTTATTTCTGCTCTTTTTTACACCTCAGAGTCCATTTAATTATGTCTGGATTTATTTTCATTCCTCAATGGGCCTTTTTAGTAAAATATCGCAGATTATTGATTAAAAGAATGAGTATGGAACAAATCTGCAAGGAAATCCATGGCAAACAAATGATAAGAGTGCTCGGCCGGACAAATGTTTTACTACTATACATTTGAATTATTTTATCACTTTTCGTGTTCAACATAAATAAATGGAGCGAAGCAAGTGGCCGTGTGTGAGGAGAAATTATTCAATAGTTCTTGTTCTTAAAATGAGCTAATCAAAACTTCTGTCGCCCACTCCAATGTATGAACGGGGTAAAAAGAAATTATGAAATTCAGAACAAATAACCAAAAAAAATAACCGCCGCTTTCAAGCGTCCCCATCCGATTTGAAAACAGAGGACAGAACAAACAAACGAAGATTTCGTTCATTACCACGTAGTTTTCGAATAATTCTGAAGGAAACGCTGAGGCCCTTTCCAGGGGAGCTCAATCAAATGGGCAAATGGTACGAGAGGCCGGGAGGGAGATATATGGGCATTGATCAATACACTCGGCCTCGGACACGACAAACGGCCGAAGAAATGCGAATATTCCTTCGCGTGGCCCTTTCTGATTTGAAAATAAAGAAAAGAATGGAGATTTCGTACAAAATAATACGCAGTTTTGTGTGATACTCTTGGAATGGAAAAAAAATTCAAAATGTTTTGGTTAAAATAATTGATGGGGACGGGGGGGGGGGGGCGAATAAAGCGGAAGGGGATAGAAAGAGGGTCGCCGAGTCTTGGGAAGGGGAGAAGAAAGAAAAATTGTGTGTGCGTATTTGTGGGGCAGCGAGGGAGAGTGGGAAGACGAAGAGAGAGAGGAAGGAAGGATAGCGAAAGGGAGGTAGAGGAGGAACGAGAAGAGAGCGAAGGGAGGTGGGAGACGGAAAAATAAAGTTAGCCATAAATTGAAAGAAAAGGGAAAAAAGAGTTTTTTTACGGGAGAAGCAGGGATAACAAGAAATGTTTTTTTAAAAAATGATTGGATGGCGTGGGGGCTAGGGGATGAAATGGAAAGCGATGGCTCTGAAGTTCCCTCTCTCGTGGACGATGGGCAGTCTGGGAAGGGGCCCGGAGGAAGTGGCGGGGTGCGGGAGCGGAGGTCAGGGGAGGGGGCGGCTAGGAGAGGGAGGAAGAGCGGAGAGGTAAAGATGAAAGGAAAACTGGACGGGAGGAGTAACATATGCGAAAGGAAGGGAAAACCTTAAAACGCAGGCGGTGCAAAGGGTAAATGGGAACGGGAAAACACATCGATTACATTAGGAGCGGAGATGAACAACAAACGGCCCGCGGGGCGTATGCGTTGCGGGAAACGGTTATTGCTACCCTGGGGCATCCTTATCGTCATGATTTTAATTCAGATTTCACTAAAATATTCAATTCTGAATTCGAATATGGACCAACATTTATTCTTCCCAAAAAAATAGAAGGGTGAAATGGTGCTGCGCTGAGCCTAGTGATTTAAGTAATGTTTAGCTACGGGTGCATGTAGTTCGTTGGTTACATCGAGTGGAGTTCTTTCACGCGGGGTCCCATGAATGCCTAGTGTTGAGTGTATACTAAATTAAACTGCTTATATCTAAGCTAGTTTCTAAGCTTTAGCCCATAAAACCACTTCTTCTGAGACATTATAAAACAACTTGGCAAAATGTCTACTTTTTAATTCAGAGAGAAGTATGTGAGTATCGTAGCTTGCCCGTCCCAATCATTTTCGGGAATTTCACTATTTTCCATTTTTAACTTTAGGTCAAATCTATGGGATAAAACAGCGAGTATTCGTGAGCTATACTCTATCTTATCTGTACTGTATCTTCTTAAGAGGAGAAAATGTTTTTAAAGGCAATAAACTAATGCTTTTTTCATTCGCCAGGCATCGGTCAATAATAATTGGTCGTCTGCAAGTTGCCAGTTTCCTCCTCCGAAGTTAGTTCTCTGTCATACGCATATGTCGGCATATCATTTTGCTTCCTCGAGTTCATTCATTATTGTCTTTCTTCTAATTCCTTACTTTGGCTTTTCATTTACTGTACCTTCAAGCACATCTCACAACGGAACTACAGATCTTTTGAGATCCTAAAAGGTTAGGCATAGTATTTGATTCGCGCCACTTTTACTTCCACATTCTCTTAAGAGTATTGCCGAAACGTTATCATTATAAACACTGTGACTTTAAGCGCTGTTCTCCTGTGAATTTTGTCTTCAGGAGCTAGATGTGACGCATGAAACGCGCAGGATTGAGATATGAGGCAGGCAACGGGAGAAAAGGAAGAGAATTTTGTTAGCGGACCAATTGGTAAATATTAATAACACGTCGATCTTGTTTAAAACTTACATTCTGATATTATGAAATTCTGATTTTTAATAATTTAATATCTTGAATTACTCTTCATTAGAGAGCGCGATCGGTTTTGAGTCATTTCTGGCAGAAGGCATACTTTTTTAAATTCGAAGAGAACCTTTTTGTCACCGGTCCGAAAGGCGACTTTTATTGAGAACAAATGACGGAGCTGAAGTCTTCAACCAAGAAGGAAAGCCCCTTCATCACCATCATACTGCGAAAATGTTTGGAATAATATGCGTAGGATTGTTCGCCAATACAGGTGGCATCCACTTTTCTTTCTCCCAATTTAATTCGCTTAATCTTCAATTGCATCCATATTTATTCGTAGGAGCAACATAGTGGGAATTTTTTATGTGCTAATAAAATTCCTTTAATTGTACAAAGTTTTTGCGGAAGTTGTGCATTTCTGTAAGGATATTTGTCCAGTATAGTCGTTAATCCTTATTAGGATAGGGAAAGCATCTTAATTCATTCATCTTAAGAAGTTAGACGTGATTGTGTTTATTTAAATTGATTGTCAATATTTTGGTTACATTGCGTTCAACTTAGATTAAAATTGGTTCTATTTTCACCACTTGAAGAACGAATGAATATAATGACTCATACTTATCATGCTCTAAATCTATACTTGGTAGATCAAGGAATTATTATGTCGGATAATTGAAACCAAACGAGTATGTCAGAGGTGCATGCACTTCTCTAAGTATGCATCGGGAATACTTCACTTTCATTTGGTTTCATTGAACAATGGTGTCTCATGGAGATAATACGGGGTGTCAAATATTTTTTGTTCATTGAAGGAAAGAAAGATCTACTCATGCGTTATTTAGATATCTATTTAATTGTTTCATCCCCATTTTTTCATAAATTTGGGGACATTTTTCGCGGCGAAGATTCCTTTTAATAACCTAGATTCATTTATATCGTTGCTCATTGAGTTAATTATCGAAATGAACTCTAAAAATTAAATATTTTATAATACAATAAAATATAATATAATAAAAAGAAATACATGATAATTTGAATCATTTTGCCTTCCAAAAAGGTGACCCACGAGGTCATTTCAGAAATATGCTTGTTTGCAATAAGATAAATAAAGAATCTCACTGGTCATAAGATCCTTAAATTTGCAGGCTTATTCAAGAAATGCCGGACAGTCATTATCACTTCAGGGTAGTTTATTCATAATATGGAACTTACATGTACATTCAAAGGTGGTTTTAGTGGTTTTTACTTCAAACGCAATTTCCGTTCATGAAAGTTTCTCACTTCAGTAGCAGGGAAATAGAGATGGGATTACTTGAAAATTAAATAATCTATATACTTTACATTTCAATCTTCACATCGTGGAATTTTTTGATATTCATATTCACCCTTCAACTTCTCCCCTCTCCTCTGTCCGAAGAGTATAGTATATTCAAAAGCTGTATGTGGAACTTGTACCTGATGATGCTATAAGTCGGGGAAACGCGTAGTACCGAAAAATAAAGTCTGTGGAAAATTACAAACTCATTTAATATGGACATTAAACATTCTAATTCATCCCTTATAGTAATTACACTGGATTTTGGAGTATGGTAACCTCTGGCATCGTCGTTATAATGAAATTGCAAATATATTTGACGGCGAAATCACTTACAGAAGTGGCTAAGGTAAACTGTAATTACTATAGGAACAAAGTCACGATCAGCTATTCAAAAATGGACATTAAAATAGAGCATAAAAATTATTTGAACAAACATTTCACCGTTACATTGTTCCCTTCCGCGCTCTGTGCAACAATTGCAAAGTGTGAAAATCAATCGCCCTGTACACTGTAATGCGCATTAGCGGGTGACTCCGTTAAAAGTTATTATCGCGGCATCTCCCGCAGTTTATTTTAACGTTATGTCACTCTGGTTTAATTATTTCCAATCATGAGTAATACCAAATTCTTTTTTTCATGCTGAATGTTATAGCTAGAAAGTCGAGTGTCACATCACATGGTATTTTTCAGAGTCATAGTACCCAAATGTTAATCATATCAGTCCGCACTTTCATCAATAAATTACCCACCTGCACAAAACATTATCAAAACCTACCACTCGAAGTCATGAGCACAGGCATTTTACGGAGTTTTTAATCATCGCCACATGTCATTAGTCCTAGAATTGATTTGAATATGCCAGTCCTCTAGATTAACCTGTTCACCCCCAGCTTCTTCATTCCTTCGTAATGGCTACCTCTTAGATAACTGGCTTCTCGGGACTCATTCTTTGCCCCACTGACATGTCACCCTTCTGTATTTCCTTGTGTCACACTCACTGCATTATCTTTACTGTGAATTAATGGTGCATTCTAATGTGTTATGGTTTAAAAAAAATATATCATATTTGACGTCAGTATCATCTTTAGGTACCCTCTCTCCATTCTTCGAAGGAATAATTCATCAGTCACTCTAGGCTGTCAAATTTTCAACCATTCTTATTATTCTTCAGAAATATATTTCCGTCTTTTTTCTCCGTTATAGCTTACCATAGCAATTGAAATATGGACCAAATTAATAGGGTTTATATTCGATTTCTATATGTCTAGACTAGAGTTATACGTATTGAGCAATTACGTACTTAGAATAGAAAACAAACTCTGGCATCATTATCATTCACTATCTTATTCCTGCTTCATCCGTCACTAGTGATTCTGATGCATACATAGCAGATTTAAGTTTTTCATTTCATAGTTTTATTTCATTGTTACTAATTGACCTTTTCTGTGTATATCTACTTTGAAGTTGCACCTTCAATCCACTCTTCCATGTATGATAGATTCCCTTTCAGATCTCTTTTTATAATTCGTTGTCTCGGGCGTGACTTCATGGAATCGACTTAACATAATGCAAAGAGAAACTTTATAATTCCACATAGATTTATTAGACGGACGTGGCACGTCATCAGGTGATGATGACGTGCCACGTCGAAACCTAGGTCGTCCGTCTAATAAATCTATGTGGAATTACAAAGTTTCTCTTTTCATTATCTCTTTTTATCTTGAAAGTGTAGCTATTTCGTCGAGATCTGCAGCCCTGTTTATCCTTTCACCTTATATTCAAAAACCACCTTTAATCTTTTCCTTGATCTCGGTAATTATCCTCTTTTAAAGCTCGTTAAACATCAGGAGTTAATGAGAATCCGATGAACTTTCACCTTTTATATTTAAGTTTCTCTATTCTCACCATATTTGTGCACTTTCGAGGTTTCCAATTGATACCAAAAATAATAATTGAGGTGAAACATATAGGTTATTGATAAAAAAATTAGGAATGTTTTCCAATCATATTTTTACGACTTGTGCCAGTATATCCGAACTTAGTTAGGAAGCGCTGAAAATTCTAAATCATATTCAGCACGAGGCCGAAGTTGGGTGAAGGGCGAAGCTTGGAGAAAACATTACTTCTAACTCCATTGGTTCGAATTGGGATTCGGGATTGGAACATATTTTGTTGTTATCCCTCGTAAAAGCCTATTATCTTATGTGAAAATCTAATTAGTGTCGCCTGTTCCCTTATTGCTCGGCAGTGATTGGCGCACTTGGTATGCGGTCCGTTTTGATTTTCATCTTCTTCCTTCTACCGGAATCGATGGATTTGAGCCATCGGAAAACTTTCCGAAGCGTTTCTCTTTTTTCATTATTGGTAATTGGCAGGTCCTGAGAAATCAGCATCGGGAATTGACTATGTTTGGAGTGAATGTTGCTCTGCATTGGGAAACAAAGTAATAAGATTTATAATTTACATCAAAACGGAGGAAATGTGATTTATACAGTTGGTGATTTTTGTGTTTCTAACAGAAGAATATGAGTGGACGGAAACTTACATTGGATGAATAAGAGATGGAATTGTCTGCGGTGAAAATAACAAAAAACTCGTGTTTATTACAAACTAATTAAACCGAATTAAGAGGAGGTGGACCTAATTCGCACCTAATTGATAAAATAACACACCAAACTTTCCACTGCTATTTACATTATATTAAATTAATTTTCCTCACTGCTCATTTAAACGTATTGCTAAGGCTAATTTCATTTCGAAGTGTAAACTCAAGTTTTAAAAATTTGTTAAATAACCATGCACAGCACAGAATTCTAAACCGTTAAGCTGCTGAACTAGTGGTGGAAATCAACCACATTGATTGAGCCGGGCCTTTATTAATTATGAACACCATTGTCTCTGCGTTCATGGTGTGTACTTTATCCTTTAATTTTACGAGAGTTTCCTATTTTCTTACTCTCCAGTTACTCATCTTTCTCAATTCTCATTCCTATCTAAGTGCTGGTCCCATGACCTTCCTTTCCTTATTATTACTTACATTTTGCCACCCAAAAATTCAGTGCACATAGTTTTTCCTAGTTAATCTAATTATTTCTAATTTTTCCAATTTCCGATCCCTTTTCAATCTTCACCGTGACCAATACTTGAGAAGACGATGTCAGCACATTTTCCGAAAATTTCAAGATATTATTAATGAATTCCTAGTTGTCATATTGACTATCGATGCAGCACCTTTCTCTCAATTTAAAATTTCAAAAATGGCTCTTTTTGTTCTAAGCTCAAATTTTCGTAGACATATTAGCCAAGTACTCCTTCTTCATCATGAAGGGGTTTGATTTTAGAAGATTTACCGAGTTGAAACCATGGTTTTCGGGTTGTACATGAGTTTCCAAGTGTTTCCTAAGGAAGATAAATTTTATTATATGCATTTGTGTGCTCCATAATTTATTTACAATGCATTTAACCAATACCCTTTTAAATTTTACATTGCTTTACTTTCGAAGCAGGGAAGAAAGGTATTCATTTTATCAATATTTCAATGATTTCTCTTTTTTTCGATAGAGTCTATTTTAGTTTTGGAGTGCTCCATGGTATTTCTAGAGATATATAGTGAGTAATCTCGTAGAAACAGTCCAAAATTCACCTTATTAGGTAGAATACTTTGAATGAGACCTTGGTGTTTACGATTATTTTTTTCTCCTGTAGTTATTTGTATTTTATTAGTATCCTGCAATCCACCACTGGATTACTTAGCAGGGAGTGGATACACACCATATTAATTTTTATCCGAATATTTTAAGCTCCACCGCGGTACGATTGGAGTAATAATACATTTCCATCATCAGCGCTAAAGAGACATCCCTCCAATTGATACAATAGAATGAGTCGGTAACTTAACATTCGCACCGTGAGTTATTCGCAGCCTAGCTGCTCTAATATTATGGATGCACTACTAAGTTTACCATAACAACGTTTTACAAATCTAGCTCCTCTATGCTGCACGCAATCCAATGCGGCAATCAATCCAACTTCGTGAGGATCCCATATACTTGCATCATACTCCAAATGAGACCTAACCAGCGAATGATAACACTTCTCTTTGACCTTTTCATCACATTTACCCAGTACTCTTCTAATAAATCCTAATTTTTTGTTACTTTTTTCACATATTCCCCAAATGTGTTTTATCCAGAAGAGGTCGTGAGTGAGGGTAACGCTTAGGTATTTAATCGAGTCTACACATTCCATTTCGAAGTTCTCGATGCAGTAAGGATTCGGGAGGGAATTGCTCATTTTCCAAATATTCATCACCATACGCTTTATAAGTTTAATTCTAATTGCCTGATGTCGTACCAGCGTTGTATAACATAGATGTTATCTGATAAAACTGCTGTGTCATCAGGATTACGAATATTGCTGTAAACCATTGCATCATCGGCAAATAAACGTACCTTAAAAGTGACTATGGAGTCAATGTCTTTAACGTAAATTAGGAAGAACAGAGGTTCGATTACACTTCCCTGGGGAACACCTGATGTAACTTCTACTGCATTTTAGCTAACTTCATCTATCACCACTCTTTCAACCCTACCATTCAATAAGTCTTTAATCCAGCCCAAGATATTTTCACCTATGCTACATGCTTCTAGATTTGTGATTAGATTACTATGAGGCACTTCGTCGAAGGCTTTCTTAAAATCTAGAAAAATCACATCCACTGGAACATTGCTCTCTCCCGAAATAAGAATATCAAGAACAAAATGGGGAATGACAGAATACATTGGATAATTTCGGAAGTATTGCCGGAGATTGATTTGTAAATTAAAAGTAGGGAATATATTCGAAGCCACTATATGAGTCAAATTGAGCAGGTACTGGGTTTTTGATAGAGGAAGTAAACGGTCAGTGATAAAGAAGGGAGTAAGACAGTGTTTTCTATAATCATCAGTCATTTTTTGTGCATACAGGTAGAAGAGTGCAGCTCATATGTACGGCTGAATATGCCGTATTTCCCTAGGCGAAAATTTTTTGAAATGTACTCTAAAGTCAAGCGTGAGTCTTATGGGCAGGGGCGTTACGGGTATAACTTTGACCAAGGTAATTCGCCGGAAAAATACTTATTATATATAACGTTCCCATAGAAAGGCTTAGAAAATGATTGCATTATTGCAAATTACGCTGTATCACTGCATTGAGAATTTAATATTTCGTTGAAAGTACTGCCTAAAAAGTTCCAAATAAATCGTAAAAACATCGCTTAGTTACATCTCACATGTGATGCTGCTGCGGAACTTAATACGCTTTAGGCTAACGAAGATATAGCCCCTCTGCTCATACGTATACACTGCACATATTGTCTGTCTCCTGCCAAACTCGGAGTCAACAAGCATTCAACTTAAGTAGTACTTAATGTATTTATTCAGTACCTTGCAAGCTACCTCTAGGGTGTTTGGCAGGAGGTTGTTATACGCCAGACTACCCTTGGCCCAAAATGCCTTTCCCCCTAGCGCCGTGGGACCAACGCTATTTTATTCTGATCCCTTATCGTTCATGGGATAAATAACATCTTAAAAACGAGCATGATAGTGTCGTTAAGGCTCAGAATTGGTTGCTTCTAATACAAATTTTGATAATATCAAAATAATAACAGAAATTAAGTAACGCACAAAATGTTATTCTAATGAAACCTCATGCGATCTTACTGAGAAGATTGTCACACAGTATTGAATTTAAACCTGCAGTCGTGAATTACGCTTCAAAACACGGAAACAAGGGAGCTGAAAGGCGTTTTGACCCACTTTCGCCTAAGAAGATAATGCGAGAATAGAGAAAACAGAAGGGGGATTTAGTAAATGCAATTATGAGCAAACAAATTTGCGTTCATGTGCTTCTAATGGCCAAAGATTGAGGAACATGTTAAGAACTGAATAATATATCACGGAATTGCTGTTTCAACAAAAATGATTTTAACTAAAGCGAGAAAATTAATGATAGGTATAATTCCAAGAAACTGTGGGAGTAACTGCCGCGACAGTAACTTTCAACAGACCATCCGCTTAATGTGCATTACAATCCAATTATGATAGGTATAACCTATGTCTATAGCCCCTTTATCTTGGGACAACGTCATGATGCGAGGGATTCTTGAAGACGTCTGTGCATTCCCACCATATCTCGTACAACAGCACAACCACCGCTTCCACCGATCCGAGGTGACGGCCTTCATCACGAATTTGAAGCGGGGAAGAGGAAGAAGTCTGATGGCCTAAAAATTTTGGATCCTACTCAAATGGTCGAGAAAGCAGATTCGCGTGTGAGTTTCCTTTTGTTCGTCCGAGAGTACTCGCGGCACCAAATTCGCATACATCTTTCTCATTCCCATGTTTTCTGTCTTAAGTCGATGCATATCACTTTTAGGGATGACAAGTTCATCAGGAGCCAGGCAAACACAAGCTGCGATCCATATCCGACAAATCCTTCACTCTTGCAAGATATTTGTCACTTTTTGAGGTCGAAGGGCGTCTCTTTCGCGGTTTTGCTTAGTTTCACACAAACTTTTATGGCGCAGGGATTTTCCAATAACCGGTTCTTCACGTAGCGTAACGAGGTCACGTTATAGCGGTTTCGGAAATGAACAATCCGTAATCCGCCAACCTCTAGCCTTTTCCAAGACTCCCCTCCCTCGAACCCAGCCCGAGAAACCGGCCCCCGTTCGTCCGTCTTTATGGGAAAAAATAAGTCATCATATTTTGGGACAGACCTTGTACCATTACTATTCCTAATGATACATCCCTTTTAGAAATAATTTTAAGGGATAGAATAATTAAGCATAGGTGAGTAGGTATTTATATATATATATATATATATATATATATATATATATATATATGTATATATATATATGTATATCTTGCCCAGCATTTTTCACCATTAACATGATTTACATCTCCCTATCCATTTAACTGTACCATCTCTCGAAGCACAGATCAATAATCGGAATGGGCATCAGAACTTCCTTTTGTTTTTGTTCGACTAAAAGGGACTTATGCTGCATTGTACGGGCATTTTCCATGGTCATAGAATGACAAAGTGAAGAGAAAGAAAGATTTTGAGGCCGAACGGCGATTGGATTTATCTAGGAATGAGGACTACAACTCGAGAATCCCTCAATGAGAAAGGGAAGGAGAGTTCCGAAGGGTGGACGTGGGGAAGGGCACAAGAGCGTAAATCAGAGGGGTTTGGAGGAGGAGGGCAGGGATTGAAAATAATAGAGCGACGTTTTGAGGAATACGAGAGAAGGAATTGAAAAACGGGCGGAGAGTGGGTGGAGCAACGGAGTCCCTACCGCTGGGTTTTCTCTTGCGGGTCGAAAGGGGGTCTGCTCCTCCTCTCGGGTCACGGCACGGCGGCGAGGAGGGAGACAGAGGGAGGCTTTTTTGGGGGAGAGTAAGAGGGATAAAATGTAGGATTTGGGAGGAGGATATTTCTGAGAGAAATACTGATACAGACCAAGTTGCCGAAGCCACGAGTGTCCTCTGAAGGGAAGAAGGAAAAATAAAAATAAATACGTCGCAAGGATGATATGTATTTCGATTCTCCGAGCATTTCTACGGAACGTTCCTCAGGAAAGACGCTTTAATTGTACTCGATCCTACATTCATGATCGCAGAGAAGGATGCAGTAGTGAACATGAAAACGACAGAATTGTTATTTATATCCTAAAAATCTTAATCTCGACAGGGATTGAAAGTGCGTATGCAATTGTATTGATCCCAATCTACATTCTCTCAACTCCCTACACTACTATGAGTTATTATAAAGCACTTTTTTTTAAATTGCCGCACAATAATGTTTTTAAATTCTATAAAGTTAATTAATATCCTTTGGTAGTTTACTGGAAAAGAATTTTCCTTAATTTCCTTTCCTTAACTTTATTTCCAAATAACCAGCCCAGTACGTTCAAAAAAAATCAGAAAGGATCAGGGTCACGTGACATTGAACTCTTCCTTGTACCCTTTGTAGAGCAGTGTTATTATCTTAATTAAAAAGAAAATAAAGGGAAAATTAGCTGTAATATTACAATATTATTATACAAAGTAGTGCTAATGATATCAATTATCAATAATGTTACTGTCGCTCGTTTCAAAATTTAATTTGGCATCGTCAGGATTACAGGAATAAATTAATAATAATTTTCATTCTGTTCAGGTAGATGCATCCATAGACCCTCTTTGAAGATGTAACTTGAAAAAACTGACAAATGGCAACATCATTTAACGAAAAGAAGTTCTTATTTTAAATGTGTAGCATAAAATGATTTCCTAGAAATGTTCACTTTATAAATAAGTATACCATGATGATTTTTTCCCATATTCCACCGTAGAATTGCCAAGGATATACTATTGAGCCGACGTACACTTTAAAGGATGTGTAACATTGGAGAGTAATGAGATCTGGCATCAATGCCTGAACTTGATTTTCACATGTGGTTTTCGTGTCGTTCCTTATTTATTAAACGATCCATAGATTGTGCAATTAATATCATAGGTAGCATATTTGGAAAAGGAGATTCCAAACTTTATTCTCATCAGAGCACAATCGGATCGTAGCATAATTAGGCATTTCCATCATCACATTTCGAATCTATATTTTTAGCATAAAGTTAAAAATTAGTTCAATATACTGTGAATATGTGGGATTCAAGAGCTTGATTAAATATTTGGATTACTTTACTGATAAGCGTTAGTAATACATCAGCTACCATTGCTCTAATATTCCTATTAGAGAGATAAAAACGCATTAAATGTGAACTCCTGTAAAAATTAATGGATTCGTTCCTACTAGGCCTAAAAATAATATAGGAATATTAATTTAACTCTCTGTTTTCAATAGCACATCACTTGTTGCTTACGACAAAGATTTCCCTGATAGCATTCAAAACAATTACGTCGAGAATTTCTGCATTATTTTGTAATTTCATTAACATTGACACACTTTCATTAACATTCAAAGTGCCATTTTTTTCTCAGAGAAGACTTCGATGACGTAAAGGAAAGACATCAGGCCCGGAAATTTTGCACGGCCTTGGATGCAAAGGGAAATAGCGAAAGAGTAGAGTATAAAAAGTAAAAACAGAAGGAACGACTGAATGATATAGAGTAATCGCAAGAGGTTGTGAGATGGGGATTGCCAGAAAATGGCGAATGGGAAGAGTGGGAAAAGGAGGGAGAAGAGTGAAATAATGTGGCTGCGAGGGTTCGCATCGGGGAAGGCTGGTAGGAAATAAGTTGGAGTGAGGGAAGTGAAAAGTGGATGACGCAGGAGAGGGGTTAGAGGGCGTGGGAATGGCGCGAGTGTTCGCTCGCCGCCAAGTGAGCTGTGAAACAAGAAAGTGGAGAGGAAAGGAGATAGACAGAGAGAAAGAGGGATATGAGAAAGGAGTGTTCGATGCGGTGCCCGAGAGACCCCCAAGACAGACAGATGAACGGGGTTCGGGAAGACGCGGCGGAGAAGGGAGAGAAGTAACATTATAGACATTGGCGGATTTCGATCAGAGTGGTAACTGTTAAATGTCGGGAGAGCCGATGAATTTATTTAGATTCTAATCAAATATTTGAGAAATGATTATGAATAGCAATATTTTTATTTTTTAAATCTATTACAGAATAGAAAATACTACTATTTTGACAAGCTAATGCTAGGTTGATTGGGAAAGGTTTTCCTGGAATTGTTGCAATGGAAATAATTATTTGGTATGATTCTGTTTTCGCGGAAGTCTTAAATATGCTGAACTGTTCAAGTAGAAGAATAAGAGAGACATCTTTCCGGCAGAATAATTACTTTAATATCATTACCTCGCGAGTCATTTTATTTGTATAATTAGCATCAATTAAGAAAAATTAATATTAGAATACATCCTTGTAAAATTCCGTGTGCTCTAATTTGAAGATTCAGTTCGCATCATTAGTTATCCATCTCAAATATGGTTCGATTTTTAGTGTACCCAGCTGTTACCAGGGGGAGGAGCTCGCCATACGACTGTAAAATCACGTCTGTAAAACACGTCATCGTGTTTCGTGAACCAAAGTACTTGATGAATTAGAAACTTTTGCTTAAGCACCTCAGGTTAACGCGATTTCCTTACGGTCAGTATAAAATTGAGAAAATGACAATCTTGTATTATGAGTTAAATAAAAATTGAATAGCACACTGTTCCCCATTTAATTGATTAATTAAGTGATAAATGATAGGCGGTTCCGCCTTTTATATCGGGTTTGAATGAATCTACTGGTAGGTGCTATGCATAATAGATAACACAACAACATCGAGTATTTTGTTATTGAATTTCATTTTCTCAGGAAACAGAAGGAATACAATACCATCAAAAACAGAATCGAATATATAAATATTGATGTATCAGAAAGTCATTTCATTGGACATAATATTTATATACCGCGATGAAGATGCGTTTTTCATTTGTCGAGTTTAAGAGTGTGTTTCCTTATCTGATGAAGAATCCATGCTGCTTCCGGAAATTACCATCACTTAGGTTGATGAATCATACCTACGCGATGGAAATTTCCGGAAGCAGTATGAATTCTTCATAGACAAATTTTATTTAATTGCATTATTCAGGTGAGATTCATAGAAATTCATGTTAATTTATAGTAGATAAAAATTTGCAATTACTTAAATTTAATTAATTAGTAGTTCTAGATGCTGCTATATTTTCAAACTCCAAACCAGGATCTTTCTATTTAGAGAAAAAGAGTATATATTTTCTGCCTCAAGGTGAGGAGAGGTTTCAGTCACCATACTAACAGTTACCAGTCAGTTCTTTACTCGTTTCCCGTTCTCCGATGCCAATGACTGAGAGACAATATTACCTTAGTCTCGGGGAATTCCTGAATGATGAATGTTCTTATGTGGCATTATTAGTGTTATATTAGGGTATGGATATTCGATCAAGTTCCCTTACTTTATCTTCTGCGATGATATATGTTATCACAATAAATAATTATTGGATTAATAATGGAAGAACCATTCCAACTCTGAATTATATCAGTATAGAGATAGGACAGTTTGCTGATTGATTCATAATATTGGATACCATTCCTTCTTTATCGTTGTTTATACATAAACAATATTTACTATTGATCATACCCGCTACCTTTACGATAGTAGATGCTACTGCGTGTCCCAAGGATGGCGTGAGAAATAGGAAGAAATAATCAAATAATACGTATTCGAGTGCTAAAAGGCACAATGAGGTGCCAGAGTGGTATATAATAGCTGTGGCTAAATTTAGCCACAATATAAAATTCGGAGCGAGATACAAAGATCTACTGCATAGAAGTTAAATGACATTTCGAACATATCGATTCTTGTCTGTGCTACTCGTATATTGCATCGGAAGAAGTAAATTTTTAGATAAAAAGGGGACACTTTGGAATTATTTCAATCGAGGATTTAAGTAAGTCGACATTTGAAAATTAACTCATTACTGAAAAACATAAAATGTCAAAAGAGGCCGTATTTCTGCGGTAGTTTACATATTCAAGCTATGTGGTCCTCGTATCCGAATGACATTTGATAACCTAGGAGTGAGCGAGACTAAGTCAGCCGAGGTTTACGACTTCTGAAGTGGCCGATATACGAGTATATACGGTTACATATTCAAGGGACGACCCGAAGATTGCAGGAGTAGTAATTAAACTCGAGAAGGAATGGGCAAGAAGAGTCGTGCTGGCGATATCATGAGAGAATCAAGATGATAAAGCTAGCGAGAGAACCTGCGGACACAGTTCTAGTACAAAATCAACTTCCAGCCATTCAGCAGAAGAAATAGAAGTAGTATGCGAGCAACTGTAGGAGATTCAAGGAGAAGTAAAGGGAATGGGAGTCTAATGGTGACGGAGTTCTAGAAGGCTACAATCGGTAATAACCAACAGGGAAGTAGCAAGGGACAGCGCGGATAGGGAATACGAAAAGCCGCGGGAGAAAGACTGATGGAATAAAGATCAAGATCAATTGGGCACACCTTGTGGCACAGGTTAGAAACCTAATTGAAGAGATGATCCCGCGAGGAAGACCAAGACCGAGTACAAAGGAGCTATGTGGGCGTAAAGCAGTTAAGTAATCAGAAGGTGATGAAATTAACACTAATGGAGTAGAATGTACGGATTCAGTCAACCAATCTTAGGATTGAAATACTTTTGATGAATCTGCTCATCAAGGAGATGGAAGATGATGGCCGAGATGCAATTATTCTGCGCTCGTGTAAAATAACTTTGTGTACGAGTACCTCTTGCTAAGGAACGACGAATGGAAAATTTTACGTTATTTAAGATTTTTTTCGGAAGGTCCATTATTAAAACATAATGGACAGGGTGGTTACAATATGTACATTGTAATGTTTTAACAAGCAACTTTGTTTGAATGAGAGTCACTCGTGGGTCGTCACCGTAGCTGCAATATACTGTCGCGAAGAAGCTGTGTGATTGAACTGACTGACGAAAAGATCTTCGAGCGTGCTCAGCGGAGGGAAGAGCTTAAATTTCAGACGCAGACATGGAAATCCCTATCATTGTCCCTATCCATTGAAGTGATTGCGCCTCATGGGCATCGAAAAGCCATCATTTTAGCTATTCCTGCGATTATTCTTTTACTTGAAAAATGGCCGTGTGAGTCGTCTCGAGGGCTCTATTTCAAGAGACTCCCACCCACTTTTTTCCATGACAACGTTACTTTTACACCGATGGTAGCGGATACCATTTGAACTTATGTAATAACATTTTCCCAGTTGAATCTCAAATACATGTGAAAAAATCTTTGATTTCACTTTTTACTCCGTTTCATTGCAGTCCGTCTAGGTGAGCCTAGTTCCTTTAAGTCGGGCCTGCATAATACTTTTTTATGAGATTTGCTGTCATGTACTCAATGCTTTCCGAGGTACTTAATTAGTGAGGCGCCTACGAGATTGGGTGGATAAGGGCACATCTGGAAGAGATGATTATAAGCATAGGGCCAAATTTTATTTTCTTGTTTATTCCAGAGTAAAATGTATGCCTTTTATGTCAACTGGTTTATAATTTCATATTTCACTAAACAATTATTTTGTTAATATTTTTTAACTTCGTTTAACTTTTTAACCTAGCGCATTCTATTGCACATACAATTCAATATTGTAGCATTCTAAATGCGGAGATATGATTAAAATTGAAGTAACCAAAATACTGTCTTACTTCGGACTCCATTCCATTAATTCATATTATTATTAGGCACAATTATCCGTAGCCAACCAGCAACTAGTTAGTTGGAAACTAGTTTCTTCTAAAATAGACAAGATATTATGCTAACATAAGACATTGGAACAATACTACCTTGAACAAAAAGTTCCCGGAATAACCACCGTGTGGCGCTCCCATCGTTCCGATTTGAGTTCTGTTTTTTTTGTTAAATTGGTACATCTGTTGTTGATATTCCCTTTAAATCTTAGTGTCATAACTTGACATTTGCAAAAGTTACGTAGCCAAGAGTACATCTATCTCTGTGTGTGTTGGCGATTTTTTACATTTGCAGAAATGGATTTAAATTTGCAACAACGAACTTGTATTAAATTTTGCGTAAAAAACGGATTTAGTGGCGCACGGACGTTGGAAATGTTGGAAAAGTGTTTCGGCAACGATTCTCTAAAAAAACGGTCGTTTACCAGTAGCACGAGCGGTTCAGAAGTGGTCGTGAGTCAATCGAAGATGATGAACGCAGTGGCAGACCATCGACATCGAAAGTCGGTGAAAAAGTTGATAAAGTAAAAGAAATGTTGGTCAATAACCGCAAATTAACCATCAGAGAAATAGCGGAGGACTTGAACATTGCCTATGGATCCGCCCAAGACATTGTGGTTAATGATTTGGGTTTCCGTCGTGTAGCAGCAAAGTTGGTGCCAAAAGACCTCAATTTCATGCAAAAAAGAGACCGTGTTGACGTCGCAAAAGACATGATTTGCGAGGCTGAATCCGATCCCACATTCATCAAAAGGATCATTACTGGAGACGAGACGTGGGTTTATGAGTACGACACGCAATCCAGACATCAGGCAAGTGAATGGCGTTCACCAAATGAGCTGAGACCAAAAAAACCGCGTGGTTTTCAGTCAAAAAAGAAGGCAATGCTGACGGTTTTCATGGATTACAACGGTGTAGTGCATCATGAATTTTTGCCAGAAGGCCAACAAGTAAACAAAGAGTATTATTTGGGCGTTATGAGACGTTTGCGTGAAGCAATTCGCCGAAAGAGACCAGAAATCGTCGCACAGTGCGTCGAGACCGTCGCACAGTGCTATCATTATTCGTAATTTTTTGACGAAAAATGCAACAAATACCATCCAACAGCCACCGAATTCACCTGATTTGGCTCCCTGTGACTTCTTTCTGTTCAATCAAGTTAAAAAACCATTACGGGGAACGCGTTTTAGCAGCCGAGAGGAAGTAATGGAAAAATCGCAAGCACTGATGGACATACCGAAAACCGAATATAAAAAATGTTTCGAGGATTGGATCAAGCGCTGGCATAAGTGTGTTGCAGTCGATGGGGATTACTTTGAAGGGGACAATATAGATTTAGATGAATAAACTTGTATTTTTAATTTTCTTAATACATTCCGGGAACTTTTTGATCAAGGTAGTATTACTAACAATATGAATAAAAAAAGTGTTTTTAAATTAGTATTTCTTCGCGAAAAACATATATCAACGCCCCGTTATTATAATGTTATGGATTTCATCATTTAAACGAATATTTTGAGACAATGTATCCAAGCGTCGGTCACATTTTGACCAAAATTATGCTGAATTCTTGTTCTCAACGGATTCACGAATTTCAAATTTTGGTTAGTCAGAAGAAAGCTTGTTGATTTGCCCTTTGAGAGCGGTAATAATATTCTCCTACTTGCCCCTAATTTTAGGCAACCCAACTTACGCACGTGCCGGATAGAGCGTACCATAGGCGGCTTGAATGGCCTCTGCATTAAACAATGGTTTATAATCCTAGAGTAATTTCAAAAAATTCAAGCCATGAACCCAAGCCGATTTTCGGATTAGGTATGTATTCTTTATTTGTCTTAGATGACAGACGAGCTTCCCTCGCTGCCGTGAAACCTTAAATGAATTTTCCGTGAGATATTTGAGAGATTAGCGGCATTAATTTAGTTTTGGCCTCGAGTCATCTATTGTTTTCCATGGAAAACAATCAGTGTGGACTATCGAAGAAAAAACTAACAATATTACTGGTATTCCAATATGTATTAAATTACGTTGAAATTTAAAAAGTTATATTTCAAATTAAAATTTATACATAAAAAAGTAAAACGTTTCCGGCCAAGAAAATTTTTCAAAAATGTCTTTTATCTTTGTTAGATCGGAAACATTTCAGACCATCCTTTTACGAGTATATGTAAGGAATCACGAAGTGCTAGCTGCATTTTTTTCCTGACAAAATGCTTCTTGGAATTTTTCAATTTCTCCTGAATTCGATTCCCAATTCGTATCTTTTACCAAAAAAAAAACAAAATAGTTACAAAGATGCATCTACCCACATTTCATATCAGAAAGAATAATTATTTTCGTAAAATACCTTTGAAAAGGGATTTAGGTAGATTATTAATTCCGGCCATTGTATTTATGCAAATTGTGAGATCTGTTATCCTTTTTTCCAAAACGTTTTCTTTCTTTCATCTAGATTACGAACATTTATCATAATTCAAGTATTGAAAGCTATTCCCAGTCTTAATGGATTCTCACCGAATACTATTTGGATAATAAAATTGCCTGTTGATATAAAATTCTCGGGTTTTGAGCCCGCATGGGAATTGAACGTAAATATTTTTGATTTGACACTACACAATTTTTGCGACATGCAATCACCTTACCCATATGATGTGACCTCGTGTCAAGTCTACTATTTATGTGCCTTTACAAAGTATAATACAAATTTGATCTAATTTCCCCTTACTATCTCTTACTCTAAGGTATTAAATATATTGATTACATAAAACGTAATCAAACACTCGTGTATGAGGATTCATCCATTTCTCTTGCCGATATTTTGCCGCAGTGTTAGTAAATTGATTGCATGATGCACGATTCTGATTCAGTCAAAAAGCGTGATGCACGATTATTTAAATATTATTACTGGACATGCAGTACGTTTTACTAATTTTAACACTCAATAACATCATATTACTGAATGCTGATTGAATGTTAAATAGTTATGCTTAGCCAAGATTAACTAACGGCTAACGTTAACGGCTTCCAGTACTAGTAACAAAATTTCAACGTAAGTTGGTTACGATAGAAATACTTCATGCATATGGTTCAATTTTCATGCCTGTATATATGCAAACATAAAATCTCCAGCAATTCACCAAGAAAAATGCCGTATGTACAGCACCAATTCATTAGGATCTGTATGTTTTCTCTAAAGTTCATTTATTCCTCTCGCATAGTGCCCTCATGTATTGGTTTCACGAGGAATGCTGAAAGAAAAGCAGGCACACGCGAGAAATATGTCTCCCGTATTTTTGATTGGGTGAGAAAAAAACATGAGAAATTCCGAGGAATGGTGCATTCCTGAAAAGGCACTGAACATAACGGAGCAAAATAACGAGCAGGCGCCATTTAGGGGCGCGTGAGCGAAAGAGTTTTGGCTCGAGAATAATCCCCGTGTTTTCTTTTCTTCCTCGAAGCTCTTCGCTGTCCGTGTTTTTACAGTACTCGCTCTTAAATCCCACAAAAAAACTTAAAACTTCATTTACACGCCAACGTGTAATTTTAATCCTAATTCTGGGCCGCCCTCGCTACTATGGAGGAATGGAACCCCTCCTCCTCCCCGGGAGGAGGGAATCGTCGTGAGCACTCCACCTCAACTAATTCAGCCAGGAAGGAATGAAATTCCGAAACCATTAAGGACTTATTTTTCTATAGGATCAGCTAGTATTTCACTCCATTTCTCGCTGTAACTGCTTCCAGGATTAAATTGGGGAGCGTAAACTGAGAGAAATTAGCAGACGGCTTTCATTAGTACTTTTGGAATCAGAGTGATTGATCGTGTGATTTTAAGGTTCTTTGGCTAACGAGATAGGCTTTCAAGTTATAACTGATTATATAATTGAAGCAAACGTTTATTAAGAGTGCGTGATAATATTTTTAATCTTTGAGTAATATTTCCTAATTAAATGGATTCACTCTACATATTTCCCCGAGCCATTACAGGGACACTATAAATAAGTATTTGTAACTGTTTATGCAGTCAACCTTGTTAGGCATTTAATGTTTTCAAGCAAACAAGTAGCTCAGGTGAAATATATAACATCAATTTACTTGCTATTTCCCCCATGATTGCAACGAGACCTTCGAAACTCAAACATCAATTTCAACTGCATGCCTGACATAAGATAAGATGAAATTTTTTCCAACAGTTTGTTTTCGTTTAATTTTAATTACAAAATCGGATCACATAAAATTTTAAAATAATGCTCTTTGTGTAGGCGGAAGTTTGTTCGCAACATTGTTTCATTATTTGACAATGATCTGTATTTGCATGATGTAAAAGTCAAAAGTGATGTATAATAATTTTATTTTTATCGTATTTTTTATTTCATACGATGAAAAAATAAGTTCAAACACGGCATAAAGAGCATTTGAATTTTACTTTTGACAAAGCTCATGAAATACAAAACTTTTTACCCAAAAATTGCTAATTTATTTTCGTAATCGAATAAACAGTTAATTTCTTGTTGATTTCTGATGGAAATTTTGGTAGATGAATTTCCAATAGAAAATATTTTTGCAACTTAAGTGTACGATATGTAGAAAATACATTGGGTAACTTGACAACTCTTCTCATTTCGCTAAAAACTCAATACTATGAGTTCTGCTGCTAGTGGGAGTGGGTACGCATTTGCTTATAGCCATGTACCAATATTATTTTCACGATTATATTTTCTCAGTATCAACACCAGAAAATTCATAATGACTATCTCTTTCGTAGGTTCTCACTCCCGTTTCATAGCGTTTATCGTCTTTTTTTTAATCTCTCTAGATATATTGTGGCGCACTTAACCCAGATATAGCTCATTCTTAATTTTGGTAACGAATTTTTGACTCTTGATGCAGTTACCTAGGTGGTGTTAATCACCCCTTTTAGATGCTGGCTACTCTCTTGAGGATTCAGCCAAAGGGAAAATGACCGATATTGAAAAAAACAATGTCATGATATCGATGCATCCGATATTATGTTTAGTCTTAATTTTGTTCGATCCTGTGTCGCAAAAACGCCTATACTTGTATGTCTCTATAATTATTCTGTGCCGAAATGTATTTATATGCTGGCCATACAATTTTTTAAGCTAAAAATTCCTTATTTTACGCAGTAAAAATATAAATAATTCTTACAATTGATATCAATCAAATTTTAAAAAAAACATCAATTGGCTTATGTTATATAGTATATATTTACTATGGAAAAATAGGGGATAGCAGACGACGATGAAATATAAATTTTATCGCTTTTTTATAAAACACGTACTCTATGTTCTGTTTTTGCGATTCACAACTTACTATAACATCCAATGGCAGCCTTCAATGGACCATTGGGAGTCAATATTATGAATTTGGAAACACTGCAGTTTCATATACATGCAAACATACGGTGAAATTTTAACACCAAGCAAAACTGACAAAGTGAAATTTATGATATACTTTCAAAAATGAGTGGAAATATTGGAAAAAAATATCGGACGATAAAGACTGTTTTACAACTAATTTGAGTGCATTGAAAAAATAGCCCGAATGCCATGAGCGTCTATTTATTTATTTTCGTATCTCACACTGCTTGCGTGTCTTTGATTTGACACTGTAAAGAAAATATGTTATTATATACCTAAAAGCGGCAGAGGCTATAAGAAAAAGAGCACTTTACTGGATGAAATTTTGTGCACAAAGACTTGTAGTAAGACTAATAAAAAAATATCTAACATTACAACATTAGCACATTTATTGGAGATTTTAGCTTCATACTAATTAACTCACTAAAATGGAATCATGTAGTATTTTCTATCAGTTATAATGTATATGCAAGCCGAACTGAGGTCTCATTTTGTGTTTTCTACAATTAAAAATGTAAAAGAAATTTCTATGTCTATTTTCAATAATCTAGGCAAGGGATAATCGACTTTAATATTTTTCTTAGAGATACAGGGTGACTGAACCTGTGGAAAACATGCATCATATAACTTGAATGAGACTTTTGCTTGGAACTACAAAATCTCTTCTTATTTTTTCTAAACGAGCTGCGTTTTAAAGCGTGAAATCGCTGAATTAGAAAATACAGAATGATTAAGAATAAAATATCCAATGCAAATACGTCTCGCAAATATGTATCATTTTTAATCTGGAAAATTATTTATTTATGTATGTGTATTCAAATATCGTCGCACTGATTAGGAATATGTTTGTGATGACATGAGAAACAAAACGATTCAACAAATCAGCTTGGCAATAAAAACTTATCGATCTATATATCAATTCCTTTCTAAAAAAATTAAAAAATATTTGTTATAACCTCTAATTTAATTTTGCCAAAGAAAAGGTGCAGGCAGCAGAATGCCTATGAGTAGCCATGGCCTTCGGAAATAATAAGAGGAAGCGGTCCATATGCATTGTCAAATCAATCTGTATGTAGCAATTTATAGAAATATCAAATGTTATGTTCACCTAATATATGCAGAAATATTAATGATATTCTCGCCTTTAAGGTAGGCTTAGCATAAACACAGACTACACAATGGTAGAATCATACATTAATTTGACTCTCCTGACGAAATAAAATCGTACATCCGACATTACAGTTAATCCGTCTTTAAGTCCGATTCTTCCTCCCACCCTTCAATTCCGTGCAATATGCCTTTGCTGCATAAGCCCCTTCCTCTTTTGATAACGTTCAGTCCTCTATCTCAGTCTTCAACATCCCATCGCCAAATCAAAAAGCTCTGCATCCATCTTCACTGCCTCTTTGATTTTTCCCAACAATTCCCTCTTCTTCCCTGCCATGCCTGGCACACCCTCCTTTGCTTTTCTTTCTGTGTACTGTGCAGAAATATACGGTTCTTTCATTTTTTTAAATATTTTTATAAAAATATATTTAAAATATATTATAGTTTATATGTATATACATATATACTTATGTATGTGTATATCCTAATGTGGACCTTTGAAAAAGGAACTGAGAAAAGGATTGTCAAAATGTATAATCTGGAGTGTCATGTTTTACGGAGCATTAGAATGAACTATGCGGAAAGACGAAGTGAAAAGAATTAGATGTCTTGGAAATAAATGTGGATCTATAAGGAATGAGGATAATGGAAGGAATTAAATGAGACGATAGAGTTAAGAATAATGGGGAGGTGCTACGAAGATTTGGAGAAGAGATAATTTGTATAAAAGAAAGAAAAGAATGATGAATTGGTTATGACATTATATGAGAAATGAAATCTTGCTGAAGATTGTTTTAGAAGGAATGATGGAAAGGGAGAGAAGAGGAGGGAGAAAGGTCATAAGATGCTGTACATGGTTAAGATTGCAAGAAAGTATGAAGAAATCAAGAGAATGGATGAGGACCGACAGGCATGGAGGTCAACGAAGAGGGAATCTGCCACGGGACAGAACAACCCGAGAGATATGCCTAATACGCAGTGCCCTTAAAACTATTACCTACGATGCATGAATTGAATAACTGTCGTTAATTAGGAATGTAATTATACCTTGATTATGCAATGCAACGGTGCATCTCATATCGTACGAAAAGTAAAATTAATTGTATGAGTATGAATCTCTATTGATAATGTGAGACTCTGTATCACGATTTTGCAGTCGTCCTTACCGTCCCGTTGACAGCGTTGTAGTTATTTATTCTCCACATCATTCTGATGCTTTAGTTCTACCTCGTCATCCGTTTTTCTCAGCGCGAGTTTTTGGGATGAGTATCTACCAACCTCTAAGAGGAAACTATTATCATTGAACTCAAAAAGATCGGTCCATGTGCGAAAACAATGTTTTGCTTTATTCCTCGACGAGAACGTGAATGAGAAGGAATTCTACATGTCTACCGAATTGGTGGATAAAGAAAGGAAATATGGAGTGCGTGGAAGAGTGGAAGCGCCGGGCGGGGAGAGGAGAGGGGGCGGTGGGGGCAGAAGGAGGAGGGAGAGAGATCAGGCAAGGGAAGAACCCCGTGGCAAGACAAGTGTGAAAATAAGATTTCATTAATTTGGACGAGGGGACGTGACGGGAAGGGGGGGGTGGGCGAGCGAAAAGGGAGAAGAGCGCGGCGAGAGGGCAGTGCTAAAACGGACGTGAGGAGGATGAGAGCGAGGGAGGAGCAGGAGGGCTGGAGGAGGGGAAAGGGATGGGGCAAGGAGGGAGAAGGAGATTGCATTTACTGAGGAGGGCGAGTGTGGCGGATGGGGGGGGGCGGGAGGGAGAGGGAGAGTTGCGGTACGGTTCGGGAATGAACGGCGGCTGTGTGAAGAGAGGAAGAGGAGGGAGGGGTCTCGAGGAAATTGGTTTTGGCCGAGCGGGACGAGGGGGGCGCTTCGAGGAGAGGGGGAAGGGGAGCGGGCGTCGGAGTGAACCGGGGTCGTGAGTGGGGAGCGGAGGATTTGAGGAGGCGGGGTGGGAAGGGGGGTTGGGAAGATTTTGAGGTGAGGAGAGAGTCGGAGGCAAAAGGTGAAGGAGGGATGAGGGTGGGGGGAGGGGGAGTCCAGAGAAAGGGGTGAATAAGGATATAATGCCGGAATAAGACGGTGCTGTATCGTGGGAGGGAGGGGCAAGGGGTTGGGGGCAGTTTGGGAATGAGAGGGTGATTAAGACCGTGTATGTGGAAGAGGATTAGAAAGACTTGCACAAAGAAGCTACCGTCGGAGATTCGGTTTGTTTCTTCCCTCCTTCTCCTACACCCCACCCACCCACCCTCACTCCACTCTCTGTTTCTTGCTGTTGACGGAAGTGCGGGAAAGATGAATTCGTTAGTTTCCAGAAATCTGAGAAATGTTTCATGTTGCAACTCGCCTTTTTAGCGGTAAAGCTAGAAATTATGCATGCCTCCGTTTTTCCCGGGGGCGAAGTGTTTGGGTGGAGGTGGAGTCCTTTTTACCATTTAAAAATATCTAGTTGAATTTTAAGCTGATTCTACACTTTTGTGGTGATTCATTCACACGCAGGGATACAAGTTGAATAATGAAGGGAACGCCAACCTAAGCAGAAGTGCCCAAACAGTTTTAATACCCGGTGTTACGATTTATTTGACCGTCAAATAGAGTATTATTATTTAAAATATATGTAAGAAGTCATTAACATAGTATTTGTTGTGAAGCTCTCAAAAGTTAATTTCATAGAGCAGGGTGCTGCAGCGAATTTCCAGCAAAAGAATATAAAAGAAGTACGTGTAATCTAAAGATGAAAGCTCAGAGCCATAAAGGGCTCGTGTGACTTCACTTGTTTATAATTCGAAATTTGCCAGAAAGAGAACTAATCACACCCAACGAAATGGTAGAGCACAAAGGCCATTTTCTTAGGAAAAAACTGAATGACTCTTGTTTTCTATAAAGATTATCAGCTGAATTTTAAATATTTAAAAGTTGTATTTATCTATGCAACAATTTCAAATACAAAGAAACGTCAGGAGATACCAAGATATTAATTTTTAACTTTAAAAGAAAATATTATTTATACTTTTAACTCGATTCATAATGGTGTTCGTGCAAGCATAAAATAAATGAGGGCTTTATAACCTAATTTTTTTGTGCGGAATCGTTTCTCTAAACTTATGAAAGGAATAAAATAGTGGTTATAACCCATTTGAAAATCACACGTCCATAACTCATCTTTGAGCTTGGGGTCCCTACCCCCTTTGGTCAATAAGAGTGATATTGAATTTAGATAGGTGACACTAAGTGGCTCCATAGTTCTACATACGTCACGAATTATGGTGAAAGCACAATACTATAGGAGCCTTCGATAAATAGAATGCCATTACATATATCAACTCTGATCACGATTTTTTCTTTTAATGACCTTATCAAATGGCAAAAGTCCAACATTTTCAATCAATACTCATCTTTTATCCTTTAACTAAAAAAGTGGAACAATGTACGATTGTCCTCGCTGACTCTTTGGACCATTTTCACCCCTTTATTTGCCTCCAGTGGATTCTAACTCATCGCTTAATAGGTTAAGGTTTATAAATTAGAGATCTTTATGATGCTGTTTAACCGGATGCTTCTTTCATTTTTTACCATTGACTCCTCAAACTCATAATTAGCATAACATACCTTATAATTTGATATCGATGACTGCGTTAAGTTTTAAATTTTCGATTGAATAATTTGAGTATTACGCATACGCATCGTTACACTGGAGGTGACATATGTATAAAACGTCTTTGCAATTCATATCCTTGTAGAATAATTTATTTAGTGTGCATCAACATAGTGACAATATTATAATCAATAATTTTACATAAGGAGTCATTGCCTGAGACACTTGTTCATTTTATGATAAATATTCTTTGATAGTGAAAACATAATACTCAATATACATTGCTAGGTTTCCACAAATTTCCTCCATTTATCTACAGAAAATATAAAGCATTGAAACATTTTACAGCAGCAACATTCATTTATTCATTCAGTTATACGTATATTTATTTTTTCCCACTTTCAGGTTGAATCTATTAGCTGAAAGAGGAAAGGGAGTTTTATCTTTTAATCCAGTCAGTATTTCAAACATTTTCGATCGTCCTACTCATTCTCTACAGCCACTCTATTTTAAGTGCACACAACTCTATGAAAGCAATTAATTTTGTCTTATTTCATTTAGTTATAATTGCATTTTGGAATTGGTGACGAACGCACACACCTTCGAAAGGAGAAATAGGAGTCTTGGAGAAATAAAAGACCATCCACCAGATTAGTTCCTTTTCACACCTTCCATGCTGCTGGCTTCTCCCAAGTCTTCCCTCTGGATCCTCCAAGAAAAGGGGCGGCGGAGGAGCGATCGAAAGAAAACACTCATTTAAAACGGTGGCCGTTACCAAGGAAACGAACTCTTTCCCTCGCGGGCGCGAGGCGACGCGGAAGGGGACCGTTTCTAAAACTTAATTTGACGCGAAAGATTTTCTCCGCCGCGCTCGTATTTCCCTTTCATTATCTTGATAGCGGGTAACGGGAGCACTTGGCCCGATGAGGACACAATATGAGAGGTCGCAACGAAATTAAAGCCATTAATCAATCAATCCCTTTTGCCAACCCAATTTCGACCTCCCTCTTCGACCCCTCCCCTCCCAAAGCCTCCCTCTCACTCACACCCCTTCTCCTCCTCGCCTTTCTCTCATTTATCCTCCACAAAGCCCACCTCCTCCCCCTCCACAAGTTCTTACTCAACCCCCTGGCATCCCCTGACCCACCCCACTCTGTTTGAATGCCACTTCCCCACCGAACTCCTTCCCCTCTTCAACCTTCTCCTCATTTTCCTAAAAATTGGTCCAACCCGAGGTTCTCTCGTTCGGTGGCCTCCTTGCCCCCGCCCCCTCTTCTGCTCCTCACCGCCCTTCACCGTCTCCATCCCCATTGTGCTGTACCTCACTCCCACTCCCCCTCGCGGCGTCCTCTGTATCTCTCTTAAAGATGAACCCCCTCCAAACACAATACTTATTTTTGCTGCTAACCTTCTCAATCCACTCTACGACTCCTACCGTGCCACGTTAGGCATAAAACGTCTCAGTTTCGCTCTAATAAAGTCGTATTTCTTGTTTCATCATCCCATTACCCATTGCCGTTTCAGAAGACTTTTAGAATAGCCCTTTGTTTCCCTGCTTCGAAATATTCTCCATGGAAATTATCAGCCCAAACTCCGTGTAATGACTAACTTGCTTTCGTAGCAGAGCTTATTTCAATATCTTCACATTTCAATTCGCTCATTTTACCCGACCTGAAAGACAAATTTACCGCACGTTACTGGCAGAAAACTCTTACTTGTTTTTCAAATTATCAAGTATTTGTTGCACGAAGCTTATTAAGATTTCATTGAAATTCATGTCATTTATTAGCAATCATTTCTTATTCAAACATACTGTAAATTGAATAAGGAACTCTATTTTAACTCTCATATTTTGCTTTAGTGGGTCTTCTGCATCAGGTCATTTAATATTCAGCATTATTTTAAAATTATGCTTAAATTCAGTGAAAAAACGTCAAACCTTTCTTCTAAATTTCAAATAATTAAGAAAGATGTCTAAAGACCGGTCATTGAATCAATTAGTCTCTGCATTTAATTCTACAATAGTTAGTTTTTCATGATGTTTATGCGTGTCATTTATGAAGATTGACAAAGCCAAATACCATTTAATAAATGCGCCTTGGATAGGCACCGGAAATTCATTCTATTCTGGACTCCAAGACGGTTTCCGTGTATGAAACTAAAGGCCTTAATTCCGATTGCCTGCATGTGATGAAGCCATTCCATTGTATGTAATGAATGTCAAGTCTTTTACTCACTGTTCTTTTTTATACCTTCCTCTGTCTTTCTCTCCATACACCTGTCCTTTCCCCCCTCGAAACAATTACCTCGTTAAGGTGATTACCTCCTCCACCTTCGGTACTAATAGTATTGTTCTTACTTATCTTCTCCGAGAGGAGGAGCAAAGAACTAATAGGGATCTAAACTCAAGCAGAAATAGCTCGTCCTTCTGCATCCCTATTTTCCTCTTCGAAAACGAATTTCTCCCCACTCTTTCCCCGTCCTCTCAAAGCACTGCCTCCTTCCTCTCTCTGCTTTCCTCCTGCTTGTATGTGTCTCCTTCCACCCTGGATCTGTTCGCCTTCCCATTTTCATTTAATTTTTCATTTTGTCCCACTCGCTATTCTCACTGTTCAATGCTAAGAAGATATATGACTTTCATTTTAACACACCTCGTTTCATGAGGCAATTCTTGTTGCCATTAACTTCACAGATGTTTAAGTTCTCATTATTTTAAGACTATCCAAGCGACTCTGATCGTCTTAAATGCCGCCCACCTTCCTCACTCCACCAAAGAGCGACTGTTTCGCAAACATGCTTGGCGCCCAATTTTTTGTTCCGCCTAAATATATCATCGATACTTATCAATCATGGCCACAACTTTATTATCATTACCTTATGCTCAAAATATTGGCGTGTATTCTCATGCACAGAAAAGGTTGAGTCTTTCGAACCTAAAACATGTTAGGTGACTGAGAATAATTTAACTTTAAAGAAACTAAGGTTTCATTTGCACGATGAACTGTAATGGCGTTTAGAATAATGCAACGGATTTGATATTAAAAGATGTTTTTGGTTTTATTGGCATACAAGTTCAGTAAATATTAAGCCCTAAATTATCTTTTTCAAATGCTGACCCTATTATGTTTCATGGTGTCTCATTTCGTTCTTAACCTCTTCTAGCATCTACCTGAGAATTCTAATCTTATGGTTGTTTATTATTTTTGTCGATCATATTTTCAACCTGGGTAGCTTCCTTTTGATCTCTTCCCTTTAATTTTGGGGCTCCCTCAAATTTCGCATTTCATCATTAGAAATGGAAATGAATCAATGCTACTGAACATTATTCCAAAATTTTTTCATCATTCTTATTTCGTACTTCTATTCACTCTATCAGGTGAAATAATTGTTAATTGAGAGATATTCCTCTATGAGAGTATTTTTTTGCAGTAAATAGAGTACTTTTGTAATTATTATTTATAGAAAGACATTTCCATAGAACATAGAAAAGATAAGTTCTTGGATGACAGGTATTTTAGACGTTACGTAATGATTCGGTAGCCCGGAAATTACGAAATTCGAATTGTGAGAGGCATATGAGGAAAGGAAGGGCTGTTTTACCATGTATAAATATTGGTGGGGGATAACAAAGTTGCATGCATATAGTCTCATTTATTATTTCTGAAGCCAATAAAGTTATTGTTTTGATTCAGTAGTCGTTAGCCTTCCGGTGAATTCAGATAAAAATGTCCGCGACGATCGATGCTCCTGACAATTTCGAAGTGCGTGATGTGATTCGATTTTTGTGTGAAAAAGAATCATTAGCTGCCCAAATTAATCAGAAATTGTACCGAGTCTATGAAACTACAGTAATGAGTAAAGATCAGTTAGAAAATGGTGTCGAGAGTTAAAAAATTGCCGCACAAATGTGAATGCTGAAGAGCGGAGTGCCGCTCGCCTGTAGTAGTGCCGCAGGCCCAGTATCCAGACCGATGAAATCTTTTAACAAATGGACAAAGAAATGCGATCTGATCGACGATTGATGATTAGTACTCTGGCTGATAAACTTTAATTTTCTTTTGTTGGACGGACTACTGTTTGCACGACTGTAACGGATAAGCTCGGATATCACAAATTTTGTACACGATGGATACTGAAAATGCTTACCGATCAACACAAAGAGCAAAGAATTTTAAGTGGACGGTCAATTTTTAACACTATCGACACGACGGAGTTGGCCTCGTACATGGCGACTATTTCCTTTTGTTCCACTTGAAACAGGGGCTTGGTGGATAATGGTTTGAAAACGACGAGGAACTCAAAACCGCCGTTGTCAACTGGCTCAATTCCCAGGCGGCCTGAGACTTATGTACTGAGGGATTAATGAATTTGGTTCAGCGATACGAAAAGTCCTTAGAAATGAACGGTGATTACGCAGAAAGTGAAGTAGGTCTATAGGAAACTAAAACCGTATTCCGCATCCCTCGTATTATGTTTTTATGAGAATATTTTAAGTTTTTGTGTTCGAATACAGACTATCTTCAAGTGTCGGAACACTTATTATTTTCAATTTCATACCAAATTCTACTCATATGTTTTTTCATCAATCCCACCAATAAAAATTGGTTTACACAAAATTTGAAAAATTTACTTGAAACTAAAGGACAAGATTTGGATAAAAAGTATCGGTGATAATTTTTTCCTGACGTGTGCGTCAAGTGCTGAATTAAGGTAAGGGCAAAAGAAAGACAAAAAAAACGTTTGCACTTCCACTCACTTTTAATACAACACGACCATGGTTTTGATGATGCGCAGCATCGAAACCATGGTCGTGTTGTATTAAAAGTGTGTGGAAGTGCAAAGTTTTTTTTCTCTTTCTTTTACCCTCACCATGAAGGAATTCCACAAAGTTAAGCCTGAAACTGTTAGCTTTGCTGAATTAAAACAATCGGTTAAGTGTGCGCATGATCGCAGATTGTTTTGGAATTGGTAATATGACACTGCACACCATTATTTGATAATTTGGCGATCCGAAAGATGCACTAATCTCGCCCCGAAGGTCATGACGGACGACCAAGAGTCTAGTGTGTTTGCTTGCGGAGGAGACCTTCTGCAACGGCATCGCGACGATTCCCCAATCCCCTTACAATCACGACTTGGCACCAGCGGACTATTTTCTATTCCCAAAAGTGAAATCCTCCCTCAAAGGACACTACCATGGGAACCTTAGTGCCGTCTTGTACGTGTGCCCTTCCGGAATCCACCTCCCAGGGAGCCTTCAAGTCGTGAGACAGCCGCTGGCAAAAGTCGGTGGACGCTCAAGGGATGTTTTTTTCAAGAATTTTGAGGCATTGTAGCAATATCTTAAATAAATCTGAATTTCCAAAACTTTTCCGATGCATTTGACAAACCATGTTTGTTTATCATAAACATGGCTTAAATTTATCTAATTTGATCCCGAGGAAAATCGAAAATGGTGGCAATTTTTGTTGTTATTAACAGTAAAATTCGATGACATTGAATGGGAATAGAGATCCTATTTCGTCATTATTTCTGTTTTATTCCCCGTGTTACCCTTAAAATCACTCAGAAAAAAAATTGACTACCGCATGCTCTCTCCATATGATGAAATTAAAGTTCGACTTCAATCTGTTCCCTCCCAGTATTTTTTACAACTTAAACCACCGATGATTTCAATTTGAATTTTGAGGGAAAAGAGAATCATTTATGCTTTTCAATTAGTTTTCGCAAAATATTTTTAGCGAGAAATATAAATAAACTTTGTTGGAAGAAACTTAATAAAATAGCCATAAGTAAAATTTACAACCCTGAATATATAAAAAAATCTGCCACTCTTCACGTCCCTTGCTTCCCACAGGGGATATCCCCGTCCAAAACAAACCTCGATTAACAGCCCACAAATTGCAGGAGATACTTCCCTTTCTTTTCCCACCCATTAACACCCAACATTTTAACCTTTTTTGGTTCCGAACCTCTGAAGGTATATGTACAAATTTGTCTTCTGTGGAAACTACCTGATGATGACGTCCAACGTCGAAAGGTCGTGCTTTAATTAAAGTGTGTGGGGAATTACAAATTCCATTTCAATATGTAGTGTGAATTCCAAAGAGTTCCGCCTGAGACAACAAAAAGATATGCCCTGACTGGTCAGAAACAAGAACTTCGCCACAGATATTGGGACATTGCAGTATCACACTAAGCCAAACAAATGTAGTGTTAATGTCTTCTACGAAGTGTATTTGTGTGACTCCTTCCTTCTACAAAAGGGCCTTTCGTCTCAGTTTTCCGTGTCACTCTCGCCGGTGAAATTTCGCAATCCGCGGCCGTCCCGCACGCCTCCGATACCCGCGCCTCTCGGTTCTGTCCCCGTCTTCCCTCAGCGCCGCCTTTTTATACTCACTCGCCTTCCTCTCATCCCCTCACCCCCGCACCGCCCCTTTCCTTTGTTTCTAATATCCTCCCTCCCCTTCAGTCGCCGCCCCTCTCCTTCCCTCCCTCGCTCTCCCACCCCCGCCCTTTCCCTCCGCCGCTTCCTCCACTGGGCTATCCCAAGAGAACAATTTGGACCGATCTAAGGGCCGGATAATTGGCCCTACGGGCGGAGAGGGAGGCCACGTTCTCGGCTGGGGTGGTGGGCGGGAGTTGCCGGGCGGGGTTTGTCTTCTGGGAGGGGAGGGGGATTGAGGGAGGGGGGATGAGGGATGGAGAAGCTGGGGTCGGAACGGCACGGAACTGGGGCGCGTGTATCTTCGAGAGGGGGGTTGTGGGGGTGAGAAGAAGAAGATCTCACTGAGCGGCTAAGACCTCTCGCGGAAGATTCCGTAGGCTTTTATGATGGAAGGAGCTGAGCGTGTCGACCCCCTGTGGGGGATAGGGGAACTAAAGTGGCTGTGCGTGGATTCCGTCCTTTAATGCGTCCCTTTGCTTCACGCGGTGTGCGTGCGGTTAGCGAGGAATAATAGTTCTCTGGAATGGTGGTGGAGGAGTGATTTGGGGAGGAAAAGAGAGCTGGCAGACCGCCATCGTCTTTTTATTCATGGAAAGGGCGCCTTGTGTACGCGGTTATATGAACATATATCTCTGTCTGATCCTCAGTTGCTTTGTCTCCGTCCAAGAAATAATCAGTTACAGGATTTGTCGAAGTTCCCAAAGTTTTGCGCGTTCGATCTGTTGTGTCCTGTGAGTAGTCTTTAATTTCATTTCTACACTTAAATTTAGAAAATATAAATAAAATTCCCGCTTTGAAAACTTTTTCGTACCCCGTGTCAATAATTTATTGGTCATAATATTTAAAACACTAGCAGAAAAATTTAAACTAACGACCCGGTAACCAATGAGTGATCATTATCTTCAGGTAGTTATTACCACAAGACTAACCCAAGAAGTTTGTTTTTTCTTTATATGTCGCATATATTTATACCAATAAATTACATACGAGGCATACTTTGGCTAAATTCTTCTTGAGGAATGCCAAAGTGCAGTCTTAGAAAGCGATAAAATTTGTCACAACCAATTTTACATGACCTCATCGCACAAAACATCTGTCATAAATATTATATGTGGAAATCATAAGTTCTTTTTCTGTATTACCTAATTTTCATCCTGTTTAGACGTCATTTCAGGTTACTTCAGCCCAAAAAGTTTTGGACTATTAATTTTTGGTCGAGGATAAGTATCTTAATTGTTTTTGCTTCAGTGAATGTGATCAGTTACCATAATATAGCGAAATTATTATTTTTCGGATTCCTTCCTCTACAATCAGGATGTAACTCAAAAACAATTTTTTAAATAGGCTACAGAATGCAAGTAGTAATCTTTTACCTAGATAAAAGAAAAAGACCACATATATTTGGCATAAAAAAGGTGTATCCTTCGTCCGTTATTGGATAAAAAACAGAGCTAACGACCAGCACGAGTAATAGTGTCCCCCTTTGATCATTCTTGCTTTGAATCTACGGCGTGACCTCGGATATTGACTATCTCCTCAAATAAGAGTGTCTCCATGTCATAGGCTGTCATCCTTATGTATGCCAATTGAGTATTGAGTTTCTATTTTGAAAATCAGTTCTTCAGAAGTTTCATTATTTTGATACTCAATTTCATCCTTTTTAAAATAATATCTCCCAAGAGAACTTGGTAAGTAGTTTACTTATTCCATGGGTCAAATAGTTCGTAACTTGTCACAGAAATTCTTTCATTTCATCTAACTGATGAAATCCAAATCGGGCTAACATTAGCTCAAAAGACTCGGTGACTGTCATGAATTTTCAATTGCTTGTTTAATCGTTGACTTTGCCGTAATGTTAACTTGGCGATGTGCTCTCTCCCCATAAAGTATTCGGAATCGAATGCTTACCATTAGAAAAGGTACTTGTTGATTTAACTGTACGGGTAAATATGCAAACAAGCTCATGCGTCACAAATTGGGTAAAACGAAAGGGAATAGGTTTGTTGTTGATGAACAGAAGGATGAAAGGGGCTCGGCGAAGGAACACGTATGGAAAACAGATAGATAAGGTCGCGAAAAGGAAAGTGGTAATTAGATTTGTCGACAGCAAATACGCGTTGAATGCGCACGCGCATATGGTGTTGGCGGCGGTGAAACCCGTAAGCAGGGGGAAAAAAGTAACGTCAATGCGGCGCACTCTCGTGTGCTTCTGTTTGAGGGCAAATCTTCCCGCTCGCATGTCGCCCCAAAATCGGTAGTTCCGAGTAAGACAGAGGAGGGGATGGGTGAGAATTTGGCAGCAGTGTCGAAGTCGAGAGAAGCGCGATTGTTTGTCTTCCTCCCGGTCCGCGGAATGTATTTCGGCGGCAATTTCGTTTCTCGGAGCAACGACGGAGCTGGAGTGAGAGTGAGGAAGCGTGATGGAGGAAGGGAGAGTGGGGGATGGATAGAGGAAGTGGAGCGGGAGTGGAGGTGGAAACGGCGAAATAAAACAAATGAGTGCGATGAAACGTGCCTCCCGCACACAAAACGATAGAGAGGTCGCTCTGCTCGAATTCCTGACGTAATGGCGTAGGGTTTCGGGGAGGAAGGAGAGAGAGAGAGAGAGGTCAGGGGAGGGAGGATGCATGCTCCTTTCCTCCTCCGTCTATCTCTCTTGGTTTCGCTCCCCCACTTCAACTTCCCCCTTAGCGGAGTGCGGCCCTCTAGGGACACAGGGCCAAGAGGCGGTTGACACGGCGCCAACGAGACCCACCCGCCATGGGCGCCATCAATAATTAACGGCCGTGCTTCCCCACTACGACCAGATCAATAATTAACGAAATCCCCCCTCCCACCGCCTTCCAACCTTAAAACCATCCCCTTCTCCCTCCTCGACCTCCACTTTCTCCCACATAACCCCTCCACCCGCTCTCTACCAACCAACCCCCTCCCTCCTCCCACACACTCCTCCTTTCCTTGGCCGACCGACATCCCCTCGCGCCAATCCTTCAGCTCCCTCCAACTTTCCCTCGAGCTCGCCTCTCCCTTCATCTTCAGCCGCCTCCCCCTCTTCGCCGCTCTCCCTCCTCAACCCCCACCCCACCTCAGCCTCTCTTCACTCTCCTTCCCCCCCCTCCCCGCCGCACATTTCCAGGTCCTTGCGTATCAGCGTCTACACGTTGCCCCACATGCATGCCGCCGAAAGGACGGGCTTATGGGAGTGAAGGTGTTCTGAGGACCAGCCATCAGGATGAGTGGGAGATGAAAGCAAGATATAGAAGGTGTGGTTGTCATTACAAATGGGAAGAGAAATAAATGTGTGGGTACGATAGCTGAGAAAGTTAACCAAGAGGCCAGGTCTTAATCGCAAAAGTGTAATTTTAAATTTTCCTTGTAAATAAATGTTGACTGAAGATAATTTGACTGGTGCTTCACATTCCTTAAGTTGAGGGTCAAGCAAGTTGTCAGTAACGCTTGATAATTTCACATTCGCTGCACAAATTGTGCTTTTAAATAAAATGTTTCTATATATTTACCACACTAGAAAATACCAGAGGAATATCCGTATCCCCTATTCACATGATAGATGTCATCTCGTAGTTAGAACAGAAAATAGTTCTTCAAGTCAATATCAGATAGTGAGAGGCAAATTAAATAATTGCAGTCGATTTAACAGGAGACATTTTAACTTATTCGTTTTGTTTCATTTTTTCACACGTTAATCTACATGCTAAAATTTAAATTTAGGTCTTGTATTCAATTATTCTTCCTCTTTTCCTGCTAGTACAATTACATCGAACTTTATGGTAAAGAAAGTATCAGCCGAATAAAATTTGAAATGCATGTTTCAGCGGCATATATTTTTTGGCACTAAAACGAAAAAAATTCACCTGATTTACTTCGACAAATTTCGTAACTTCAATGAGTTTATTGATTATATCTTCGAAAACAGTTGGAAATCCTGGACAGAATTTTGGTAATGGATGAGTATGTTACTAGCATTAGGAAACAAGAAAGTTAAGAGCCTATACGACACATTGCTAAAGTTGCAAGAGCATCAGGATAATGTAAAATCGTATTCAAAATACAATATACTAATATTGTAAGGTCAGTCATATTTATATAATAAAGAAAATTGCTTCTTCCCCAAAGCGCAAACTTCAATGAAACTACGGTAAGAATACCTTGATGATTGTTCGAATTTTGTTTAGTCCGACATCGCTAATTGCAGAATAATCCATTCTCCGTTAAAAATCTAAATGATAATAAATAAGAAAAATTTCCGATAGCACACTAAAAGCAAGCATAGGAAGCATCTTTCCAAAGCGTTTATATTGCAAACCAGACAAAACAAACAAACAAACCAAAGGGTCCTTCCTGCTTAGGGCATAATATTTTGCGTAAAGGGATATTTAAACAACTCCCCCGCTAAAACAAACAAACCTCCTGGCCCGAGGATCTGGGCAAGAATTCCCAAAGAGTGGCCCCTTGAATATGATTTTTAAAATCATATTGCAAAATATATTTAAGTAAACTAGAAAATTTAACTTAGCTAATGTAAGCTAATTTCAATTTGAAACTGAGTTATGTTAAAAATTAAATGTCAACAAACTTAATTTCAGTTAACTTGTACTTACGGATCCGGAGCTTGCTTTACTTGCACTGGTAAAGCCGCAACTAGTGACGCCAAACGGAGATGGTTGATTAAAGTTTCTTCCAACTTAAAATAAGCGAAAAAAAAGGAAATGCCTCCGATGTACGAGTAGTGGACGTTACCTTTTGGCGTCACTGGTGACGGCTGTACCAGTACAAATAAAGCAAGTTCCGGATCCGTATGTACAAGTTTACTGAAATTAAGTTTATTGGTATTTAATTTTTAACATAACCCAGTTTCAAATTGAAATTTCACTTATACTATATGAGTTACATTTTCTAGCGTCGTTACATCTGTTTGTGCCTCTCACTTTTCCAAATTCAAACTGATCTTCCTAAGTAGCCGTTTGCCCTATTCTCCGTCATTTTGTTTCCGTATTTAGTAGGAGAACAGTGAGGCTGCCCAGAAGAAATTTTTTAAATCAAATTTGAAGCACCGATCTTAGAAAATATAGTGTGGTACATATTCTGGTAATTAAAGTAAATATTTGGTCTTTTGAATGATTTGTATCATACATGTATCTGGTGAGAAACAAACTTCTAAAAGAGATCTTTCATATCCTTAGAAAGAAGAAAAAGAGAGAACTGAAGAACTAGAAAATAACTAGAAAAGAGAGGAACTGAATTGGTGAGGTAGAAAGTGATGCTGTTGTGCAAATAATTAAATAATAATAGTTTATAATAATAACATTAGCATAAAACTTCTTTGTCGTGTGATTTTCGTATATCACCGGTCCTCTTAACATGAAGTGCATAATTTGATAGCAGCTAAAAGGATACAAAGTTAATTAGCTTTAGAAGCTTTCTGTTAACAACTAGTAGGACATGGTGAGGTAGCATACTATACTTTGCTGATTTGAATTCGGTTCAATTTTTGATCAGCAAGTTATGCTGCCGCAAAAGAAGACATCACAAAAAAATGTGTCAAATTTTGTTATCTCAATCTCAATGATCATAACTGTTGACAAAGTAATTTTTGTACTTTAATTAAAATTTTACATTTAACTAAAAATTATCAAGAAGATTTAATTTATGCTGAACATTAACATCAATTCCATGAAAGGACGCTCTCGGAGAACCCTTATAACAAATAAAGCTTTCAAATTAACTGAAGTTGAACTTTTCCAAAATATTCTGTATGTCTTATATTTACGTTATTTTTTGTATCACTGCGTTTTTATTTTACCTTCCTCGATCGTTTCCTCTTTAATTCACATGTGCCCCTTCTCCGTAATTCTCGTCAGAATTCCTTATATTCCTTCACCTATAATCTCTCCGTTCTATCGACCACATATTTCCACTAAGTGATTTTAATGTATTACTCTCGAAATGTTTTAGCTCCTGTTGTGAAAAAAATGCGAAGTTCCTATTATCTGCCCTCTTCTGATTGATTTTCTTCAAAAACTCCAGCCTTTGAACAAAATTCCCCCTTATATATCATTAAAATATTATTTATCTGTTTTTCTGTCTTCTTCTGCACGTTAAATTGATAGGAGTTCGAGAATAAATTTTTAATGCTCTTATGGGAAGTATAAGGTTTTCCCAGGGGTGTTTCGGGGCTCAGAGATAAAAGGAATGCATTTGAGGACTCTTGTCTTCTTGGTGGCGAAGAAAGAAATTGGATACGAGGTTAATGCGATGGGCACATATTTTCTCAAGTTGACGTCCGGGTCAATTAAAACTGCATTCCTATATTATTATAATTACCGTTTTACACCAATTAGAATTTTGTAAAACTAAGGCGTATCCATTTTATAACATCATTCATCATTATGGATTTAGTGATTGAATGTAATAATGCATGACTTGAAGTTCAAGTCCATCAAGTAAAAACACATAAATTGGTTGAAATTAACATATTGAAGTAATTGCAAATAATTCTACCTTTACTGTATAAAAACCAAACAAATCAGGCCGGACACGCTATTATTCAATGAGTAACCGGTTAATTTATTAAAAATCTTTTGATTTGAGAATTTTACACGCCGTTGGGTTTAGCATTAGGTGGACTCAGCCTATTTTATTTTAGTGACTATCAAGCCAATATGCGGGTCTTCTAAAAGTTAAAAAAATTTGACTTTAGTAAAGCCGTCTCTCGGCAACAGTATAAGATGACGGTGAAAACTTGATTATATCTCACCCGGTCGCTTAGAGCACTTTTCATTCTCCTTGCCAACATAGAATAACTACAAAAATTCATTAATAGGCATTATGAAATGTTTGCTTATTATAAATTATAGTTGATATTTCTTCAACCTTTATTCTGGGTGTTGTCCTTGAGCAAATGTCTCCCAGGGTTCATCCTCCACAACTTCCTTCCCGTCCGTCTCCGCGCACCGTCCGCCCCGTGGGTGCTCGGTGCCTTCCTCCCCTCCTGGCTAAACGTGCCCTCCCCACGTCACACTCCGCCTCTCTCCTCGAATTCCCAACCTCTCCTCCATTCCCCCTCCCTCCCTCCCACTCACCTTCCTCTCTATCTATTTCCCTATCTCTCCCACCCACACATTCTCTCCCGCCATCTCTTCCTGCATCGGGAGTGAGTCGTCCACGTAATCAAATTTGTTCGGCACGCGACGCTTTGCCTTCTACGTGGGATGGCATGCGTGTATATGTATGAGTTTATTTATTCATGCATGACATCTGTCTTCGGCGTTTTATTCGAGTGCTCCTCCAAAAGGCTTCGGCTATCGGCTTCCACACAGCTATCAGATAAAAGTACTCTCTTTAATTGTCATGGAAAGGAACAAGAGGGATGACAATTGTCTGCCAAGACCTTACGCTATTTTTGCAGGGGACGCACTCATTTTATAAAATGAAGACTTATTCAAGCCTCGTAAGCTACTTGTTAAAATGTATGCATTCAGTAATTACACAAGTAATGAAATTAAAATACCCACACGATTTTTGGGCCCGAAAAGCATCATATTTCAGTCCTTCCGCGCTTAAACAGCGACGCCATTCATTACAAATGCTGGATTTCACTTTTTATAATATATTTAATGTTCCGTGGTGTCTTTAAAATTATATGTGGGTCTTTCCTACCCTGGGAACTATGTACATTTACACCTACACAACACTCCACAAGCCGCCGCTGAGGCAGAGGTTTAAGGGAATCAGCTATGCATGCACAAATACCAGTAAATACTTGCAATTAAATATGCACTTGCTCATACATACAAACACACCCACAAATGCACTTGCATATGCCGACATAAACCGCGAAATAATTGCCTCAATCATAAAATAATTGTCTTTAAGTTAATGTAGTCCAGTTTTTTGTTTCCGTTTGTCGTGATTACGTTTCGTACGAAGGAAATGCGTACCTGAATCTGACAGTGACGTTATCTCTGGCTCTTATTTTTCCTTGTTCGTCTAATATACTAATCTATATTGAGACAATAATACTTTCCTTGAGTTTGTCCTCCACCTTTCCATACATATACGTCCTGCCTAATCTCTTCATGAATCAAGGGGTTCTCGACCGAATTCCTCCTACGTGCCCGTCACGCTTATCCTACTCTCGTAACAGCTTTAACAAATATGGCTAAAGATATATTTTCGTGAATCGAGTTACAAAATTACGAAATTACACTGAAAGAAGACAACTTCTTGTTGAAAAATACGAGTATGCCATGCCGTCTGCGTGCAGCGGCTTCGTACTAATAATTCGATTTTCTGATGCGCTCTCCTACGCGGAGGGTCCAACCGTCGCGGCGGCGCCCAGTCGTTTGAAACGCGTTCGCAGCACCCTTTAATTGAGGACAGCCTTTCACACGAGTCGACACGGACCATGCCCGGTAAAAATAACTCGTTGGGTCAATTCCATCGCACTTAGCGTTTCATTTCCTTTCCGCTCGCTCCGAAAGGCAAAACAGCATCCGCCCCCTCCCCATCCTTTACCATTTAAACGGACACCTCAATCAGCATCTTTCCATTGCAACCCCATCAACTCTCTTCCTGCCAGTGCTTGCTCTCCTCCACGTCCCTCTCTGCCCGCTTCCCGCGTCACGCCCTTCATACCACTTTATGTCTCCTCCTTCAGTTACGCCGTGTGCTCCTTCCATCCCTTTGCTTCGACTGGGATTGGAAAATAGTCGTTCTCTCTCCCCCACTATTAAGTAAGAGTTTGTACATTGCATTGAACCTCTCATGAACCCATCACGTAAGCGCTGTCATTTTCTTAAACTCATGTTAAAATAAATTATATTTTGTTTTAATAATAGCGTTTAATATTAATTTCTTGTGTAACTTTTGCTTTATTAAATTCTTTCCTGCATATTGTCCGGATGACATATGCAGAACTCTGTTCTCGTCATTGGATTGCACAGTTAACAAATTTGGTGCAGTTGGCACCGATTTATCACTTCTGTCAGAGTAAAAACTCCTATCGTTCATAAAACACCACATTTTCTCCTTAGTGCAAGGGACAGTATATGCACGTCGTTTGTCTCTTGTTCTAGAGACAGTTGGTAGCTGTGCTTTCTCCAGACGTAAATGTACTGCTCTGCTAGCCTTCCCAATCTCCTTTACTCTAATTTAAAATTCTTTACTCTCTTTTGTTTTTTCATTAGCCCAACCTATATTCGACATTTTTCTGAACATTACGCAGCCGTAAATTGGATACATTTGATACCGCTGTATTTTTGTCATATTTGCAGAAATATTTCTGTCTAAGATGTTGAAATTAATGAATTTTAATAGATTTGATTCACCTGCTTACATTGTAGTACATAATACAAATATTCAGAAAATGATGTAATTATATTTTGCCCTGGAGGAAGATATTTTATACCACTGACATAGCGCATGTTAAACAATTATGACGCGCACAAGTAAGGTTGGCTCGGGGAGAGAATTTTTTATATCAATCCGCTTCGCTTCGTGTTGTAATTTTAAATACCTCTCCTCTAATCGTCACAAATAAGAACAGATATTCGAATATACATAAAATGTATTTGCCTGAGCATATTATATATGTATAAATGTGTACATATATATTTATATGTATATGTATATATATGTTCACTGATAGTCATAACAAACACAGAAACCAAAACACACAAAAGAGGGACTCACTGGTTCTCGAATTTTCGGTGGTCCAACCACCTTTCTCAAGAGGTATTAGGAACAGAACTGAGTTCTGTTCCTAATTCCTCTTGAGAAAGGTGGTTGGACCACCGAAAATTCGAGAACCAGTGAGTCCCTCTTTTGTGTGTGTTGGTTTCTGTGTTTGTTATGACTATCAGTGAATTTACATTACACGTTTGTGGGTTTTCCAAAAAAGTGTATATATATATATATATATATATATGTCCAAATATTACCTCATTTTTTATATGTTTTCCGTATATGTTGGTATAATTATTATTGAATATTTTAGTTTTCGTTAGGATGTAGTCCAAATTAAAAGGAAAAAATTCTATCAATATCTGAAATATTACTATTCACAACATGCTTTTTAGTAACAATGGTCCTCGACTATAAGTTTCTCGAAAATTAAGGTGATATCTTTCTTGAAACTTTCTACTTGATATGTTACCGAAAATGTTTTTAGAAAAAATTCCTGAGTTCCGTAGTTACACGTAATACTTTCATTTGAATGGCAAAAGTCATTTGAAATGACGACCTTATCCATATCCTGAATACAAGAGTTTATTTAAATCCAGGTACGTTTCATCTTTAAGGTACTTTACTTATTATTGGCTATCAAATCTGCCCAAAAATGCAATTTATTCCGCTGAGCATTTTTTGAGATGTGCTTTTAAAATGAACTTCTGTAAGTAGAGTTGGGTCGTCAGTTTGATAGACATATTAAATATTTCTAAATGATCATGGTCATAAATATTTCCTAACAAATAGTCTCAAATCGATTTCAGCAGGTGATCACGATGTTCCGAGCCAGTTCGAAGTATTAGGAGACCTTTCAGAGCCATTGAAGTTATATGCATGCAAATATGAATGTGCATGGTATATATATATACATATATATATATATACACACACACATATATATGGTAGTGTGTGTGTGTGTTTGAGTGAGAGATAGTTGAAGCCGATACTCTTCGGAATTCCATTGTAATGTACAAGGAAGAATCAAATAACTTTGAATTTCCACAGATTAGAATTTTTACTGTCGACTAGTTTCGCTAATTCTAATCTTTAAAAACGCATTATTCCTTATGCATTATTTGTGTGTGTGTATATATATATGATAAAATATATATATATATATATATATATATATATATATATATATATATATATATATATATATATATATATATATACATTTTACTTTTATTTTTGTCCTTGTGTTGATTTGTGTTCAGCGAAAGAAAATCCATGGGTACTATTCTATTTCAGTCTTCCCCAAACCAACCTCCATCCCATCACTTCTCTAGTGTGTCTCCCGCGTCGTCCTATGACTCCAACTGCCTCTCTTCCCCCAATCCTTCCATCCCACCCACTCCCTCGCTATAAACCTCAACCATCCACTCCCTCTCCTCCCTCCACTGCCGCCACCACCCATCCCGCACGTCCTCTTCCTCCATCTCCCTCTATCACTTCGCCTGCCCATCAAATGATCCAGACCGCCGAGCGAAGGTCGTTAGCGACGGATTACTAAATGACGTGACGTGGTTACCAGAGCCATTCCTTTCTCTCTCTCCCCCTCTCTAGTTCCCTCTCCCCTCTCTATCTCTTCCCTCCCGGAAAACTCCTTTCCAATCTTCCGATCCTTTCCCCCCCACGCCCCTCCCCTCCTGCACTTCTCCCTTCATCCCTTTCTCTCCACCCTACTCCCACTCTTCTCTTCGAATCTCACCTTCCCCGCTCAATCCATTACTCTTGTCCTCCCATTACCTCCCACTCTCTCTCTTTCTTCCCTCCCGCACCTTGCCTCCCCATTCCTCGTCCTATTGCTTCCTCAATCCACCTGCAGCCGCCTTCCTCCCTAATCTGCATCCTGTGCATGGTCGTAATGCGCCGAAAATTATCTCGGGACATCAAAAAACTTAAAAAAAATAACTCTTTCTCGCTTTTCAATCCATACAACTTCGACCATATTCTGAATATGCCGTGAGAATTTTGAGAGTTGGTCAACTTCACGCTCCAAAGTTTTCCCTTCGCTTACATTGAGCACATTCGATGGTTTGGCGACGATTTCCTCCTTCATTCTTTGCTCGGATTGCTTTTAGCATTGCCAATGGCCCACCAGATGAGATTCTGAGTACTGTAATTGATTTGAATACTTTCAGTTGAACATCAGAATCGGATACAGGAATACTAACTAAATAACCCAGCCTTCAAAGATTCCCCCAACAACTTTTTTCAGCATTGTGTTTATGTGACAATTTATTGCAAAAATTAAGTTAATTATAAAACTTTGCCTAGAAATTCATAAAATCGAGGATAAAATTAGTTTTGAAAATGATGGGAACAGAATGGGTAATGGGAAAATTATTATTATAAATAAATATATATGTATATAATATTATAATATATATATATACACACACGTATTCTCGTAATGTACTTTCAAAAAGCATGACAGTACATTAAGCCGAGTGTACAACGGATTCCGTACTCAATCAGGAAAATGGAAACTCTTCAGTCACTGTAAGAATACAGATATTTAGCAAACATATGTAACCCGTAGTAACTGAATCAAATTCGACTTAGATGAAGCCTTCTCTAATAAATTTTAGGCAAATAAACATTTTTTTCTTTTTAAATCTATTTGGAACAAAAGAGACATTTTCCGCCACCTTACTTCCTCACTTTGTACTCCTCAGATACATTTTTCTTGTGAGGGACTTTTATAGTATATAAAAAAGTATTACAATTGATTTATGAGAGAGAATCTATAGTTAGTAGTAATCTTTGTTCTGTTATGATTGTAATACTTTTAGTCAAAGTAAGTGCTTCAATGTCTTATTCTTCCAATCCCCCCTACTACACTCGAAGGACTACTACTCTCTTTCACAAATTCAAAGAACTGCAGGGGATGCCGTGACAGTTACTCAAAAGGGTTAATCCGCTGATGAGCACCGAAATGCAGAAATTTTAAAACCAAAATGAGTTTCATCATGAAGCACAGTAAAAGGCTAAACTAAATTATATCTTTGCCCATTAGGATGACTAGAATAACTTCCTTATTATTTCAAGGACGGCTTATACCATTATTGATGTGTAAATTGAGAAAGGCACTAATTTTGCAAAATAGTATTTTTTTTAGACAGAAAAGCATCAATTTAAAATTTTTGTGTGTTCTTATTGGTATTATTATACATGTTATGGGCAAAAAATACTGGATTTATTTAAATATGAAGATTTGTGGAAGATTTTGACGGCATGATATCATACAATAAATAAAATGTTTAACTTTTGACATTCAGTCTACATTCTCACTGGTAGCAACACACTTCTTTGCCATTAAACTCAGCATTTATTCAGATTTGATTGACTTTTATGGTTATATTCATATTTTGCTACTACTAAAAAAATGTTTGACTAAATTTTTCAAATGAATTATTCTGTTTCGGAAAGATAACACTAGATACTGAGTCCCACGTTGACATTTTTTTACTATCATAAAATTCTTCAAGTTCTAAGTTTTAATAGTTTCAAACTTTAACTCGTCCATAAACTTCGCCCCTTAATATTATGACTTGTCTTTCCTTTACGTTAACCATACGTTTTGTTGAATGTTAATCTATTTTTCACGCACTCCAATCGATGATTCCATTTTCTTCCCTGCGTTCGTAGACTTCGGTTTCTTTCGTTCGGGTTCTACCTTCCTCCACTTCTCCTCGATCGCGAAGAGAGAGGAAGAGAGAGGGAGGACGAGAGGAGCGTCCTCTACGCTCACACACCCGCTGCGACGATAATAAAAAAATCCTTGGAGTAAACTCCCGAAGAGTGAAACGTGTTCAATTTGTCAATCAATTCCTTCTTTTTCATCGCTTGCGAACAAAGAAGCAGAAATGAGGCCCACTTTTTTTATAGAATTCAGAACCAAGAGGGATTTATTTTATTGATGCGACTGATTTGTTTCATTGAAATCAAGTTTTACTTCTCTTTCCCCCCTCCCCCTCTTCGATTTTACGCCCTGCCCTTTCAGAGTTGAGTGGAGGGGGTGCGGTGGGGGGCAAGGGGGAAGAGGGTGGGAGACACCGTTGGCAGGGGCTGTGTGCGCGTGGGGGTGGGGTCATTATGAGAAATATTAAGGAGCGGGTGAGTGGGTGGAGGTGAAGGGGCGAGGTGTATAAAGGAGCGGTCGTTAAGGCCGAAACATAAATGAGGGGTGTCTCGCGCGTGTAGACGAGACCCATGGGGAGAGGAGGAGCGGTTTTCTTAAAAAAAATCCATCAACTGCCGTGAACCAGGGACTGGGGACGGGCCTCATTGCTTCTCACGTTTTTGGCCCGCTAACGAGTCCCCACCTGAGTAGATCACAGGAGTTACAGGAACGTGCCAGTCGAAAACCCCGCATAAACTCATACCCTGAGAGGAGTGGTAATACCAGTCTTTGACATTGGCCGAAAAAAATGTCCACAATTCACAAACGCCATAAGTACATGCATTGGTTAATTTAAATAATTACATATGTGTTCATTTGCATCAAATAGTAAATGTTTTTTAATGGTTCTGTTGCCCAGTCAAACTAGGAGCTGAATCAACATATTCTGAAAGTTGACCAACATTTTCTCATTCATTAATAATGATCCGAGCCAAGCAAATATAAGTAATACTTATTGTAGAGCAATAGTCATAGGATTTGAATATAACTCAACCTTAGCTATCGGTAGCGCACCACGTTATATGACCTGCACCAATGTACAGGATCTTTCATTCCGTTGTTTATACTGAGATCGCCTCTTTCAGCGTAGATATTTAAGACCTGATATAACACTCAACCCTCAACCTTTTTAAAATATAACAATTTCAAAGTTTAAAAATCAATCGCCTTGCCGGGATCACGGTTTTGATCCGATTGTTTTTTACACTTTTACATTGTAGCATTTCAATGCTCATTAGCTGATGACTCCATAAAAGTTGTCATTGCGTCGATCCCCGCAATTCTTTGAATTTTTAAAATTTCCTGGTCTCATTACGAAAGATTTCTTCTTTAATTGCATCGTAAATCTCTCTAAAATAGTTTGTTACTCTTTGGCACTAATTGAGGATAATATCATGTTAATCATTCAAACGGTAAAAGGTAATTCAGAGTTCACGGAATAATTCAGTGAAACACGAGCGTAAACCAATTCCGTAAACCAATTCCGAAAATATATACGATAGCCTGACAATCTGCTTGCTCAAAAGTTCCATCTGTATTCATACCATGTTATACCCATTATTAACTATTTTTACAAATGGAAATTATTTTCTGAGCAATTAGTCATCTCCATAATTGTATCATTTCAGACAATAATCACCCAGAATCAATATTTTTTTAAATATATAAAATTCAAAGAGTGTGTTCAGCTTTATTATCGTGGCTAATAATTTTCACTTTATGTAAAGCGTTGGAAAAAGTTTTATTGGTATATTGGTTAAAACGGTGACGGTGCAATTATCACCAAATACTATACATTTTGCAATGTTTTAGCAAAATGTACTATTTTACATACTTTTAAATAATGTTATGAAAATGTCATATAAAATTGCAATAAATAGCTGCGATTATTAGCATTTCCAATTACATTAAAAAAGTGCCCCAATTTTTTTATATCATAGTTCCTTGTACTCCATTATAGTACAATTTCTGATTATTCATGATGACCGGTAATGAACGGTTAATTATCTGTGTATTATAGTATCTCTAAACTATCATCTTCAAATTTTGTAATTATTAAACTATTGCTTTTTCGATGTAATAAAAACTAGAAATGTGTATTAAATAGAATGTAAATACTTCTTATGAATTTAATAAAGCCTACATTCAGTAAATGGAAACAATGCTAGGATTTAACAATTTTCTTAAAACAGTGAGATACAAGGAGTTACTTCAAAACTATTTCTGATTCAAATGCAAAAATTAGTCTTCAGTTGGTAAAATTGAAAAGATGGCCTTTAAAATTAATTTGATATAATGTCTATTTCGGTGAAGCCATTAGAGATGTTTCCTAACTAAGAATTCTTGGGTGGACTTCCATTTAGACCTCGTGATTCGATTGATGCGAGTCTACTTAGTGCATTAACTATTCAACGAGGTGGATTAGGCGAGCAGGATAGGATAGAGGGTCGCAAAGAGGTTTCTTCTGTAGACTTGTCTTCCAAATGCTTCACATGCCATCTTAATAAAAGGATAACAATCAATATTTTACTTCTGTTCCAAGGAAGACTGAGTCATTTATTACGCCTATTTCCTACCATTTATAAAATAATTCCGTCAAATTAAGTAAAACTATGACGGAGATTCATTTTTTTGATTGATGAATATTTATAAACGCTCAGGAACTTGTTGTCACTAATTTTTTCAAGCCACTAATACTAATTAGCAAGCATTATATCGAAGCTTTGACTTATATCTAAAGTAAAATAAAACTATCATAATAAATCTAAATAGGAAGATAATTTGAATGGAGATCAAACTTTATAATCACAGCCAATTATAGTAAACAACGTAATGCCCTAAATTTTTTATAATTCAGTATTTAACATATGATATAATTTTGTATTTAATGGCGACTACATTCTACACCGGAAGAATATGCTAGATGATGAAATAAGTATAAGTTTTTCAATGCCGGCGAATAGGTCAACGAGGTGTAGTGCAAAGTTGTGAATGATATACGAATACGTATTAACGCAAAGTCTGCATACACATGCTGATCATGAGTTTTACTTATTAACGAATTCTAAATTTTGCAGAGGCGCTAAATGTCCTAAATTTCATTGAAATCCACATTGTAACTCCTACCATGTGGAAATATGCATACCCGCGTTACAATTAAGCACACCAGGTAGTCTAACATTCAAGGTGTAACACGAAATTAATGTCGAGCATTACTAACGAAATTTTTTTCTCTCTACTCCAAATGTCTTACTTCCAGTGGAAGTAATTGATATTTTTTAGGATTCAGCAAATTGATACGATTGATTCTTTTTCCATTCTAGTCCATTAACATTTTCGGAAAACGCAATGTTCTTCAACGGAACATTGAAAATCTGATCAATTTTTGGCATTAAACAACTTGCATTACATTAAATTAGCTTAAGATACAAAATATCATTTGCAGGGACATAAATATGGCATAATTAGGGGAAAATTTTCATTCAATGGTGAATATAAATGCAGAAAAGAGGTTATAAATAAATATGAGGTTGTTATCACAGCACGAACTTTGATAAATGGAAACTTGCAATTCAAAAGGAATTAAGCATAGACAGTTGAGGTTTAAATTGTAGATCCTGAGTACTTTTGATAAGTTAGTTCGGAATGTCATTTTTATCGGCAAACCTCCTAATGTACAGATGTACGGATATACATGTATTCATTGTACCCTAGTGCAAAAGAAATGCAGCAAAGGCGAATTTAAGAATTATCGAGGAATTGGCCGGACTAGTGTAGTTCTACATCTACATAATACACTGCAAGCCACCCGAAATGAGTGTCGCGTGGGATGTATCCACACCAGACATACGCAGCACATGAACATATATGATTAGGAAAGTGTTCCGTTGGTAAAGGATCTCTATGGGTAGCGCATACGTATAGTTTTATGCGTAATAGAAAGTGTACGGATAAGCTGTTTTCGCTTAAGCAAGCAATATGAAAATGCGGAATAAGTATCTTGTTTTCTTATTAATATGTAGTAGTCATAGGACAGATTAATTCAAGAGCAAAGGCTTTGAGATAATATGGAGTGAATCAGTAATAATATGCAACTAATGAATAAGAACAGCGAGACTAGTTTCAGAGTGAATTGTTTAAGATAAAGAATGGTGTAAAATGTAAAATTTGATGTCATAATAGTTGTAGAGATCTTCCATGAATAATCACGACAAGTGGATGCATATATAAGATAACCGTAAAATGTTAAAGATGAAATTTTACGCGTTCTTCAACAAGTTAGTAATGCAGTATCGAGTGCTAATGGTCCTCGATATCTAGAAGGGGGTGGCAAGGAGCTTCTCTGAAGTAAAAGAGGAGATATAATTATTCATAAACGCCTCCGAAACGAAAGAGTTGTGCTTTATTAGGATAGCTTAATGAATTCAGATCACATACCATCATTGGCCGTTCAATCCTAAGATTGGTTGATTAAGCCCTCCATCCTACCCTATCAGATGCTAATTGGCTTACTTCCTGGAGTTTTTTTAAGATACTTTCTTCTTTACTTTTCCTACGTGTTTATCCCTTGGCTTTCCTCTTGGAACTTTTCCCTCTACTTTTCCCTCTATTTTATTCTTCACGAATCCATTGTGGTTTAGGGTGTGGCCAATCCATCTGGTTCTTCTTTTCTCTATAGTGTTCCATCGTTCGTCGTCTATTATTTTGCATACCTCTTCATATTTTATTTTATCCATCCATTTCATCTTAAGCATCCTCCTCCAGCACCAGGTTTCGAAGGCTTCTAGTCTTTTCTGGTCTACTTTTCCGATGGTCCATGTTTCTGATCCGTAGAGTGCCACGCTCCATGCAAATATTTTCACATAATTTTTCCTCGTCTGTAGTTTTATCTTCTTTGAACACATCAGTTGTTTTTTCATTGTGATTGCTCTCTTAGCTTGAGATACTCTTTGCTTGATGTCTGTAGTACTTCTTTCGTCCCATGTGATGGTGCTTCCGAGATAGGTGAAGGCATTCATTTGCCCTAATTTTTATCCTTTAAGTGTGACTACTGTATTTCGCTTCTCTCTTCCACATGCTAGGAGTTTAGCCTTCGTCTTGTACGCTCATGTTGTATCTTTGTAGAACTTGATCCAACACGTTTGGTGACCTGTAAAGACGCTCCTAGTTTTCTGCTATCATTGCAATATCGTCGGCGAAGCGTAGCTGGTACTCTTCTTCATTGATCCTAATTCCGTTTAATCCGATGCCTTGTGCTTCTCTTATTGCCTCCTCCAGGTACATGTTGAGCAATTCAGGTGAAATGTTGCATTCCTGTCTCACTTCTTTGTTAATTTTAGCCTCCATATGGCTTCCATCTCTCATTCACATCGTAACTACTTGCATCTTGCATAGCCGATAGATTACTCTTCTGCCATTGTAATCTATTTCGAGTTTTTCCAGCAGTCCAAACATCTTGTTCCATTCCACATTGTCGAAGGCTTTCTCCAAGTCCATGAACGCCAGTTGTGTGTTAACAAGTATTTTTTTTCTCTATCATGATTCTCAGACAAAGTATGGCTTCCCTGGTTCCTCTTTTCTTCCTAAAGTCAAACTGGTTTTCCGATAAATTATCTTGAATTTTCCTTTCCGTCCTTCGATTTTTTATCCATGTAAGTATTTTTTATGTCTATGACACAAGACTTAAGGAACGGTGTTTCTCACATTTCTCTCTCCTCGTCTTCTTCGGTATCGCTATCTTCACACTCCTTTAAAAGTCTTCAGGAAGACTTCCGTCATTGAATTTATTTTTGATTATCCCATACAGATTGTCCTTGGGTTTGTTTCCGAGTGCCTTGATGATGTCTTAGTCGATTTTATCTTCTCTGGAAGCTTTGTTTTTCTTAAGATATATTACTGCTCTACCGAATTCGCTCCTCAATTTGTATGGGCCCTTTTCATCATCCGTTTCACTCTCGTCTTTCATCAGGTTTTCTTCCAGCGGTCTCGGACCCTGGTAGACTTCTTCAATGTATTGATTCTATCTATTGCGAATATGTCCACCTATCAGTAAGTCCCGTTTACATCTCTGATGTTGTTGCTTCTTGTTTTCCTTTCTCCGAAATGTTTTTTCATTAATTTGTATACTGTGTCGCTATTCCTCTTCCTCATATTTTCGTTGATATTCTCGCCGCAGCCTTTTATCCAATTCTCCATAGCCCTTTTGCATTCTCGGTTGTCTTGTAGAGCCTTTACTCATTATCATTACTGGCTTTCTTGTATTTCTTCTTACTTCTATTAGTTCCCTTTTCTCCATCGTGATCTATGGTTTGATCGTGTCGGCTCTCTTTTTCACTAGTTGCTCTTCTGCAACTTCTGCCCTCTTCAGTTTTTCCCATCTCTCTTTGGTGATCCTTTCTCTTTCATCAACTAGTTTGCTGTCAATGGCCGTGGAAAATCTTTCTCTGTCGTCTTTTTCCGCCAGAAATGTTTAATCCCACCTTGGCTTTTGTTTGATCTTCTTAATTTTCTTGTAGCAAAGTTGGCCATCCGTGATTACTAGGTTGTGATCGCTATTTGTGTCTGTACGGGGGTAGCTCTTGCACTGCCCCACCTGGTTATTGTATCTCCTTCTTATTCGTATGTGTACTACTTGGAATCTTGCGATATCCCCTGGCATCTTCCATAAGTACCTCCTTCGTCCATATTGTTCGAAGAGGGTGTTAGCTAATGCCATATTCTTTTCATTGCAGAATTCGACTGGTGTTTCTCCTTTGGCGCTCCGTTTTTCTAGCCCGATATTTCCGACGCTTCGTCCTTCTTTTCCTTCTCCTACGCCCAGTCTCCCATTATGATGAGATTTTCTTTCCCCTTCACTTGTCCGAGGACTACTTCTATTTGCTCCTACACTTCTTCTATTTCTTATTCTGTATGGCTAGACGTCGGCATGTGTACTTGCACGATCGCGTCCCTGGGCTCTCCTTCCAGCTTCACCATAAGAGTTCTCGCGTTGTGCGGCAATATTGCCTTTAATCTTCTGTCCCATTCTTTCTTTAGTACCTGTATTATGCCAACGCCTGCAATCCTCCGGTCTTCCTGCAATCCTCCTGAGCAAAAACTCGATATCCTTCCCTCCAGTAATTGGCTGCTCCCGTTTATATCACCTCGCTAATTTCCAAGATGCTCTACCCCGCCTCTCCATTTCTATCGTGGTGTTCTTCAGCTTTCCGCTCACTTCTTCCGCTCAATCTTAGACTCCATGTCCCTATCCTGCATCTGTCTTTCCTGACCGATATACCCTTTCCAGGAGTCCCCACCCGGAGATACGATTGGGGGACTATTTTACCTCCGGAAAATATTACCGGGAAGGGTGCCATCATGTCATAAAATAGGTTGAAGGCAGGGCTGCATCTCCTCGGAAAACTACCGCGGTGGTTTCCCGTTGTCTTCCGCATTGCAGTACTTATGCCGATTCCGTGAGTTGCACTCCCTCCCGAAGCTATGGCTGTAGATCTGGACCGATCTTCGAGATCTGCGCCATCAATACCTTCTGCTGAGCTGTTTCCTCTCAGTTGTGGGGATCATTTCGTGTTGCATGTAAAAATTTTCAATGTTTCGCTGATGGATCTTTTCCGACAAAATACGTATGAGCGACCTTCAGCATGAGCATCGAACACGATACCACTGGTCCACCCCGGTCCTTTTAATTATGGGTTACAAAGTGAATTTAATGGGCGAAATACTTTAACAAATGGATAATTTGTAATTCCTCGAATAAATGCTTTCGAAAAATGATAGGATAGTTGAAGGGATTCAAAGTTATGCAAAATCTGGCGGAATGGCCGAGGTAAAATAGAGCTTTACAAAAATAAATGGTTATCTAAGTCAGAAAAAACGGCAGAGTGTGAGCGTGTATTCCTCCACAGGGACATCATTGGTTTATGATTACTTGCAGTGGTAATAAGGTGCATGAAGTGTTTTTGATAATAGATCGGTATCAGGCGTTCATGAAAGCAATGTGTTACGCCGGTTTGTTCTTGTTGATGTAACTGGCGAGAATCAAATCTCCAAACAGATATATAAGAAAGAAATGAATTGTTTGCGAGTAAATGGTAAACCACGAGCAACAGAAAAGATTGATTCCGAGAAGATTTTTTCATGAGGGACATTTGCTCTTGGGAAAGGAAAACATTTATGAAACAATGCATGAATTTGACCGAGACGAAAGATATATGCAAGGAAAGAGCAGTGTGAGAGAAACCAGTAAAAGAGTGTTTTCCTAATCTAAACTTAATTTTTCTCAACTTTTTCTTCCCTGCAAGGTAGCGGAGAACGTGAAATGCATGTCTGCTCACGAGAATGGGAATGCTAGGCAACTACACTGCACTGGCTGGGCGAATCATAAGTCATGAATGAAAATTCAATTACGCCTGGTTTTATAATGTCTCTTTAAATCCAATCGTTAGTTAATGTGAGCGAAAACTTAGCGTAGAGATTACCGACAACTCCGAGTTTATAAACAAATTAGATGGATTATCAGTGATTGTGAACATTTCAACCGTAGTAACACCATTTTCTTGTTATTGATCTGACTAACGATTGACTTTGAGCTCAACCTCTGTCCATTAAACCGATTTTTTTTACCTTAACCTGAGGTTAACGTTAACCTTCAGTTTTAGTGGACATATCATATATAATACCTGGCCTAAGAGGGCAAAAAATATGTTAAATGAGTATTTTCTCTTCTCATCATGCCCAAAGATTGCGTTTGAATGATTACCTTTTGAGCTCGATTCTTCATCTATCGCAGCTATTACTTTTTAAAGAACACTTTAAGTGCTATATTAATCTTATGAGCTAAAACTAAAATGGTGGTTTTGCCAGATATAATACCAGGATAAACTAGATGGATGATTTGCCACACTTTCGCAAAAAATAAATATGACTATTCAAGCAATGAATACATTAAAAAATAAATTCATTAAGTTTGCAGTGAGTCATTATTACACATCACGGTTTTATGAACTATGATATTGTTTTTGCCTGAATTGTGATCGTTTCGAGTGAATTAGAGTGGAAGAGTTTATGATCCACTAGAATTTTCAACCAAAAACATTATTTACATCAAAGAGAGATTAGGGATTTCAAAAATGTGCTGTATTAATGTATTAAAAAGTGTGTATTTAAAATATTTTTGTATTTTACTCTAAATATATTCCAAGCAAAAATCTAAAACAATGGACAACACCTTCTCTCTGCAATTTACATTTCCGTAAGATAATACATCTGTATATATAGAAAATATAATATTATTTCAAAGTTTTAGTACAGACTAGTGAACTCAATAAATTGGAAGAATATAGAGGAAATTAAAATAATGGCGTACATTAATGCGTCGTTTTATCTCCCGCGGAGAAAGGCGCGCCGGCCTCCGACCATAAATCCATATGAAGGGATTTAAGGGCAATGTCACCACAAGAAAATTTTTCTTCGGCATCACGATCGTAATTGGGGATTACCATTGGCATTACCAAATTCTAAAAAAAAGCCCAGTACTTACCCCAAGACCTCCCTCATCCAAAGTGAGTTTGTTTTAAGCAGTCAATTCCGCTTATATTCGTAATTTATCGACTGTAAATTTTGGCTCCGCAAACAGACGTTTATTTCACCTGGTGGGGGCTTGCCTATTTTCATACAGAAAGTGCGTTTCTATATCCTCATTCGAAAATGTATGCCAAAGATCCCTAATTCCTCTCCAAATAACCTCAAAATTTCAAGAGTTGGATGTTTTCCGAGGTTTTTTTCGCGAATAGGGATTATTGGGGGGAGGGGTAGTGGGCGTGCGCTGTTGCAAGGTCTACCAAAGATTAAACATGGCACGATTTTCTCAAATAAAGCGTTTGGATAGCAGTCGCGTGTATAAATGAAATTGATCAGAAAAGTTACTCGCTATTTTGCTCACTTCCGTTCGTGAAGGGCTTTGCCGCCAACCTTAATAGAGGACGGCATTCAACCGTTCCAAAATACAACTCGAGAATCAGGGGGGAGGATTAGGGTGAACAAGGGAGGGTGGGTGGACAGAGGTGGCTGGGGGAGGCAAGGGGGAAGGGTGATGTGGAGGAGAGAGTGAGGAAGTCCAGATTGCGTATTTAGGGACGGAGTTGAGAAGAGAAAGGCAGGGTCCTCAGGCCCCCTCCCTCTCCCCGCCCCCCCCTCTATCTCTTCCCTTTCCTGGCGTGAGTCCCTTGTAACGAAGCAATTATTCACGTCGCTTTTACCTAGAAGAGGTTAACCCCGTGGGATATCTAAAAGGTCCCTTTATATCTCATTCCCTGGGCCTTTCCCTCTCTCGCTCTTGTGTCTGTCTTTACCTCCTCCCCCCTCTCTTCGCCAAGTTCCTTCGATCACGGTCCTTCTCCTGCTTCATTCCCAAGGCTTTCTTCGAGGGAGAATCCAAGTTTTCCACTGTATTTAAGACAAATCCACGACTCCAAGAGAAATCGAGACGTCATCGATTTTCGAGAACTCAGGTTACCACTTAAATCATTAGGATTGAAGAAATTCATCAAATATGCTGTAGAATACGTTAGCAGCGTCAGACCTAAGTAGTGAAATTTTAATCCCAAGTAAAGCTGCTGATACAATTTTAAATATTAGTGAAACCTTAGGGAAAATAATATTGTACGATAAAGACTCTTTTGATAATCATATTGCAAAACAGTCTGACTGTCATATATTTTGTTCCGCACTGTCCCATTGTGACAGTGTGACTGTTTTGCAACATTACTTGCAAAACTATCGCAGTGTCGCATCAAGCATATATTTATGCATTGCACACTGCTCGTCTCCCTTAGATTTGGTACATCGTAATGAAAATTACATTATTACATACTTAACAGTGGCAGGGGCTATCAGGAAAAGAGCTGTTTACTGAATGGCATCCGTGTGCAAAGACTTGTATTGTGACTATTCAAAAAACATCTAACATGAAAACATTAGCACATTTATTGCAGATTTAAGCTTATGTTTTCCTGAATCCGTGTTGATTGTCACTTAAAAAGTTAATGTTATCAAGATATCTCATTATGGAACTGACAATTATTTACTCTAAAATTTTACAACATATACAAGTGAGAGATATGGGTCTGTAATTACTGGGGTCCTCCCTGTCACCACTTTTAAAAATAGGCGTTATTTGCATGGTTTCCCAATTCTTAGGGACTTTACACTATGAGCGATTTGTTAAATATAAATTCGAGGTACGGGGTGATATTAGGAGCTAAATATTTTATCACCCTAGCTGGTATGTTTTCGGGACCCGGGGATTGTTTTTCGTCACTTTTTAAGGTCGAAGGGTGTCCTGAACGTTCAGCGTCTTCAACATCTTTACCCTCCCGAAACAACTTGTGCCCCACCAAAACACCTGATTTCCCCGAGGTGTTATTACTATAAGCTAACCTGAGCAGGTCACGAGTTTCTTTCTCAGTTTTGGCCAGTTTCATACAAAATTCAATGGCGTAGCGCTATTCCAATAACCGATTAATGACGGACCGTAACGAGGTCACGTTATAGTGGCTTCGCAATGAAACAATCCGCACTTCGCATAGGCGGGGAGCCTACTGTCACCGGCCTTTCCTGAAACTTCCCTCCTTCGAACCCACCCAGAGAAACCTTCCGTCTAAGCGGGAAAAAATAAGTCATAGTACTTTTGGGACAGACCTAGTATGCCCATACCCAGGAATTGTTCAATTCCAAATGTCCGTACTCGCGGATGGAGCGACATTTTCATTTTTTCCAAACAAATGGGCTTTCTGCCGATTTTAATTTTCGCACACGGCAAAAACCGAATGCTTCGAACACAAATATACGTTCCTTGAAATCAAGGTTCATCAATTTCGAAAATCCATATCGTATAAGCAATTCGTGGAAGGCGTTATACACAAAAAATGAGGGAGTTGAAAGTAATCGAACCGTAGGACAGAGTACAATAGAATTGGCGGGAATCAAGAACCGTTCTACCATTCGATTCGTCCAAAACTTGAGTGGTCTGTACTCACCGAAACCAAAAACTTGGTTGAGGTCTGCACTCTCCGCCCGGTATGCCACACAACCCGAGGAAGAAGACCACAGCCTGGGCACTCCATTACAAATCGGGGTTAGAGGTCCACACTGACTTCGAAGATCATGACAGCGCACACACACACAGACTCTTCAGAGGAGATACGCTGTTCCAATTCAGCCGTGATCAATGTCCAGTACCACACTCGTCGTAGAATAGAAGAAAGAAATATTTTCCTGAGATTTTCAACCCCGTAGTTCATCGAGAAACGAAGAGGAAATTTAAGATACCGTGGCACAAATCCAGCAAGAAAATCCGCCTGCCCTCCCATGTAACTAAAGTATCAGAAAAATGTTGTCCGACCGAGGTAAGGGGGAAAAAAACTTTGAGCAAAAGTAGAGGGATGTTTCACGTCCAATCACACAAGGAAGAGTTGGCAAGAAGTTATTTTCTGCCACTTCAACGGAGTGTATTTTAAGTAGAAGGCGACCACGCCATGGGTGTGCACGTATAAACGTTCTGAGCCGTACTAAACAGCAGAGCCGGGCTCGTCCGCAAAAGCTCTCACCTCAGTGGAAGAGGAGAGAACCTTACCGAGAAAGCTCATATTAGAAGTGAAATGTTCTTGGTTGGTGTGTTGGTCTCCCCTACTGCCACTGGGCCCATTTCATTTGTACTCGTGGCCTTGGTCACCTCACTGCTGGCCCTCGTCGACGGATCCTGAGCGCGAGCGTGTGTTTGAGGCTTCAAATCCAACAAGCGAGGCAAGTCACCGACAGATTTAAGCACTCAGTCCTTCCCTCGCACGATATACAATCATAAAAATCGAAGCAAAGGGTCCGAAAAAATTCAATTAATCTAAATACTAAAATGTAAGGAATTATACTACAATTATTGCATGGTTTGCATAGACATGTAGGTGAACGAATGTTTGCACATGATCTTACATGTATTCAATTGAATATATAAACTGTATATACAGGTATATGGCTGTATATGGCTGGTGCCCAAATGCCGAATAGATTAGAATTATGAACTGGCTCCGTAACTTGATGCATGGATTTCTCACACCGCTGGTAGCAGCGCGTATCAGGAAAGCTCTACCCTCCCTTAATCAAATCAACCTTCGGGTTGATTACTGTGACTGGTACTCAAAATTTACGAATTAGTACTTTCGATAGATAAATTTGAATAATGAAGTCACGTGGTCCGTCATTGATTAACTTTATAGATACGTAAATTTCGTTGGGATGTACATGTATGTACCCGAAGTATACTTGCAATTTTAAATATTGGATTAATGAGAAGACAGGAAGAGTAGCGTGGTCAACTAACTGTTGATATTACTTGCCTTTCGTTCAACTGGAAGGCAATGGCACTCCTTACATGATTACCTGCTTACCTGCATCAGGCCACGGATATGCGTCACCCACTCTGTCTGGAGGGGTGTCAGAGGTGGATAAATATTATTTCGACCTTCTAAGAGAAGGTTAAGGAAATTTGAGAAGGCTAGCTAACACCCACCAGTAAAAATGATTCCATGAATCCACATTTTACTGCGAAATATATTGTCCATCACAATGCTCAGCCCCGGAATAAAAAAAACTGGAAATACTTGAACGTCGTACTTCCGTAATGTATTACTGCCGGGCGTCATTGGACGACTCGTTTAAACGCGCACGCAAAGGTCGTAAAAAGTGACAAGAAGCATAAATTCGACGTGTCGGGGATTCAAATTCGCATACGTATCCCCAATTCTCTTTGGTGGGTTTCATGATGATCCCAATCGCGTACATGCGCTCTTACTGAAAAAAAGGATATCCGTGTCCGAATAAAACGACTTCCTTTTTTTGCAATTATGTGACCTGACGTTAACTTACCATCAACTACAGTAATGAAGCAGAAGAATTTAAATCGTATGCTAGAGTAGAGCTGGCATCGTCCATTATGATAAGACTTATTAAAATTATAGGTACTTAGATAAATAAATATACATCACTCAACCCTCCCATGCACTACAACCTTGTCGTGGTGGAAGGGCTTGTGTGTTCCGATGACCCCTAGAGCTGTGCTGGCGGGAGTAATAATAATTACTCCTGGAAGGGTCACCCATGCCAGATAGGTTGAAGGTTAGGAGCCAGACGAAAGGTAGTCCACGTAGCGTCTGTTCCTCAGTGAGGCGGCTGCAATGGCGTCTGACCCCAGTGGGGCGGCCATTAAGTGATGGTGTCACGTTAAAAACACTATTGAGGAAGGCAACGGGAAATCACCTCAATTATCATTCCCAAGAAAATATGATGGACGCAAAACAGAAATTGAGTCCTGGCAACTGCGGGACTCGGCCCAAGGGGCCGTGTGTCGTGCCCGGCAGCGGGGGAGGCAAGGCTTCCGCGGTCGTCATCCCACGAAATCCTTGCGGGGGAGAAATAACAGCAGCAGGATAGAAGATTCAAAAGAAGACGGAAGTAGTTAGAATAGGAACCTGGAACGTCGGGACAATATTGAGGAGAGGCAAATTAGAAAATATTAAGCGAGAGATGGAAAGAGGTAATATAGATGTTTTAGGTCGCTGCGAGGTGAGATGGAAGGATAGCGGAGATTACTGGAGTGACAATTATAGAGTGATGTACAGCGGCGGGGACGAGAGCCAACGAGGGGTTGCCGTAATTTTAAATAAAGGGGTAGAAAGAAGCGTAGTAAACATAGAGCAAGCAACTGATAGAATTTTACTCGTAGAGGTTAAAGCAGAGCCAACGAACTTGATCATTGTTCAGGTATACATGCCACCGAGCAACCACAAGGAAGAAGAAGTCGATAGGATGTACGATGAGTTAGAGAATATCATCGCGAGTATTCCTGCAGGGAAACATTTGATAGTGATGGGAATTGGAATGCGACGGTAGGCGAAGGAAGAGATGGGGGTGAGGTGGGGGACTATGGGTTAGGCACGAGGAATGAACGCAGGGAGAAAGCAATTGAATTCTGCAGAAGACAGGGGTTAGTCATCACCAACACATGGTTTAGACACCACAAAAGGCGTAGGTATACATGGAAAATGCCAGGTGACTCAGAAAGGTATCAGTTAGATTATATTATGGTTAGGCACAGGTTTGGAAACAGTGTGATGAATTCGCACAGTTTCCCAGGAGCGGATGCGGACTCTGACCACAATTTAGTTGTTATGAAATGTAACGTCCGTTTCAAGAAGATAAAGCAAGGGCGGCGGGTTAGGAAATGGAATTTAGAAGCATTAAATGGATTAATGAGGAAGGAGTATCAGCAGGCTGTAGAGAAAATAATGGATGACGGTAAAGAGCTGAGTAATATCGAAGAAAGATGGGAATGTATCAAGAAAGGAATATTGGAAGCCGCTAAAGACACTATAGGAACCGATAACGGGAAAAGGATAAGGAAACCATGGGTAACGGATGAGATGATTGCAAAGATGGACGAGAGAAGAAGATGGAAAAATGTAAACACAGAGTTAGGCAAAATGAAGTACAAAGAGTTAAACATTAAATTGAGAAGGGCCACAAATAAAGCCAAAGAAGAATGGTGGAAAACGCAATGCGAGGATATGGAAAATTTACAGAAGAAAGGTGAAATTGGTGCTCTATACAGCAAGGTTAAGTTATTATCGGGAAGTAAGAAGGCAAGATCTGTGCTAACAGTTAATGATAAGTGGGGTAAGATAATAGTTGAACCAGGAAAAATCCAAGAGAGATGGAAGGAATATATAGAAACACTGTATGGTAAAGAACTTAGGCCTACAGGGTTAGACATAGAAAAGGAACATGACGTAGAAGAAGATAGCTTAGGTCCAGGCATACTCGACGATGAAATAGAAAGGGTATTAAAGGAGATGAAAGCAAATGAGCCTGTGGGGGTGGACAACATTCCTGTAGAAATATTGAAATGGTTAGGAAAAGGTGGGAAGAAGGCCCTATATGGACTGATTCGTAGTATCTATGAGGAAGGAATCTGGCCGGAAGATTTTGTGAGATCGGTGTTAGTTCCTATTCCAAAAAAGGCAAAGGCTACGTCATGTGAGGATTACAGAACAATAATTTTGATATCCCACGCAGCTAAAGTTATTCTCAGGATCATCAACAAAAGGATAGAGAGTAAGGCAAATGATTACTTAGGGGAGGATCAGTTTGGGTTTAGGAAAGGAAGAGGTACACGTGATACCATTGCAGTAATGAGATCATTAATCGAGAGGAATATAGAATACAATCAGGATGTTTTTGCCTGTTTTGTAGATTTCGAAAATGCGTTTGATAGAGTGAATTGGGAAAAATTAATGCGTGTATTGCAGAAAATAGGAATGGATTGGAAGGACAGGAGACTGATCCGCAACCTGTACATGTCTCAGACTGCTCAGATGCGAGTGGGCAACGGAGAGTCCGGATGGGCAGTGTTAGGAAGAGGGGTAAGGCAGGGTTGCCCATTGTCACCGGTGCTGTTCAACGTATATGTGGAAGAAATGATTAAAGAGGCATGGGAAGAACTGGAGGTAGGAATGAAAGTCGGAGGGGAATTCGTAAAATCGGTTAGGTTTGCTGATGACCAAGCTTTAGTTGCTCAGTCAGCCAAGGGGTTGCAAGCATTGCTGAGTGAATTGAAGGTTCACTAAGATAGATATGGGATGATAATCAAATATTAATAAAACAAAGGTTATGCGATTTTCCAGAAAGAAAAAGGCTAAGCTAAATATTAAAATAGGCGGGGAAAAAATAGAGCAGGTAGAACAGTATACATATCTCGGAAGTGTTTTGGACCAATACGGTCAAAGTGGTAGGGACGTAAGAAGAAGAATTGCGCTAAGCAAGGAGGCTTTCTCAAGGAGGAGGGAGTTGATGACGGGGACGTTGAGTAGAGATGTTAAGACAAGACTCGTAAAAACTCTGATATGGAGCGTAGCTATGTACGGTGCGGAAACGTGGTCACTGAAGCAGGAGGATAGACGTAGATTGGAGGATTTTGAAATGTGGATGTGGAGAAGAATGGAGAAGGTGAAATGGATCGAAAGGAAAACAAATGAGGATGTACTGGAGATGGTGGGTGAGGAAAGGGGTTTGTTAAGAGAAATCCTATGGAGGCAGGAAAAATGGATGAAAGGCGTATTGAGCGGTAGTGGAATGTTGAAGAAGATAATAGAGGGGAGAATGTTGGGCAAGCGAGGAAAGGGTAGGAACAGGATAGGGATGTTGGATGGGATGAAGGGAGGAAAGAAATACACAGAGATGAAGAGGGACCTGATGCAGTTTAGGTTGCTGGATTGGGTTTTGTTTGGTGTTACAAAAATATGTATTTGATAGTTGTGTCCATCCATAAACCTACCTTAACCGGTAGATTACCTAATAATCACATCACCCAAGTTTGATGACATAAGGAAAAATTTTATCGTCTCATTAGATCTGGAGGTATGAACACTGAAAACGGAATGCTGTACCGATTGGTATGAAGAAAAATTATTCTATCGCATAATTCGAGACCGCAGCAGTAGGAATCATAATTTATGCCACAAGTTCACGGGTGCAATGAATCACCGATCACCGAATACTTAATAATAGCTAATGACCTGAGACCCCCCCTGCCACACGCTCTCGCGACGTGTTGCCTTTCAGGTTGTAATTTTTTTAAGATTTTAGTTAAGATTAAGTTGTAATTTTAACAAGATATTGACATTGTTGGAAGAATTGGAAATACGTTACAAGAACAGTAGTAGGTAAAGGGAAGACTTAGGTATACTCCATGAACGCCATGGGCAAGTAATGCAACATAAGATGCCACGTGAAAGTCGGCGGTAAAGAGCGTGAAATCTAGAATGGGGATGAGAGAACGTGGAGGTGAACGGTGCGACACGAGTGAAGAAGTTAGCGCAGATGAAACCTCGAACCTAACACAGAAGAAGCAAATCATAGGAGGGACAAAACTTGTCTGAACTTAAGCGTGGAATATTCTCGAGATTAATATTTGCCTAATCACTATGCACATGACGTAAAGTCCAATATTGTTCTCGAGAATAAAAAAATAACAAATTCAGAATCAATAATTGAAAATACTTGTCTCAAATACGGGACATAAGGAGATAAAAGTATTGTATACACTTGGACCATTGGAAAGTAAGACCAAAACAATGAGCAGAATGGTACTGGAGAAGGTTGATGAGACCAACATTAATAGAGTAAACGATGGATGGGCAGTGTCCCGAAAAGTTAAAGCGGTTTAGGCTATCTCATCTTCAATCCGAGGTCCCTCCATTAACATCTTTAGTTAACTTACGTGCCTCAGAATGTGTCAAATTTGTTCCCTTCTTGTGTCATCCATCGTCTTCTCTATTCACCCATTCACTCATTCTTCTGTGTATCCATTTTTATTTTCCTCATTCTTCCGTTGCCACACATTTCCATCGCCTTGAATTTTCATCTCTCTGTTGTCCCTATTACCGAGTGTCTCACATCCGCAGAAAATTAGACCACATACAGCGGGTCACGAACCGGAGGGATGGGAGTGCACATTTTCAAACACTTCATTCCACGTGGTGGTATACAATTCCCCAGTTGCGCTCAATCATGGAAGGAAACTCCTCCTTCCACCAAAACCCTAAGATTTTAAGGGAGGTTGCTTCTGACCAACCGCTGGAGGTCGCAGGATTGTCGCCCTTCAGCAAGAGAAACTTCGATTTCTGGTCGTTAATGAGGAGACCGCCAGCCTCATATGACGTTAGGATTTCGCGGGCGAGAGCCATATGGGGCGGGTCTTCTATAAGGAGCCGTCAGCGTATGCGACGCCCAGGCAGACGGCGCAGAGGCGGCGTACTCAGATGCCACTGCTCTGCTGGTTTAAGCAAAGGCGAACAGAAGTATTGACATCAGGCAGCCTTGCCGAACGAAGTTACGAATGGGAATGTGGGGCAAGATGGAATTCTTTATCCTAATCCTAGACATTGTACCGGTGTGATTTGTTGAGATGGGCCGAACGAAATACTCGGGGGAGGGGCTCATCTTCTTGAGCACGGCTAGGATTCATTCGATCCGGACACAATAGAATGCTTTTGCAAGATCAACGGCGAGTACCGTTAGAAAACGATCGCCATGCGATGGTGAGGAAACAAAACGTTGCGAATCGGAAGTGCGCTCTTGAAAATATTTCTCGTTTTTGACACCGTTTACTGAGATGGAGAAAGGACGATGTTGGTAACAGTCATCATTCTAAAGCGCAGGACGGTTGCCAATATTTTTTATTCGGCATTTAAAAGGGCGACAGGCCGGAAGTCGTTGAACGACTTCGGGCATGTAATCTTTGATATAAACTTATCATGGTGGCGCGCTGCCTTGGAATCAGAAAGCCAATAGTTAAAATTTGATTGAAAAGCGATTTTAAAAACGTTTAAAAACATCCCAGTAAGCTAGATGGAATTCGAAGGGGAGACCGTCCAAGTTGGGCGCTTTACTCATTGGGAGCATGCAGGAGACGCAGTCCAGTTCGTCTGAGATTCTGTCTCGACCTAAATCGTCTTCTTAAACTGAGAACAGAGTAAGGAGAGGAGGTTTGACTCCCTCCTTCCACGGAGAATACCTGTTAAAAATATGTTGGAAATGCCGGGCCACTTCCTCTAGGATGTCGATGTCGCCGGCGGCACGGTGCCTGACAGGGATTCTGTTGGAGCCGGAGTTGTATTTTATCCAGCGCCGAAGTTCGAATAGCACTAGGGGACCCCATGTCTCCGTATCCAGTTCTTTTTTCCACTATTGGGGAGCGTATTTTTGGAGCTCGTGGTCGAGCATAATTTTTGTAAGGAACGACACATGGGCATGGAAATTCTCCGGCGCAACTTCCTTACGCAGCAGCTACTCAAGCGCCCGGCGTTAGAAGGGAATGGTGAATTTTTCTTCTCTGCGCTATTCGAAACTTGCCCGCTTTGATGTGGGTGACAATGTGGGGTTTTAACACATCGTCCCAACATACGGCGGAGTACACACCTGGACGGAATGTCGCGATCAATTCGCACACCCGGGTGCGGTTGGGTCGCGGTGAGCCGAGTCCTCCAACACGCGGAGGTTGATGCACCACGCAGTTTCTTGGCGATGGGCGGGCGCGGCAGGGGTTGGATTCGTGCACGCAACTCTCATGATCAGCGCGCAGTGATCAGAGAAAGGCACCGGAAGGGTGTACACTGTCTGCACATTATTCTTCAGTGACGCCGAGAGAAAGATATAGTTATGTACGTCAATCGCTCCAATGGAGTCAAGCATCACCTTTCGACCTCGACCTTTCCCTGTTCGAGGCGCCATCCGGCGGTAGATGAAATAAAAATCCCCACTTAATATAGCCTTTCCCGAGAAAGAGTATAGGTTTTAGAGGAATTTTATTCAAATAAGTATCGCTCTCTGCCTTTGAGCGGTCACCAGAGGGACCGTAGATGTTAGTGACGTGAATGCGGGATCGGTGACACTTCCTTGATTGCCATCAACAAAGGGATTGAGGGGCGAGCCTTTGGGGATGGGAAACAATCGCAAATAGGTTCATCCCCGGGGTGTTGGAATCCCTTGATGGAAGAGTTGAGGGTTTAGAGGAGAGTAGAAAGCATGTTTCCGGTTTATCAAGGTGGTCTATAAAATCTATTGGAACATGACTTTCTGTTCTGAGGTATCTTTTGAGGAGTATTTCTAGTGGAATTTTCCCCAGCGGTGAAGCCGAAGACTTCATTTCTTGATATCTTATGTGCAAAGCGTGAGGTTCTATGACCGACGCTGTCCTATTCCGCTTCTGTTCCCAACTGCAAGACGTTCATATAAAGGATCAGCCATTTTCATTCGTTCCATAGCTTGCGTTTAAATAGTCGATTCATGTAGCGATGCAAAGCTATATTGCCTCAGTGAGTTTCGTTGAGCGACATAATAGCCTAGTGGTTAGAGCTATCACCTACCGTTCAATATTTCAAGTTATATTCCTAGTGATATAACTGCACAGCTCCAGCTAAATTCAAGCGATGACATTTGACTGACAACAGAACTTTGTGGAAAACCGCAAATGGCTTATAAATAGATAATCAACCGCCTTCTTCACGCTAAATGGATTAATATTAAACAATCTGCAGGTTTTAGTTATTAAAGCCTTGTTAATGAAAAAAAAACTTCAGTTTGATTTCCGATGTGGTTTGCTACACTGTAGCATTAATGACGGCTTTTGATTGTTCATAATTCCAAACCATTAACCATTAGGAGAACTCATCATCCCTCGTGGTAGTATTTCTTAGAAAGATCCTCGTATACCAACGTTCTTCACTACTATAATGGTTCTATAAGTGTACAGCGATACAGTTACCCATTATTCGTGATACACATGCCCGCAAAATGCGTTACCCATTAGTAGGTCACTGCTGAAAGGACATTACTGTCAAAATCAGCTTAAATTATTCTACTTATTTATTTATATTGGGAATTTATTTAACTGTGCGATTTATCTACGCTACTTAGCCTATTTGGTTTATTAGTTTTATTCTGAAGCACTCTTAATGTATCGCTGAAAAAATTGTTAAAATTTTCGCAATCTACTGAATATGAAAACATTACGTTACAAAACAATCAAATGAGAAAAAACTACCAAAAAAATTAATTAAAATGAGAATAAAAAATTAAACGAAAGCCATGACAAAAACCTAAGTATTCCAGAATCATAAAATTGTGCATTAAAACCTGTTAGCAACAAGCATGAAAGCCATGCTGGACAGGCTCGAGTTTAGTAATATGATACAGTTCTCTGAATGATTAACTGATGACATCAATCATTTCCCTTTTAACTCTAAACATCGTTAATTAAATGAAATTTAACTAATACCGCGGAGTGTTTTTAGTAACATTAATTCCGTCGAACCCCCAACGAACGAGACAAATCATTCCACCACAGCCAGGTCTAATACTTCACCTTTTTTTTATCATTAAGTGGTCGTTAAGCTGCCGTAAAGCAGAGGCAGAAAAGGCTTCCCCATTCGTCAACGAGCTCAAGAGACAATTAGTAGTAAAGATATTCATTAAAAACGAAAGCAGCGGAGAGGCGGGAGCGGGGGGGGATTGGTGGCAAGGTAAAGTGAGGCGAGAACACACACTTGCCTGTTAAATTATCCCGTCATATTTTCCGCGGCACGCCTCTCACCTAAGAACCCTCTCCCACCACTACTGCCTCCACCCATGCCCCTCTCCCTCCCTCCCTCCGGTGTCCCGAGTGAGAGTAGTAGGCTTGCCCTCTCTCGTTTCGAGAAATGATTTCCACAGCAACGCCTCCGAAGAAAAAGGGAGATCCCCGACCTCTTCCCTACCCACATACCCACCGCCGCCGCCCTAAAAGCCCAACACCTTCCCCCTTTCTCTCCTCCCCTCCCCGCCATGTTTTCGTACTTCATTCCCTCTCGCCACCACAGACACTCTCTCCCCCCTTAAATGTACACGCACGCGTGCTCTCCGGAGAGGAATCGCAAGGGAGGGGGTGTTGGGGGAGAAAGCGAGAGGGGGGGAGCGCCCCGGCGCCGCCCCTGCGTGTAGATGTGTGCCTGTGTCAGCACACACGGCGCACGGTTCCAAACGAAGCGAGAAGACATGGAGAGAGGGGACGCAGCGTGAGGAGGGAGCAGGCAAAGAGACCGGGAAGGAGTGAGAGGAGGCGTGCGAGCGAGTGCGTGCACGTGTTCGTGTGTGTTCCAACACATGTGCGTGTGTGCGCGTACGCATATGAGAAGGAGACAGGTTATTTATTTTCTCGCGTATATCTTTTTTTTACACTTCGTTTCGAAGGAGGGGCAGCCGGCCAAAGAGCCGACCCTTCCTCATCCGCCCTTTTCATTATTTTTTTTCTTTATCTTTTAGTAGTAGGGACTCAATTTTTTCCCCTCATCTCCCTTTGATCTTCCGCGACGCCTCCTCTCTTCCTTTCTTTTTCCCTCTCTCTCCACCGCCCCCTGCCCTTTCACCCACCCCTTTCCCCCTCCCGCCAACCATTGAGCTTCCCACGCGCCCCCTCCCTCCCGGACTCGCGACTTCCTTCCCACACCAAATGTCACCCCCCAGCATCCACCCTCTGCAGCGAGCCCGTAGCCCCGGCGGAGTCACGCCGCGACACCCGCCTCTTTCCCCCGAGACCCATCCTCCCCCACCCGTAACGGCCAACCCACCCACCCACCCTCACCCTCTCACCTATCTCCGGCCATTATTCCTCCGCGTAGGGTCATTTCATCCATCATTGACGCGCATGGGCATCCATCCCCGTCAGCCGCCCTTCCTTCCTCCAACCTCCCCCGTCCCTCCCCTCCCCCCCTCTCCGTCCCCCTCGCGGCGCTCTCACGGTTTCGCTGAGGGGAGGCGCGCGTGCATTGTTTAGGGGAGTTCCACCTCGCCGAGGTCATTTGCAGCCCGTGCAGCGGCACAGGTGGGTGATTCAACGGAGGGGAGGTGGTTGGAGGGTGGGGGAGCAGATAAGATGATCAACAGCCTTCTTTCAGGTGCGAAATTGAGACCATGGGGTCCTGTAACTTCACACTCGCAAGAGATGATGAATCCCGCGTCGCTATTTAAATGCGAAAGCGGCCCCACGTGCACGAGTGCATTCCTCCCGACGGTCATCCTCCGTGACCCGCGTCACCCGTAAACACATCGCTCGGGTCAATTCTGCACTATTTGCCGTGTGGAACTGTATCCGATAATAACGTCGTCTTCTACCTCATCTGCCTCAACTTTAGATGATATGTGTTCTTGTCAGAAACCGAGTGGAATTTATACCCTTCAGAGCAACAGGCATTAGCGTACGTGTAGAGATAGATTCGATGGGTAAATAGTTTTAAAAATCACCTCCCTCCTCCGAAGTCCATTAGTGAGTGAAATCAAGAGAGTTTTAACCGTAAGATTGCCTCTGGAAAATATTTTATGCACCACCTATGTCTTCCTGAATGGATTTTCCAAAGCGGAACACCATTTCCTATTCTCCATCTCTGATCGTTTGTGCACGCAAACCCTGTCATCGAGTGACTGATAGGTCACACATTCAGATGCAAGTGGAAGCATCCTTCTTTCCAGTTTCGGATACGGTGCCCAGCAGTACCAATCGGTTGCGGCCGGATACTTGGAAGCTAAAGACCAACGATAAGTAGACGAGTGCTCAACCCGAAAACTCATACTTGTGTTACTCCAAAGGGAAACGGACGGTCCGCATATCTTTTATGCTTCTCTTAATGTAGATGAATATAAAATAAAGGAAAAATTATTAATTCTCAATAATGACACTATACGGGAAAGGTTTATTTTAACGACTACATTGCATGTTTTTACTTTTAAAAGTATCCTTACAGCGATTTATGGAATTACACCTTACCCTGGCATGCTTATTTCTCTGAACTCGCTGTAAAATCACCTCAGCGGAACGCAATTCTAGGGATAAATATTTGTGAATTTCCGAAATTACAATTCCTCGGCTGTTGATTTGATTGCTCTCGCATCCTTACTCCGTTCCGTGCATTAATTGTGAGAAAGATGGAATATCGTTGATCGAATATCTGGTTTGTCTCTCTGCGTCAGAAGTGCTCGGAGCCATTCGTGAGGTAGGGAATCGAATTTGGTAATCACAGGCGTGGCATGTGATTCGATGGTTGCACATTCATCACGACATCAAAAATATCACTTGAATCACTTTAGACAGGAGGGCTGGAGGGAAATGGATGTGCAGAGCACGGATCAGAAGAATATTGATGAATTTTTTCCCTTATTATGGAAAGCGCAGCGCGAGCATAAAATCAAAATATGACACCACTGGTAAAATATAAACTCAGCAGTGAATTTTATATTTTACGAATTGCTATAAGACATATGGATCGCATGGTGTATTTCTTTTCGTCACTTTGTTAATCTAGCAGACGATCTACTGACTTGAGAGCCCAAAACTTTTTTGTTTTCTCTTCAAACTTTGTCTGCTTTGTTTTTTCTTCTTGTATGAGAGTGCGTTAAAAATAATACCACTATATCTGAGCCATGTACTCGGATTAAACATGTCATTTTAATGAAATAACTCAGGTTTGCTTGAAATATTGGAAAAATCACAGCCAATGACGTTGATGAGACGACATGTACGCTGCACGCAATCTCCTTGCATTCTATGTCATCCTAGGCTATGTCACCATACCTCATATTTTTGTTTAATTTTATTTTGTAACGAATCCTACATTCAACTACAACAAAATCCCTTTTTATAAGAAATTTTGCAACTCAAAATCTGAAAAAAGTGAACGTAGTGTTGGGTGGGTGAGCATTTAAACAATTATTATTGGTAATCTACCGGTGAAGGTAGGTTTTTGGATGGAAACAACTATCACATAATTAACTAGCGACTACAAACGAAACACAATCGAACAACCTACTCTACATCAATATATATATTATTATTATTAGGTGATCTACCGGTTAAGGTAGTTTTTTGGATGGACACAACTATCAAATAAATATTTTGTAACTCCAAACGAAACCCAATACAGCAATCTACTCTACATCAGGTCCCTCTTTATCTCTGTCCACGTCTTTCCTCCCTTCATCCCGTCCAACATCCCTATCCTGTTCCTACCCTTTCCTCGTTTGCCTAACATTCTCCCCTCTATGACCTTCTTCAACATTCCACTGCCGCTCGATACCCCTTTCATCTATTTTTCTTTCCTCCATAGGATCTCTCTCAACAAACCCCTCTCCTTACCCACTATCACCAGTACTTCCTCATTTGTTTTCCTTTCGGTCCATTTCACCTTCTCCATTCTTCTCCACACCCACATTTCAAAAGCCTCCAATTTATGTCTATCCTCCTGCTTCAGCGACCACGTTTCCGCACCGTACATAGCTACGCTCCATATCAAAGTTTCTACGAGTCTTTTGTTAACCTCCCTACTCAACGTCCCCGTCATCAACTTTCTCCTCCTTGAGAAAGCCTCCTTGCTTAGCGCAATTCTTCTCCTTACGTCCCTACTACTTTGACCGTATAGGTCCAAAAAACTTCCGAGATATGTAAACTGCTCTACCTGCTCTATTCTTTCCCCGCCTATTTTAATATTTAGCTTAGCCTTTTTCTTTCTGGAAAATCGGATAACCTTTGTTTTATTATTATTGATTCTCATACCATGTTTATCTCACTGAACCTCCAATTCACTCAGCAATGCTTGCAACCACATGGCTAACTAAGCAACTAATGCTTGGTCATCAGCAAACCTGACCGATTTTACGAATTCCCCTCCGACTTTCATTCCTACCTCCAGTTCTTCCCATGCCTCTTTAATCATTTCCTCCACATATACATTGAACAGCACCGGTGACAATGGGCAACCCTGCCTTACCCCTCTTCCTAACACTGCCCATCCGGACTCTCCGTTCCCCACTCGCACCTGAGCAGTCTAAGGCATGTACAGATTGCGAATCAGTCTCCTGTCCCTCCAATCCATTCCTATTTTCTGCAATACACGCATAATTTTTTCTCAATTCACTCTAACAAACGCTTTTTCAAAATCTACGAAACAGGCAAATACGTCCTGATTGTATTCTATATTCCTCTCGATTAGTGATCTCTTTACTGCAATGGCATCACGCATACCTCTTCCCTTCCTAAACCCAAACTGATCATCCCCTAAGTAATCATTTGCCCTACTCTCTATCCTTTTGTTGATGATCCTGAGAATAGCTTAGCGAATAATAGCTGCGTGTGATATCAAGCTTATTGTTCTGTAATCCTCACATGATGTAGCCTTTACCTTTTTCGGAATAGGAACTGACACTGATTTCAAAAAATCTTCCGGACAGATTCCTTCCTAATAGACACTACAAATCAGTTCAAATAGTCTTTTTTCCACAAAATTTTCTAAACCTTTCAATAGTTCCACAGCAATATTGTCTACCCTCACGGCCTTATTTGCTTTCATCTCCCATAATGCCATTTCAATTTCATCGTCGAGTATGCCTGGACCTAAGCTATCTTCTTCTACGTCATGTTCCTTTTCTATGTCTAACCTTGTCGGGTTAAGTTCTATCATACAGTGTTTCTATATATTCCTTCGATATCTCTTGAATTTTTTCTTGTTGAACTATTACGAGTATCTTACCCCAAAAATGAAAAATGATGGACACAAGACAGATTTAAACAATATATCACAAATACTGATAGGAAATCTGTATATTCTGTCGCGCTGAAAAGGAGCATCTGCATTCAATTCATCAATGATAACTGTTTCCCCTGCGCTCATAGATGCCAGTGAAATTCCGCAGCAAATACTTCAAATCAGTAGGATGATGGAAAAGGTAGGAGTATTTACCATGGGGATATGAGGTAGTGGTCCTAGATGAGTTAGCGTAACTTGCTGATTTTAAGGGTAAATCCAATTAAAATCAGTGAAATTTTCCGATGCACCCTGTACCTTGAGGTTTTAGTGGTTTTGTGGAGTTTATTGTAGGTGGCGTTTATTATGGAAATTGGAGGGATTGCGTTGCTATGCATTCTCGGATAAGAAATGCTAGTGTTATCTATTATTGAACTGTAAGGGTACTGTGAGACATAGGTTTTCAGAGAAAATTCTAATGAAAAGTATTTTAAAGGGGCCTTGGAAGAACTACGTCTGCGGCAATTCAAACCTTCTTCCTTTGGTAAAAGAAAAAGAAACAGCTCCTCAATCCGAATATGAATTTCAAATATGGATGTAAAGAACACATGGCATTAAGTAGATTTTTGAATGCTGTAACTCTGAAAAATATTGCCTGCATCTGAAAGAAACCCTTCTTTATTACATTCTCTTCACACTGCACACATTTTCACTCTAAATAACTATTTAACATTTTATTGAAAATGTTTCTAATTTTGCCTACCAAAAGGTCATACAATTTCTAGCATGTGCAGAGTAGAGTTGATCTGGACATCATTTATATGTCAGATAAAATAAATATTGGTCATTTAACCTTTGGAAATTTATTTCTGAATAATTTGTCAGCCATGTTTAAAAAACTTGTAAAAATTTATCGAACACGCACACGTTTTACCCACGTTGTCATGAAAGGTTATTTTCTACAGTTTTTTCTCATAGACGTTAAAAAAATATCCTATCTTACTAGGGACTAGGAAATTTTTCTTTATGAGGCACGTTCCACCAATATAAAAGCTGCAAACCGAAAAGTTCACGCCGAAATTTCTGCTCCGAGGTCACTTTCATTGTCATCCTTTGCATTTCTAACAATCGAATGTATGGCAAAACTATTACTTGGTATTCACATTTGTACTCGTAGCAAGTACACTGATTTACGGATTCATAATCCCTCAGCACGCTGAAGGCTCGAGAAACGCATTGACTTTGACACCAAATTAATGAGACTGTTGAATTTTTCTTCTAAAATCATAAGCGTGAAACTGAAAGGGGAAAAAAGTGATGGGGGATTCATCTTGCCGGCTTGTTAAATAGTCTCGAAACGGCGCAATCCCTCATTGTCCTCCCTGCCTGGCTTTGGGATAATTTCTCATTAACTCGTTTGTGCTGCCGCGAATGCCGCTCCGCCACGTGTGGATGTGATTGATAATGGAATGACGCATGGGCTGGGCGTGTCTTTCAAATGAACGGCATCAGTCTTCTTCTGTTGCCATCGGAGGCGTGGGCTTGCCGCATACTCAAGAAGTTGTCGCTTGAACTCCCACCTTGTCGTCTTAATTCCAATATGTGATGCATCCACGTAGAAGGTGAATGCTACTGCCATAAGTTGGAAGAATTAATATATGAGTTCTCAACAAGCGAGGGAAAAGATACTTATCAAAGGACGGAGATAATACGGCCAGCACCAAGAGAATAAAATATTCTGTCACCGTGCACACATCAACATACGACGGTTTTTCGATGCACAGGTGTTCAGAACGCTCTTTCACTGAAATTCTAATCTTCAAAATCTACCGACAAGAGTCCCTGTAATTTCCTTCCACCAAGCTAATTGGCAATGCATGCCTACATTTTCTTAATTAATTCAAGGTAGTGGAGATGGTTAATTGGCAGTACACGCCAGATTTTACTTCTCATGGAACAGTGTCGCCCCATAATGCACAGATTATGTTATTCAAATATAAATGATGTTTTGTATTATTTCAAATATTTTCTGCAGAATTAGGTAAAATTAAGTACCCCTTTCCCTATTACCATTTTGTTTTCATTTTGTAATTGAAATATTTTAATTAAAATTTCATATTTTTAATTTTCTAAACGAGTATTATCCTAGTATATATTTTATCTCATAAAATTCATTTTGTGTAATTATTATTTTTATTAGTAATTACTTCATTTAAACTTTCACTTTATTAAGGCATTTAATAAAAAAAATTCCAAGATACTGCGGGAGATGCCACTACAGCAAATTTTAACGGAGTCATCCGCTAAATGTGCATTACAATGTAACAATTTCAGACGGTAAAAAATCATTCGCCCTAACTAAGACCTTACCAAGGAGGAATATAAAATATTGATGAACTCTCGGCAAGGAAGTATTTTGAAATCAAGATAACAAACAATTTTAGTATTCTCTGAAGTGTAGATCCAAGTATAATTGGATTGAGAGGCTCATACCCTTCAGTTCGATAAGTTCTCCCGCCGTAAAATGATCTCGTAAGTTGTAAAATATAGTTCTGAACTAAAGGACGTCCATTAAAGTTGCCCACTTAACCTATCTAAACGTAGGTATGAATTAACATGTGAATATTACCAAATCCTTCTCCTACTTCAACCAACGTTTCCTTATTTGAAATAGAGATGTACAGTATATCATATCATCTTTCACTATCCAAGTGGGCGCGATGGAATCCAATACGCATATGATATCAATGCATTGCTTTCATGTATTCAGGGCCTTCACATCACCCTTCGTTCGCCTGCACCCCGCCCACGAAAGCCCTTCGTCGCTCCCACCCCTGGAGTTCCCCCATTGCTGGCCGTAGCCCCGACGGAGGTAGCAGCGAGAGGCGGCCCCGTGCCTACACCCTCCGACCACGCCTTGCGACGCCACCCGGCTTCCTCCAGCCCATCCCCTTCACCCTCTCCCTCCCTCCCATCATTCTACTCTCCCAATTAATTGACTCACCATAATTAAAGCGGCTTGGTTGGCGGCAAAATAAGCCGCCAAGGACCCTTTTATTACGGCTCTCTCCCACCGCCTCCCCCCCAACAATCTTCCTCCATCTCGCTCAGACTACCACCGCCGCCGCGTTCCTCCACAAGCACCCTCCCACATAATAAAGCCCTCGCTAACCCCCCAGCCTACCTAACACCCCGCCCAAATATCCCCCATTCTCCGCCGTTCGCGCGCCACCCGGAGTGACTCCCTCCCTACCCGGTACCTCCCTTCGGGATGGGGATGGCAAGCTCTCACACGTACGCATTCGCGAGCGCGTTGAGCCATCACTCAAAGGAGGAGCGAGCGTGAGAACGTATGCATCCTTTCCGGTTCCGTTCTCATTCCTCGCTCCCAATAGGCATCATTCCCGCCAACCAAACCGCAAAACGACGCCTGCATTCATTCTCCAGGAAAGGAGGGATTTCTTCTCCCTCAGCGTAAGCTCTGCGGCGGGAGACGAGTGAGCGAGAGGTCCAAGAGACGCATTACCTGCGCTTGATTTTCTTTTTTCCCTGCCGTTCGCGGGAATCTCGAGCAGCTATCGATGCGCCCCTTATGAAGACCACCCTCGCCTCATCATATGTCCCGCTCCTCCCCGTTCCTTCCCACTCCATCAGAAAATCTCCCACGTGAGGATTCACGTCTGCGAGGCTTACGAGACGAAGGGGGGAGCAAACTTTTCCTTCGATTACTCGCCTTCCAGGGGCGACTACAAACGCGCCAGTCTCCCGGAGTCCGCACCCCACCGCAGCAGGCGCACGCCTCTCTTTATCTCTCTCTCTCTCTCTCACACACACACACACACACACGCACACACTTGCGCGGCGAGACTGTAACGGGAGAAATGTCTCATTATGATCCCCTTTTCCGCGGAGCGTCAAGCCTCCCGCCTCTCCCGCCCCAACTCCACTTCTCGCTCTCTTCATTATTTCTCCGCCCTCTCTTAATTCCTCCCTCTTTGACACTTCTCTTCCGCCCACACCCAACCCACTCTTCAAACGGGAAAGGCCCCACTCTTTGCCCTTAACCATCCAACCCGCACCAACTCAATTAAACTAACCCTTTTTGCCAGGCCCCCATGTCGCCAGTAACCCCCTCCCACTCTCCCCCTCACCATCAGCATCCTCCCCCGTCCCCTCCCCCCTCGCCAGACCTCTCCCTTCGCGACCCCCTTCGTCCCATTAGTCGCTCAGGCTTCTTCTGTTCGTTCCGTCGCCTCGTCCTAAAATCTCAGCGTTTTGACCGTCCTTTCATCCATTGCCTCGCACCCCTCACACACCTTCCTCCTATCCCAATTCTCCCCACTCGACCTCATTTTTTTCACTCTCCATCGCTCACCCGAAATTCTCCGCATGCTCCACTCAATCTGCCCCTTCATTCAATGCGTGCTCCTTACCTACTTCCGTTCTGCGTTCCTTCATTGTTTTTTAAGGTCACATATTTTACTTAAATCAGGAAAAGGAAGCCACTTATAAGGTCATGGAAGCTCGTGAATGGTATTGGATCGGAAAGAAATCCACTCGCATATTGTGACAGTATAATGAGAAAGAAAAACTGATTAATTTAACATAATCATAAGTATTAACGAACAAAGGAGTCTATGGTCAATATACGGATGATAAAGGAAATGTGCTGATGTTATGTGAATGTTCTATTAATTTCTTAATCATGTTCGTGATGCGGAGACTCTCGATTTTATCTAATTCATGGAATATTTTGTGGCTCACACAATCATCTCTCGCGATAATAGAACGATCGAAACTGTTTATAGCATGCTAGTTTTCTAAACACTAATTATGCTTTTAAAATGGTCATAAAAAGCACTAAAAAGCGATTAATGTTAAATTGTTAAACCATTATTTTGATTTCATTTCAATTGCCTTTAGTTAAAAAAAACACATTCAACTAGTCTCTTCATTATGATCTCCTACTACTATTTTTTTTAAAGGCACATCTATCCTGCTTAATCGGATAAAGAAAATTATTTTGGATCACCTTATACCTTCGTTTTATGCAATCTGCAGAATATAATGTCTTTCAATGCCTTTGGATATAAACGGAGGTTTTTTCGCCTCATTTTCGACAGTCCCACCACTACTCCCTCTAAATTCTGTATTTCCATATTTTTCTTTCGATATGCTTACAAGATCTCTATGTTTCATTTAACAGTTCATCTAAATATTTACCACAAATTCAAAGAGCTTAAATTTCCACCGATAACTGTGCAATAATGACAGCCATTTAATATTAATCTTTGAAAAACGACAACAGTCCTATTGATGCCTCAGTTCCCTTGCCCTCAACATTATTAATGATATTTTCTAATTCTCTCATTCATCAGCAGGTAATCGCAGTCAAATGCATTAAGTTACATTCTATAAAGTATATCAACTCTTACTGGGATGATTGAGCAAGGAATTCAGTCAGAAAAGTTAACACTATTAAAAGTGGGTTCAGTTGGCCAACGGAAAGAGATCACCTTGGCCAATTCTCAATGTCAACTATTCACATTCCAATCACTCTATGCGCTACACTGCATCCTCTTCTTCCGTTTCCGCCACCTCTTCTCCCTCCAGTAAGAGCAATAGCCCTTTTGTCGCATGACTAAATTAAGCCTCACTGTTAATGAAACATTCCTCCTGAGACTTCTTCGGCTGTGAAACAAAAAACCTGCTTTTGACTGGGCTCTTTGCATTTTCCAAAGCTAATACTTGGAGGATTGCCTTTATCCAAGTTCTCCGAAATTTCAGGAATCCTCTCTTTTCCTTCCATATCCTTGTGCTGAAAATGTATGAGTCTCCACAATGTCTCCCGCATTGTAAGTGAGCTGTTAAATTAAAAGCCGTAATAAAGTTTTCACTGGTATAAGTTATAGCGTAAAAAATTACCTTATTCCATTAGCTTAAGGTGCAATGTATATGCGGTGCAAGTTCCACTGATTTGACTCCAGTACTGCGTCAGCGGCAGCCGTTGCAAAAGGAAACATCTTCATTTCGCCTACGTTAGCGATGCAGGTAACACGGGACAAGCAATACGGTGCATTGGAATTTCGCTTTCGCCAGAATAAATCGCCATCCAAGGTCCACGTAATGCTATAGAAAGCTTATGGAGAGTCCTCTCTTTCCTAAATCATCGCTATACGAGGTTTTTAATTTTTTAAGTGGGAGAAAGAGTCAATTATAAAGGAAGGTGAGCCTGGGGCCCCACTCACTGCTAACACGGAATCAAAAACTAGCATCGCTGCTGCCACGGTATGAGGGTAGGCTAAAAAATAATACACACATGCTTGTAAACCACAAATAAATTGACCTTTAGAAGCACTCCTGGTGGAAAGCGGTAGTAACATACCCCATCAACACGTATGCGTAGGTTTGAGGTCGTTTCATCCATACAGTGTATTTCGAGAAGCGGAAGTATGGAGACGTGTTCTATATGTCAACACGAACAGCGTGCTGTTATCGAATTTTCAGCTGCTGAAAAAGTGACTCCTACTGAGATTCATCGTCGTTTAAAGGCTGTTTATGGTAACTATGCTGTTGATAGGTCTAAGGTAAATCAATGGGTAGTAAATTTTCGTGGTTGAGAGCCTGGAAAAGTCATAATTGTTGATGAAATACGCTGCGAACGTCCAATCACTGTCACAGACGATAAACGTCGGAAAGTCGTCGAAGATTTAATTCAAAATAACCGGCGAATCACCCAAAAGCGTATCACAAACCATATTGGTTGAGTTTGTCGTGTTAAAGGCAGCTTGGCGCCAATAATCTTTACACTCCCTCCTTATTCCCCCGATCTTGCGCCTTTAAATTCTTGTTTTTCTTCAACTCAAGAGACACCTCAAGAGTAAGCATTACGCCTCGGACGATGAGGTGAAGGCAGCTGTCAAGTCCTGGATTCGAGAAAAGTCAGAAGAGTTTTTTAGTGAAGGAATGAAAAAACTTGTTACACACTGGGAGAAATGTGTTAACATAACCAGTGGCTATGTGGAAAAATAAATATTTATTTTTTTGAAACTTAAGAACTTTGCTTTAATTTAAATTTTGCTCCATCTAGCTATTTTTTGTGGTCTATAAGCATGTGTGAATTACTTTTGAGCCTACTCTCGTAAGATCGTCGAATAATGTTTAAGGCACCATCAGAAATATAGAAAATTTTATTGGGTTCCAGCCACACATTGGTATCAGAAAAACTGCGCATGAGACACGATGGTGCGTGGTGGGTTCCAAGGCTGCTTAAATTTGAACAACAGGACGTTCGCCTTTTGGTTTGCTCGAGGTTGAAGTTGATGCAATCGGATGATGAGGAGTTTCCTTCGAAGTTTATCACTGCAGATGAAATTTGACTACGCCATTATGGTACTTAGAGCAAACAGCAAAGCTGTATAGGAAATAGCTCGAGCATCATAAGCACCTAAAAAGCCGAAGTTGTGGGTTCTGAAGGGAAGGTTTTGGTCATATCATTTCTTGTTCTGCGTGGAATGCTGTTTTAGCATGTCGTACCCGCACGCAAAACTTATCATTGAAGCATACCCTAGGGATGTATTGAATACTCTTTTGGTCCGTATTCATCGCAAAAGCCACATTTCAAAGCAATAGGCCGGACTGTGCACCACGATATTGCACAGCCGTACATCATAAATATTGTTACTGAATGCCTTACGAAAAAAATGCCAACAGAGCACTCTTTATATAAGCCAAAACTAGCCCAATGTGATCTTTTTCTTTTCCCCAGGCCCTTTTTCTTCCTGTTCACAAAAAAAACCTTCGTGAAAAGCAGTGAAACGGTTATCATCGTTGATGTGGACAAGAGTTTTAATAAAATGCGACATACTCGCATCTTTAGTCTGCTGTTTCGGGTAGGCCCTGGGTGAACACAAACTAAAAATCGCTACATTCTTTAGCCTCGTATAACAAGACAAAAGGTGACATTTTAAGCTACAACAAATGCTTATTCAATTCGGCTTAAATTCTACCTCCATTCATTGCGCCCAACATCCCTATCCTAACTTACCTCTCTTTACTAAGGTTTTTCCCTCTATCACAGAACGTATTTAGCATTTCATCACCTATCAACACGCTCCATATCCATCTTTCCTCCCTCCTTTGGATTTCTCCCAACAAAATTCTCTCATCTCTCCTCCCCCACCATTTTCCTAGTGCTTCATTTGCTTTCTTTTCCATTCATTTAAATTTTTCCATCCTTCTCCACTCACTTCTTAAAAGCCTCCATTCTAGGTCTATCATCTACCTTTAACGACCAAGTATCCGAGTCTTACATAACCATGTGTCATTTCAAAGTTTTCGTTTGTCTATTCTCAACTTTCTTATTTACCATCTCTGTCAAGAACTCCCTCCTACTTGTAAAAGTTTCCTTTCATAACGCAAATCTTATCATCTCCTTACTACTTTTTCCATCTTGGTCTAGAGCATTTCGAAAATAGTTACATTTTTCAACCTGCTCTTATTTGGTCTTGCTATTTTAACATCCAACTTGGATCTTTCCCTTTTCATCCTTTGCGCACGATTTTTACGCCTGTAATTGTTCATTTTAATGCACATTTAGAGCATTACTCCGTTTAAAGTTACTATCGTGACTCTCGCAGTTTCTTGGAACATTTGTCTTGTTTACTCCGGTCCTCATTCCATTAGTATCATTCTGACAGTACATGCGTACTAAATCGCAAAAAAGAATGATCACCCTCATGGATCATGTCATGATGAATTTCAACGAGAATCATATACGCCATGCATTGATTTGATAGAGAAAATAGATAAATCTGAATGTATTTTTATGCATATTAACCTAGCATGATATCGCATAATGTTTTGTTGAAGTTGTTAGGTTATATATACTTATTCACTATCGCTTTTCGAGGTTAGGAATTTCCCGATCATAAATTGCAACATCGAACCTTGAAAATTTGCTGCAGAACTTTTGTAAAATATTTTGTGAAAAACTAATGTGTTAATGTATATGTACAATGAACGTAACATGTGTTAATTCTTGAGCCAAAAAGAGTAGCGCAAATATTAACTCACGGATAGCATAGGTTTTCTCGAAGAATAAACGCTCGCGCCTCTAGAGGCTATATCATATGTGACAATAGTAATGTATGGGTATGTTTTTAGCACCTTTTAATTGAGCATTTCGAATCTGATTGAGGCTCAGGAATTTAACCAGGACCAGATCTCAAGCTGGAATTGTTTTCCTATGAAGTAGTCTGAATTATTCTGCAGTATCACTGCATTATTTACAAGAATATTACCCAAAACTCCCCTCGCTTCATTCATCTGTTGAAGTCTCCATTTTGTGTTTCATTCATTGAACTCTCTCAGACCTAGGAGAAATATCTACTTCTGTAGAGTTTCAGCAAGGTTAGCGAGAATACTACTAAGTCATATCCTTTTGGTTGTAGCTCTGTGAATCTCCTACGCCGGGTTCCATTTTAACAATAATCCCGCTTAAAACGATTCAGCGTTATATTGGTACTTATATTTTTAAAATCTTAAGGGGAATTCAGTTAACCTTCAGTGAAAATGTCGCACAAATTCAACAGATGCAATTTCATTAAACTTTTGTGCTATTGGTGTGCCTGAACGTCCGATGTTTCTTTACTCGAAATAAATGCATATGTTCCAAAATACCTTGAATACCTGATTCTTCAATAAACTTTGATAAATATATGATTATATACCAAATCACACCCTCTTTTAAAATTATAAATCAGTATCAAATTTAAACAGTTATTCTGTTTTCTTCCTAGTCTGTCTGAACCGAGCTCCTCCTTCCAAAACTTAAATATTTACTCGATATCTAACCATAAGTTTGGAATCTCTCTGAAATATTGTGTGTATGAAATATTACGTATGTAACCATTTGAGTTTATGTCTTCAGGGAGAGAAATGGTTCCTAATGTTGAAGTTTAGATATAAATAATTTATATTCTACATGCATAATACCTCTTTGTCATTACTCCTATTTTTAAAATTAAACTTTACTAAATATTTGAATATCCAATTTTTCATTAATTTAACCCACCATTGCCTTTTTTCTGTGGAAATGTCCATTCCAGGCTCTCTTCCTATTTTCCTCCCTCCGTCCTTTATCTTTTTACTCCGACACACGACTTCCTCACATTCCACTGCCCATTAATCATCTATAGGGAATATAGTATGTGATACCTCAAATTAAAATTTTTTCCTAAAGAACTGCAGTTAACATAGGCATTGATGAAATTGGGTCAACATTAATTTTACAGGGAAGAAGGTATCATTAAAAATGGGGAGTGCTACCTCAATGGGTGGAGTACTGGAGTACTGACTGAAGGTCTCGTGTTCGATTTCGAATGGGAACCCTCAATCTGTGTGATTTTTCGCTTGCCAAATATTCCTGGGAAACCACAGGTGGCAAAGGAAAAGGAATTGGCACTCCTACCATTATGTGTGAATTTCACACGCCGTATAGGATTCAGTACAATGTGAGCTCTATTTTCATCTATGAAACAGTCCTTCGAAACAATTGCTGTGATCGGTTATCTTTGAAACATAGTCAAAATTTCATATTTGGATTTTATGTGAGACTTTTAGGTGAGAACTGAACGATGCATTAGTACATGATATATCTTCGTGCAAATGTGGGTTAAACTAGCATACCAGTGTAGACTACGCTTTTCAAGTAGCGAATTAACTTCAGACGGGAACCCTTAGGTCTCAAGTTCCACAATCCATTCGAAGTTCCATAATCCCTGGAATTAATTTTCATTGTGTTATATGCATGGCATGTAAATTTGAAATTCAATGTTATAATAATAACAAAACAAAAAAAAGCAAATGTTTCGCTCTGGGCTTCAGGACTGTAAGGTCAAGGTTCATGCTGATCTTTAAACGAAATGCATGCCTGGCTCAACATTTTTTCTAAAAATAGCTTCAGGTTTCTCCAATTAGTCGTCATTCATATATTGCTCCATTTTTATCCTCCAGGTAACTTTTTTGAGCAATTCATTTGATTTTTTTGCAAATTGGAACTATTGTAGTCATCTCCAATCATATCCACTTAGTCGTCAACGTATACCCAGGTGTGCTCCAGCGTTTTTCTCTGAACCATTAATTGCATTTTTGAAATAAGCCAATTTTAAACTCTTATCGAGCATAATATAAAATCTCGGGACGATCCTCATGCTCAGTATATTTTTTTATACTTTTATTCAATCAAAGTGAAAATTAAAAAAAAAGAAAAGAAATACGCACGACCTCCACAATTTTTCCCCGCACTAAATCAACCGTCTAAATTCAGTTCTTCCGACATCGCCTTCATCTGCTCTTTCACTCTCCCACTCCATCTCTTCCATCGCTCCTTACTGAGTTCAGACATTTTCTCAATCTAGGGTACTGGAATCGCTGCATATACACATCTAATCTTATGAAATATTCCATTCTCGTGAATTTAATTTGGTTCGAAAATCACCTCAGTCTAAAAACGGTTATAAGTTAGTTAATTAGAGCATGGGTATTATCCGAATGAGCATGACATTGTATTATCCGAATTATATTTTCATTCTTGTTTTTTCATTCTCTGCATCCCCAACTTAATGTGACACTGCATTTAGTTAATTCTCTATCCGCGTGTACCGGCGGAAAGGATTATTTTTAGATTTGGATACCACTCGAGTTTTATTTTAATATTTACCCTTTGCCCTAGAAAGGCGAGGTGGGGTTCGTGAAGATCGTTGGTATGCGTAATTTTTTTTCTGTGTGCTGCCGTCTCTACGATAGTACCAATATTCACTTCCTGCCATTCCTTCACTATATCCATGTCCTTACCTTCAAACATTTACGATAGGATAACTGGTCTCCCAGTCTCATGGCCTTCTTGTGAAAGGTAAGCATTTCTATGGTGATTAACATTTTCATATCCATTCCTTCGAATGACGTAGTTGCATTTTAACTGTGCCGAGGCCCGAAAACCGAAGCCAAGTATGGATGAAAAACCTACTAGATTATTCTGACACCCGCGAAATAACTTATATTCCATAAATTTGAAGCTCGCGCACTAAGAACTATAAATGGCATTCACTGACTGAATACAGAAATAAGAATATAAGGATTCTAATGAGTAGAAAAATATCCTCGAGAAAAGGGTATATGTTATCCACCCAGTTCTCTGAGACTGGTGAGAAAATAAAAGATGAATTATATGAATTAATAGGCGATTCATGGAAGAGATGTCATATTGGAAGGCGAAGGAGACATTAGGTCGTCATTAATTAAAACAAATGAGCAATAAGAGATATAATGAAATTAAGAGTGTAAAGAGGCCGAATGCATTTAGTGATTTAAACATTTGGGTAATTACGGCTGATAAATAATAAAAGAGTGAGTTTAATAACTACATACGGTGTTACTTTTTCATTTTCATCGTGAAAAAAATAAATAACTCTTCCAGTTTAATAAATTTCACATGACACTAATCCCTTTGCTTTGAAAAAAATTCTTATTTCGCATTAATGTTTTCCCAATAAATTGTAGGTATTTCGGAGTTTGATGAGACATTGTACATCATCCGCTCTGCTGGGAACTGTGCAGCCAAAAAAATGGAAATATAAATGGAACATGAAAAAAATTAATATTCTCCCTTTCGAAGCGAACTTCTCTTTGAAAATCCTTGTTTTTAATTTTTTAGCTTCATTCACTGTCATCAATCGTTGAAAAAATAAAGAAAACATTACATTTTTCAAGCTACAAAAGACAAAGTTATTCGAGTTAAAATTTACAAGACGAAAAATAAACTGTGAAGGCACAATAATAAGCCTAAATTTTAAATACCCAAAATCGTCTAAAGAGTTTTAGTCTGAAATAGCTCTTTGCTTTAGTATAGGGTCATCGCTGAGAAACGCCCAAAACTGGCGGTAATTCAATATTGGGATTTAAAGTGCTGCTAAGATCGGATTTGAAAGTGCGAAGGAAACACTGTGGGCAATTTAAGAATATCAAAGTTTTATATTGGAGCTATGGTCCGATTAGAAAAACAGTTTTGGTGTTGGGAAGAATATATCTGAAAATCGGACTGCACGAAATACGAGGTGTTCAAAACATAACGAGAATTTTTTCATTTCGCGGGCTTAGAGTCCGATTGTCAAATTTTTTTTATTATGTTGGTATACATACCCCTAATTATGATAAAACTTTCAGCTGTTTTCATTGTGGGCTTTGTCTGTAACAGCCACTAAGGTTAGACGTGTTTTATGAGCTCGGCGATTTTCGTTTGTTAAAAAAATGGATCAAAGAAATGGTATCAAATTTTGCGTAAAAAATGAAATAAAGTGTAGCAAAGTGTGTGAAATGTTAACAAAGGCCTATGGTGAGTCTGCAATGAGTAAATCAAGAGTTTACGAGTGGTATAGGCGTTTCCAATAAGGCCGTGAAGACCTTGAAGATGACGAACGCCCTGGACGCCCCAGCACACCAAAAATCGATGAAAACGTGGAAAACGTGAAAGAAATGTTTGTGAACGATCGCCAAATCACAATTAGAGAGGTCGCTGATGATGTTGGCACATAGATTGGATCATGTTATGACATTTTTTCCAATTTTTTGGGTATGAAACGCGTGGCAATAAAATTCGTTCCAAATGGCTTTTGCACCACAATAATGCACCAGCTCACACTTCATTGCTTGTTTGTGAATTTTTGGCCACAAACAATACTGTAACGATGCCCCAGCCTCCATATTCGTGTGACTTTTTCCTATTTTCAAAAATTAAGAGAACCTTGAAGGGCCGTCGTTTTGCAGCCGTAGATGACATTAAAAGCGCATCGCTGAAAGAACTAAAGGCTATCTCAAAGATCTAGTTTGAGAAGTGTTTCGGGGATTGGAAGAAGGCCTGGCACAAGTGCATAATCTCCAATGGGGACTACTTTGAAGGTGAAAACATCAATTTATAAGAATAAATAAATTTTATTGTCCGAAAAATTAAAATTTCCGTTCATTTTTTAACACACCTCGTATGCATGTACGGTTTCCGTAAAACTATATGACCTGGAGAGCAGGCGGATTTCGAGAAAATTGTCTATTTGGAAATATTAAACTTGAAAATGAGAAAAGGTAACCGAAATCAATTGTGACCAGGGGGACCACACTCGGATAGCGTCTTATATCTCGATTTAAGAGAAACAATTTAGGCATTTAGCATTCATTCAATATTAATTAGTTGTTTATTTGATTGGCAATACTATGCAGCTCACTAAGATTCCATTTCCAATTAAACAAGACTACAGCTGATTCGTCATCGCATTGAGTCAATACCGTATGGAGTGCTTTGGCAAATGGGAGACCGAATCTTTTTTGATACGTTGTAAATTCTTCCTCCCCTCCACCTTCACCTCTGTTCCTTCCTTCCGCAAACCGTGTCCCAGCCCCATGCTCTCCGTCCCTCCCTCCGACCCTCTCTTTCGCACACCCCCGGGACACTCGGATGCGCACACCGCGCGCTTGACGTGTGCGAACACCCGAGAGGGCATCCACGAGCCCCCACTTGTCATGCCAATTACGTGAGATCACTTGTTGTCTCGGTCCCCTCCCTCTACTCCCTCCCTCCTCTCTCTTTCCCACTCCCCCTACACCTCCGCCCGATGAGCTAAATATAAAAACTGGGATCCTCACGTGCAGAAAATTCGACAAAAATCTCCCTCCTCTTTCTCTCTCTCTCTTTCGCACCCTCTCCTTTCCTCCGAGAAATTTCAACGTAAAGCCGAGCCGACGACTGACTGCGCTCTGCCGAAAGCTTTTTCAGAACACTCCTTTATATATGCGCCTGTATTTTTTAAATATTTATTTTCCCTAATTATTTTAGGAGTCCCTCACGTGACGTCGTTTCACGCCCTCTCTATCTCCGTCTCTTTCTGTCGTCATTGACGCGCGTATATGTGTATTTAGCGCTCTTTTCCGTCGTCAATTTTTTTATGCCTGTTTCCCCCTCCCGTCTCCGCTGTGCATCCTGTCACCAATTAGCGCTAATTGTGCACTGGAACCCTTTCATGTTCACTCCAATCCCCCCCACACACACCAACTCTCCCACGCCCTCCCAACCCGACCCTCCTCCTCCAGCCTCCAGGTAGGGTCCCCCTTGGCACTCATGATCCCCCTCCCCGCTTGGTCCACACAGCACATTCGTATCATCTGCCATTTCACTTCGCCTTTTTCTACTCATTCTTCGCCTTCCCTCCTCGACTCAATCAAAAATTTCTCGCAAACACCATCCCCACATGGCACACGGAGGTCCTCACAATTATTGTATTATCAGCCCTCATTCCCATATGGATATATTCGTGTTTGAATGTGTGTATGTTTATTAAATATAATTATAATTAGGAACCTAAGATGGCTAACTGCAGGTAGGTGGTGAAGTATATTTGTGTGTGTGTGTATATACAAGAATTAATACACACACACAAACGCCTACATTCAAATATACCACATGTATGTATTCAATGGTTTCTTGCTCAACTTTGTGGAAGCTCATGCTTATTAAATGAAGAACAATATGAAGTACCAAACACAACTAGTAATACCAAAATAAAAAGCAGTGGAAAAAATTGCTTTCTTCATTAAATACCTCATATGCCCCACCACTTACCTGCAGTTATCTTAGGTTTCTAATTGTTCCACTTCCATTAGTTTCCTGACGAGGGGAAATCTCTGTCTGATATGTCACAAGAGTGAAAAGAGTAAACTTTCTTGTACTAATCTTGAAGAGCCCAAATTAGGATCTACATTTTTAATTTCAATCTTCGTTGCATTAGCTGGATCACTGCTTGATTCGAACCGATTTTAGTAATTGATTTTTCAATGCTGTTTCAAAGGTCAACATATCTACTCATTTTTCCATCGTAAATCATTCCCATTTTACTATTTATTTAAGTTTCCATATTTAGAGAAAGAGCTTTGAATGGTTATTTTTCAATGATTCATATTTACTGATTCTTTCTACATTTTAATTATTATCCCCTATGAAGGTCTTATTGTGTGTCGCTTTGTTAATTCTCATTATCATTTCGTGTACTATGAGGATTACATTTGCTTTTATTCTAATTCTTGAACAATAAATTTACCGGATGAACCTGTATTTCTGAAGGTGTTGAGCAAATGCAATGGGTATCATTTATATTCGATGTTTTTTTTTAATTAGATGAAATGTGCTTCTCAAAAATAACCACTCACTTTGAGAGCCCGGGGATTCACGTATTTTGCTCTCGTCTCGTCTATTGTCCATATTCTTGAATCCTCATCCTCCTTATGGATCAGAACTGTTGCATTACACAGAAGTTTTATATGTTAAAGATGTGCGCCCAGTAAAGTTAGACAGAGAAAGAAAATATAAGTAGTTTGCATAGCGAAATGCAAAGAAGTCATGATTTTATTATTATTATATAAACCTCACTGCAATTAGGCAATTGTCCTGGAGGAAACGGTCAAGTCTGGGCAATGGTCACTCTTACAATGCAAATACATAAATACAAAGGAAGAATAGATGTGAGACAAAATGCCCTTATATTCAATCACACTTTAAGATTACCAACTGCTCCTTTAACACCACACAAGGGCTAGGTTCATACCACACCTACAACGCTCCGTCCATCGCCGTACTCAGACCATATTCACGCACTCATCAATTTCATATACCGTTCAAAACCACGCACCGTTAACACATCATTCACTCTTGCAATCCAACTTTTCACGCCGTCCACATCACATACAAACAATGTATTAATAAGTGCAGTAGTATAATGAAGTTTATCAGCCAGTGGCTACTTTACACTTATTTTTAAAACTTCTAAAATTGGATAGAAAGGGCTCAAACAAGCATCTAGGCTGCCAGTTCCATTAAACTATAGTTCTGTTTAGAAAAGAGTATTTTTTCTTATTTGTCTCTTCCGTTCTTGTTTTTATTTGAAAACTGTGGTCGTTTTTTCTCTTAAAGTTTGGTTTTTCTATCTTTTTCCATAAATCTTCCCACGCTTCGTCATTTTTAACACTTCTATACATCGCGCCTAACCTACTCCTTTTTCTGCTATTTTTCAAACTCTTCCAATTTAGGATATCCAACAATTCCGCGACACTCTCTGTTATTTTGTACCTTCCTAGTACATACGTATCTTGCTGCCTTTCTTTGAACTTTTTCTATCTTTTTAATATGTCCCACCTCACCATACTAGGGACAAGTATTCTAGGATAGGGCTAACCAGTACCTTGTATGCTTTTTCTTTTGTGGCTTCGCTACTTCCTTTTAAATTTCTCATTACCCAATGAAGTACTTTAAATACCTCCCGTGTCACATTATCTACTTGGACTCCCCTACCAAGATCCCTAGTTAAGTAAATCCCTTAATATTTGCAGTGACTGCTGTATGGGATTCTTTCTCCAAAGAGGGTGTAAATATCCTTTCGTACATTCTTTTTATTTGAAACCTTTTTATGCTTAATCTTACTAACATTAATCCCCATATTATTATTTGTAACCCAGTCACCAAGGCGATCGATGTCATTTTGTAGTATTACCCGATCATTTACATGCTCTACCCGTCTGCATATAATGCAATTATCAGCAAAGAGTCTTATTTTGGGATGTAAAGGATAAGTGGATGAAGGAAGTATTACGAGGGAATGCAATCTTAAATATTGAGACAGAAGGGAGGAGTATGCTTCGTAATCATAACAGAGCGAGGAAAAGGTCGAGAAATTTGTTGAGCACGAATGGAGGAGAATAGCATACTGACTGAGAACGCATACTGATCTGAAGAATGATCCAGATTATAGTGAATGCATTTTATGCCACGAACTGATTAAAAATGATAAGGTCGTTGAAGTATCACGGCTTGGTGTTAATAGTTCCTGGGCTCAACGAACGTAGTCAATGAAGATGGGAAGAGTGGATGTTTTGGACACTACCCAAGAGTAGCTTCCACGCGGTTTGTATTGTAGGTGTCGGAATTTCGCTGTGAAACCGATGGGAACTCCAGTTAGCCAACTTGGGTGCCATTGATGGGTGAAAGGAATCAGATCCTCTATTTGGACGTTGCTAATGACAACTAGGTGTTAGGGATGTCTTCCGTTGGCCGTCGTTGAGAGCTACCATGAGTGCCAAAGTTGAGAAGAGAGTTGGACGCCATTGATGCCCGCCTGATTACAAGTAATACTTCATCTCACAAGGAGAGGACGGAAATGATTTTCTTGAGCCACAATTAATAGTTTGTTTTGCACGTCTATCCTACGCTGGATAACAGGTTCGAATAAGGGCTGACCATGATATGGCAGACAGGGTTTTCATTGAGCTAACCAGAATTTTTTCTTACTCCTTGACCGTTCGACCAACCTCAAATCCACATTTTCATCCCGTAAAACTAAGAAAAATATACTTATTCATGCATCTCTCTTTACAAGAGTGGCATGGAGGGGAATTAAAACAATGAAGAATAGAAATTTGTCAAGTCATAATCATTCATTTGATCAAGAGCTTTTTTTTCAATATGCTCAAAACATCTGGCCTTTAGCAGTGCTCTCTCCGTTTTTTTCTAATTTCCTTCGGATTCAATTAATATTATTACCGTAGTATCTCTTATAGTGTACCCTACTACCTTGTTTCTTTCGATCTATTGACTACTCGGTTAAGGTTTTTGTTCATTTCTTTGTACTCCTTCCCCCTCATTTCATTTTTGCTTTCATCCATTTCCTTGTCTGATTTATCTTCTTAATCATCTCCTCTGAAATTCACAACATTCTAATCCTTTTTCCCTTTTGCTTTTCCCGTTGTAGTATTCTCTGAATTTTTCATTTACTTCTTATAAATATTTTAAATAATTTTTTCTAATGTCCCCAGCCAATTTAGCTATCTAGAAATTTTAACAACTGATTATTTTTATCACCTACTTCGTTTTAGTTTCAGTTACAGATATTCCCTTCCACTTTCAAAAATTCTGGAATCATAACTTCTTAAAATTGACGCGAGATACCTTCCATACACACTAAATTAAAGTATGCCTATACAATAGGAATCTGCATCTACTCTCGGACCATGTCCATTTGTTGAGACTGTCCTTACATTCATGTGTAACTATGATCAAATTCGCTCATAACTTATATCCCTCTATATTTCCGGGAATTCTCCGTGCGTATTTATGTCAATTATGATTTTTATATAAAGTTTTAGTTATAATTAAACTTTTTCTCCTGCAAAAATATTTGTTTTATCCATGCAGGTATCCCTTGTTCCTAATCCGTAAATATCTTACTCTTCTCCGTCCCTTCCCATACCACCATTTTAAAATTCTCCATTACGATCAGAATTTTTCTAAAAAGAATTTTCCGAAACACTACTTTTACTTGATCGTACATCCTACTTCCTCTTTCTGACTTATTGTCGGTTGGTACACCCCTTAATATATTGCTCTGTGGCTAACTCTAATAATCTTCGCTATTTTTATATATCAATTCGTACAATCTGATTTACAAGAATATCAGGATTCCCTGTCATTCCTCGTATCAGGATTTCATATAATCATCTCTTGCTCAGTGTTTATTAACTTTCGCTCTCAAAATCAACCAAAGCCGAACCATATCAATTCAAAGTCCCTCCTTTAAAATTGCAAATGCGTCTTCTATTTTGCTATTAAGGTGATGCTGCAAGGCAGGAATTTCATCAGGTGACGACCAACGTGACATTGCCGCCCCCAACGTAGTCCACCCTCTCCCACGTTGTACCTATTGTTTATTTTAATATTTCTGCTTAGCTTGAATTCATGAAAAATTAATTTAAGTTTCTTGTTGCCTTTCTCAATAGCATTTTTTCCTTGAAAACTCTTTCGAACGTCTGAATCAAAGTGATTCGAATATGCATCGGTCTCACCTAGAAACAGGCATTGTGTAAGCTAATTTTTGTCTTGTCCCTACACTAAGATCCACCTGGAATGAATACAATGGGCAGTTTATTTACTTATTTATTAACTCGTACTTTTACCGTAAATCTCCATTGGTCATTGTGCCTGTTAGATCCACCTACTACGTAATTTCCACGTGGAGGAAGATTTTAGGTAAGATATCGTATATGAAATAAGTATCAACAGAGAACGAGGAATCCATGAAAAGAGTATTCGATAGGAGTAGTGGGGTGTGTGTAATTGAAAAATCCTTGATAATGACAATAACGTTCAAATTAGAATGATAGAGATTACTAAGAATATTATAGGCAGCTAAGAGAGAGGATTATTGAGTATAAGTATTGAGTATGAGCTAAGTATTGAGATGGATTTTAGAATAATCGTGCAGGGAGTGTCTGAAATCTCTTCGGAAACTTCATCAAATCACTGCTATGGTCAATAGTCATTCTTTGTGTCATAAAAATACTCGCTTGATTTGGATATACGCATACATTTCATGTAATTACTTAAATATTATTACATTTACTCATATTTTGTGTTCCCTTGCTCTAGAGAGGAAAATGAAAAAAGCTAATTATTGATTTTTTTAGTATTACTCTATATTAACGTTTTATATACGAATTTTGATGTAAAATATGACGATATTCATTGAAAGAAATTTGAATTATTACTTACTCCAAATAGAAATAAATTCGGAAAAAGAGTAAAACTTCAATATTTTCAAATATGTCCATTTTCATAATAGAAGTAATAATTCGGCGAAATATTTTAGGAATACATTTATTATATCAAGACCTAACCCCTGGAAACCAGTAAAAAGAGATGTGCGAAATTACCAATTATTGAATCGGATCTTGCACATCATAGCTTATTAGTTCTCTCAGTGCCGATCCTTAAACCAGAGAAGTGTACTATATTTCTCGTCACCGGGAAAATTCATGGTCGTTAATGAATGATTTGCCCCAGGAAATGAGAAGTAATTTCTTTTCATAAATCGTTTTAGAAAAAATGCAAGCCATAAAGAAATAATATTAGGCATTAATAACCACGCACAGCTTCTTCGAATTATTAAGTTTTTTGGCTGGTAGGGAGGTTTATATAACGATGTCTTAAAAAGGTTTGTAAATATCTCAGCAGTACAGTTCGTACAATGGACTCACTTGATTTTTTCTTGAATTTAAATAATGCTTTTGACAGGGTAGAGTGGACAAAGTTAATGACGGTGCTACGTATTAAAGAGGTACACGAGAGGATCACACGTGTAATATGAAACTCGCAAATGGGACATGCTCCACAAACAAGTAAAGAAAACATTTAGTTTAAAAAATGATACGAGGATAAGCAAACAGGGTGTTGCGTTTTTCGCTAAAACGTTAAAGAAACTGTAAGAGAGGAATGGGGAAGAATTGGGGGTATCATTTAAATTAAACAAAGAACTGATTAAATCAGCTACATTTACAGATATCTATTCAACCAGTCAGCCAAGAAAACAAAGTTTTTATTAACTTATAAGGAAATCATCGTCAGAGGTAAGTGATAAGGGTATATCAACTGCCAAAAAGAAGTCTTAATAAACATGTAAAAAAAATGACCAACATTTTCTGGAAAGTGGAATTTCTAGCACAAAGACCTGGTTTTTCGGTAATTAAGATGATCTTGGGCATAACCATTTAGATAAATCTGTTTTGAGAAATATGGAAACTATATCTGAGGATAAGAAGCATACAAAGAAGGGATCGAGGGGTCGAGAAAGAGAGAAGGATAAGTGAGAAAAGAGCAGTAATATGGCTATCGGAGAGGCGGAAGTAAGGTTCAAAGCTGCTATAAATGAAATAATATTTGGTTGCGGGAAAGAAAGAGAAAACAGATACCACTCTAGACAGCATGGCAGGTGGAGCGAGTAAATTACGAGAAGCTGTATAAGAGGACTTTCTACAACTTCTTTATTTTTTTATTGTAAAATATTCGTGAATTGTGTCTCATTTATTAGTCATCAGCACTATGTATTGGTAAATAAGTACTTATTTCATAGAGAAAAATTCTTATTAATTGATGCGTTAGTACCTATTTATTTGTATATGAGGACCAGAAAATGTCCCAATCTGTACATATCAAGTCATAAGACTTATTTCAAGACTAATTATACATCAATCATTTCAATTTATTTCTAATGTTAAAGGATCAATAAAAAATCCCAAATTGTTTTGATTAGGCCACATCGATGATTAATAGAAATAGACTTTCGGGATAACTTACTTTAGGTTCGTGTAATCAAAAGCTGATTATGAGCGAATAAACATTTCGTCAGAATGTCCTCTTACGTATAATTATTCCAATTTTTAAAATTTTATTTTTTAATTATTCGTTTTTAATTTACAACTACCTAATTTCCTTATGCTTCAATAACATATTTTCCTTGCATTCATTTAAAACAGAATCTGATGAAACAACCATGTTATGGCCTCCATACCTTGGTCACATTAAGTAATAATTCATAATAAGCTAACTAATACCAACATGATACATATAAAATTGGTAAGAAGAGGCGTACTAAATAAAATTGCTGTTTACCTGATGATCCTCACATATATATGCTAACACTAAATCCTCCAGGGGTAGATATTTGATATTTTAACATGTCATTGTGTGCACTGTTGTGGATTGGGGTTTGCATGTGTGTGTTGGTTTTGAATGCGGTGTTTCTTTTTTCCTTTTTCTTTTTTCCTTTTTTTGGGTGGTGGCCTAACACCCCCCGCCACACGCCCTTGCGGCGGCTTGCGGGGTATTATGTAGATGTAGATGTAGATGTCATAAACAATAATTAAATATACGATATGATTTATACACAATGACTAATTGCAATAATTAACTCTCCATAAACGTTGTGATTTTATCCTGATGCCTAGTAAAATGAACGAACTTCCCTTCAAAATAGTATTTTTTTCCATTAGCTCATATACCTAGTTCGACGATGTACTGTTAATAAATAACGCATTAATTAACCCATATCCTTGAGTTTCTTGTGAGCAAGTAGGTACAGATTTGCTAGATAAATAAATACAATATTACATTTTTTCTAAATTCTAGTTTGGGACTTGTCAAAAGTTGTTTTTTGTCAAACGAGTATTCATTAATTGAATTCTGAGTGACTACATTATTATTTAACTTTTGAGCAAAGTAATAGTAATTATTGGTGTGGATAGTTTTCATTAATTCCTATTTTGTGAATTAGCCATATTATGAAACACGTGATAAGGGCTCAATCCCAACTAGGTGGGCAGATAGCATTAAGGGTGTCTATTGAATTACTGGTTTATTTGATATTAATCGAAAACACATGACGTGAATAATTTCACTTTCTGCGATACTTGTTTCAGCAAGTAAAACTTGAGGTTTAATACTTCATAAAAAGACGAATGAACGGAAATGTTACTTATATTATTTATTTTGAAATTAATAGTAGATTTGGAAATATATAAATAAACATTCTTTGGACAATTCTTAGAGTATTTCATGCAATCACATTTTTTATTTAAACGAGAGAAGCGGTAAAACAGTACTTTGAGAGTTATAATTACCGTCGTGTATTCGAAAGTTTATTGTTTAATAAGTACGACAGACACAGTAAAAAGGATTACAGCAGTGCATTAAGATACCTTTAAGTTTTATACTTATATTACACGTGGTCGATAAGTGCACCTTAAGATAGAAATGCACCGTGAATTCAAGTTTTTACCGCACGACCTGCCACACACGAGGGTAGTCTGAAAACTAATAAACACATGCTTGTAGAGCGCGAACGAAATGATGGTCAGAAGTTCGCTAGGTGGCACGTGGAAGTGACTCCCCCTCAATTCACATGCGCACGTTTGAGGTCGTTGCGTTCATCCAGTGTATTTTGAGAAGCGGAAGTATGGAGACGTGTTCTAGTGCTATGTAAACGCGAGTTAAACAGCGTGCTGTTATCGAATTCTTAACTGCTAAAAAAGTGAATCCTACTGAGATTCATCGTCGTTTAAAGGCTTATTATGGTGATAATGCTGTTGATAGGTCTACTGAAAATGATGGGTAGTAAAATTTCGTGGTTGCGAGCCTGGAAAAGCCATAATTGTTGATGAACCACGCTGCGGAGGTTCGATCACTGCCGCAGACGATAAACATCGCAAACTCGTCGAATCTGTGATTCAAATGACCGGCAAATTACTCAAAAGCGTATCGCAAACCATATTGGTCGAGTTTGTCGTGTTAAAGGCAGCCTGGCGCCAATAATCTTGCAATATGACAACGCTCGTCCATATGCCTCGCGCGCAACTGGAGAGGCTCTGCGAAACCTGAAATTTGAACCGATTCCACACCCTCCTTGTTCCCCCCGATCTTGCGCCTTGCGATTTTTATTTTTTCCTCAACTCAGAGACGCGTCAAGAGTAATCATTACACCTCTGACGATGAGGTGAAGGCAGTTGTCAAGTCCTGGATTCGACAAAAGTCAAAAGAGTTTTTCAGTAACTGAATGAAAAAACTTGTTACACATTGGGAGAAATGTGTTTGCCTCAACGGTGACTATGTTGAAAAATAAATATATAATTTTGCCAATTGAGCATTGTACTTCAAATGTAATTTTCGGCCGATCTTGCTATTTGCTTTTGTTCGAGCTCTACAAAGCATGTGTGCATTACTTTTCAGCCTACCGTCTAATCATGATCAATGGCAAAGCCTGCATATATAATCCATCTTGCACATGTGCTAAGTATCTTGGCGAAAGCCACACAATCCTAAATGTAACTCCGTAAGAAAAGTCATATGGGGTTTGGCCAGGTGAGCAACTAACTGGAAGTTCAGTATCAGGTAACACAAACGTCTCCAATAAAATGTAAGGAAGCTTCATCTTGTCGTAAAATTAAGTCCGCCTTATTCTCCTGCAATTCTGGAGTAAGTCATAGTTGTAGCATGTCAAGGTATATTACTCCAGAAACAGATTTATCGGCGAAATTGAATGGCCCCTCACGTTTTGACGAATATACGAGCAGTTTTTGGGAAATCATGGACGTGGTCTACGATTTCATTAGGATTTTGTGTTCCCCACAATTTACGCAAAATTAGAAATGAATATTTTGATCCTGCGGGTTAAATTCTTGCAGCAGCTGCGTCTGGTATGGCCTTACATGAAGACGTATATGTAGAACACGCCAAGCAGTTGACTATAAATCTACAAATCCCGATTTGCACGGCGTAAGGATTTGCTAGGGCTCCTGGCATAAGTTTCCCGCATAGGTTCAACTGATGCTGAAGCCGCCCTAATCGTTTCGCAACTCACAGCCAATTGCCTTGAATTTGTTGTTCCACAATCGAATTATCTTGTCTGTAGATGTTTCTGTTTTAGATTTCGTACGAAGTCTTCGTTATACTATCACAACCGATTTGCATTTAGCGAATCCTAAGAGTAAAAAAGCTGTGTTTAACAGTGGACAAATGGTTTCGATAATACTATGACCTAGTAGCTAAATCTGCAACTGCATGTGACACGAATTCTTTTGTTACAAACCCAAGCTTGGAGAGGTTTGAAATCTACTGATCTACATGTACTCCTTTTTATCTAATAAGTTATAGTCATTGAGCAGTAAACTTGTTGACCCCAGAGGTACGTAAATATGAATGACCTTGCAGAATTTTCTCATCCAAGTATCACATCCTATTAGTGAAATTTTCTAGGAATAATTATATGGCTGACGTATAAATTGCATAATTGAAGGCGTCACTTTGTGGAAGCAATTCATACTGAAAACGAAAATACTTTTTCTTTCACACACGCTTTATTATGCACGACCTAGGTTTCGGCGATAAGTCGTGCATAATAAAAGGAAAGTCAAAGAACAAAGTATTTTCTTTTTCAGTATATGACGTATCTCGATACCCATTTCTATTCAGGTGGCAGCGGTGAAATAAACAATTCATTTGGCAAATATAAATTATCAGTATTATATTATACTTAAAATGTATTTTATTATTCTTGATAAAAAGTGATTTTGATAAAAGGAAATAAACAGGAAAAAATTTCACATTTGACAAATTGTCGTAGTGTTATCTCAAACGGTGAATATGATATAATTGAGTTGAAATTTCCTTCCTCTAAATTATCTCACAAGCAATGTGATCTTTCATATCTCATTTAATGTATAAAACAGAGTATTTAGTTCTTCAAATGGAAAATACGCATATACATTAAGAAATATTGCCCGGCCGACTGAAAACTGCTAATCATGAAATTATTCGAAAATTGCAAAAATATATAAACATACATTTGCCGCAAACGGATTTTGATTACTTTATCAATCGATTATCCAATATTGACTTCAAATACAGTGTCTGATAGCGATTCCAATTCACCATTTGGAAATTTGTACGAACTAATTACCAGTGCATTAATGGAGCATGTCTTCCATTTCTCAAACATCCTGTCTGCCGTGTCACAAGCAAACGACTTTTTTCAGAGTTCGGGTAATACCGTAGGGCCGTTATTACCAATCCATTAAAGTCTCACAGTCACTGCCGAACCAGAATACTCAATCACCAGGTATCACCGCGGAGAGTAGGCAAGGGATTTCCACGGGGACAATCCCCCCACCCAGGTCCCACCCACACCCAATCTTTCCAGCGCCCGATCACCCATCCCCTCCATCCTTCCCACCCCAAGGCGGCAATCCTCCCCAGGAAATCACCTCCCCCTTTTCCTTCCTTTCAAACCACCGCCCCTCCGTCCCCCACGGTCCTCCCGCTCCCCTCATTACCTCCCCTCGACCCCTTCCATCATCCTTTTAAACGTCTCGGAAATAAGCCACGCCTTTCCTCCCACCAGGCGGACCAATCCGGCGTGTCGCGACATCACCCATCCACCAGTGCCGCGCGATAGCTGCGTCACGTGTCCGTTGGGTCAATCCTGAGTCTGCGGCCTAGGATGGATGCTCTTGGGGGGGAGGGGTCGGGGGTGGGCCGGTGGGGTGGTGGAAGGTCCCAGTGGGTGGTTTCCGGATGGAGGGAAAGGAGTGGACGGGAGTGGGATGAGAAGGGGGAGGGTAAGATGTTAGAGAAAGAGGAGGGAGGAGGCGACCTCCGGAGATCGCGGGGGCGAGGGAGCGGGCCGGGGGATGGGATTTGGAAGATTAAGTGGCGCGCGGGGGAGGAAGGAGAGGGGTGTCTTTCGAAGGGATTGGGTCGTGAAAGGAGGCAGAGGCTGGTTGATATAAGGAGCACTGAGTCGGATCCTCCCAAACCCGGTTTCCCAATGATTGAACCTCATAAGGAGGGCTTTTATGGGATCGTGGAATGGAGAGGAGTGGTGTGCGGGATCTTTTTTGCGAAGACGAAAGAATCGAAAACCGAGAAAAAAATTAGACTTCCCTGCATCCTTGGGACAGCAGTGTCAGCGGGATTCTCTTGCTACATCCGGTTAGATTTTGAAATCTGCATTCATTGTCCTCATGGGAGGCAAGGGAAAGTGACCTTAGAAAATATTGGGCGTCATTCTTAAATGGTCAGTAATTCTTAAATGTAAGACCGTCAAAAGTAACTAAATCTCCAGTTTTTTTTCCATTTAACAATTTTAACCTGACCAAAGGGCATAATAACTCTATTCTTCATAGTAATTCGATTGATTTTCGGGTTAATGATGGCATATTTTTAGTTGGAGTTGAAGAGGACCACCAACTAAAGGGCACATGAAGAGATTAGGGGAGGGGGAATTTTGGAAACGTGGCAAAGACTGTATTCGAGAGAAAAGGGATGGCAAAAATGTTGAGGATTATTTCCCAGGGAAAGATGCCGAAATTAATTGCAGATGCGTCGAATAGCAAATGAGTACGTAATTTTGATGCATCAGTACGTGGCCCATGTGGTTTATGATAATGATTCGAATCCGAAAGTTTTCGAGCCGGGGCAAGTGTTGCGCAATATTTGTGAGGGATTATATCTTTATGTGAAAGTACTGCTCCAGGGATGGAGCACAGTAAAATCCAAAAAAACATATTATGCAAAATAATGGCTTGTTAGTTAGGTGCAATATTACGCCATCTCAACACCGCGACAAAGATCATTATTGTAGCGGTTGAGTGGCACATTCAGCGGACGCAATTATTTGCTGCTTACCGGAAAGTGTTACTAAACTGTTTGGCATACTATTATTATCAATTATAAACTGAAGAAATTGATTTGAATCCAATCAATAATAAAGAACATATCATATATCTCTCGTATTTCTAGCTTCCAGCTGTTTTAATCTAAATTTCTTCTGAGTATTACGATTTTATTACCTAAGCTATGATCTACCAATTTGGGCTCTCTTTCCAAATAAAGCATTTAAAAAGAGAAGAGTAGGCATAATAATGTGTTAGTGAACGCGTTGATATAGAGCGTAGTGCTGTATGATTCTGACGCTTTTCGTTTGAGAACAGAAGGTGGGCATATTGGTGGTATTGGAAAGTAGTTGTGGAGAAGGATGGAAATATAAAGATGGAATTTTTTAGAAAGGTAGAGAAAATCTGAGTTTTCTTCCGACGCCGTGAGAATTGTTAATGCAACAGTCACAGTTTCAAGTGCAGGTTCTTCACTCGCACGAAACGAAATCACAACAGACGGAACCCAAACACTCGAATATATTTACTTAAAGACAAATATTATGACTGACGGCAATTATTTCACGATTTATGTAGACTTGCACACGGATATGTGTACGAGTGTTTGTGCATCTGAGCTAATGCATGTATGCATTCAAATCCAGGCATACACTAATAGTTGTGAGTGTATTATTGATGCCTACGCGCCCCTGCGGCGGCTTGCGGGTTGTAATATCAACACAGATTTTCCTTTGTCTTTCGTGATTTGAATAAACACTTAACAATTGAACTGCATTTCGATGAATACGTTAAAGACAATGAAGTATTTCTGAAGATTCAGCTTAGCTAAACTTCTTTCCTGATAAAAATGCCATGCGAAACTGAGCCCCACAAGCGGAACTTTCCTACGGGACGAGATTTTATCGTGGATTATTTTTTCTTTCGTGTTGAAGTTTCGATTGATAAATCAATCTTCTCACTGCACATTTTACAGCGTTTCTCCAACTTTTTTAGTCGTCCAAAAAGTAGGATTTTGAAAGGTCCTCAATTACGCGTCTGTGTTAGCGATGACCTCCTCGTTCCACGTGAATCTTATTCCGCTGAGTCAATGTTTCAAGTTTGGAAATAAAATGAATCATTGAAGGCAAAATGAATACAGTGGATGTTATACGTTAATTGGAACCTTAATTCCATAATGTTTGCCATCAAAACTGCGTAGGTGTGCATCCGTGCATTGTATTATCTGAGGATAGTTTTTTTGCCTAATGAGGACGTTTTTTTCAGATTTCTTCGCTCAAACTGGTACAATGACGACGTAAAATACTCTCGAGTTTTTAACGCTTGTTTTTTTGTAAGTAATTGATGTAAATGAATGTACATCCAAAGGAACAGTGACCATCACCATGTAGGCCAATTTCCACCTGCTTCGGCTTCTTCGGGTCTGGATCCCCTTTAGAATGCCACTTTTTCTTAGTCTCTTAGTAGAAATAGTCTCTGGAGTGTCGTAATGTGTCCACGTTTCGCCAACCGGCCACCCGAATCGGCCATACAATTGGGTTTATTTATTATCAACTGAGAGCAAACGTACCTCACCCAATTTTTTTAAACTCTCTGCCATATATGTTGCCTCTGTTCTCAACTATTTCGCGAACTTTGATTCATCGATTACTCAAAATCATGTCGTGAGTTTGTTCATACACTCTCACACGAATTTCCACACATTTAGCCTGGGTATTATCTTCAAAAGGCAATACGAGGAAGGTTGATAGCCACCAATGGATGAAGATATTACACATCGATATTAGGCCATGATGGGCGGTGAGAGAAGTTCAATACAAAAGAAACACTCAAAATGTTTTACCATTAGCAAAACGATAATTTTTAAATTTATGAATAAAATAAGAAATATTTTTTGTTATTAGGAATTAAAAAGAATTAATTTTTAATTTTGCATTCCTGGTGTTGAATTACCCCGTACCGCACACCCTGGAGGTGGCTTATAGATTGCAACGCAGAAGAAATAGATAGAGGATTGAAAGTTTGAAGAAAAATAGTAATTTCAAAACACAATAACACTTTTCTAAAAGTCAGTGCAGTGAACATTCGATAGTGAAAAGCTTTTGTTATATGGAGCTACAGATACCTTACAAATCATCGCTATGGCGTGTGGCAGGGTATGATTCAACAGCAGTCATGAAATATTGCTCGATATTGTGATAGAATACCATTAAATTATGTACTGCTCTTAACAGTATTGTTGCCCTGCTTTGTCTGTTTGTCATTCCATCCTTCGTCTCTCTCTGTGGGGGGGGGGGAAGCCTCCCGCTTCCTGCAGCGTTGGCTCACGCTCCCTACCGGTACCCGTGGGGTAGGAGACCATTGCACTCGCATACTCGATTTTTGCATGTCCATGTGGCATTTGAATTTCGCTTCTTACTTGTCAAATTCTAGTTTGCACGTTTTTGGATAATTTTTTTGCATCCTAAGGAGCAATTGTTTTTCTGTTAATAGTATATGTATTTGCATGTGTGTAAACTGAAAGGATTTTTGTATGAATGTATACGCCACTGTGGGTATAGGATTGCATTGCTCTACATCTACATATATTGACGGCGCTATTTCCGACAGCGCACGAGTGACCTCGGGGGTACCTCAGGGAAGTGTAATCGTTGCTTTTCTCGATTTTTGTTAAGTAACTCCAGAAGGATTTCAGTGACGCTTTTCGTTTAAACGAAACAAGCTGCCCGGCGTTGAACCTTCTCAATTTCCCGAATGAGGTATTTTTCACTCGGATCCCGTACATTACATGCATATTCTAAACGAGGCCTTACAAGAGCGCGGTAACAACGTTCCTTGACCTTGGAGTCAGCTTTGCCGACAATGCGTCTAATAAATCCCAATTATTTCTATGCTTGCCCACAGACTTCAGGTTTGTGGGTCTCCAAGTTACGCTTTTAGTGATTGTAACACCTAGGTATTTTACCGCACCAACTACTTCTAAGCTAATTTGTAAACAAACCCCGTTGATCCTTTAATTAAATTTACCAACGAACATTTATTATGGTTTGATGACAATCCCCATTTTGAACACCATTTCGTAATGCAATCCAGATTCTATGCCAGAATTAAACGCTCTCTTCCGCAGATATCTCCCGATAAATCACCGTGTCATCCGCGAACATTCTAATCTAACTTTATATTTCGCAGTTCAAGTCCTTAACAAAAATAGAGAAAAGTAACAATTATTACGCTTCCCTGAGATACCCCTGAGGTCACTCGTACGCTGTCGGAACTAGCGCCGTCAAGGACTACCCTCTGTTCTCGTTCTGAAAGAAAGTCTTCAACCCAATTTATTGCGCCCTTGTTTATACCTGCGACCTTTTATTTATGAATAAGTTTACTATGGAGAACCTTATCAAATGCCTTTTGAAAATTTAAAAAGATCGCATCCACTAGTCTACCGATAAAAGTAAGTTATATGTGAATAATCCTAACTGGGTCTGGCATGAGCGGGTTTTCCTGAATCCGTGTTGAGTGTTACAAAAGAAGTAAATGTTATCAAAGTATCTCATTATGGAACTGACAATTATGTGCTTCAAAATTTTGCATCATATGCTAGTGAGAGAAATTGGTCTGTAATTACTGGGATTCTTCCTGTCATCACTTTTAAAAACAGGCGTCATGTGCGCAGTTTTCCAATTCTTAGAGACTTGACACTCTGTGAGGGATTTGTTAAATTTAACTTCGAAGTACGGGGCGATATTAGGAGTTAAATGTCTTATCACGCGAGTTGGTATATTTTCGGGACCCGGGGATACACTCTTAAAACGTTCCGGTGTGTTTGTAAGAAATGTTCTTTCCACGGGTGAGCTTGCATAGTGTTTGATGGAGGGAGTTTCTCTGAACCAATTTTATAAGGAGTTACAAGATTTGCGATGGTGGGTCTAGATTTAACGCTATTGCTGTCCCAATTGATACCAGGGAGGTTAAAGTTACCACCAATTATACTGAAGTTATTATTTTCAGGTACAAATTTGTATATTTGTTAATTTTGGGTATGAAGTGTTTTAAAATCTGAGTCTGGAGGTTTATAGAAAGAATACCTGTAAGTTAATGTTGGTCTGATTAGATCGCAGTAAGGTGCACCAAACACTTTATTATTTTCAAATATACGTTGTCTGCTTTCAAAAATATTTTTCACTGCCACGAAAACTCCTCCTCCGGGTCTTTTACCTCCATCGTGTCGGTAAACTGGGAAAGGTAAGTGGGAAAATTTCTTGGTCGCTTATGCCATTACACAGCCTAACAATATGCCTAATAATAAATCAGCAGAATTACTTTGGATTATGTATTCAAGATTCACTGTTTTATTTTTTATTTTTGAGGCTTCTGTAATTTATGAAAGGGATAGAGGATATTAGGGAGGATAAAGCAGAAAAGGACTCGCCGCCTTCGCAGCGTAATGGACCCCAGATAGGTTCAGAGGAGTCCTGCACGATCGAAGGGTTGGCCTTAGGTCGACGAAGGAGGCTCCTATGCCCGAGCAGAATCGCTAAAATCTCTGGTTTATGTTGTTTATATGCTATTGCGAATATATGAAGGAGTTATTGGCATGAATCTCTGTTTTTGGCGGATTTTCCTACGCAATACATGTCCCAATCAATTGAAGATAGATTTGTACCACCAGCGATTATAATAATACTGTTGCTATATTCACTTCTGAGAGTGGATATTTCGTCGTCGAGCTTGTGTAGAGCATCTGTATTGAATCTTGGGATCTGTAAAATGATCACACGAATGGGCTTTTTTTAGTTGAAAACAATTAGTAAACAATTTTTGTAAACAATTAGTTGAACTCAATTGCATGCACTTTCACTAGCCTCCTGTGTGTTGCGTCAGAACCCTTCCCGCATGCCCGAGCGTCTTTACGAACTTCATGCTCCACCCTTCCATCCCTTGTCCCTCTCCGCGGGTGTGCCCTCCTCCCACCTGCAGCGTTGGGCCAGATTCCTCACCTTGGGTGGGAGAGAGTTTTGTGTGGAACGCTCTTGTGGTGGTGGTGTTTCGCCTGGCTACTTGCTATAAACTAGCTGGCACGTTCGTGATAGGTTTCTTGCTGCATCCTAGGGTGGAATTATTTGTTGTAGGTAAGCGTATGTACTTGCATGCTTTTGGAGTGAGGATAGGTAGATGTGTGGTTGCATGCGCGTCGAATGATGGGGTGTTGCAATGAATGTGTGCACTGTTGTGGATTGGGGTTTGCATGTGTGTGTTGGTTTTGAATGCGGTGTTTCTTTTTTTCCTTTTTCTTTTTTCCTTTTTTTGGGTGGTGGCCTAACACCCCCCGCCACACGCCCTTGCGGCGGCTTGCGGGGTATTATGTAGATGTAGATGTAGATGGGCTTCTGTCGCTGTAGTCCTTTATGTTGCACCAAACGCTTTCTATGTCAATTTCGTCGCATTCATATTTCTGGCTACTAAGATGTGACTTTACAGTAATGAATACTCCCCCAGTCAAACTATTAGGCCTGTCCCTTTTGTAAACCTAGGCCGGTCCCTTCTGCATCCTAGCGCTCTAGCGACGGCTCGCAGGGTGGCGTGTAAATGTGGAATATTTAGCCCTACATATTTGCTTACTCCCAGAATACCTCCTCTTCACCCCCTCTACCTCACCTTTCCACAATTCACCTCTATTAATTAAAGTTTTCAGCAGCCTATTATCTTTCATTACCTCCTAAGTTTACTTATTATGCTTTCTTCGAATTTCCACCAACAGCCGTCTCTCTTCCCCTGCTATGCCTAGAACTTCATCGCTGGTTTTTCTCAAATCCTTTCCACACCTAAATCTCGAAAGCTTGCAAACTAGGTATGTCCTCTTGCCTCAACGTCCAATTTTAAGAGAAATACAAAACTAAGCTCAGCATTAGAGCGTTCACTATTCTTTTCTCTAAATCTTTGCTTAAAAAGTCTGTCATCAAACCCTGCCTCTTCATAAACGCTTCTATACCTAAGTGATTCTTTTTTTTGTATCCCTGTTACCCTACCCTTCCTCCTCCAAAACATTTCCTACATAGGTAAAAGTTGAAAACTGAAGTATTCCCAAACTACTTGCACTCCAACCTCCGGCCATACCCATGCCTCGCTTACCATTTTTCCCAACATCGACCTTATCAACCCATTTCTTTAACACCGATCTCTCACAAAATATTAGAACACATTATTTTCAGTAACATTATTAGATTTCTTGATAGTAGGAAAAAACTAAACCACAACCAACACGGAATTAGGAAGAGCAGATCTTGAGAAATACAATTAGGTCTTTTCATTCACGATATACTTAGATCAGGAGAAAACAACACACAAGCCGATGCAGTAGTCCTAGATTTCAAAAAAGCCTTCGATAAAGTCAAACACAATGAATTTTTACACAAACTTAAATGCTATGGTATCAATGATTAAATAATAAATTGGATTAGAGACTTCTTGTCAAATTGCAAACAAATAGTAGCTATCGACGGGTTGTTCTCTACAGATATAGAGGTTACTTAGGGCGTCCCCCAGGGAAGTGTAATAGGACCGCTTCTATCTATTTATTTATTTATTTAACAACCAGCATTACAAGTAGGCGATAGCCTGGTGGTAATGTTCTTGATTACGAGTCATAAACCACTTAAACCATTCATAACACAAGTACATACGGCTTTATCACGTATATTTCTCACTCACACGTTACAGATATTTATTTTAAGGAGAGCATACACCTCGTTTTAAATTTATTTAATGACTAAGGTAAGGACTTAAAGATATCCTCAGGTATTCTTAATATAAATTAATGACTTAAGCGCAGATGTAAGTAGCAATCTCAGGTTATTTGCTGACGACACGGTGGTATATACCTGTAGGAGGATAAGAAGCCAACTAGATCGCGTTACTTTGCTCTAGTTAGACCTAATTTGGAATATGCCGCAAGTATTTGGGATTCTTGGAAGATAATTTGGTAAAAATAGTTCGATAAAGTCCAGAAAAAATCCGCCAGATTCCTTAAAAATTGTTATAATAGGATCACAAGTGTGACAGGTCTCTTAGGGGATTTAGGCTGAGAACCACTTGACATATGAAGAGGACAAGTGCGACTTAGACTTTTAAAAGGTTCAGAACAAACGAGTTTAAAAATGATACCAAAGAAATTATTAAGGCCCCACACTACTTAGCTAGAACAGACCACAAAGATAAAATATGGGAGATAGATTCCAGTACAAACAGATACAAATACTCATTCTTTCTTAGAAAAATTAGGAGTCATGATAGTAAGAACCCAAAGTCATTTTAGAAATATTAAAAACATTTAATTTACAAGTCGAAACAAAATTAAACATTGCAACTATATTAGGTATATTTTTAGGTGCATGGGTATGCTAGTTGGTAGTTTGTGTGTTTGCATGTGTGGGGGTGTAAGGGTTTTTTCATGAATATATGCCATGTTTTGTTTGTGGATTGTATTAATTTAAGTATTTTTCATTTAATTTTTTTCTTAATTACGGGTGTTGCCCGAACACATCCCGCCACACGCCCTTGCGGCGGCTTGCGGGGTATTAAGTAGATGCATATACCGAAAAGTCCAGGTAACCATCCCATTCTATCCCCTCTGCCTAGCTAGCACTTCCCATTCCGATTCACCTAGATTGACTTATATGCATCTGTGTTGTCTGAGACATGTACAGGTTCCGTATGTTTATCCTTCACGTTTACATCTATATAATGCTCCGCAAGCCGCCGCGCCGCTGGGATGTGTGGCGGGGGGCGTTATGTCACCAACCGTAAAAGAGAATAAAACCACATACGACTCTCCACTCTTACTTCTGCAAAATATTCATTTACACTGTTTAGTTCATCGGACGTATTCTCAAAATCTACGGAGCATAGAAAAACACCCTGGTTATTAGCTATAGTGATCTCATTGTTCATCTACATCTACTCAATACCCCGCAAGCCGCCGCAAGGGCGTGTGACGGGGGGTGTTAGGGAACCACCCGTTATTTAGAAAGAAAAAAACCGCATGCAGAAGCCAAAAATTTATAGTCCACAAACCAAACATGGTAAACATTCATGCAAGAACCCTTTCACCCCACACATAGTTATGTCATCAGGCGTACCCACCCTCTTTCTTCAACCCAAACTGATCTCAGCCTTACAACTCATTTCTCCAAATTTTTGTCGATGATCCGAAATTATTACTTTACCTCGTGTGAAAACAAACTTATATATTTCTCACATACTACTGAATTCCCCTTTTTGGGCTGATAGCTGCATTGCTCTAACAAGGTCCTCCGTCGAAATTCCACCCTCATAAATGCTCCGAAAGAGCCTACTAAAAAACCTCTCCATTTATTTTTAATCCATTCTCACAGCCTTCTTCAATTTTATTTCCTTTGACGCTGTTCTATCTACCATTACTGTTCCTAAGCCATCCCTACCGGCATTAACTTTCCTTTCTACGACCAATCTCACTGTACTATTATTATTATATAGTCTATAGCTTCTTTACACCTTGTCAGAACCTCTTCTTCTTCCATTAGTATTCTACCAGTGGCTAAAAGCATATGATCCGGTTAATGTTGAGGCCGATAGTTGTAAGCATCATGCACCTTGATTTGTAATAACTATTGGATTATCATGGATCAACTCTTAAAAATTAAATAAAACAGTTTCTGGCGTAACTTGGTGGAAAATCTTCATACTGACTTTTAATTGACGGAAGTTAAACTTGTTACCCTTTAACTGACGGAAGTTACCCTTGTTAAAGCAAGGGTTCCAACCCCAGTGATATTGGAATTGTGTTCCTCCTTAAAAATGTGTGTAGAACAAAACAGTTTCGTGTTTAACGGCAAAATATACCAACAAAAAGACGGCTTAGCAATAGGCTCTCCGCTTTCCCCGCTACTAGCACACATTTTCTTGGACAATTTTGAGCAAATATGGTTTTCCTCAGATCATCCCCTCATCAAAAATATCCTCTGTTGGTATAGATATGTTGATGACGTTTTCTACATCTGGACGGGTTCCGAAAGACAGTTGGAAATTTTTTTCAATTTCCTCAATTCCAGAGACAAACATATAAATTTTACCAAGGAATTAGAAGTAGATGGATCCCTCAACTTTCTGGACTTGAAGATTACCATTAAAAACAATAGTTTTAATTTTTCTATTTTCAGAAAATAGTGTTATACGGACCATGTCATACACTATAATTCTAGGCACTATTTCGCTCAAAAATTATCGGCCTTTCACGCCATGATACACAGAGTATGTTCTATCCCCTTGTCCAAAGAAAACACTCTTAAAGAACTAAAGATCATTAAACAAATTGCAGTGAACAATGGTTATAGAGATGATTTAATTGATACCCTTTACCGTAAGAAACTATCCCGTTTAGCAAAGTTATCCATATATAGTTCACCCACATATACAGAAAACCAGCCATGGTGGCGGAGATTCCCTTTTCTTGGTCACTTATCATTAAAAGTACTAAGAATTCTTCCAAAGGAAAAAGTGAGACCGGCCTTTTACAATAAAACTAATTTAAGCAACATGTTATGCCACACGAAAGACCACGTTGAACCACTACACAAAAGTGGAGTATACAAACTCCGCTGCAAAGACTGCAACCGGATATACATAGGCCAGACGGGGAGGAGATTTGAAACAAGAATAAAGGAACACCGAGCTTGTTTTAAAAATATCTCCGCATCACTATTCGCCAAGCACTTGAGAGATTGTGGCCACACCAGCAATTTTACTCCCGAATTTTTACATTTTGAGAAGAAAGGGTACCGTTTTGATGCGCTGGAGCAGTTTGAAATCCTTCAACACACGAATTACGGGGAAGATGTTTTGACCAACGATTTTCTTTACCCTTCACATTCCCCGTTATTGTTTTTTCCCTCACCCCCTGCCAGCTCACCTGAAACCAAGTGAGACTTTTTCAACAATGTAGCGACTCCTCCCAACCCGCTACTGAGTCACCTAACTAATTACTAAGTGCCGTTCTCCCAGTTCATAATAATCATTTCCCTAATCCTCTGCCAACTAATCTGATGTCAGGTGGGCTTTTTGTAACATTGTATTGACCATATCCTTCCAGCTAATTATATAATATTATCCGCCTCTAACCATAGACTTTTAGCCCCCCTCTTCATAGCTCAACCAATCCTTTCTTTCCTCCCTCCTCTTCCCCTCCGCCCAGCGATACTATGTATATATACGGTGTTGGACTTGTTTATTTTTACCTGATGATGTTATGTTATAACGAAACCTGGGTAGTAAAAATTAAAAAGTTTATGTGGAAAAGTAAAGTGGTTTGATTATTAAAAGTCAGTCTTAAAAATTAATCAAGTGTTAAACGTTTTGACTGGAAAATTATAATGTATTCACTACAACTCGGTGATCACCTTCTGACCCATAATTTGGTTGTTTTGGCCGTTAAGGTAAATAATACCGGGGAAAACGTGCGGATGCAGAAGTTTTAATTTCTGTGATTAATTTGTTTTACTTATATTTTCATTTAGATTGTGTTACTACAATTGATAAAACCTAGCAACAAGCGAGCTAAATGTCACTAATCATTCTTATTTTCGTTAGTTAACTTTTGATACCATGGAAGAACAATGTGTACTCAATTTGGTTTTTGTTCTTTGAAAAGCATATTTTTTTAAATGTCCCACATTTTTCATTATTAAAGAGAGCCAGTGAATCTTTAATGTAAAAGTTTACAAATTTTATTAATTTATTCTATCATTAAAAGTTCAAATGAACTCAACAACTTAGCTGTACTTACCTTTTCGTTCATTTAGTACGTGTTTACATTATTAAGATCAAATACAGTTAGTTATGAAAATTGGTGCTATTATAGCAATTAAATAGAACAGAAATCTGGCACTGATGACTCAAAATAATACGAAGCAGTGAAAAAAGTTATATAAAATTTATGTGGTTTTTTTTAGAGCTTTAACATTTGTGTTACTTGCCTCATCAATGCATATATATATATATATATATATATATATATATATATATATATATATATATATATATATATATATATATATATATATATATATATATATATATATATAATTTAAAGGACGAATAAGTCGAGCTTGAGAGTTAAAAAAACTTAACTTAAACCATTTCTTTTAAATAATTTTGATAAATGTTGGACCCATTAATTTTATCTCCTGCTACTTCGAGTGTTCATGTGAACCCCTCGTTATTTTCCCTCTTTGCCACAATTTCCTCCCAAGCTGCTCGGAAGAAAAAGATCTCAAATCACCCGAGAAAGCGCATAGGTCTGCAGAATAGGAGCGCTTTCCTGTCGGACTAGGCTTCTCGACGTACTCAACCGCTCAAGGAAGGGATTGCGGGCAGAATGGCCATCGCATTATTTTTCGGGAGAGAGATAAGGAGGTTGGAAAAAAAGCGGAGAAGCAAGGGGGTCGGGGATGAGGAGAGGATGTCGGCAGGGGACCCGGGGAGTGGGTGGGGAGTCAGAGGGCGGGAGTGACGCGAGCGAAGGTGGGAATTCCGGATAAGAAGGAAATGGAGAGGGGGAAGAAACCTCATCTTCTTTTCGCAGTCTGTGTGGTACCGCCCCTTGATCTTAGAGGCCACGCCCCCCAACCCGTTTTCTTGGTCTGGAAAATCTTTGGCCCCACCTTTTTTGCGTTCTCGCTGACGAGATGTAGTGGTGGAGTGGATGGGGTGAGAGGTGGGAGGGATGAGGGATGCCAGGGAGAGGGAAAGCCCGTTAGGGGGGGTGGGGAGAGATTGCTGTGTTGCGGAAAAAGGAGGAAGCGAAGAGAGGGGACGAGGTCTGACTGTTCATTGCCTCCCCTTCTCACTCTTTCCCGACGACGTTTATCCCCATTTGGAGCTGTTTTTTCTCGAGCTTCAATGAGTAATGAATCTATCCTAGTGTAAGCAAGAGATAATTGAGGCTCGATTAAGCTGTTCCCTCCTCTCCGAAGGCCATTAGCACAGGACATTACCGAATAGATTGATCTCCCACGAAACAACGTTATTCCCGTAATCGATATGAAATCAATCGCGCAGGCATTATTTTCCCTGATGCATATCATTAAAATGATGGTCATTTTTTATCCATAATATTGTCCTAAGAATACAGAATGAATAACTGTTGCTAAAATTTGCCAAAAGAAGTCAATTGGCTACATATTTTCTACAGCAATAACATTAGAAAATTAATTATCAAGTTCCCTAAGACATCCCCAAAATCAAATATGACGAAAGTAGACAAAGTTTCCTAATCGACGTAGAATAAGCGCGTTTAATAGTTTGTCGACGCCTTCATTAAAACATTATATTTCTTCACCACTTGCAATGATAGAGCTTCTCCGTAGTTTTCCTAAGCTGTTTGTTTAAAATACTAAGTTAATTTAAAATGAAAGAACTCCTTCTAAGTCCCGAATTTCTGCATAAAATGATACGCTAAAATGTACAAAAACATAGACCCAGTAATCAACCCGAAGGTCGTTTTGGTAATGATAGTAGAGTTTGCCCAGTACTAACCCCGACGGCATGTGAAATTCACGCATCAGGGTAGGGGGCCAGTTCCTTTCCCTGCGACGGCTATGGTTTCCATTTAAACAGTTCCTTTCATTTTCTTTTACTAGTACGATACAGCTATATTGCGAAGAAAATCAGTACCTCTAGTCGTTTGACAACTTTTCAAGAAGAACTCAATTGCCAGTATCATTAAAAAATAACTTTTCTCCCATTCCATCAAGCTCATAACAGAATCATTTAATCCACGTTTACTATTTTCCATACTATTACATGTTCCAACTAATATATTTTGCGCCTCGATACATTTAAAATTCCTTCGAGTCATCATAGTTATTGAGATTTTAGGTACCCCGCTGGCTCCACTACAAAATAATACCGTAGAATCCACTCAAGAAAATGATTCTCAAGAAAAGGTAACAATCTTAACCGATACGAACTTGCAACTTTCGATTTAAACTACAAGGCTACTCCCATAGAACCAGCCAAGTTAACAACTGGAGCAATTTTAAAATTAGTTTTCCAAACTTCATGACACTAATGCCGTCGTTCTGAGAATTTTCTACAGAAATATTGTTTCCCGTTATCGTAGTAGCGTTAATGACAGTTGTGCCTCCTGGTGATAATCACAGTTGGTTACTGTCAACCTTCAATATTATTCGTAAATGTATTGATGAAGAAAATACTACTACCTAAAACTTTGTTCGAATTTTTGTTTCTCGTACCGCTAAAAATCATTTTAAAGCATGCATCACAATTCAGGACAAATAGCAGATTACAATTCAGCGCTCATGCTCCGAGCGGGGATCGAATTCGTGGCCATCGCGTTAGTTTGGCAAGCCCATGACTCTCAAGCGGCTCCTGTCAGCCATTATAACCGACTTCTGAACCCAACCACCGATATTCTACCGGTATGCACGTGTGTGAATTTGGAGAGCATTCAGAGCCTCTCACTTCCTTGCAGGGCCCCAAATTGAGATTCCGGCCACATCCGTGGTACATTGGTATGGAAGCATGCCTCATAGAATGGATAATTATCCATTTGACGTGTATGTTCTGGTGGATGTTGAAAACAGTTGGTCCATTCTAAACTGGGGGGTAACAGTTTGAAATTCCCACTTGGATTCTGTAACAACCCCTCCCATACAGTATTTAAATATAACATTCCAGTTGGATTATAATGATTCTCGCGAACTTTTTTATGGCTTGAAATAATTTTGACGCAATTTTTAAGTCTCTTCCATTATTTTGAGGCATTCAAGACACAAGGCGTTTCTCCTAGGACAACTGCGATTACCAAAACTCTTTTAAGTTCATCTTTTCCATTTGTTTCCGATAATTTTTAGTGATGCTACGGGATCATTAAATTTCCGCCGGACACACTGAAAAAAACTTGAAGCCTTTCTGCTTTGAAGATATACATAACCATATTCTGCTGGGTGGGTGTGAGCGGGACACAATTTTTAAAGGTGGGCGGTTTTATGATCCCTGGGCACCAAAAAAAAGTAGCCACATGTGCGATTGGACCTTCAATGACTTCTTCAAAAAAGGATGTCATTAAAATTCTTTGGGAACGTGGTACGAAAGCGCGTAATTATCCTCATTCTCATCCGGGGTAAAAAGTAATTCCACTCGTCCATTCCTTTCCCGATCGAAAAATCGATTTTCCCCCACCTCCCTAACCCCCGCACCCCTACCGAACAGGCCTCTCCGATCTCCCCCCCCTACCGCAACTCGCCGCCTCTCTCTCCACCCGCTCCATTATCCGCTGGTCACTAGAGCCCAGAATACGGCGGAACTCGCATTCGCGCACACATCAGTAATTCACGCGGCCCCGCCCCCTCCGCCCGTCCAGCTTCCGCTCCCCGATTCTTATCCCGATGGATCAACTCAGTGGGAAGGGAGGGTGGGGGAGTTTGAGGGAGAAGAAAGGATTGGGAGGGTGGATGGGGGATGGGAGAGAATAGCGGGGAGTGGTGGGGGACTGGCAAGGATGTCCAGTCATCCGACCCATTTGGACCTCCTCCTCCTAGATGCCTATCTCCCTCAGGAGGAGGCTTACCGTTTTCCTAGTCTCTCGACTCTTGTCTCTCCAGTCGATCGCTCCCATCTCAGCAAGTTTGGGGAAACCGATGCCCCGCCGCCGACTGGCGCGCACCTAATTTCCTCCGGGATTTCCTAGGGACGTCATTGGGATTGGTGGAACTGCGAAATCTCACCGCCCTGCACCCGCACCGAAAATTCGTACACGGTCCAAGAATTTGTCAGTCTTCATTGTGACGAACTTATACCCCTGATCTTAACTTCGGCTTTTGTGAAAAGAATAATGTTTCTTTCTGCCCTTTGGCGAGCCACTTAGGAACAAGAAGTAACTTTTTAAAAGAACAAGTCTATATGCTAGTCGGGTAAACAAGTTAACGGAATAAAATATTCATATGTATTTTGTTTTGTATTATTATTTATATGTATTATAATTACAATCAGGAAAATGGAATCATTGGCGGAAGGGGCATTGGCAGAACTGGAGGTAGGAATGAAAGTTGGCGGGGAATTTGTAAAATCAGTCAGGAGTGCTGATGGCCAAGCTTTAGTTTGTCAGTCAGTAAGGGGTTTGCAAGCATTTCTGAGTGAATTGGAGGTTCAGTGCGATAGATATGGAATGAGAATCAATAAAAAAATAAAGGTTATGCAATTTTTCAGAAAGACAAAGGCTAAGTTAAAAATTAAAATAAGAGGGGAAAAATAGAGTAGGTGGAACAGTTTACATACGTATCTCGGAATTGATTTGGACCAGAATAGAGAAAGTATTAGGAACTTACGGAGAAGAATTGCGCTAGGCAAGGAGGCTTTCACAAGATGGAGAGAATTGATGACGGGGACGTCGAGCAAGGATGTTAAGAAAGGTATCGTCAAAACTTAGATAAGGAGTGTAGCTATGTACGGCGTGGAAACATGGTCACTAAAGCAGGAGGATGGACGTAGATTGGAGTCTTTTGAAATGTGGGTGTGGAGAAGAATGGAGAAGGTTAAGTGTACCGAAAGGAAAACAAATAAGGAAGTACTAGGGATGGCAGGCGTGGAGAGGGGTTTGTTTGGAGAAATTCTATGGAGGCAGGAAAAATGGATGAAGATCATACTGATCGGCAGTGGGATGTTGAAGACGGGGAGAATGTTAGGCAAACGAGGAAAGGGCAGGAACAGGATAGGGATGTTGAATCGGATGAAGAGAGGAAGGAAGTACATGGAGATGAAGAGGGACCTGATGTAGAGTAGGTTGCTGGATTGTGTTTTGTTAGGAGTCACAAAATATTTATTTGGTTGTGGTGTCCATCCAAAAACCTACCTTAAGCGGTAGATAACTTAATAATAAATTATTTCAAGCAGGTGCAATCTCATGAACGATACCTTAGTAGTAAGTTGAATGTTCGGCAAACTTTTTACTCTTCACATCCCAGGTTAAGCAGTGATTTTATGGTTGTGTTATTTAATGACAGATTTTTCTCGAACCGAGCAGCTTCTCTCTGTAACTTACTTTTGATATGAGATATAACAAATGCAAAACAAGAGGCATTTAAATATAGCAAGTTTTGAACGGTACTCATTTTTGGTCAGGTAGTAAAGCTAAAACAATATATGAAAAATTTCATTTAAAGAATTTTAGTAGCCAAGACAATATGAAAGTATTAAGAAGAGATTAAGAAATTATTACAGGAAATCGGGTAGGCAAAACAATATTTGATGGAAACCTATTAAATATAATCTTGTAAGACAGAAGATTTGACGCTAAAAATGAATTCTGTATCACGAGAAATGAAGCTTTCGAATTGGCTGTCGACGTTTGAGAGATACGGTATGAATGAATTCGTGAAAGTGTCAGCTTCAGTGGCGTTGGAAATGAGAGTGATTCTCATAATGGGGTAATGGTGTAAAAGCATAAGAGATATAATACAAGTAAGTATGGTTAGGAATTAGGTATTGATTAAAGTAAAATATACAGTAAACTAAGGCAAGTAAGATACCTATTTAAAGCCAAAAATATGAAGAAATGCGGCAAGATGGAGAAAGAGGTGAGTGGGAGAAGGAGGTAAAATACGTGGTCTCTACAAAAAAGACTAAATTAGTTCCTTCCCCCAGGTCACCTATTCAAAAGAAACATTAATTATGAATAATTAGATTGCGCAGAGAGAACTCATATTATACCGTGATATAGTCATTTTCTCTTCTATGTACTGCTAGTTTTAGGGATATATATGTACATTAATGGAAATGTAGGCCACGTAAGATATTAAGAAAAGAGCAAAAAATGAATGAATATAGTGAAAATCTTTAATTTCACAACAAAGTCCAAATGTAGCGTCGGAAGCTGGGGACAATTATACGTAACGATACATAAAGTTCATTAAAATATCCTACAAAAGTCAGTCACACTCACAAAAATTGATATATGCTTTTAGATTTACTTGCAATCAGAAAATTGAGGAAAAAACAATCCTCCGAAAGTTAAAAAGATAATCCGATATAATATTATAATAGAACTGCCTTTATTTCAACTGTCTGAAAGCTGTCTTCACGCCGGTCGACTTGTAGAAAATGTAGCAATATAATTTTTTGTAATTTTCACATTTTTTGATTTTGTAAGTCGGGTTTTGATTTGAATATGATTTGCCCAAGCTGTGTGATTATTACGGGCCATAGATAGATAACTACTGCTGGCACAGGGAAATGAACCAGATAATCTAATACATGGACTCTGCACGCCATTACGTGAGCTCTACCCTCCTCGATCAAACCAACTTTCGGGTTAATTACTATCAGTAGTTATAGTTCAATGCAGAAATTTATTTTGATGATAAACACGTCGAGGACAATGATAAAATCCCCAGGAAAATAAGAAAAATATTTTGATGAATAAAATTACTTTCTACAGATTAAAGCCTTAAACAGTTACCATTCCCGAAAATGACCATCTTGCAGTCTTAAATACAATAGACGCAAATCACTTCTGACAAGTAGCACTATTGGCTTCGGGAGAAAGTTCTTCATAATTTCTACAGATGTTTTTTATGGTGGGCATTTTCCAAACGGGGCTGTAAACAGCTGCTGCCAAGCACCTACGGTCGGCTGGCTTTAAGGAAATCTGTATGGAGGGCACTGGGCGCGCAGCACTCACCCTTCCCCCTTTCCCCTCCTCCGACTCTCCGGCACCCCCATTGCCAAAGAGAGCCCCGCAACCCCCGTGTGCACTCATCTGCCCTGCTGTCACCCAAACCGTCACCCACCCTCCCACACTTTCCCTCGCTCGCACGCTCCCCCACCCCCGAAGTCTCACACACATCCGCGCAAACGCGGCCCCTTCCCCTGCACTCACCCTACCACCACCCGTCCGCCAGGCCCTGCTATCCCAGCCGCTATCCACCCCTCGGCGTTGGGCGAAATGAATAAAAAAGAAGCAACGAAATGTCCTCTCTACGCGCACACACCCACCCCTCCCACAGAACTTGAAGGACCCGTGGACCCCCCCCCATTCATCGGCAGAAGGGGGAATGCCGCCTCCCCCTATCTGTCGACAGAATCGGACGACGGCGGCGGAAGGGAGTAAAAAAAGAGGAGATCAAAAAAAAACACGAGAGGAGAAGGAATGAGACAAGGAACTACTCTTTCGAGATGAATCTACTCCTCTCTTTCTCACACCGACTATCTTCTCCTTCACCCCGCTCTTCCTCCCTCCTTTCACCGAAATCCCTCGCCCCCTCAAACCAAACGGTGTTGGAAACGGATTAGGTTTTCTGCGGAAGCAATGAGAATCCTGCCCCCTCGACGTTCCGGCTCAATCCGCCTCTTATTCTCTACCCCCCGCACACACACCCTTTTTCCCGCGGGGGCGTGGGGGTAGGGGTAGGGCGAGTGTGAAGGAAAGGGGAGTTTCGGGGAGGACCGAAGGATGACCCAAAGGAGATCGCTGTCGAGGATAGGGAGCAAGAAAACACCGAAGCGATTGGTTGACATCGGATCGCAATACGCGATAATCTCTTCGGGCCGTTAAGTTAAACGCCCTCCTCTCCACCACTCACTTTTGTCATTGTAGCTCCTTCACTCCTATCCCATCCACCTCGTTATTTACCCCTCTCTATCGTGTCCTTCCATCTCAAGCGCGGATAAATCCGAATGTAGCCAAGGAAATGAATCCGCATAGTACAGCACCGACGACTTTTGTACTAATCGAGGGCTTGGAATTGTTAGGCATAATCAAGATTCACCTTGGAATTGAAGAACTACTTTTGAATCGGATTAAAGGATGTTACCTCTTATTGAAACAAGAGTTACATTGTAATATTTTACAAACCATGAGGGGAATTCGTCGTTAATAGAATGGTTACCTAGCGCATAAATTTCCTAAGCATATTCGGAAGTCTCAAAAAGATTTTGTATTCCACAGGATTTTCTGTTGAAACGCATCGTATTTCGATTCTTCCTCGAACTAATATGGCCTCAACTATAACTAGCATCAGCCTATCTCTCTCATCTCTCTCTCAGCCAAACTATCTCTCTCATAAATTTCCTCTCTTGATCCAACCTTCATTTTTTGCTATTCTCTTCTGCATGGTAATCCCCAATACCCCCCTCCGACAACTATTTAAAATGTTCTCATAATTAATGTAAAAATTCCATCGTATGGTAATTATAGAATGATGCATACGTTAATATTTGGAATATATGAACTGTTCTTCGACAAGCTAGGCACAAGAAGTATTTATCTACTCATATTATCCACATTTTGTAGTTTTAGCGATATGTAATGAACAAATCGCCAACATTTTCGGATGCAATTTAATTTAATTGGAAATATTACCAAAAGATTAGCAACAAGACCCAGAGACAGGGGTTCTTGGCAATAAGGAAAACGCCAACTCGGATAACCCAGTAACTAGTGTTCTTAATTATCCTGCAGGACTGGTTCACTTCACGGATTGTCTAGTAAAATTCACAGAAATTTCTTATTTGATCGCATTCCACCAAACGTCAAGAATACAGTCCTAAATTATCGCCGCCGGGGAAATTTTTTTAGGGTATACACAACGGTGATAATGATATATTTTTTTCAGTTTCAAGTAACAGGTTTTTAATTTAGATTCTAATTGATGATGCAACATGAATTCCTAGAATCAGAAGCGTAACAAGAAAAGATTCTGTGGGTGGAAATTCCACCTAATTAGGGATTTCAAACGATTAGGGACGTATCATTAAATTTGTCTCATTAAATTCGTTAGTGTTCTCGAGTTCCTAATCTTAATTAGCTAATTCAATCTCGTCCAGAGGGAGGACTTTTCAAATAAACCCCACACATTTTATATTTTTCCGTTATTTTATTTTAAGGGTCAATCTATGATATTCGATTGTTTCGGAATTAACTTTGTAGAAGTGTTCTTCATATAATGATCAATCTACGATAACTACTTAAAGCAGTTAAGGTAAGAAATTGAACTATTCTCCTTAGATAATTTAATTTTATATGATGTTGCCAACGTATACCTTACCACGGAACTGTCTTTACTAAGGAAAAGGTGTAAACTTTTTTTCCCACTTTCTTTCTGAATTTATGCCTTTTTGCACCACTTAATTCAGGATTAGAGGGCGTTCTATTTATTTATTTAACAACTAACCCCAAAACAGCCAAATTGGCCTTTACAGTGGATTATTAACTATGTGATTAATGAGTAACAAATAATAAATTACTAACAAAACATAACAAAGGTAGGATGTGGTTAAATATTATTTTCATTGCGGGAAACATGATATAGCAAACATGGAATTACTCAATACTTGCATGGGAAACATGAAATAGGTAAGTCTGGTACAGGACAATGATTAGAGGTGAAGTCTGTGGATTGAGGTCGAGAAAGACGATGGAGGATGAGATAGATATTAATGTCAAAACAAGAGCAGCAAAGAACCCATCGGTAACTTAGCTAGTTGAGTACTCGGCCGGACACCGAAGGAACCGGGTTCAAATTCCGATATAGGCGAATAATTTTTACACTTTGAAATTGTTGCATTATAGGGTACATTAGCGGATGATTCCGCGGAACGTTACCGTCGCGAGTCCTCCCGCAGATTCTTCGGATTTGTCTTTCTTTCAGATTTCTATAGTGTGGTAAACAGAATCGTGCGTGGTATAGAAATTCATGTGATTTTCCGTTTGCTAAATGTTCACCAATAATTAATAAATACGATACTGGCATTAAAATTAAGTCAATAATAAACATTAATTTATCTTCAATATATTTAAGAATAGTTCTTCTTTTATTTAAGAACATTCTTCGAAATTGATCACTGCATATTTTCGGGTCCTCACTACGATATTTGACTTGAGTAGACAACAGTGTCATTAGCAATCCTGCCAGCGTTTCCAGGTCAAAGGTATCGGCTGTTCTTTCTGCCACCTTTAATGTAGCAATAGTCCTCCTTTTGCTGCGCCCTGTTTGGTGGACTTCCGTGCAAACCTTTTCCACACATTACTCAAGGGATATCTACCGCCTCTGTTGAAGCTCATTGCTTTGTGTTAGCTATCTCTATTCATTTTCTAATCCGTCTCGGACAAATTATCCGGCTCTCTTTTACAATGACTTCGCCTCTTCGCAATTAATGACCTGTCCTGATCCGTTCCATGCATGCTTGGACAGGCTAAATTTGTTGCTCATCGTAATTCTTTGTTGTTCTTGGTTGCGAACTTTCACCGTTTAGCTTATCTTTCCAGACTTCATCAGTCTTCCTGCCTTGTTTTCACAGTAATAGCTTCTAACTTTTAACTCTCGTCTCGTCTATTCTGATTCGATATTTTACGTAATCATAGAACTAGAATTAAATGAGTCGCAGTCCATGCCAATTTGAGAGGGAGGTGCCAGCTCTTCTCGCAGACTGAATCAAAGATCTTAGATCTGTATTTCTCCCCATGGAGATTCAATATCAGAAGCAATACCAAGTTACCCTTTTTTGTATAATTGGTTGACTGTGGTTTAAGATTTTACTAGTGAATTCACCCGATACTCCACACTGCCTCTTTTAACAGAGTTCATTTTATGCACACATAGTTCAAACCATAATAATCCGATATAATTATTCTTTCCTTCCAGAGTGATTGTGACGATGCCATTTTTAAATATGAGCATATTATTAGGTTATCATTTGTGTCAGATTAAAATGAAATATTAACGCACTGTCATTAGCAGAATCAGAAGAGATATGCCCTGTCGCGGACGACCAAGTGTTCAAAAGCCCCCAATCACCCTGCGGCCGGAGATTTCGATTTCCACCTCCCTTCAAAACCAAAACATTCATCGCCAGACCCTTTCATCGCTCAACGTCAAATCCCGAAACGATTCACGATCGCTTAAAATGAAGGAAGGCCTATCGGATGCAAATTCCGCACGCGAATTCATCAAGATTTCAATTGGCGAGCTAAAACCGGACCAGACGACACTCGCAGCTATAGATTTCAGTGACAGGGAGGAGAGGTCGGAGGGGTATGGGATGGGTGGGAGGGAGCGGACTCAGCAAACCCTTTCCTCCGCCCCCCGCACCGAAAGTAAGCAACGGATGAAGCGGAGGTTAAGCGGAGACGGGCGCTCTTGCCCACGCGGACATCCCGCGACCCGCTTGGTCCCCGAAGTCCCTTCGTGTGCACCCCGCTCCGGCGTCGCGACGTGTCGCGGTAAGAATGGCTGTGGCCGCAAGAGATCCAAAGGCGCTCGAAGGTGGGAGGGAGGAGCGGTGGGAAGGGGTTTCGCGACGGGGAGGTGGGGGAGAGGGAGGCGTGTGTGGGTGGTTTGCGTGCAGACGGTTCCCGCAAGTTGGCGCGCGGGTCGAAATCGAACGAGTGGCGTGGGTCTCGAGAGCTCGATTGTTGCGCCCAACTTGTAATCTGCCGGGTCATCAATCAACCCCCCACTCCCTCCACCGCTGCCCTTCGTCCCTCTCTACCCTCCCCCCGTGGGCCTACACCCTTGCCACGACGGTCCCGTCGCCGGCAAATGATTAAGCGCCAACTCCTCAAGCTAACCGCCCCCGTATGCCCTCCTTCGCCCCCCCCCCCAACGGCCCCTTTTCCGTCCTCCGCCAAGCCGAACCCCCTCAAAACCTCGTAACTAAACCATGGGAAATGGAGGCGGAGTGACATTGCTCCTGCATATCTGCAGTCCTGTAATCCAATTAGCCCAGCTATACACAATCGAAAGGATGAAACAACAGACTCTTTCCATTCTGACACTCAAAAACCCTACGTTAAAACGAAAACCAATAAATTAAAAACCAGAGAGTAAAATTCTTCAAAATGTTGAAGAAGTAGAATTACTCACAGTGAATACAAGTAAGTGTTATATTTATGATGTGACCAGAGCCAATGTCATTTTGCCCCACTCCGGACATAATTTCGACCAGACTTATCTCTACTTATTACTTTCCTATGTATCCCATTTCACATGTCAATCTAAACGGCACGTTTGACTTTATTTTAATCTCAAGTCAAAACAAAATGTTACTCGATGTAAAGGTAATTTTTAAACAAACTAATGATAGATGGTTTTCTCTTTTCCTAACACATCCCTTGTTCCATGGTATAGTAATAATTATGTGAGTTCTGCCTGATTTTTGTTGCTACACCTAGCACAGGAGAGAAAACCTTGGTGAAAAAATGAGAATTAATTAAGGAGATGGATAAAACAGTTTCTGGCGTAACTTGGTGGAAAATCTTCCTGCTGACTTTTAATAATCAAACCACTTTACTTTTCCAGATAAACTTTTTAATTTTTACAACCCTGGTTTCGTTATAGCATAACATCATCAGGTAAAAATAACTGACTGACTGACTGAAGCTTAAGCACTGCGCCGTTTGGCGCATTTTACACCGATACCCAGCTATGCTGATAAACGGTTGTGTGATATAAGTGGCTTAAGGGCGAAATTGAGCTAACGAGTATACTATTTTGTGATTATTAGGATTCATTTAGACTTGTTTTTGCACGATGAAGTTTTCTCGGGTCTTCCACCGGGTCAGGGGTTCCATGTTGGCCGACGTTTTGATGCCCGACTCGTGCATCGTCCTCAGGGTTGATGGGGAATAAAATTTATTTAAAATTCATTTAAAATGGGGATTATCAGAATAGACCCATAAAGGTTCTGTGAGAGGGTTACCAGTATTTCCTATTGCTTGCTGAAATGACAGGGCTAGGTCTCTTAGATAGGTTGGTAGGTTTGGTATTTTGAGGTCCTTGTGAATGTCTGAGTTTCGGACGAACCAAGGGGCGTTAGTAAGAGTTCGCAAGATTTTATTTTGAAAGCGTGTCAGTTTGTTCAGGTTTTTTGCAGCTACTGATCCCCAGGCTGGATAACCGTAGGTTAAGATAGGTCGTATCATGGATTTGAACAGAAGTACCTTAGTAAGAAGACGGAGGGGACTCGTGCGCTTTATGAGGGGATAGATTGAGAAAAAGGCCTTGTTAAGTGCATATTGGGTGTGTGCTTGCCAAGTGAGTTTCTTGTCCAGTTGTACACCAAGAAATTTGGCAGATGATGCCTGGGGGATCTTTTCCTTGCCGTAGTAAATGGGGGTGTTGTTAGGTTTCTTCCATTTTCTGGCGTAATTGACGTTGATGCATTTTGTTGGGTTTAAGGTAAGTTTCCACTCGCTCATCCAGTTTTCTATGCTGTCTAAATGTTCTTGGATATTTTCTGCAGCATGATTAGGGTCGAAGGAAGTTGATGCTATAGCGGTGTCATCCGCATAGAGGTAGCTTTCAGTTTTTGGGTGTGAGGGGAGATCGTTAATGAAAAAGTTAAAAAGAACGGGTGATAGAATGGCTCCTTGAGGGACGCCTGCTGTGATGGATCGGGTAGTTGATCTGGCATTGTTAACAGCTACAAAGAACGTGCGGTTAGTAAGAAAAGAGTGGATGATCTTAGTTAGATATATTGATATATCAGTTTTGAGCAGTTTATGTATCAGGCCAGCGTGCCAGACCTTGTCAAAGGCTCTTTGGAGATCAAGGAAGGCTACTTGGGTGTGCTTATGAATGTTGAAGCCGAAAGTGGTCTGTTCAACCAATCTTGTAATTTGCTGGGTTGTGGAATGGTGACGACGGAAACCAGTTTGCTCAGGTCTGATCAGGTCTAAGGCCGAGATTTCTTCTTGCAGCCTGTTTAAAATGCATTTTTCTAGGAGTTTGCCCATGCAGGGGAGCAGGCTAATGGGTCTGTAGCTGAAGGATATCAGAAGGGTTTTTATCAGGTTTTGGAAAGAGGATAATTTTGGCCGTTTTCCACGCCTTTGGGAAGTACGATTGGATAAGGCAGGCATTAAGGATGGAAAGTAGGTGTTGGATGAAAGATTTAGGAAGCTTTTTGAGGTGATTGTAGGAGATTTGATCGGGGCCCGGGGATGACTTGGTTTTGGATTGGGAGATAATAGAAAAAAGTTCTTGAGGTGTGATTTCCGGGAATGGGGGAAGGTGACAAAGGGAAAGGTTAGAAACGCTGTTCGAGGCTTCTGAGTCCAACAATGACGTTTTATCATTTTTAAAAATGCATTCAAGGGAGTCGGCAAAGGCATTTGCTCTGTCGCTGTCATCGTATAGTGCTCTCCCATTATTTAGTATTGGCGGGGTGGGTAGCTTTCTCCTGTGTAAGCTGCGGGCTAGGATCCATACCGAGTGGTCCTCATGTGAGATATAGCTTATTTTGTCATGCCAAGATTTTTCTCTATGTGTTCTAATTTGGGATGTTACCAGGTTTCGGAGTGCACAGAAGCGGTTTTTATCTTGGCGAGATGAGTGCGTTGCCATAGGGTTCTGGACTTGTTTCTGAGCGAAATTAGGCGCAGAATATTCTGAGGTAGCGTGGGACCTGTGATGGAGACCGGAGAAGGAGGGTAGCAGGAACGATGGATGACGTTGGTTAGGGTACTTGTGAAATCTTGAGATGCTTTTTCTATGTTGTCTGGAGTATTAGTGATAGGAGCAACGAGATGGCCAAGCAGTTTTCTTTAAAATGTTTCCAGTTAATTCTTCTTATGGGTTCTGGTTGTAGGTAGGAAAGGGTAGGAACACAGTAAAAAATGGGGCAGTGGTCGGAGGCAGAGTTGTCAAGGTTAATGATTTGAAATGATATATTTGCGGATGAAAGAACTACATCCAGGATATCGGAGGAATGGGGGTGGTGATGAAAGTGGGTGGGGAAAGGTGGTGAGTGAATAGCAAGATTTTTGGTGAATAGAAGCTTACAAAGGGCACGCCCTCGTGTGGTGGTGGTTTTGCAACCCCAGGCAGCATGCTTGACCTTCAAGTCGCCACCTATTATAAGCTTTTGGTGCAGTAGGGATGAGAGTGCTGATAAGTCGGGAGAGTCTGACTTTGGGGTTGAAGGTGGGAAGTAGGCTGACCAGATATGTAGGGTCCCAGTAGCTCCTTTTATTGCTATTCTAGCAAGTTCCAGTTTTTGGGTGGATGGGGGTTGTAGTTCTGTGGAGAGCAGGCTAGTTTTGGATAGGACCACAACCCCTCCTCCAGCACCATTTACCCTATCTTTTCTGATTACACGGTAATTTGGACAGTTGAAAGTTCGGCTGTTCTTGAGTCTGGTTTCTTGAAGGAGGATGATGTCTGGATTATGATTGGTTATTAGGAGGTTTAGGAAAAATCCAAGAGAGATGGAAGGAATATATAGAAACACTGTATGGTAAAGAACTTAGGCCGACAAGGTTAGACATAGAAAAGGAATATGACGTAGAAGAAGATAGCTTAGGTCCAGGCATACTCGACGATGAAATAGGAAGGGCATTAAAGGAGATGAAAGCAAATAAGGCTGTGGGGGTGGACAATATTCCTGTAGAAATGTTGAAATGGTTAGGGAAAGGTGGGAAGAAGGCCATATATGGACTGATTCGTAGTATCTATGAGGAAGGAATCTGGCCGGAAGATTTTGCGAGATCGGTGTTAGTTCCTATTCCAAAAAAGGCAAAGGCTTCGTCATGTGAGGATTACAGAACAATAAGTTTGATATCCCATGCAGCTAAAGTTATTCTCAGGATCATCAACAAAAGGATGGAGAGTAGGGCAAATGATTACTTAGGGGATGATCAGTTTGGGTTTGGGAAGGGAAGAGGTACGCGTGATGCCATTGCAGTAATGAGATCACTAATCGAGAGAAATATAGAATACAATCAGGACATATTTGCCTGTCTTGTAGATTTTGCAAAGGGTTTGATAGAGTTTAACTGGGAAAAACTAATGAGTGTATTGCAGAAAATAGGAATAGATTGGAGGGACAAGAGACTAATCTGTAACCTGTACATGTCCCAGACTGATCAGGTGCAAGTGGGGAATGGAGAGTCCGGATGGCCAATACTAGGAAGAGGTGTAAGCCAGGGTTGCCCATTGTCACCGGTACTCTTCAACGTATATGTAGAGGAAATGATTAAAGAGGCATGGGAAGAACTGGAGGTAGGAATGAAAGTCGGAGGGGAATTCGCAAAATCGGTTAGGTTTGCTGATGACCAAGCATTAGTTGCTCAGTCAGCCAAGGGGTTGCAAGCTTTGTTGAGTGAATTGGAGGTTCAGTGCGATAAATATTGGATGAGAATCAATATTAATAAAACAAAGGTTATGCGATTTTCCAGGAAGAAAAAGGCTAAGCTAAATATTAAAATAGGCGGGGAAAAGATAGAGCAGGTATAACAGTTTACATATCTCGGAAGTGTTTTGGACCAATATGGTCAAAGTGGTAGGGACGTAAAGAGAAGAATTGCGCTAGGCAAGGAGGCCTTCTCAAGGAGGAGGGAGTTGATGACGGGGACGTTGAGTAGAGATGTTAAGACAAGACTCGTAAAAACTCTGATATGGAGCGTAGATATGTACGGCGCGGAAACGTGGTCGCTGAAGCAGGAGGATAGACGTAGATTGGAGGCTTTTGAAATGTGGGTGTGGAGAAGAATGTAGAAGGTGAAATGGACCGAAAGGAAAACAAATGAGGAAGTACTAGAGATGGTGGGTGAGGAGAGGGGTTTGTTGAGAGAAATCCTATGGAGGCAGGAAAAATGGATGAAAGGCGTATTGAGCGGTAGTGGAATGTTGAAGAGGGTAATAGAGGGGAGAATGTTGGGCAAGCGAGGTAAGGGTAGGAACAGGATAGGGATGTTGGACGGGATGAAGGGAGGAAAGAAGTACACCGAGATGAAGAGGGACCTGATGTAGATTAGTTTGCTAGGTGGGGAGTCACAAAATGTTTATTTGATAGTTGTGTCCATCCAAAAACCTACCTTAACCGGTAGATTACCTAATAATAAAAATAAATAATTAGGAGGTTTAGCTCATGTTTTTTATTATTAATGCTGTTTATGTTCCATTGTAGAACTTTAAGCACATGGGTGGTTATTTGTGAATTAGGCGCCATTAATGAGCTGCAGAAGAGCTGGTATAAGGTCATTGGTTATGATGCTAATAAGGGTTTTATTGTCGGAAGGAGAGAGAAGCTTCGTGATTATGCTCAATAGAGCAGTTCTTATATTTGTGGTTGATGATTGGTCGTTTATTGGCAGAAAATGTTGCTCGGAGGCTGGCGGATGGTGTTGATCGGAGGCTGGGGGAAGGTTGAACGATGACTGAGGAGTCTCAACGGTTTCGGTTTGATGGTTGTGCCAAGGGTTTTGGAGAGGGGGAAACGATTGCGAATTAATATTTAAGTCCGGTTGTTGCGGGGGTTTGCTAGTGGGCTGTAGCTGCAAGGCTTCTCTTTTGTTGCGTAATTTGAGGAGAAGTTCACGGTGAACAATACATCCTCGATAGTTTGCGGTGTGTGGTCCACCACAATGGTTTGAGGCGGAGAAGGAGGGTTGGTAATATTGACAAATTAGCAATAATTGGATAATTAGATTAGATAAAACCAATTAGATAATTAGCTGGAAGGATATGGTCAATACAATGTTGCAAAAAGCCCACCTGACATCAGATTAGTTGGCAGAGGATTAGGGAAATGATTATTATGAACTGGGAGAACGGCACTTAGTAATTAGTTAGGTGACTCAGTAGCGGGTTGGGAGGAGTCGCTACATTGTTGAAAAAGTCTCACTTGGTTTCAGGTGAGCTGGCAGGGGGTGAGGGAAAAAACAATAACGGGGAATGTGAAGGGCAAAGAAAATCGTTGGTCAAAACATCTTCCCCGTAATTCGTGTGTTGAAGGATTTCCAACTGCTCCAGCGCATCAAAACGGTACCCTTTCTTCTCAAAATGTAAAAATTCGGGAGTAAAATTGCTGGTGTGGCCACAATCTCTCAAGTGCTTGGCGAATAGTGATGCGGAGATATTTTTAAAACAAGCTCGGTGTTCCTTTATTCTTGTTTCAAATCTCCTCCCCGTCTGGCCTATGTATATCCGGTTGCAGTCTTTGCAGCGGAGTTTGTATACTCCACTTTTGTGTAGTGGTTCAACGTGGTCTTTCGTGTGGCATAACATGTTGCTTAAATTAGTTGTATTGTAAAAGACTGATCTCACTTTTTCCTTTGGAAGAATTCTTAGTACTTTTAATGATAAGTGACCAAGAAAAGGGAATCTCCGTCACTTTGGCTGGTTTTCTGTATATGTGGGTGAACTATATATGGATAAATTTGCTAAACGGGATAGTTTCTTACGGTAAAGGGTATCAATTAAATCTTCTCTATAACCATTGTTCACTGCAATTTGTTTAATGATCTTTAGTTCTTTAAGAGCGTTTTCTTTGGACAAGGGGATAGAACATACTCTGTGTATCATGGCGTGAAAGGCCGATAATTTTTTAGCAAAATAGTGCCTAGAATTATAGTGTATGACATGGTCCGTATAACACTGTTTTCTGAAAATAGAAAAATTAAAACTATTGTTTTTAATGGTAATCTTCAAGTCCAGAAAGTTGAGGGATCCATCTACTTCTAATTCCTTGGTAAAATTTATGTTTGTCTCTGGAATTGAGGAAATTGAAAAAAATTTTGGGTTGTAAAAATTAAAAAGTTTATGTGGAAAAGTAAAGCGGTTTGATTATTAAAAGTCAGTAAGGAGATGGAATTGATAATTTTGGATCCTAATTAAATAAGTTAAGAATTTTTTTTTTCAATTTTATATGGACCCTAGCGGTTTATGGCTCAAAAACTTGGTCTCTTGAAAAATGTGAATGAGTGTCAATTGGACGCTTACGAGTTGTGGAAATGAAGAAAAAAGGAGCCAGAAGCTATACAGATATAAATGAAGAAGTTTTAGGTGTGTGTAGGAGAAGAGTGAAAGCCTTTAGGAGGATATACATAGAATCAAAAAAAAATAATGGATTACATGTTGAGAGTTCCTGGGATGTTCAAAAATGCGATAGAAGAGACAATTAAGGATTAGCATGGTGAGGAGGAAGAAACCAAGTATTCTGGATGGAATGAAGGAAAAATGACACTCGTATGGATCTGAAGGAGGATGGGACGACAATTTTTCCTGTTATTGTTGTATAGCTATAGTATAAAAGTTGTACGAGTCGTATACCATTTCAGGCAATAAGCCAGTTTTCCATCTCCCTGCATGTGATGGATCGACAGTGATATTAAGGTGAATCAAGGGAAATTCTAGTATGTACACTAAAATTTCAAAATTTTGTCCTACTGTACTGTTAATGGGCAATAGTGATACCCAGGTTTTGATGAGTGCCCCAAAGTTAGCAGCATGAAGCCAGAAAGATGCCAGATTACGCGCTGCACTTACACATCCAAGTCCTATCGATTGTATTAAATTTGACGAAAACATTACTGCTGTCAACAACAGCAAGAAAAATAAGTAATCTACCAGTTAAGGTAGGTGTTCGATGGACACAGCATATAAATAAATATTTTGATTTTTCTTACTTAAACACAACCCGACATCCTACTCTAAAAGTTACTCTCCATTTCTGTGTACTTCCTTCCTCCATTCATCCCGTCCAACATCCCTATCCTGTTCTTGCCCTTTCCTCGTTTGTCTAACATTCTCCCCTCTATTACAGTCTTCAACATTCCACTGCCGATCAATACGCCCTTCATCCATTTTTCCTGCCTCCATCGGATTTCTATTAACAATACCCTCTCAACGCCCACCACACCTAGCGCTTCCTCGCTTCCTCTTTTGTTTCCTTTCCGTCCATTTCATCTTCTCCACACCAACATGCCCAAATTCTCCAAGCTACGTCCATCCTCCTGCTTTAGTGAAAATTTTCCGCCCCATACATAACTACGCTCCATAATATAGTTTTTACAATCCTTTTTTTAACATCCTTACTCAACGTCCCTGTCATGCACACAATTCTCCTTGTGAAAGCCTCCTTGCCTAGCGCAATTTTTCTCCTTACGTCCCTACTACTTTGACCATGTTGGTCCAAAATACTTCCGAGATACTTAAATTGCTCCACCTACTCTAGTTTTTCCCGCATATTTTGATCCTTTTCCTTTCTGGAAAATCGCATTGTTTTATTAATATTGACTCTCATCCTATACCTATCGTACTGAATTTTCAATTCAAACTGCAATGCTTGCAACCCCTTGGCTGACAGACAAACTAAAGTTTAATTATCAGCAAACCCAACTAATTTTACGAATTCCCCTCCAACATTAATCCCTACCTCCAGTTCTGACAATGCCCATGTAAACATAGCCTCCACACATACTTCGTACGTTGAACAGCGCCGATGACAATGAACAACACTGCCTTACACCTCTTCCTAGCACTGCCCATTCGGACTCTCCGTTCTCCGCTCGTACCTGAGCATTCTGAGATTTACAGGTTGCGAATTAGTCTCCTGTCCCTCCAATCTATTCCTATTTTCTGCAATACACGCATTAATTTTGATACATTCTCATTTTTCCTGGATAGTACTCAGCTCTTTACCCTCATCCATGATTTCCTCTATAGCCTCCTGATACTCCTTCCTTGTCATTCCATTTAATACTTCTACATTCCATTTCCTAACCCGCCGCCTCTGCCTTATCTTTTTGAAACTGACTTAACATTTCATAACAACTAAATCGTGGTCAGAGTCCGCATGCACTCCCGAAAAACTGTGCGAATTCATCACACTGTTTCTAAACCTGAGCCTAACCATAATATAATCTAACTGATACCTTTCTGGGTCACCTGGCATTTTCCATGTATACCTACGCCTTTTGTGGTGTCTAAACCATGTGTTAGTGATGACTAACCCCTGTCTCCTGCAGAATTCAATTGCTTTCTCCCCGCGTTCATTCCTCGTGCCTAACCCATAGTCCCCCACCTCACCACCATCTCTTCCTTCGCCTACCGTCGCATTCCAATCCCCCATCACTATCAAATGTTTTCCTGCAGGAACACTCGCGATGATATCCTCTAACTCATCATACATCCTATCGACTTCTTCCTCCTTGTGGTTGCTCGGTGGCATGTATGCCTGAACAATGACCAAGTTCGTCGGTTCTGCTTTAATCTCTACGAGTAAAATTCCATCTGTCGCTTGCTCTATGTTGACTACGCTTCTTCCTACTCCTTTATTTAATATTACGGCAACCTCTCATTGGCTCTTGTTCCCGCCGCTGTATATTATTCTATAATTATCACTCCAGTAATCCCCGATATCCTTCCATCTCACCTCGCATAGACCTAAAACATCTACCTGTATATTACCTCTTTCCATCTCTGACTTAATATTCTCCAGTTTTCCTCTTCTCAATATTGTCCTAACATTCCAAGTTCCTATTTTAACTAGTTTGGTCTTCTTCTTCTGTGTCTCTTATCCTACTGCTGTCGTTTTTCCTGCGCAAGGGTATCATGGGATGACGACCGTGGAAGCCTTGCCTCCCCCGCTGCCGGGCACGACACAAGGCCCCTTGGGCCTGAGTCTCCCAGTTGCCAGGACTCGATTTCTCTCTGGTGTCCATCATTTTTCATGGGAATAATAATTGAGGTGGTATCCCGTTGTCTACCTCAATAGTGTTTTAACGTGACCGTAATGAGTGTCACTCAACGGCCGCCTCCTGGGATCAGACGCCTTTGCAGCTGCCTCACCGAGGAACAGACCCTGCGTGGACTGCCTTTTGTCTGGCTCACAACCTTCGACCTATCTGGCATGGGTGACCCTACCAGGAGCAATTATTATCATTGCTCCCGCCAGCACAGCTCTAGGGGTCATCGGAACGCCAAGCCCTTCCACCACGTCAAGGTTGTAGTTTAGGGAGGGAACACCAGTATGAGTATAAAAAATGTGTCCATAATGTCTCCTCTGCATGCAGTCTCCGACGCAATGTGAAGTTTGGTTCCTAATATTTTTTAACCATATTCTTTCATAGCCAGAGATAACAAAATAAATATATTTGGTTCAAATTATTAATTTGAAATCCCGAAGCATTAAACAAGATCTATCGCTGATTTAATAGTCCATCAGAAATGTAAACCTGTCATAGTATCGAAGACAACAAATGTAAATGGTTTAACTCCCAAGTCCTTATGAACTATAGGCCATTTCCTCCACTTGCACCTATTTATCTACATAATACCCCGAAAACCGCCGCTTGGGCGTGTGATAGGGGGTAATAGGTCTCCACAGGTAAAAGAGAGTAAAACCACATGTAAAAACAACATATTCATGAAAACCGACACCTATACTGGCGGATACATTCATGCAAAAACCTTTTTACACGTATACAAATACATATACTATTAACGAACACACACATTCACCTTAGACTTTAGTACAAACTTATCCAATAATATGTAAGCTAGAATTGAAAAAGTAAAAAGGGGAAATGCCACTATCGCATGGACATGCAATATCGAGTATAATGTTTCAATAATCTCCGTATTCTATGTGTTAATATTCTTTACCATCTCTTGAGCATTTCAGTAGCCACCACGGGATTTTTCTCAAAATATAGTCTAGCTCATTTATTCAAAAGTATGGTAGAGTATTGTTACGTAACCGCCCTAAGATGCTCAAAATTCTATGCGACGCTTCGGAAATATTTCATTCGTGTAGGAAGGTTCGAACTGAAAATAATTAAGGCCAATCTCATTGCTCATGCCCCGCATACTTAATAAGGAAATGCCCACAGGGTAATAAAAATTGGCCTGCTCTCAGGATTGACCTTTTGATGTCAGATAAGGCAAAGCGACTGAGAGGAATCGATTGGAATATGCGACTTAAGGAATTCTTACATACATTGAGTTAATTACGTATTCTACACTAAATTGGTTAATCTGCCATGTTTTTAATTAAAATAAAATTCTTTTGCACATCATACTTGTAACTGTGGCTTTGCGTGGTATGACGCCCTACATCAATTAGTCACTTCACCAACAAGGGGAAAGAACATTCTTGATCTGTTAGCCACAAATATACCCGAAAAGGTCTTAAATATAGAAGTTGTTGACGGAATCAGTGATCACAGGGCTGTAAACGCTAAATTTTCTCTAAGTGTAGATAAAGTCAACAAACCTAAGAGAAAGGTGTATTTGTTCAATAAAGCGGACTATGATGGCTTAAAATGTGAATTAAAAAGTTCTTTTTTTATATTTGACGAATTAAGCAAAACTAGTAGTGTCGAGGATACTTGGAATAATTTTCTTAGGATAACACGTTCAGCAATACAGAGGTTCATACCTAGTAAATATATAAAAGAGAATAAGGAACCCCGATGGTACAACTCTGAAGTACGGAAATCTCTTAGGCGGCAAAGGGTGTGCCATGCCAGAATGAAAAATGCAGTTAAAGATTCCTCCCCTGATAAAATCAACGAAACCATACAGAACTACAAAGCATCTAGGTCCACTGCCAAGAAGGCTTTCCGGAAGGCGCTAGCGGAATTCAAAAGGAAAAAATTAGGCGAACATTTGAACGATAACCCAAAGATGTTTTGGTCCTACGTCAGGGAAGTGCAGGGAAACAAGTCCACCGTAAACTCATTGAATATCGAAAAGGGGAATAAAGTAACGAGTAGTTTAGATAAAGCCAACATATTAAACTCATTTTTCCAGAGTGTTTTCAACATATCCTCACAAAATACACCCGAGAACCTTCCGAAAATATTTCAGCATTCAATGGAAGCAATCAATATTTCCACCCGCGGAATAGAATTACTCCTTAAAAACATAGACCCCAACAAATCTCCGGGACCTGATGAGATACCGGCACGTGTGTATAAAGAACTGTCGGCTGAAATTGCCCCATATCTAGATATAATATTTAAGAAATCATTAGCAGAAGAAAGCGTGCCAAACGGCTGGAAGGTAGCTTCGGTAACACCCATATTTAAAAACGGAGACAGGGAGGACCCCAGTAATTATAGGCCAATATCGCTGACTTCCATTTCCTGTAAGATTCTTGAACACATCATTGTTAGTTCCATGATGAGGCACCTCGATAGCCAAGATTTATTAATTAATAACCAACACGGCTTCCGTAAGGGTAGATCCTGCGAAACTCAACTCGCACTTTTTGTACATGATGTATTAAACTCCGGTGAAAGTAATATTCCAGTTGATGCGATATTCCTAGATTTTAAGAAAGCTTTCGATAAAGTCCCTCATTGCAAATTACTGGCGAAATTGGAAACCTATGGAATACACGAAAGTATTATTAACTGGATTAAACAATTTTTAAGTGATCGTGTCCAAACAGTCGTCCTGGACGGTGTATCATCCGATACTGTCAAGGTCACGTCGGGGGTACCACAAGGAAGTGTCATAGGCCCCCTCCTTTTCCTTATTTACATAAATGACCTCAGTACCGTAGTTAATAGCAAGCTCCGTCTTTTCGCCGATGATGCAGTAATTTATGGGGACATCCGAAGTCACGAAGACAGAGTCGTGTTAGCCAACGACCTAGATGCAATTCAAAATTGGTGCGATACATGGCAATTGGAATTGAATTTTAAAAAATGCGTAGTAATACATTTTTGGGAAAAGAGTAATTCCCTCCCTTATAGTTACAAAGTGAAACAAACCAAAATCGCGAGGGTAGATTCCTTTAAATACTTGGGTGTAACAATTACTCACGATCTGTCCTGGGGAAAACACATACGAGAAATATGCGGTCGTGCTAATAAAAAATTGGGATTTGTGAAAAGAGTGCTAGGTAAATGCGACGAAAAGGTGAAAGAACGATGTTTCCTTGCCTTGGTCAGGCCCCACCTAGAGTATGCTGCCAGTATATGGGATCCTCACAACATAAATTTGGTTTCGGAATTAGATCGAGTTCAGCGGAGGGGGGCTAGATTTGTCAAACATTGTTATGACCAACTCAGCAGCGTATCCACTTTGTTAGACAGTTTAGGTTGGGATTCTCTTACACAGCGGCGTTTCCAATATAGATTGAACTTATTAAAAACATTTAAAGATGGGCCCTTTTCCGATGACATCAAGGATATAATACGAACCCCAACGTATTACGGTCGAAGGGATCACGAATATAAGACTAGAGAAATAGACTGCAAGACTGACAGGTTTAAAATGTCATTTTTTCCAAGAACGATAAGGGAACAGAATGCTCGTAGTCGAAATTCCCCAGGACTTAGTTCATTACAATAAGTATTAACGTACAGGTTAGGGACTTCGCGAGGATGTGTATACATGTGTGTATGTATGTATGTATATGTATGTGTGTATATATACATATATATATGTATATATATATTTTTTTTCCTACAGGTTCCCCCCACCTTTCCTCACCTAACTCCCAACCCCCTCAACACTTACCCTTCCCTCATGGTGCTACACCCCCTGCCACACACCTTTTTGGTGGCTCGCAGGGTACTTATGTAGATGTAGATGTAGATGTAGACGCCCCTGCCTGCTACCCAAAAGGCCACGGGTTCAAGGCCCGCCTTGCGCATGGGTCTTGCTGACACTGAAAGTTTGGTCCCTGGAAAACTTAATGATAGGCCAAAGGCGTGTTGAGATCCCAAGGGGAAAAAGTTCAGTAACTGTAGTTAGTTCACTTCGTTCGAATTTCTGAACCCTCGCACAAAATCTTACAGGGTTCGTCCGGAAAATAAGTTTATGATGCTCATTGTCTTTTTTGACAAAAGGGGAGTCGTCCACTACGAATTTGTACCTGAACGACAAACTGTAAATGCTGCATTTTACGTCCAAGTGCTCGACAGGCTTCGAAAACGAGTCGCCCGCGTCCGGCCAGCGATCAACCGTATGACTGACAACCTGAGCGACAATGCGCCGTCTCACACCGCGCTTGTCGTGTCGGACTTCTCGGCCAAGCACGGCATGGCAACGCTGCCGCACCCGCCCTACAGCCCGGACTTGGCACCACCGGACTTCTTTCTGTTCCCGAAGATAAAGAGGAGTTTGAAAGGAACGCGATACGGGACTTTGGACGCCGTCAAAGAGGCCGTGACGACGTGTCTTCGAGAGGTTCCCGATGATGCCTTCGCGGGAGCGTTCCAGGAATGGGAACGCCGCTGGAACAAGTGTATCGACTCACAAGGGTCCTATTTTGAGGAATATTAGCTTAAGATACGTAAAAAAGTAATAATTTTTTTTCCTGAGCTCAGTACACTTATTTTCCGGACGAACCCTGTATACGAATATTCAAATTGATTGATTGTATTCTCATAATTTTGTCAACTTCGGCATACTCATTGTGAATTATTATTGCAGCATTTTCATTCCATGGGAGTAAAAAAAACCCGAGAGCGTTGAATATTAATAAAGGGAAAATACTCATGTGCGTTCGCCTTTAAGTGAAATATGTAGTTTTCCTTTTGGAATTGTTTTGTTAAATTCAAAATGTCTAATTCATAGTAAAAATAAGAGAATCCTAAAGAGATAAACTAAGTAAAATTCCGTAATTAGAGAGCGTAAACCAGTGCAAGTGGAACATTTTGCCCAACAAGGAAGCGTTTTGAACCAAGATGGAAAATGTAGAGAAATAAGAAGAATTAAAAACTTTGGCATGACGATTTATTAATATTAGGATATGGAGAAGAACGGATGGACACTAGGCATAGGGAGGGAAACAAAGAGGGTTATTGGTAGAAATTCAAAGGAGGCAAGAAAGATTAATGCAGGAAATTTTGATTGGTGATTGAATTTTCAAAGATGCAATGGAATGAGGATATTTGGCAAGAGAGATAGGGGAAGAAAATAACAGACATTTTGGACAGCATGAAGGGAAAAAGGAAGGACGTATGTGGAACTAAAGAAAGGTTTATTGGATTACGAGGTGTCAGGTTGACTTGTTAGACGAAGCTAAGAAATGCATCGCCTATCTCTATGTCTCTCTCTCAAGCCTATTACTTTCCAAATGCGTCAATTAATATATCCAATTCAATCTAACAAACGCTTTTTCGAAGTCTACTAAATGAACAAAAATCCTCTTATTGCACTCGATCTCCCATTCTATAATAGACCTCATTACTGCTTTAGCACTCTTCCCTCCACTTTTTCCTCAACACTTAAGCAGTTCCATTGGGCTTTTATCTATCCCTTTGGCCTTATTCAATCAATTCCGCTGATGCTCCTAACTCGCAATCAAGTATGTCTGGGTCTATCTCTACCAACGTCATATTCTCTTTCAGGCCACTGACCTAATACCCTTACAATACTGACTCTCGATTTATTCTTTCTATCACTCTCGAATCTCTTCTGATTCCATAAATAATGTCCCTTTCCTTATCCCTATTAGTGCGTACGTTTTTTCCCTTCTTACTTCCTGATAGTTCTTTCACCCCTCAGTACAGTGCGTCCATTTCCTCCTTCCTTTGTAAACTTTCCACATCCTCGCTCTGAGTTTTCCATCACGGCTCTGTTTGTTTACTGCCTCAGTTTATCATTTATCTTTTTGTAATTTCTTCAACTTGATTCTGAGTTTATGTTATTTCATTTCCGTCTCCCTTCTGCCGTCCTAACCATCGCGTCAGTAATCCATGATTTCCTTACCCTTTTCCTATAAACTGTTCCTATAGTTTCATTTGTGGCTTTCAACCTCCCCTTTTTTAATATCTTTCCATGTTTTTTTCTATTGCATCCGTCTCCTTGTCCCCATATTTTTTTCTGACAACCTCCTGGTGCCCCTTACTCTCCGTACCGAGTAATGCGTCTTTACTCCATTTCCTCATCCGTCTCCCCTGTTTTATCCTCTTGAATCTGATTCTACTCTTCATAAGTATTAAATTATAATCTGGATCTACATCTACACTCGGGGACTCTGCGGGAATAAATCAAGATGTTCCTAAATCAATGCCCAACCATAAAAAAGTCTAACTGATATCTTTCTGAATCCCCAACCATTTTGCACGAATATACGTGTATAAGTCTATTGCGGAGTCTAAACAAAAGGCTCATAATGATTAAACCCCGTCTCCTGCAGAACGTTACTGCTTTCTTCCCACGGTCATTCTCTGTAGCTAAACCGTCGTCCTCGTGTACCTCGTTGCAATCTCACCCTTCGCCTACCATCGCGTTCTCATACCCCTCCACCATCAAATACTGCCTTCCAGGAATACCCCCAATGTTTTCCTCTAATTTAACGTATCCCGCCTATTTTTCCACTGTGATTACTTGCTGACATGCAGGCCTAAGAAATTTGGGAGATGCCGTTACAGTTTAACGGAGTCTCCGCTAATGAGCACTAAAATGCTGGAATTTTACTGAGTAAAAATCATTCGCCTTGACAGAAACTCGAACCCGTAGCCATTTATTGTCGGACTATAAATCGATGAATCCGGGTTCCATTCCTGGTCAAGGAGAATAACTTTTACCCTATGAAATTTCTGCATATTTTCTAGACCTGAACAATGACCAAATTCCTTGTTTCAGCTTTTCTCTTCCACTAATAATATTCATCTACATCTACATAATACCCCGCAAGCCGCCGCAAGGGCGTGTGGCGGGGGGTGTTAGGCCACCACCCAAAAAAAGGAAAAAAGAAAAAGGAAAAAAGAAACACCGCATTCAAAACCAACACACACATGCAAACCCCAATCCACAGCAGTGCACACATTCATTGCAACACCCCATCATTCGACGCGCATGCAACCACACATCTACCTATCCTCACTCCAAAAGCATGCAAGTACATACGCTTACCTACAACAAATAATTCCACCCTAGGATGCAGCAAGAAACCTATCATGAACGTGCCAGCTAGTTTATAGCAAGTAGCCAGGCGAAACACCACCACCGCAAGAGTGTTCCACACAAAACTCTCTCCCACCCAAGGTGAGGAATCTGGCCCTTCTATATTACTATATTTCTTTTTGTTTAACACTACTGCAAACCCTCGATGGCTTTCTTCCCCTCCGCTATATATCACATTGCTCACGTCGCACAACTCTATATTTCCTTTTTCCATCTCCTGCTTTATATATTCTAACTTCCGTGTCCTCAAAATCGTCCGAACGTTCAAAGTTTCTATGATGATAGGTCCGATTTTCTACTTTGCTGCTGTCCGCTTTGCTTTGCGAGGACTTCGTTAGACGACGACTGCGAAAGTCTTTCCTCTTCTGCTGCTGGTCACGACACACGGCCGAAGATTCCCTAATTGCCCCAATTCATAATCATATTTTTCATCATAAAACCGTGGGATAAAGAATTGATGTGGTTTCCAGTTGCCTTCCAGTTTATTTAACGTGACACCATCACCCACATCAGTGGCCACCACACTGAGGTCAAACGTCTTTGCAGCCTCCTCACTGAGGAACAGACACTGAGCGGAATACCTTTTGTCTGGCTCCTACCAGATGAATAATCTGATATGGCCATTTTATGAGCATTTATAATTTATACCGTCTGTACAGCTCTACAGAAGTCACCAGAACGTTTGGCTCTTCCAACACGTCGAGGTGAAATATTTAGAGAAGGAGAATCTCAAAAAGTACGATAAATAAAAACGTATGAAATGAAAAACTTTTACATTCATGGGTAATCCGTAGAATGAATCATTAGCTTCAGGTAAAGCGGGACGTGGATTTATGTGCACATTCCGCTCACGAAGTCCACGGCATTCCACCCGATGACTAAGTTCACCACATGACAAACCTCGACAACCTAAACCAGGGACTGATGGCCTAACACCCCCACCACACGCCCTTGCGGCGGCTTACGGCATATTATGTAGTTGTAGATGTAAACTGAAAACCTTATCAGCCCTTTTTTGGAATGATTTTTTTCCCAATTTAATATAAGAATTTGGGATCCCATGAGGTGAACCATTCCATTGTATGTGATGAGCGACAATTAACGTCCCATTTCTCGGTCTAAGCCTAAAATTTCTCCCCATAATTAGTGCTCAGATTTTTAAATTACCACATTTACTATTAGAATACGGAAATATTCACTCGGTCTCACCTTACTGGCATCAAGAAATGGGTTGAGCAAAAATTAGATTTCGGTGATCATTATTTAATTAAGTGAAATAGTTACATCGTTGCCACTTGCCACCCTCGGCGTCTAGGTAACAATTAGTTAAACTCAATTGCATACACTTTCACTAACCTCCTGTGTGTTGTGTCAAAACCCTTCCCGCATGCCATTAAGTAATGTATTGCTGTTTACAGTATTGTTTTCTCTCCTTTTGCTACCCTAAATTTCCACTTCCATCCCTTGTCCCTCTCCGTGGGTGTGCCCTCCTCCCACCTGCAGCGTTGGGCCAAATTCCTCGTCTTGAGTAGGAGAGAGTTTTATGCGGAACGTTCTTGTGGTGGTGGTAATTCGCCTGGCTACTTGCTAGAAACTAGCTTGCATGTTCGTGGTAAATTTCTTGCTGCATCCTGGGGTAAAATTATTTGTTGTAGTTAAGCGTATGCACTTGCATGCTTGTGGAGTGAAGGGAGGTAGATGTGTGTTTGCATGCGCGTCGAATGATGGGATGTTACGATGAATGTGTGCACCGCTGTGGATTGGGGTTTGCATGTGTGTATTGGTTTTGAATGCGGTATTTCTTTTTTCCATTTTTGGGTGGTGACCTAACACCCCCCGCCACACGCCCTTGCGGCGGCTTGCGGGGTATTATGTAGATGTAGATGTTGAAATAAATGCTGAGCTCGGTAGACGTATAAAATTGGATACCAAATCGCTTTTCAAGAAATACCTCAAAATCTACTGAAAATGACCACAATATTTTATACATGTTCACAAAAAGGAAGCGAAATACATTTTACATAAAATATTATTCGCAAAGAAAGTGATGCTGTCTTTTGTTATCGTCCTAGGGCTAACTAATGCTTCCTCGTTGGGAGAACACTCCTCAGGCCACACCTTGGTATTCGTTAATTATAAGTCCCACTAATATGTACAACAGCGTTGAGGGGAGAAAAGGCAAGTGTGTGCTCTTTTTTTATGATTGGTAAGAAGAGAGACTGGTTCAATACAGACTCCAGCCAATTACCATTCCCGTTTGATCATATTTGCTTTGAATTTTCTGAGAGACCTTGGCAGGTGCCTATTCATTTCCGGTTTCCTCTCTAAGGAACTCACTGAAAGCGCTGCTGAATACTTCATTACCTCAAGAAAGAAAATGTAGTCGCCACGTGAACGCCAAAAACTTACCGAATTCATTATAAGTAAATGATCAACTGGCGCGATTTAACAAAATAAGATTTCCGTGGTGGGGTGAGATAGCGAATTACAAAAATTGTCGAGGAAAATGATTCGCCTCAGATGGAGCCATTTCCCTAAACTACGAGGAACTGTGAGCTATAACCATATTTATTCTTTTTCCGAATGATCAGATAATTTTACTGTACATACAAAAAAACCTTCAATTTAACCTTTCACCGATAACTTTTCTAAATGAGAACTCTTACACTTTCCGACCCACTGATGCCATTAATTAGTGCTATAACAACAACTGCTTTTCATTTCACGTTAGAATCAGCGCGGGCATCTCTTGATTATAAAAAGACAACTGTGAATCCTCCCATTAATGATTATTTGAGTAAGACAGCAGGATCTTAAATTCATGCCACCATTCAACCTCACGCTCTTTTATCTAAAGAAGAGTAATTTAGTGTTCAAGAACCAAGTTAAATAAAAATATCACGATCAGTATGCTTACCAAAACTAGCTTTAAAATTTCACCAATTAATAAAGAACAATCTGTAAGTTATTAATGATCAACTAATTAAGTATTAGTTTTATAAACGCAATTAATGTGATTAGTGGCTGTTCTCCACTATATGGAATGTGCAATTTTATTTATTTAAGTACTTACTTTTATTGGTTTTACATAGATCTGAAAATTAGGACGATTATTATTTTACTACTAAATTTTGGTGTTCATGACGGCAGTAGCGTTTGTCTGAAGTCGTCGATAAAACAAGACGAGTCCTCCTTAAAATATTATGATACATAATAATTAATATTATGGTATATAATAAGTACTATGCCTCATCACTCACAGACTACGCGGTACAGACACACTAATAATGAAATAAATGAACATTAAAATATTTTACGAAATAAGGAACATACAGGTGTATTAAAAGTTCTAACTCAAGCATGACTAATCGAGTTTTAGTGAATATTTGCACTATTACTTAAGTAATGATGAAAAACATTTCAATACTGAAGCACATTTTTCAATTCTGAAATAAAAGATTTGTTGAAGTGCATCTGATTACGTAATTGTTGACCTCATAATTAAATTCAATGTTAAGAATACATGTACAAATACTGAAGTGGCAAAATTACATTAAAATGTCTTTCAACACTGAACCATTAGATTTACGGCAATCAACCAAAAGCTTGGTCTAAAAGGGTAGGGCTCCTTGTGATAAACCCTACGGTGCGTGAAATTCACACATCAAGGTAAATCGGCCAGTTTGCTTCCTGTTTTGCTGGCACATTATAAAACATTTCAAAAATCCGCGCATATGGTCAAATTTAATACATGCCCTATGCAAGTTCTAATACAGGTTTTTTTTTATTTTGTTCTAAGGCGATGTCACTGTGGATTTAATATTGAGCTCCAAATACTAAAAAGGTATCCAATGGAAGCGGTTTGTTCCAATGCACAATTACATTCAGGTTATCTTGCTTGAAACATCTTGAAAAGTATTATCTTGGTGGCTAAAGTTCTTCGCGGGGTCTCTTTTCATTCTACTTAAATCTTCCAAGGTCTTCTATTTGTGACATCCAGAAAACGCCCGTATAAAACCGAAGGTCGGTTTGGTAGGTAACGGTGAAGTATATACCCAATACTAAGCCTAATGGTGTGTGAAATTCACGCGTCAGGGTAGGGGTGCCAGTTCCTTTCCCTGTGCCGCCTATTCTTTCCCAGGAAATTCTGGTACCCGAAAAATCACAGCTCGGGTGAAGCTGAGGGTGCCCATGAATCGAACCCGGCCCTCCGTTCAGACCCAACGCTCTACCCCCGAACTACCACGTCCCATATTTTTCAAATATAAAATGTGAATTCTTTTGTGTCAATTCATAGTTAACTCCATCTCCTTCAATTTTTTAATTTGCCTGATTTTACGGATAACATGGGTAGTATCTTGGATTATTTATGAACGCATTCCTGAAAAGACTAGACTAGAATAAATTTGACCCAGACGATAGAGTCGAACCAGCATCTTGAAGAGGTATCTATCGTGAAACACTTAAAATCATGTGCAAGCTGAAATGGCTGAGCTTCTGTTAAGGTCATCGTCAAATCAGTGTGCAGTGATATCCGAAAACGAACTGCTTACTCACCATGTGACGCACATTTACTCAGCATTGAACATTTCCCAAATAGTGTTCCTAACTATCATTACTAAGTGACAAGTCGATCAATGTTTGTAAATGGCATTTCATAACGGAAAGAAAGAAATACTTAGTTGTTCCACATATATTTTTATTAACACGACCTAGGTTTCGACTTACAAAGTCATCTTCAGGTAAAGAACAGAAGACACAGAGCTTTATATAGTGGATAGAGAACTGGAGAGGGGAGGTGTTTCAGAAGAGGGAGGAGGGGAAAGAGAAAGGGAAATGGTGTGTAAGTTTGGGGGGAGGGGGCGAAGACGGTTGTGTATGGCGTCGGGGTGGGAGATTACGGTTGGGTACTGCTTCTGGGGGGGAGAAGGGCTGTGGAATAGAGGGAGGTCCAGGAGGGGGGAACGGGAGGAATAAGTTAGGTCATTAACTAGAATACCTTTAAGGTGACTATTCTTCGAAATTTCCAACCGTTCCAAGGCATCTAATCTTAAGCCTTTTTTCTCTACATGCAGAATTTTGGGGACAAAGTCACTGGAGTGGTTGTTTTCTATAAGGTGCTGGGCAAAATTGGAAGAAATATTTCCGTTTTTAAAACAAGCGTAATGTTCCTTGACACGATCACTGAATTTCCTCCCGGTTTGCCCAATGTAGAAGGCAGAGCACTCACAACACAATTGATAAACTCCACTCCTTTCCATTGCGGGAATTTTGTCCTTGCAGTTTGATAAAAGGTTCCCTAAGTTGGCTCTATTATAGAAGGCAGGTTTAATATTGTTTCCTGCAAGGGATCTGGTGACTATACGGGAAATGTTCCCCAGAAAGAGAACTCTTCTCCACTTCGAAACGTCTTCCTTGGGGATGGATCCGAATATTGCTTTGACAGCTATTTTCTCTAGTTTTTTCCGATACAATTTATCGACTAATTGGGAAGGGGTGGAAAGTACTCTGTTCTCCTCTTCCAACAACTTGGTGAAAAACGTAATCTCTTGGCACCGTTACGTAGATGATATTTTTTGTGTATGGGCTGGTTCACAAAGACAACTGGATAGCTTCTTGTTAACCCTTAATTCCTTGGATAAAAACATTAAGTTCACTATGGAGAAAGAACTCAACGACTCCATTAACTTTTTAGATATAACAATCACTAAAAATAATCGGCAACTGGACTTCTCCATTTTCCGGAAGGACACTTGCACGGATCATATCATTCATTCTACGTCAAGACATCATTTCCCACAAAAATTAGCGGCGTTCAACTCTATGATCCACCGTCTGACTAGCATCCCTCTATCGCCACAAAATACCCAAAAAGAACTTAAAATCATTAAAACAATAGCTGAAAACAACGGTTTCTGCTCCCAATTAGTCGATAAATTGTATCGGAAAAAACTAGAGAAAATAGCTGTCAAAGCAATATTCGGATCCATCCCCAAGGAAGACGTTTCGAAGTGGAGAAGAGTTCTCTTTCTGGGGAACATTTCCCGTATAGTCACCAGATCCCTTGCAGGAAACAATATTAAACCTGCCTTCTATAATAGAGCCAACTTAGGGAACCTTTTATCAAACTGCAAGGACAAAATTCCCGCAATGGAAAGGAGTGGAGTTTATCAATTGTGTTATGAGTGCTCTGCCTTCTACATTGATACAGCATACACTATTATGAGCTAATGACAACAAACTGGGGGGGGATCATTGCGGTACTAGTATTTTTCAGTAAAGACTTTGGCCTCTTGGTCCTCTTTCAGATCACGAGATCCTCTTCTTTATCTAATTCAATTGTTATCATCGAATTCGTTATGTCCTTAATCCAGTAAGCGTATTTAAACTCTCCCAAGTCTCTTTCAGTTCGCATGCAACATCTTATTAGTCTTCGCTGAGAGAGATTCAAAGTGAGAATAAATGAAGTACTAGACGTGTTCTGCACTAACTATATCGGCTTCGTCTAATTCGTAGCTATTGAAATAACGTGTTTAATCCACGTTGGAAAGGATGAATGAATGAGGAGGGATCGATTTTGCTTCTAAAGTGCAAAGATGAAGGGCGACGGATGAGGGCGGAAGAGCTTAATAGGGAAAAATTTAGCCTGTCTTTATCCCCTTCCGACAGGAGAGCATGAAGTGAAGCCCGAAGGGTGCTGAGGGAGAGTGTGATGCGGTGTGGGGCGGAAAAGGTAGGAAAGAGAGTTACTGCGTGGAGGGTTCCTCCCATATGTGTGTGTGTGTGTGTGTGTGTGTTTGTGTGTGGGTCTGGCATAGGTGGGGGTGGACATGGGGAAGGTGGTGTTGGAGAGAGGGGGGGAGGTGTTGGTTGGGTTGAAGGCGGGGACTTTTAGAGCAGGGAAAGAGAGCAAGTCCCATTCATTATTGATGGCACCAAGGCAGTCATTTTACCTTTCATTACTACAGCCTACCACCCCACCCGCGCCATTCCCACCGCATCCTCCCATCCCCTCCTCCACCCTCTCCCGTCTTCCTACCATTCCTTTCGCCCCCTCTCCACCACGCGCGCTCCACTCACATCCCCTCGTAACCCTCCCCTTCCCTTTGTCGCGTCACCCTCACTCTTCTTACTTCGATTCTCCCCACTCCATCCCTTTTTTCCAGACTTGGGGTGGATTCTTTTCCTGAAACAAGCTCGTGGATATTTTTAAGCACTGGGCTTCACTTGCACCAAATTTCGCTAACTTTTCAAAAACGTTCCGTAGCTCTTGTCTTCTAACCTAAATGCTAATTTTTGAATTTTCTTTGGACGATAGAGTTGAATGCTGATAGGAAATCGATAAATTACCGGGTGAGGATCGACTCCTAAAATCCTTGACGCCTATTCTGATTCGTTCCATTTAGATCCCTCACGCCCTTAGTTCCTGATTTGATGGCGGCACCAAACGAGTAACCATTTTCGCTTCCCGTATTTTAAAATACGGCGAGACGCGGACCGGCGTTTCCATCTTATTTCTAACGGTAGGGTTCGTTGAACTAGATTGATTTTCCTCCATGCATCAAATCGTATGGAATTCATTTCAAATAATTAACGATTTCACCATCTTAATCTTACGTCTTAAATCTCACTAAATAAATAAACTTGGTGTTTTTCACAAAAAAGCGGTAGAGGGCTAAATCTTAGGACCTCGAGGAAGGGGTAGGAATAGGAAAGGCGCGTTGGATGAAATTAAGGGAGGTAGTATATATGTGAAATCGAAGGTTTTATTGTAGTGTGCGGTGCCAGATGGCGTCTTGTTAGGCGAAGTCTGAGAAATGCGTGGTGTTCTGTGTTCGCCTAAAACCTTCCTTAAACGCAGACTACTAAATAATAATAATTATTGTTTAGTTCGTTCAATTAAACGACGAGGGAGTAGATTTTTCATATGGTAAGGCATTATTTTCATAGATTGTACATTCTTTTTTTACAGTTATTATACGGAATCAACTCAAAAGTGCTTAATATTTTTTGGAGAAAGGGGCATTTATACACAAACTTCAACGTAATAAATAACTGGCACCGTTGTCTTAGCAAGTAATTGTAATTGTCAGTCCAGTCTTATTCACTTCGGTGCAAGATATAGCAGTCCCAGGGTCATTGCTTGGATTTGAATCTGGGACCCTCTTGCCATCAGCGGAATGCGTCACTTTCTAGGCCACTGGTCAGCAAACTCATCAAAAGAGTCAAATATCAACACTACGACGATGGAAATTTCTTTTGACACTTTTTAAAAATGAGCCGATATACATAGGTATATTGCCATTAACTTAATTAGGGAACTCCTAATCTGGCCTCTGCTACGTTTGCTGAGGTCGACTCTTTCCAACTCTCCCATCCACACTCGTCTTTCATATATAATTCTTCCTCTCTTTAAGTGCAAACCATCTCAACATACCTTTTTCTAACCTCAACACTACATCTTTTTTTGCTCCACAACGCTCCCTAAAATTAACTCAATAAATTTTAATTCATTTTTTAAGTCGTAGTTAAATTATAGGTACGTTGAATAAAACTCGATATCATACTTCATCGACATCTACATAATACCCCGCAAGCCGCCGCAAGGGCGTGTGGCGGGGGAGTATACTTAATAAACTTAATAAACTATACTTATACTTAATAAACTATAAGTATACTTAATAAACGATATTATTTAAATAGTAAGGAATCTATAAAATTAAATCATGCTAATGACTGACAAACGCTAATGTGAACAATAGCCTTGCATCTCGTTGGAAAGTTTGGTAAAGTAAAATTTGTATTTCAATGCGACAATTTCAGAGTGTAAAAATCATTCGTTTAGACCGGCACCGAGGGCGAACTCGGATCCCTCCGAGTGCTTCAGCCAGTTAAACTATCGAGGAGGGTCGTCCTCTTACACTAAGAAATTTTTGGGGGTTTTAAAGAAACAAGATGTTGGGACGAAATATCGTACATACGATGTCACAGGCATTCAGAGTATAAAAATCGTTGCAGAAAAACATATTGTTGCATTGCAATGCACATATAGCGGATGACTCCTTTAAAAGTTACTGTCGCGGCATCTCCCGCAGTTTCTTAGATTTGTCAAATTTGTATATTGTTGTCTTTAATTTTAGGTACGATTCCAGGATCCCATCAGTAACATGACTTGTCAATTTACTCGTGATGCTTGAAAATGATGGTTTGCATGGATGTGTAGATTTGACTAAGGAAGGAACAGCAAACGCTAGTTTTTTCAGCTGATTGAAAGAGTCAGAAATACTATTCCAGGCGTTAGAAATCAACCTATCTTCCTTCCCTAGATCTTTCAAAGCAGACATTTGTGTTGTGAACTAAGTTCACGCATGTTTTTCTCCAATAGTTCAATATTAGCATAAAAACATTCCAATTTCGAACTCCACAATTTTTTTAATCCAGAAATTGCATTTCAAAGTTGCTAATGTTAACTTTGAAGGGTGAGTTTTATCTTTCTATAGACATTTTTTCTCAATATGCCGCTTCAGGGCACTCGCCTAAAGATAAAGACATATGACCACCAACTACGCCCTCACGTGGCAAGTTGTGGAAAAGCCACAGTCATGGACCCAAGAGCTGCGGTTTGCCGACCACTGCTCTAGGCTATCCCTTTGTTATTAATTATCTTTCTTAACAATTCAAATGCTCGTTTAATACCAAGGAGTAACAGGGGAAGCGCTGGAAGATTTGGAGTTTAAGCTTATTAATTACTCTCTCGGCTAAGTCCATCTACAAATTAAATGCATACCTGTTACTACTTCATTTTTCTCTTTAAAGGTAAATTCTTCAATTTTCCTCAAATTTGGTTAGTCAGATTTTTGGTAGTTTGACAGAACATCTCACTAAGGTAAACCAAGCAAATACACAAAAGGAGGCTGTATGTTTCCGTTAGTCATGGTTTAAGTTTTTTATTCCGCAATCGTACATATTTACAAAAGGACAATAACAACAATTTTCGAGAATATGCAACGACAACAACGATCCACAATCTCCGTTTTAGGAAGAAGTTCCTCTTCGGGTCCGATGGGAAAAAAGAGTTCATACAAATATTTTAGCGGTGGTGAAATATGACGTTTCCGCGTTACAGAAGTCCGTAAACGTACTAAGTTACATCCAATATCCAAAAAGGCGTATGTTATGCACAATTTAATCCGTTTTTAACCAACTTGACCACTTTTTCCGTCACATACATTTCAGTGCACCGGTATGGAGTTTCGTCTGCTCCTCTTGCCTCCCCGGCCGTCCGAGTGAGAGGGGCGTCTTAAACCGACGCAAGGGACCTGTCTGCGTATGTGCTTCACGGGTGAAGTGGTCGAAGCGACGTAATTGTTGAGACGACCTTCACCTGTGAGGCATTTATTTTTTCTCTCTCTCGGGAGGGAATGGGGTGGCTGGGCTTGATGCGGGTGGGTGGGGGGGAGAGGGGACGCCTCCCCTCCCGTCCCACCCTCCATCCCCGGACGCCCTTGAGCTAACCGACCGAACAAAAGGTGCGATTTGCACGCCAAACCTTGTGACGGTAAAAATAGAAAGCACCCTCTTTTCCCTTCATTCCCCGTTCCTTCCGATACGTACTTTGAACCTCGCCGAGGGCTCATTTCGCCTTGAATGTTTTGTGCAAGCCGTGGTGGGTTCCGAGATAAAATTTTAGAATCTATATTCAAGCAACAAATTAACTGGGTAAAATCAAATCTTACGTCAGTTTTAAACAATTTTTTTAGGAATAAAGGGGATAGCTTTATTGGCAGGAAAGATTTATTTTATTTAAGAGAGTCAATTAGCGAGTAGATAACAGTCTAAATAGTCGGCTGGGGCCAAAGTTATAATGCATAGCCAGTTTAAATAGCTCTTTCGGGGAATCCAATTGCCAGCCAGAATGATCGTATTCAACGTTGGCTGGAAAACGCAACTCTGAATTACAAGCTAATCGCCAGCGATCGCTCACTCATGGGTCTTCTTACTATAACCTGACAATAAGCCCCCCACGATCCTCATTCTTTGCACACTTGTACCTTTTTTCAGCTGAATTTTACCCGAAACACATTCTCCTTTTTCTGCATATGTATTTCAATTTACATCAGGCTTCCCTGAATTTTGTCCTTCATTAATATATAAACGTCATTTATTTTGTACGAAGGAAAATGTATTAATTAGATTCAACTCAGTGAACTTGACATCGTCATCTCTAAAATTCAAATCCGAGATTGTTGGACCGCTTTAGAAGAATTTAATTTTCTCTGTTACATCAGGCTTCCCAAACCTGTTGAGTTTTCAGCCAGCAATTGAAGAGAACCTTGATAAATCTCATTGTTTTAATCTCCTTGTCAAGAATTGTTGGTAAAAAAACTTATTTGGGGAACTCCAGAGTCCAGGACTAAAGGTTTCAAACATAATTTATCCGTTCTGTTAACTACCATGTGATGCAATACTTTCATTAATATTGTTACTCTACGTTCTTGAATGCCTTCTCGTGTGCCAGGAACCAAATATAGATATCGTGACTAATGCTGAGTATTCCTTTCTATTTTATTGAATCCGAACTTTTTCATCAAATCTCAAGTGTGAATAACTTTTGTGAGGTCGGAATTTAATTTTACCGAAGACTTGATGCACCATTTTCAAACATAGGTTTCCCAAAGCCCAAATATTGTAATGCTTGTAGGTCAGTATAATGCCACGTGCTCTCAATGTTTCCAACGCTTGGAGTTATCCAAACGAAAAACAAATTTACCCTACGAAATGATGGCATGCAAAAACTTATCAAAACAGTTTTTATTTGAGAGAAGTCAACCGCAAACTAACGTAAACAATAGTAGCTTACAAAACATAAGTCTCTCCTACAATGCGAAGATTACAAAATGTGGAAAACTTCTAAAAAAATTACTGGGTGACCATTGAAAACAGAAAAAGGTCAAGAAGCCACAATAAAATGGATGCAAAAACCAAATGTTATCACGAACCAGCCTTGTTGAAGAAATGCAAAGTTTGCAAAAATAAATTAAATCTATGACCAAAGATAAGCACCTACAGAAATAATATAATCATTTAATTCATCATGTTGAATAAAATGGTGGCACAAACCGTTGGCTGCGTGTGGATCTTGCCTAAACAACTTTTTATTGTCTGGAAATACTATTTTTTGAGCAATTCGCGATAATAGTGTCGCTATTGAAATTCGACTTAGAAGAACTGACAGAACATTTCCAGCGTTTTTTAAATGGGAAATATCCACCTTGAATTCCTACAAAGATTGCTTCTAACGAGAAAAATAAGATAAAAAGCTTTGGTGGAAAATCACCAACAGAAAATGGGGAAGATTTCAACGGTCCGGGGTGACGTGACGGTTTAGGGCTGGGCCTTTGGCCCCTAGCAATGTGATGACAACCTGGCCCGGTAGCGTATCAGTGCAGAGACACTTCTTCCAGATGAAATATGGTCCGAACTCGTGATCTAGCACAGCAGTCGACTCAAGTAGTGGCAGTTTCGCAGATATGGTATCCAAAAATATCCCATTAAAATCCCCTAAACAACTGGACACGCCATGACGATGAATTCCCTAAATACCCCCGAACAGCCACCGGTCGTCACCAACTGGCCTTAAAGCCCTAAATGTAAATAAAATTAGCTTGAGATCCAAGCAAACGTGAGGGTGGCGTGCAAATCTCGACGGAGAACGCCAAATAATAATATTAGTAATATTTCTATGCCCCACCAAAATATTCAAAGTATCAGAAATGAAACCTTCGACTTGGAAGCTGTAGTGGCTGAACTGGTAGTAGTAGTAGTTGGGGTGTTTAGGGTGCATCAACATCTGTGGTCATTTTGCACTACTATAAAAACGTTTATTACATCAATACAATTTTAATAAATATTTAAATAAATATAACCCTACATTTTTTAAACTTTAAAACAAAATTTTAAAACTTTTTAAACTCTATTTAAAGAGTTGCGGTCATCCCTTTAATATTGCTTATATTACCTATTACTGTAAAAAGACCTCTGAACCTTTGATATTTAATGCACTGAGTTAGGATATTTTTCATCGTCAGGCATAGGTCACAATCATTGCAGCAAGGTTGTGCTTTACCCTACGTGAAGAGGCACGAGTGCGTTAGGGCGCAGAGTCCTATCCTCAAGCGCGTGATCGTGACCTTTTCCCTCCGATTTTTCCGAATGCCAAAACGGCCGATTTTATAGCCCTAAGTTTGTTGCTATGGATGGACCGCCAAGCTTCTTTCCACTGATTTAAGACCAAGCTCCGCAAGGCGGCCTTTAAATCCTCCACAGGTACCAATGTGGAATCGGTCTCAAGTTCCCAGGGCTTCATTCGCTTCATTGTCGGGTTTTTCATTACTAGGTATTCCCACATGATCAGGAGTCCATGTAGAGGATACCCTGTTCCCCTTTCCCTGAAGGGATGAGAGGGTATAATGAATCTCCTGAACTATCGGGTGTACTGGGGAGACCAACTACTCAGATTTTACGGTACTCTACCAGTCCGAATAGATGAGGAAAGAGCCGTTGTTTTCTTTTGGGGCCGTCCTGATAGCTGACAGTTCGGCTGTGAATATACTGCAAAGCGTGTTCAGTTTTCCCCTCAAGACTACACGGTAGCGGGAAAGACCGTACAGGCACATGCGGATTCCGACTTCGATCCATCGGTATAAAAGGACAGGGTCGAAGTCGGAGTGGAGGGCACTAAGAGTCGCTGGTATTCCGACTCTGTCGCGACCGCTTTAGTGTGCGCGTTTGAGATGATCTTTAAATCCGGTTTTGGTGTTAACCAAGGTGGATATTTAGCGTAGAAGACAGGGCATACTTGAGGACAGGTATATGGATAAAATCATTAAAACGATCAGCTAGGGGCCTAGTGGCCCTTCTCCATCTGTTAAATAAGCCTAAAAACCGTGGGTTGAAAAGAATGCTAAAACATGGGTGGTTCGCCACGGATAAAACTTTACAAGCATAATTACCCACTAAAATCACCCTGCGGGTTGCCAACGAAGGTTACCCTGCGTCAGCAAGTAAGCTTGGGCCTGGGCTGGTTCTAAATGCCCCCATGGCCAACCGTATCCCTGCATTGTGGACTCATGTAAGGTGTTTCAAATAAGACTTGTCCTGGTAGGTAACAGGCCTGCATTAGCGACAGCAACGCATCAGCATTGCTAAAGAGGTGTTAGATTCTGTCCGCGACGACCCAAATTTGCTCCAGAGGATCATAACTAGTGACAAATCATGGGTTTTTGCTTATGACGTTGAAACTAAAGCTCAATCATCCCAATGGAAGCTGCAGCACGAGCCAAGACCGAAAAAAGCGCACCAATTTCGGTCGAATGTGAAAGTTTACCTTGGGTTTTCTTCGATTGCAGTGGCATGGTGCATCATGAGTTCTTGCCACAGGGTAGAACAGCAAATAAGGAATATTACCTGCAAGTTATGCGCAATTTGCGAGAAGTAATCCACCACTAACGCCCGTATTTGTGGAAGGACAAAATTAGCTTTTGCACCATGACGACGCCCCTGCTCACACATTGCTACTTGTGCGCTAAAATTTGGCTAAAAACAACACACTAATGATGACACAGCCACCGTATTCCCCAAATCTACTCCCCAGTGACCTTTTCTTGTTCCCTAAAGTTAATGGGCCCGTGAAATACAGATTCTTTTATCCATTTTTTGCAACGGGCAAAAATCGAAGACAAGCCAAAACACGTCCACGCAAAACAGCTGTCAACAATTAACTAAACATTCGAAATGGGCGAACTTTTCGGCATAAGTAAGACAAGTACCAACATAACGTCACAAAAAAATCGAAAATCAAATATACATAACCCGCGGAAATTCAAAAATTAGCGATACTTTTTTAACAGACCTCGTACATCCCCCGCCCGCGTCCGGACAGAATCTCCAGGGCGGTGAAAAGGTTCCCTCCTCCATACCAATAAATATTTCATGCCTCGCTCCCTCAATCACCACGGAGCCACACGCACGGGTCGCCACTACGTCGAGCCGGATCGGTCGCCAGGGCTAACTCGAGGGACACAGCGCTTCAGGAGTGGTGGTCTGATTCGTGGTGGATCTTCGGATGTTAAGAGTGCGGTGCACCTCCACCTTCATTGGGATGTCATGGAGCTTCCCCATTGCCAGTAACGTATTGCTCTGCTGGTCGTTGGCAGTCTCAATAAGTAGCGTACCATCCCTTAGTTTCTTGCCTTGTTAGGGTCCCCAGGCACGATCTGTGAAAGTACAATTTGAATAAGGAAAGGAGTGACCCTTTTTAAGGTCTCGCCTTCCTTCCAACAGCAAATAACCAAATACCGCTTACATGCAGCGTAACTCTGATCTCCCCTGCCCGTGTCCGGACGGGATCTCTTGGGTGGCGGAAAGTTTGTTTCCTCCATAATAAGTAATTGTTCGTCCCTCGGCCTCCCCACCCACCACGGAGCCACACATTCAGGACGCCGCTCCGCTGAACCGGAGCGGTTGCCAGGGCTAACTCGAGGGATATAGCGCTTCAGGAGTCTCTTCAGGATCTTCGATGCAAGGGCCCACTAAAACCCTTGCATCTCCGACCTCCCTACGCAGACCCCCACAACCTTGGCACTCGCCACCGGAGCGGATGGAAACCGATTGACTGGGAGTGGCTAGCTCCCGGTCTCCCGTTTACACGAAATTCAGGGCCAAAGAGGGTTATCGCTCCCCGGTCCATACAGGGCATCCGACACCCTGCTGGGTACCAGAGAGCTAACCCTTCAGGATCCCCATCTCTCCCTTACGGGTCTTCAGGCACGGCAAACACCTGGGCGGATCGCAGGCCAGTTGGTATGGCCGCACACAGACAGTGGATCCACAGCACTGTCCGGACGCATCCCTTGCTGGCTGGGGGTTTGTTTTCAGGGTTTTCTCCCCGCCCTTTTAGTCGCCTCTTACGACAAGCAGAGATACTGCGGGAGTATTCTCCATCCCCCTACCCGCAGGTGCTCAACGAGTCCGAATAGGTGAGGAAAGAGCCGTTAATTTCTTTTAATTGTGTTACGGCGGTTCTTATGGCGGTCTTATTCTTCTTCTTTCGGCGGCGGTGGTTCCCCCGTGTTTTTAGCAAATAAACTCAACTGCATATCAGTAAATAACGATTTTTTATATATGTTTTCATCATTTCTAATAGCCGTGTAAATATGCCCAGTTAATCTTCCCAAATAAGAATCCAGCCGAGTGCAGACTTTACAATCTTATCCCACTATAGCCTTTGCATGTTATTTGATAGCTTTTCAATGAATATTTTTCCCTTTTTCTGTTCCTCTCTCATATCCTCTCTTTTCACCCCCTTCCCACCAGACACTTGAACCCCCTGCCATACACCTTTTTGGTGGATCATGGGATATTTATATCAATAGCAACTGGCCTTTTCTTAGATCTTGCGTAAGTCTTTGATTTAATAGATCATAGTGTTTTTGTTAAAATATTGCAGGGTTATGGAATAAGAGGGTACCAAGTTTGTAGTTTCAATCATATTTCAATTATCATGAGAATTCAGTCACTAAAATAGTCAGTGGTTTTGAACATATTACCAAATACAATTCTAAATTCATAGGAGTGCCTCAGGACTCCCTATTGGGTCAATACTTTTTCATATTTATATCAATGACTTGCCCTCAGTTTTAACCAAAGTAAATGGGATTAAATCAATTCTATTTGCTGATGATACCAATATATTCTGCAACTTCCATCAATGAATTAACTACGAAAAATATATCAGAATTGCAGCCAACACAACACTGATGTAAAGAAAACAGCCTTAAAACTGATCAATGAAAAATTCTGGACAATAATTGTTGGCTTTGATGTTGCTGTGCCCGGTAAAACACGACTCGAAGTGTGCGATAATGTTTTTGTACATATCACTATAAATGCTCTAAATTAGGTGATATCTCACTTAGAGCTCTCTCTGACTGCCATGATATTTGCTTGATCTATGCCATGTAAACAAGCCCAATATTTATTTTATTAGGAACACACTGTATTATTCCACTGTTCTTTTAAACTAGTTTCAACGCTTAGTCGTTATTATCAGGTACTCAAGATATCTGATGATGATGCCTGAGCATTGAAACTAGTTGTACGATAATTAAGAACAGTGGATGTACACATTGTGTTCTTAATAAAATAAATATTGAACATGAACTTCCACAAAGTTGAGCTTAAAACAATATAAAACAAGCCCAATACTTACAATATTGAAAATTTGAAAATGGAGTTATGGGTTCTCCAATCTACTGGATCTACTGAAAATATTACCATGCAACATATAGCAAAGAAAGCTGTAACATTTTCTATGGTATCGAAGCCTAAAGACAAAGAACAACTGGGCCTCAAATATGATAACTCAGATTTGTGCCCCAAAAGTGTAAGCAGCCTACTGTTGCGTGTAACTTTGTGGGAGTTCCAATCCAATGTAATGCCTGATGACATTGTGAAGCATCTGTCCGGAATATTTCCTGGGAGTGATTTCAAATGTAAAAGCTTGAGAGGTGGTGAAATATATAGTTCTCTTAAACTCAGTGCACCAATTAGCCCAAAAGAGCATCTTCTTAAAGATAATATTTGGCCAGTTGAAGTGAAAGTGGGGATATTTTACCCCTTCAAACTGAGGAAACTGACTCCAACTCATGAAGAGATGAGAGAGTACTCTGGAAGGTGCAGCTGTGTCAATAAATTGGGAGAACTCCGAGATGAAAAACTGTGATGCACCAGTATCCACCTCAGCAACTAGGGCCAACAACGACAACACTACGGAAAAGTATTCATTAGTTAAGCGTGTTACCTACCTCCAAATGGGAATATCAAACCTATGTCCTAATGACATTTTATTTCAACAAAACTTGAGATGTCTATGAAATAAGGTATCTGAGATTGAAGCAGTTGTCTAACATCGTGGCTACAATGTACTCTGTCTCAATGAAAATTGGCCTACAAAAAATGAAGTTGATGCGTATAGTAATTGTAGTAAATACACATAGTAAGATGCGTATAGCATTAGTGATTTTAGCTTGGCATCATTCTATTACTGATCTGTATGGAAAACTTAAATTTATGTCTTGAAAGTATGCCCTTCAAAGTAATTGACTTGGGTAAATTCTGTACCGAATTCCACTTTGAAATATCTGCGATGTGAAAGGACCTGAATCTGATCATTGCTTCTGCATATTTCTCCCTTAATGGTGTATTTGAACATTTATGTAATCAATTGGAACTAGTACTATCCCTTTTCTCGAATCTGAAAGTCAATATAATTTGTGGAGATCTCAACATGGATATAATACTTAAATCTAGTGATTGTCAGGTTCTTATAGAGAATCTTTTGCTTTCTCATAATTTATATGGGGAAAACAAACAACCTACTCTATTTTCTGCCTGCCTAGATAATATAATTACCAATTGTGGTCCTGAACGGTATGATATAAGTGTTATTTATTGACCATCTCCTGTCTGACCATCAAGGTATAAGCTTCACTTTTATGACTATAATAACTCAAAAGATATTTGCAAATAGAGGTATAACCATAACCATTAGGCCCATAACAATAGAAGGTTTGGAGATTTTCAAACTGCTTCTATCTTGTATCACTTGGCATGGTATTTGCACAGACTCTATTGAACCACTTTGTTTTCCAAGTTTTAGGTAGCTTCCTAGACATTTTTGAAAATTGCTTTCCTAAAAAAATGCTAAACTGTATGCCCACTAAAACTAAAAGTAGTCTCAGGTATACAGAGGAGTTATTAACTCTCAGAAATGATTAACTTAGTTACTACCCATCTTACAAAACCATTAGAAGCCTACATGACAAAGAGGCTTACTTAAAATACAAAAGAGATTATGATAACTTAATTAAGTATGCAAAAATAAAGCTTAAAACAATTTTATTTTCAATGCAAAAAATAAAAAAGGCAGCACGGAGAGTAATCAATTAAGGAGTTGGTCATGGTAATGCATAAGACAATCTTCCTTTTACCCCAGACACTGTTAACAATTTTTTCTTCAATGCTGTTGAAAGAAATTTGTTCCCTCAAAAAGTTGACATGGCCAATATTGGCAAAATGCTGCAAAATCTTCCTCCAAATAATTTAAATTTTAAATGGAATTCTGTTACTCTACTTGGTATTATATCGACTGTATAAAAATTTTCAAAACCCAACAGTAAGGATATTCATGGTTTGTCTAATTCCCCAATGAAGGACATTGTGTCCATAGTGGAACCATTAGCTATGCTACTCAACTAATGTTTTGAGACAGGAGATTTTCCAATGGATCTAAAATATTCCAAAACAGTACCTGCCTACAAGAGAGATGATTTAACTAACTGCCACCCCATTTCCATAGTACCTGTTTTGTGTCAAATTGTTATCTATAATGAAAGATCAAATGCGTGATTTTTTTGAGTCAAATAATCTGTTTTTTAATTCACAGTATGACTTTCAATCTGGGAACCTACAATTATGGCTGTAGATCCCTAGTTAATTATGTAATTAATGCAGTTGAAGAGAAGGAATCAGTCTCCGCGACACAATATGATGTTAGTAAGACTTTCGACTGTGTTTATCATTCAATATTACTATAAAAGCTACAACATTATGGTATTAAGGATATTGGACAAACTTATGAAGTCATATTGGGATGATCGCCACCGATTGGTTGAACTTGACGGCTGTCGATCTGCAGCTCTTAAATTAAAATGTGGCATCACACACATAACACATCTCTGTGCTTGGCCCAATACATTTCATCATTATGATTAATGATTAGCCCTGTAATATAACATCTAACTTCTCCCATTGACTACAAACTTGACATGGTGGAATCGGAAACCACCTCAATTTTCATTCCCAAGAATATCATAATAGACACAGTAGTGAATATCAGTCCTGGCAATGGCAGGACTCAGCCCCATCAGCCATATCATGCCTTCTGTCGCCCAGGCTTCTGTGATCGTCATCCCACGAAACCCTTGCAAGGGAAATCCGACAGAAGCAGGACAGAAGACACAGAAGAAGAAGACCAAATTAGTTAGAGGAGGAACTTGGAATGTAAGGACAATGGCCAATGAGGGGTTGCCGTAATATTAAATAAAGAGGTGGGAAGAAGTGTAGTCACCATAGAGCAACCAATGGATAGAATATTACTCAGAGATTAAAGCAGAACTGATGAACTTGGTCATTGTTCAGGTATACATGCCACCGAGCAATCCTAAGGAGGAAGAAGTCGATAGGATGTACGATGAGTTAGAGGATATAATCGCGTGTTCTCCTGCAGGGAAACATTTGATAGTGAAGGGGGATTGGAATGCAATAGTAGGCAAACGAAGAGATGGTGAAGAGGTGGTGGACTACTATTTACACAAGAGGAATGACCACGGGGAGAAAACAATTGAGTACTGCTGGAGATGAGGGTTAATCACCACCAACACATGGTTAAGACACCACAAAAGGTGAAAGTAAGCATGGAAAATGCCAGGTGACTCAGATAGGAATCAGTTCAATTATATTCTGGTTAGGCACAGGTTTAGAAACAGTGAGATAAATTCACACAGCTACCCAGGAGCGGATGTGGACTCTGACCATAATTTAGTAGTTATGAAATGTAGCATCCGTTTTAAAAAGATAAGGAAGGGGCAGCAGGTTAGGAAATAGAATGTAGAAGCATTAAATGGATTAACAAGGAAGGAGTATCAGTAGGCTGTATAGGAAATCATGGATGATGGTAAAGAGCCGAATACTATCGAAGAAAAATGGGAATGTATCAAGACAGGGATATCAAAGGCCACAAAAGACACTATATGATCTGTTAACAGGAAAATGATATGGAAACCATGGATCATGGATGAGATGATTACAAAGCTGGATAAAAGAAGAAAATAGAAGAATGTAAACAGAGTTAGGCAAAATGAATTCCAAAGAGTTAAACAATAAATTGAGACGGGCCACAAATAAAGCAAAAGAAGCATGGTGGAATAAAAGAGTGTGAGGATATGGAGAGTTTGCAGGAGAAGGGTGAAATGGGTGTACAATATAGCAAGGTAAAATCACTATTGAGAAATAAGAAGGGAAGATCTGTACTAACAGCTAGAGATAAATTGGGTAGGATAATAGTTTAAATAGAAAAGATCCAAGAGAGATGGAAGGAATACATAAAAGTACTCTACGGTAAAGAACTTAGGCCAACAAATGCTACTTGCAGAATTGGGAAGGGTTTCAATCACCGAAACAGGGAAGCAGTCATCAAAAGATTGGTTGTGGGAAGCAGTGTGAGCAGGGATGTGATAATTAAGGAAGGTGGGGGATTTGGTGGAATAGCGGTGGTTATTCATGCAAAGGGAAAATATGTTCGTGCATTCACCCACGTAGATGGCAAAGCAAGAGTTACCGGAGAGGTGATATATACTGTTTTTTGAGGTGCAGGTGGCATTGGGTTGGGAGTTGGTAGTAAGGGAGGTGAAGGGTCTTAGGAGATTGCAGCATTTGCAGTGCGGGCGGTTGCATGGTGCGGACAGAGTCGGGGAAGAGAAAGGGGTGCTCGCAGGTGTTTAATTGACTTCAAGATGACTCACAAGTTTGACGGACATTTAAACAAAATGGAGGGACAATGTGGGAATAAAATTGATGTGGATTGACTGTTGTTAATAAATGGGAAGAGTTTATAGATTATATGTTTAATTTTGTGGGTTCCAGGGAAGAAAGTGGTGATAACACTAAGGCATTTTGGGTGGTTTGGATTAGGGAGAGGAATGTAATGAGTTGACCATTGGAGAATTTTAGTATTCCATAATTTTTCACAGTACCTACATTTCAAAGATATATATACACACATATATATACACATGCATATACGAGGTGTGTTCAAAAATTAACGGGAATTTTAATTTTTCAGACAATAATATTTATTTTTTCTTATACATTGATGTTGTCACCTTCAAAGTAGACCACTCTGAAATCCATCTCAATACGATGAATAATCCTCTCTCTTAGCTGTCTATAATATTCTTAGTAATCTCTATCATTGTAATTTGAACGTTATCGTCATTATCAAGGATTTTTCAATTACACACACCCCACTACTCCTATCGAATACTCTCTTCATGGATTCCTCGTTTTCTGTTGATACTTCTTTCATATACGAGGTGTGTTAAAAAAATTAATGAGAATTTTAATTTTTCAGACAATAATATTTACTTATTCTTATACATTGATGTTTTCGCCTTCAAAGCAGTCCCCATTGGAGATTGTGCACTTGTGCCAGCCCTTCTTCCAATCCCTGAAACACTTTTCAAACTCGATCTTTGAAATAACCTTTAGTTCTTTCAGCAATGTGCTTTTAATGTCATTTACGGCTGTAAAACAACAACCCTTCAAGATTCTCTTAATTTTTGGAAATAGGAAAAAGTCATACGGAGCCATATCTGGTGAATATGGAGGCTGGGGCATTGTTACAGTATTATTTTTGGCCAAAAATTCACGTACAAGCAATGAAGTGTGAGCTGGTTCGTTATCGCGGTGCAAAAGCCATGAATTGTTTTCCACATATCCGGGCGTTTTTTTCGGATTGCTTCATGCAAACGACGTTGAACTTGTAGGTAGTACTTCTTATTGACCGTTTGACCTGGCGGCAGGAATTCATGATGTACTATGCCATTAAAATCACAGATCACAGTGAGCATAACCTTCACGTTCGACTGCACTTGTCGAGCCTTTTTTGGTCTTTGCGAGCCAGAATGCCTCCACTGGGACGATTGAGCCTTAGTTTCAACGTCATATCCATAAACCCATGTTTCATTAGTTGTTCATATATTGTTGTAGTATTCACTTAGTTGTTATGAAATGTAAAGTCAGTTTCAAATCGATAAGGCAGGGGCGGCGGGTTAGGAAATGGAATGTAGAAGCACTAAATGGATTAACAAGGAAGGAGTATTAGCAGGCTGTAGAGATAATCATGGATGAGGGTAAAGAGCTGAGTACCATCGAAGAAATATGGAGATGTATCAAGAAAGTGATATTAAAAGCCGTAAAAGACACTAAGAAACCATTAATGGGAAATGGATAGGGAAACCATGGGTCACGGGTGAGATGATTGCAACGATGGATGAGAGAAGAAGATGGAAGAATGTAAACACAGAGTTAGGCAAAAAGAAGTACAAAGAGTTCAACAATAAATTGAGACAGGCCACAATTAAAGCAAAAGAATCACAGTGGAAAGCGCAATGCGAGGATATGAAGGCAAGATATGTGCTAACAGTTAAAAATAAACAGGGTAAGATAATAGTTGGCACAAAAAAGATCCAAGAGAGATGGAAGGAACATACAAAAACACTTAATGGTAAAGAACTTGGCCAACAAGGTTAGACATAGAAGAGGAACATGACATAGAGGAAGATAGCTTAGGTCCAGGTATACTCGAAGACGAGATAGAAAAGGCATTAAGGGAGATGAAACTAAGCAAGGCCATTTGGGTGGACAACATTCCTGTGGAACTATTGAAAGGTTTAGGGAAATGTGGGAGGAAGACTATTTAAACTTATTCGTAGTGTCTATGAGGAAGACATCTGGCCGGAAGACTTCGTAAAAACAGGGTTCGTTCCTATTCCGAAAAAAGTAAAGGTTATGTCATGTGAGGACTACAGAACAATAAGTTTGATATCCTATGCTGCTAAAGTTGTTTTCAGGATCATCAACAAAAGGATAGAGAGTAAGGCAAATGATTACATAGGGGATGATCAGTTTGGGTTTAGGAAGGAGAGAGGTACGCGTGATGCTATTGCAGTAATGAGATCACTAATCGAGAGAAATAAAGAATACAATCAGGACATATTTTCCTGTCTTGTAGATTTTGCAAAGGGTTTGATAGAGTTTAACTGGGAAAAACTAATGAGTATATTGCAGAAAATAGGAATAGATTGGAGGAACAAGAGTCTAATCCGTAACCTGTACATGTCCCAGACTGCTCAGGTGCAAGTGGGGAATGGAGAGTCCGGATGGCCAATGCTAGGAAGAGGTGTAAGGCAGGGTTGCCCATTATCGCCGGTGCTGTTTAACGTGTATGTGGAGGAAATGATTAAAGAGGCATGGGAAGAACTGGAGGTAGGAACGAAAGTCGGAGGGGAATTCGTACAATCGGTTAGGTTTGCTGATGACCATGCATTAGTTGCTCAGTCAGCCAAGGGGTTGCAAGCATTGCTGAGTGAATTGGAGGTTCAGTGCGATAGATATGGAATGAGAATCAATATTAATAAAACAAAGGTTATGCGATTTTCCAGAAAGAAAAAGGCTAAGATAAATATTAAAATAGGTGGGGAAGAAATGGATCAGGTAGAATAGTTTACGTATCTCGGAAGTGTTTTGGACCTATACGGTTCAAGTAGTAGGGATGTAAGGAGAAGAATTGCGCTAGGCAAAGAGGCTTTCACAAGGAGGAGGGAGCTGATGAGGGGGATGATGTGTAAGGATGTTAAGGAAAGACTCGTAAAACTTTGATATAGAGCGTAGCTATGTACGGTACGGAAACGTGGTCGCTGAAGCAGGAGGATAGACATAAATTGGAGGCTTTTGAAATGTGGGTGTGAAGAAGAATGGAGAAGGTGAAATGAACTGAAAGAAAAACAAATGAGGAAGTACTAAATATGGTGGGTGAGGAGAGGGGCTTGTTGAGAGAAATCCTACGGAGGCAGGAAAAATGGATGAAAGGCATATTGAGCGGTAGTGGAATGTTGAAGAAGGTAATAGAGGGGAGAATGTTCTGTAAACGAGGAAAAGGTAGGAACAGGATAGGGATGTTGGATGGGATGAAGGGAGGAAAGAAGTACACAGAGATGAAGAGGGACCTGATGTACAGTAGGTTGCTCGATTGTGTTTTGTTTGGAGTTGCAAGTTAATTATGTGATAGCTGTGTCCATCGCATGAAGGTAGGTTGGTTAGACCAGGAAGACCCGAGAAGATCAACGCTGAAGAGCAGCAATGCTGGGCAGCAAATAGTGGCAGCGCGAAGAGACACTGCACATACCAAGAATCCGCCGAGAGATCATTTTCAGCTGGGCACTTATCCGGCCTATGACATCCAGATCTGCGGATCTTTTACACCACTTTCATTAGTAGTAGTTTTCGGGTTTTTAGGGTGCATCGACAGCAATGGTCATTTTGCACCACTGTCAAAACTTTCAAATCCACCGGTTATTTAAAATATAATAAAACAAATAAATAAATAAATAAATAGTTATTTAAAAAACAAACAAACAAGCAACATTGTCAAGAGTGGAGACTGCGACTAAAATTGCCTCATTAGGCCAGTTTCGCTTAAAAATAACAAAACTCTCTTTAAGGAGTTGGGGTCATCCCCTAAAATATTACTCCATTCTCCCCTTATTTGGAATTTTCCTCTGGCCATTGAATATTTATTGCACTCAGTCAGGATATGTTTCACCGTCAGGGGCAAGTCACATTCATTGCAGCGCGGTTGAACTTTTCCCTCCGTAAAGAGGTACGAGTGCGTAAGGGCAGAGTGCCCTAACCTCAGGCGCGTGACAAAGACCTCTTCCTTCCGATTTTTCCGGATGGAAGAGGGCCAAGCCGAAACGACCAATTTTACTTCCCTGAGTTTGTTATTTAAGGACCACCAAGCTTCTTTCCAATGGTTTAGGACCAAACTCCACAAGGCGGCCTTTATGTCCTCCACAGGTACCAAAGAGGAATCGGTCTCAATTTTGCCCAGGGCTTCCTTCGCTGCTTTGTCAGCTTTTTCGTTGCCAGGTATTCCCACGTGACCAGGAGTCCATATAAAGGATACCCTGCTACCCTTTCTCTGAATAGATAAGAGGGTATGGTGGATCTCCTGAACTATCGGGTGCATTGGTGAACAGACCGAAATGGATTTCAAGGCACTCAACGAGTCCGAACAGATGAGAAAAGAGCCGTTATTTTCTCTTATCAGTTTTAGGGCGGTTCTTATGGCTGAAAGTTTGGCTGTGAATATGCTGCAAAGCTTGTTTAGTTTTTCCTTCACAACTCCATGGTAACGGGAGACGACCTCGTAGGCACATGCTGTCTCCGACTTAGACCCATCGGTGTAGACCGGGACGAAGTCGGGGTGCGATCCGAGAAAGGCATTAAAGAATCCTTGATATTCGGAGTCGGTCGTGAACGCTTTACAGTGCGCATGAGGCATTGACTAAAAATTCGGCTTTGGCGTCAGCCAAGACAGGGCATGATTGAGGAAAGGTGAAATTGAGTCCGTGAATAAAATCGTTAAAACGAACGGCCAGGGGCCTAGTTGCCCTTCTCCGCCTGTTAAATAAGTCTAAAAATCTTGAGTTAAAAAGAATATTAAAACATGGGTGGTTCGTCATAGATAAAACTTTACAGGCGTAGTTTCCCATCAAAATCATTCTGCGGGTTGCCAACGGAGGTTCCCCTGCGTCAGCCAGTATGCTTGGCACTGGGCTGGTTCTAAAGGCCCCAGTGGCCAACCGTATCCCGGCATTGTGGACACATGTCAGGGGTCTCAGATAAGACTCTCGTCCTGAAGAGTATATTATTGAACCATAGTCCAATTTTGACCGGACCAGGCTTCGGTATAATAGAAGCATCGTAGTGCGGTCTGCTCCCCAGGTGGAGTGGGTTAGGAACCTTAAAACGTTGAAGGTTTGGCGACACCTCTCGCGCAATACCCGTACATGCTCCCTCCAGTATAGTTTTTGGTCGAAGGTCATCCCGAGGAAGTGGACGGTATCCGCAAATGGGAGATTCCAGCCCAGCAACCTCAGGGTCGGTGGTGTGTGCTGTCCGCGAAGACGGTGGAAATGCACACATTTCGTTTTCTCTGAGGAGAAACGAAATCCATTCCTTCGCGACCACTCTCCCAGTTTATTTAGGGTCACCTGGGCTTGCCTGGAGGCATTTGCCAGTCGTGTCGACCGGCAAAATATGGCTAGATCGTCTACAAAGAGCGATGCCATTACCGGGGCATTGACGCATTCCGTCACATCATTAATGGCAATGGCAAATAACGTCACGCTCAGCACTGATCCCTGAGGTACTCCGTTCTCTTGTTTAAACGATCGGGATAAAAACTTTCCGATCCTGACTTTAAAGGATCGGTCAGTTAAAAAATTATTGATAAATATGGCCATATTGCCTCTGAAACCCCACTTGTGAAGCATGTTCAGAATTCTTTGTCGCCACACACTATCGTAGGCCTTCTCCAGGTCAAAGAAAACACCTACGACGTGTTGGCGTAGTAGAAAGGCTTCCTGGATAAAATTGTCAGTGCACACAAGATGGTCTGTCTTGGACCTATTAGGGCGAAAGCCGCACTGAGCGTCGGAGAGTAGGTGTCGCCTCTCCAAGCACCAAACAAGATGACTGTTAACCATTTTTTGCATCACCTTGCACAGGCAACTGGTGAGAGAAATGGGACGATAGCTCTTCGGGTCGTTTCTATTCTTGCCCTGTTTAGGAATGGGTATCACCACTGACTCCCGCCAGGAATTTGGGAATCCACCCTCAATCCACAACTGGTTGAGGGTATTGAGGACCTGCCCCAACCCTGATTCCGGAATATTTCGGAGAAAAGCGTTGTGTATTTGGTCTAACCCTGGCGAGGTGTCATGGGAGTCCTTGATGGCTGATTGGAGTTCCCAGAGCGAGAAGGGCACATTATATTCTGCCGGTGTTGGGCCAGCATCGAAATTAAGCGGGACACTCTTGCACCACCTCTTAATGTTGGTAAAATTGGCGTGATAGCCTTCGTCACTGCTGTTGGCCGCGAACTGCTTGGCGAATATATCGCCTATTTCATGGGGTGAAGTCACCACTTGGCCGGCTATCAGCAGAGGCGACATGACGAAGGAGCCCTTGGACCCGGACATTTTCTTTACTTTGTCCCATACCTGACTGAGTGGGGTTCTGTGGTTAATCGTCGAAATGTATTTTATCCAGGAAGCCCTCTTGGCCTCCTTAACGGCCTTTCGAGCTCGCGCTCGTAGGCGGTTGCCAGATGCCAGATTGGTCGCCGTGGGGTATTTTTTAAAAATATTCAACGCCTTTTTCCTAGTCCGGATCGCCCTGTCCCAGTCCGCGTTCCACCAAGGAACGGAAGGTCGATTGAGGCATCCGGACTTACGAGGGACACTTTCGGTAGCTGCCGCTACCAGCGTTGAGCTAAGTGCCTCGACGTTGTGCAACGCGTCGAGACTAGCGTCATGTTTGTATTTAAAATGGGTCTTGAAAAGCGACCAGTCGGCTTGGCTGATACGCCAGTTTTCCGGAGGTTTACAATTGTGAGAGGAAAAGTCTTTTGCGAGCAGAAGAGGAAAGTGATCACTCCGACAGAGATGGACGTGCACGGACATCTTCACCTTTGGGGCTAGGCTTCTAGAGCATATAGAGAGATCTATAGCCGAAAATTCCCTATTAAAACTGTTAAAACGTGTTTTTTCATTTAAAAGAAACGGGTTAAAATCCTCAATAAAATTGGATAAAATCCGTCCTCTCCTATTGCTTCTGGTCGTTGGGCCTCCCCATAGAGTATCATGGGCATTGAAGTCGCCCATCAAAATAAATGGCCGAGGTAGCTAACGGACAAGGGCTTCCAGGTTACACCGTGTCACCGGTGCACCCTCCGGCAGGTAGACGTTACATAACGTCACCGTTTCAGGGGTGTGCACCGTGACAACCACCGCTTGAAATGGTGAGTTCAGTTGGACTCAGGAGGTGTAAAGGGCCTCGCGAGTCGCAACCGCTACTCCTCCTTGGGCACGTTGTCCACCCGTGTCATCCAATCTCTAAACAGTGTAACCCTTTACAATACCCTTGTCTGTTTCCTTAAAATGGGTCTCCTGCAGACATATGCAAGAGGGGTTAAAATCATGAATTAAAACGGCCAGCTCCTCCTTGTGCCAATAAAATCCATTGCAGTTCCACTGCAGTAAAAACGTCATTAAAATGTTAAAATAAGTATATAAATAAAAAATAAATAAGCTAAAAAGTGGCGAGATGACCGTCACTTCAGAGGTCATCGCTTAAAGCGATATTTCCTTTTCCACTCACTGGCGAGGACCCCCGTATCTGAGATACTATGGTCCTCCTCCGGAACCTCCAGTTTTTTTGGCTTCACCGGAGACGTAGGGGATGGTGTCCCTTCACGTCCTTTCGGCGTGCTCCCCTTGGTGGTGTTTGGCGGGCTCCTCTTTGTAGGGCCCACCTGGGCAGGGGGCTCGTCCACCTTAGTTTTACACTCTTTTGTGCATTTAGGTTTTCCCTGGCGTATCTCAGGGGCGCTATCCTTAGGAGCGTCGGTTTGCGTAGAGATGGTACACTTTGGCAAGGGGATTGACAGGAAGGAAGCAAAGGAGAAAGTTGGGGCAATGAGCGCCCTATATTTTCTCCTCCCTTCCATATATGGAATTTTTTGATCTCCATGACTTTCCTCTCCTCTTTCATCTTCGGACAATCGCGGGAGTACACTGGGTGCGCACCCTCGCAATTGACGCAAAGAGGTTCTGAGGAGCAATCTTTACTCTCGTGCGACTCCTTGCCACAGAGCGGGCAGGTGGCCTTGCCCTCGCAACGCGACGTGGTCGAAGCGTTGGCACTGAAAACATCGCACGGGGTTGGGAATGAATGGCCTCACTGGGACCGATTCGTAACCCACGAACACCTTCTCGAGAAGCCTATTGCGCGCGAACGTCAGGATGACAGACGTGGTGTTGATTGTCTCACCGTTGCGCTTCGTGGTAAGCCGACGACAATCAACCACTCCCTGAGAGAAAATCTCTTTCTTGATTTCATCGACTTCCACATACAATAGGTCGTAGTGACTTATCACCCCACGACAGGAGTTCAGAGTGCGGTGTACCTCCCCCTTTACTGGGATGTCATGGAGCTTCCCCATTGCCAGTAGCTTATTGCTCTGATGGTCGTTGGCAGTTTCAATAAGTAGCGTACCATCTTTGAGTTTCTTAACGCTCCTAGGATCTCCTGGAACGACACTTGAGAGAACTCTTCTCATTAGAAAGGGTGACAATTTTTTCAAGGTGTCACCTTCCGTTGCACAAGACATTATTAGGTACCACTTACATGCGGCAGTAAAGTATCTCCCCCGCTCGAATCCGGACGGGATCTTTTTGTTGGTGGAAAGTTTTTTCCCCCATAATAAATAATAATTCATCCCTCGGCCTCCCCACCCACCATGGAGCCACACATTCGGGACGCCGCTCCGCTAAACCGGAGCGCTCGCCAGGGCTAACTCGAGGGATATAGCGCTTCAGGAGTGGTTGTCTGTTTCGGGGTGCATCTTCGATGCAAGGGCCCACCAAAACCCCTACATCTCCGACCTCCCTACGCAGACCCCCACAACCTTGGCACTTGCCACCGGAGCAAGAATGCGACGGAAGCCGATTGACCGGGAGTGGGCAGCTCCCGGCCTCCCGTTTACACGAAATCCGGGGCCAAAGCTCCAGAGTCCATACAGGGCATCCGACACCCTGCTGGGAACCAGAGGGCTCACCCTCCAGGATCCCCTTCTCTCCCTTACAGGTCTCCAGGCACGGCAAACACCTGGGCGGATCGCAGGCCAGTTGGTATGGCCGCACACAGACAGTGGATCCACGGCACTGTCCGGACGCATCCCTTGCTGGCTAGAGGTTTGTTTTCGGGGTTTTCTCCCCGCCCTTTTCATCGCCTCTTACGACAAGCAGGGATACTGTGGGAGTATTCTCTATCCCGCTACCCGCGGGGGGGACCACTTTCATTAAACGGAGTACACTTACGTCTCGCTGCGTCGCCTCCTTGCATCTGCGTTGGAACAGGCCCCAGCTTCATCCCTTTCCATTCTCGCTATGGCGGCCGTCCTGTTCCCTGGTGCATCCCGTCCTGGATCCCCCGTGGACCAGGATGGATTCCAGCGTCCGCCAGGCAGTCAAGGTGGTCGGACCAGTTTTTAAGGAAACATCCACATGAGCTCCTCGCTCCTATGTTCGCAGCCCGTTCACGCCACTCATCGACGCTGCGATGAAGCGAGCACGAATGTCGGCGGGCATCTTCGTCACCATTCCAACGCTGTTTCTTTCGCTGCCCTAGCGCCCGAGACCGACTCATCTAAGTCGGTCATGGACACGGACCCTGCTCCGGTTCAGTATGCTAGGGAGGCTGCTGCTTCACCGCTGCCACGTCCCAGCCGCGTCATCGTCCAACTCCGCTCGTTGTGTACGACATGGAGGACGTACGAGCATTCTGAGATCTGATCCGATCCTCTGTATCGGATCAGTCGTTCACCGTAGCGTACGGGGACACTTCCGCCCGGGTGCAAACCCGGGCATTGGACGATTTCCGGAGTCTGCGAGCGGCCCTGATAGCTGCCGACGGCCAGATGTCCACTTGGGGAGTCGGCTACAACATCCTCTGTGACGACCTCTTCCTTTGTGGAGGAGTCTCCAGTAGGTTTACTCTGAAGACGTCTCGTTGTCTAATACGGGATCTCCTGGCGTCTCATCTTGGTAACGGCAGATCTTATATTCTTCCTTGGGTTCTTCTATGGTGGAAGTGTGGCTGGGAGGTCAAGACTAGCAAAGGGCCGTTTGTGGCGATCCCATGGCAAGACTTGCGCCTCGGAGATTCCTCGAAAGGCAGTGAAGTCAGAATCTGCCGCTTCTTCGAAGAAACCCCGGGCTATCTTCGGGAAAAGGTCATCCAGCGATTCCAGATTCCCATCATATTGCATATTTGAGATGGGTTCGTAAAGGCCCCGTCCTAGTATGCACCCAAGTGCAGCGTTCTACACCACCTAGATCCGAGCAAGAACTGTCTTCGACACTGCAGACCACACCGGCGATGCGTACGTAATCACTGGGAATACGCATGTCGGGAGTATCCGTTTGGTGTCCGTGCTTAGGACAGGCGGCTAAAGAATTGGCCAAAGCCGACTCAGCGCCGCAAAACCTTTGGCACAGGCACGCTCACACTGGGACTTCCAGAGGAGCTTGCAAAGTGTCTCGTTGACGGCAGCGACCTTAGAATTTTTATCCTGGAGGAAAGCTCGGAATTCTTCAAGCCGGCGGTTTCCGGTTGACCTCGTGCTTGCAAGTCCCTCCAAAAATGTCAGGAGCAGCTGTCCTTCAGCTGAGGCGATATATCTCCGAAGGGTTCTGCAAATTTTGGCTAGGGTTTCCCATAGCTCCTTATCCTCGTCTGCTATTTGGACGTGAGCGTGAGAGACAGATTTTGTAGGTTCAGTAGAAGATCTCGAAATGACGACTTCGCTTTTCTCTTCAGCAGTCTCAGTTCTACTTGATGGCGGACTCACGACAGTTTCGTCCTTATCTAGATGGAATGAGGGCGGAAGGGGGTTCAACTTCCTTCTTTTTGTTCTTGGGAGCCTCCAATTTCGGATCTCTCTCCGCATTGCTAGCATCGTTCACTGTAGTCGCTGCAGGGGGATTGCACGCAGGTTCCTCTACGTTGACAATCTCCAATGGTGGCGATGAAGGAGCGGCTTTTTCACTGGCTTCCGTCCCCTCAGTCGAGTCCTCATTTCTCCCCGTAAGCATAAAGGAAAAGGTTACCGTTCCATTCACAAGCTTACAGGGTTATCAGTTTTGCCGGAGTCACTAGTTTCGGCTTCCAGGTGGCCCAGTGAGGTGCCGGTGCCTTTCCAGATTCTCGATGTCATTTGCAGGGCTTCTAGATATGCCGGGCATTTCCTTGCCACCGCTGCATGGCCTCCGCCATAGTTTATGCATTTTGTTTGATCCGTTCTTGACATGCTGCATTCATCAATGTTGTGCTGGCCAGCACACATAAATCAGAGTGGAGCGCACCTGCATGCAACTGCAATGTGGCCAAAGCGTAGACTGTTCAGGCATTACGTCGGGCCACCATCCCCTCGGTAGGCTTCCACCGTCACCCTGCAGTGAAGAATGGTCTTCATGTCCCCGGGATTTACAGCCCTCGGCGTTTTCACGACGGTGCAGACGTGACGGTCAATGAAAACTGGTTTCCCAGCTTCTAAAACAGACATCTGCCGAATGCTATGAACCTCGTAACCCAGCTGCACTAATGCAGCTGTCACCTTCGAAGTCGGCAGCCATCGAGAGATACCTTTTAGTAGGTATCTTACGCCTGGGATCCTGTCAATTGGGTGGGTGTGAAATTGAATTTTCATGCCCGTAAGGAGTTCCACCACTGCTCGGTGATCCGGGATCGTTTCCACGAGAAGGCGAGTTGGAACACTCCTAGCCTCCAGGATGCATCTTTGTCCAATTCGCCCCTCGAGAGCTGCGATAACCTCGTTTATCCGCGTCACACCGTACATAACGACGGCCGGGATACACAAGAGTTGGCTGCGACAGAAGAAAGAGGAGTGCTCTTCTTCCTTTCAGAGATGACGGTAAAGCCATCATTCCCGGTATGACGGTAAAGCTAGCTTCCTCCGATGATAGCGCAGATTCTGCGCCGTCATCCTCCATGTCCTTGCTTGTGGTCTCCGAAGAGTTAAGAGAGGGCTTCCCAGAAACCTTTCTCTTAACACCCGATGTCGAAATCTCCATAGGCGAGGAGTCAGCGTTGGAAGTCTCCTGGCCCTGAAAGGATTGCCAGTCAACGGCGCCGTAGTTACCGACCCGGTGGCTGCGCAAAGGTCCGCAGTCGACGTTTCCTGTGGGAACATCCTCTGCAATTCTTTCTGCGTGATTTTTCTGAACGACGAGGAATTTTCTCCAGCGGAGGATGAACGCCTATGTCCAGACATCCTCGCCTCGGCCGCTGGGGGAAGGTTTCCCCAAGGGTCTCCGAATAATCGCCTTCCAAGTCTCCAAGTCCGTACTGCTTGCTCGTCACCAAGCAGTGAAGTACTTCCGTTTTCTGGGGAGTCGGGGAAGAAAAGTCTTATACTTTCAGAGGTCTCTCCCCGTGCCATCAGCTTGACGACCTCGAGGACCTTCGCGCACTGGGGATCGACGCCCGTCGCGGTTGCCAACTGTCCTGCCAAGGGAAACCCATCGGCGTTTTCGTCGTGGCAATTTCCCTGGCATCTATGTGGACCATCTCGGCTATCAAAGCGTTGCGCTGCGTAGGATACAACGTGGTGACGGTACGCCTCTACGTGTACCGTGATCCGAAGCTTTGCCATCGCTGCTCGGGCTTTGGGCACGGCAGTTTCTTCTTCTCGGCGTCCCCCAGACGTTCGCTGTGCTCAGGTGGCCACTCGCTGCAGGAGTGCCTGCGTACGGACAAGGAAAAGCTGTGACGGCGATCACGCCACTGCTCCTGCTGCCGCCGAGAAGACGCAGAAGGCTGCTTCTTCATCCCCCGGTGCCGCACCAAAACCCGCTTCCTTGGGGACAAGGAATGCCTCGTTTGGCGGCGACGCATCCCGCGGCCCGGCTCCGCAGCGCCCTTCACCTCGGCCGCGCCTCAGCCTGAGCTTCCCGGTGCTTCCAACTGCACCATCTACTTCGGAGAGTGCTGCGTCGCTTGGCGGGACCATGTCCACTTCCGTCGCCGCCGACGGAGACCACCTTCTGAGCGTCCTCGGGACGCTTGCTACCATTTCAGCTGCCCTGCAGTCTCGCCTGCAGTCCTTTCAGCGACGTTCCAGCAGTTGCCTGCTCTTTTAGCCGCGCGCCATTGATAATTCCCTTCCAGGACTCCGTTACCTAGTCATCGCGTCTTGGAATGTGGAAGGCTCCGTGGCAAAGACGACCCCAGAGCTACTTTCGTTCCTGCATCGGAAGAGGTGCGAAGTAGCTCTCTAGCAGGAAACTCACCTGGTCCCGACGAATCGCTGGACCGTTCCCGGCTTCACCATCTTTCGCGATGACCGGGCGCGCCGACGAGGGACGGCGATAATGGTCGCGAATCATCTGCGTGCACAGCGATTTCCGCTGCAGCCTTTCCTTTCGACGGAAGTCACCGCCATTGGCTTGGAATGCGGCGAAGGTCCTCTTCGTCTCACTTCAGTCTACATTCCAACGCAGGCGGTCCTTCGCACGAATAAACTTGCGGCGATCTTCGTGGGATCCATTTCCACGATCGATGCGGGGGATTTCAATGTGAAACACCCGGACTGGCATTCTCGGATATGAAACAACCGGGGATTGCACCTGCGGTAGTGGCTTTCGTCGGAACGAGTTGCGATCATCAGTCTTCGTACGCCTTCTCATTTCGCTTTTTGCGGAACGAGCGACGTCTTGGACATCGCTGTGCACAAAGCATTGCCGACGGCGCTGTTTGCGAGAGCGTTGCACGCGCTCCATAGCGACCATCGCCCGGTTCTTCTCCAACTCGCGAGACGCCCGCTGCTGCTTTGTAGGTTAGAAGGGGGTGGCTAACGTAGTTCCACCTTGTCACCCCACATTGGCACTCCTGCTTGGCAACGTTCCCAGGTCTTCTTAGCCGGCAACTCTGAGCAGAGGGCATCTGTGCTAATCCGGTTGTCGTAGTGTTAATTCTCAGTATTGCCCCCCCCCCAAAAAAACCTCCACCCCCACCCCTTGGATTTCCCACTGTTCCTCCCTGCCTCTTTGACTCCTCCTTTCAGCCTTCCCCTCATGGAATTCCCCTGTCTCCTTTTCCCCCTTTCTCCCCCCCTTTTTCCCTCCTTCAACCCCCCCCCCTTGTTGCAACTATACATGTGAAGAAGATACGCACTTGTGCTCACACCTGATGATGACGTGAAAACATCGAAACCGGTAGTGTCGAAATAAAATATCTAGTGGAAAATTGCAATACCCGAATTTAAAGGATCGGTCAGTTAAAAAATAATTGATAAATATGGCCATATTACCTCTGAAACCCCACTTGTGAAGCGTGTTCGGAATTCTTCGTCGCCGCACACTATCGTAGGCCTTCTCCAGGTCAAAAAAAACACCTACGACGTGTTGGCGTAGTAGAAAGGTGCGCACAAGATGGTCTGTCGTGGACCTATTACGGCGAAAGCCGCACTGAGCGTCGGAGAGTAGGTGTCGCCTCTCCAAGCACCAAACAAGACGATTGTTAACCATTTTTTCCATCACCTTGCACAGGCAACTGGTGAGAGAAATGGGACGATAGCTCTTCGGGTCGTTTCTATTCTTGCTCTGTTTAGGAATGGGCAACACCACCGACTCCCGCCAGGAACTTGGTAATCCACCCTCAATCCACAACTTGTTGAGGGTATTGAGGACCTGCCCCAACGCTGATTCCGGAATATTTCGGAGAAAAGCGTTGTGTATTTGGTCTACCCCTGGCGAGGTGTCATGGGAGTCCTTGATGGCTGATTGGAGTTCCCAGAGCGAGAAGGGCACATTATATTCTGCCGGTGTTGGGACAGCATCGAAATTAAGCGGGACACTCTCGCACCGCCTCTTAATGTTGGTAAAATTTGCGTGATAGCCTTCGTCACTGCTATTGGCCGCGAACTGCTTGGCGAATATATCGCCTATTTCATGGGGTGAAGTTACCACCCGGCCGGCTATCAGCAGAGGCAACATGACGAAGGAGCCCTTGGACCCGGACATTTTCTTTACTTTGTCCCATACCTGACTGAGTGGGGTTCTGTGGTTAATCGTCGAAATGTATTTTATCCAGGAAGCCCTCTTGGCCTCCTTAACGGCCTTTCGAGCTCGCGCTCGTAGGCGGCGGTAAGATGCCAGATTGGTTGCCGTGGGATATTTTTTCAAAATATTCAACGCCCTTTTCCTAGTCCGGATCGCCCTGTCGCAGTCCGCGTTCCACCAAGGAACGGAAGGTCGATTGAGGCATCCGGACTTACGAGGGACACTTTCGGTAGCTGCCGCTACCAGCGTTGAGCTAAGTGCCTCGACGTTGTGCAACGCGTCGAGACTAGCGTCATGTTTGTATTTAAAATGGGTCTTGAAAAGCGACCAGTCGGCTTGGCTGATACGCCAGTTTTCCGGAGGTTTACAATTGTGAGAGGAAAAGTCTTTTGCGAGCAGAAGAGGAAAGTGATCACTCCGACAGAGATGGACGTGCACGGACATCTTCACCTTTGGGGCTAGGCTTCTAGAGCATATAGAGAGCTCTATAGCCGAAAATACCCCATTAAAACTGCTAAAACGTGTTTTTTCGCCGCTATTTAAAAGAAACAGGTTTAAATCTTCAATAAAATCGGATAAAATCCGTCCTCTCCTATTGCTTCTGGTCGTAGGGCCTCCCCATAGAGGATCATGGGCATTAAAGTCGCCCATCAAAATACATAGCCGAGGTAGCCGACGGACAAGGGCTTCCAGGTTACACCGTGTCACCGGTGCACCCTCCGGCAGGTAGACGTTACATAACGTCACCGTTTTAGGGGTGTGTACCGTGACAGCCACCGCTTGAAATGGTGAGTTCAGTTCGACTCGGGAGGTGTAAAGGGCCTCGCGAGTCGCAACTGCTACTCCTCCTTGGGCATGTTGTCCACCCGTGTCATCCAATCTCTAAACGGTGTAACCCTATAGAATACCCTTGTCTATGTCCTAAAAATGGGTCTCTTGCAGACATAAGCAAGAGGGGTTAAAATCATGAATTAAAACAGCCAGCTTCTCCTTGTGCCGATAAAATCCATTGCAGTTCCACTGCAGTAAAAACGTCATTAAAATATTAAAATAAATATATAAATAAAAAATAAATAAGCTAAAAAGCGGCGAGATGACCGTCACTTCAGAGGTCATCGCTTAAAGCGATATTTCCTTTTCCACTCGCTGGCGAGGACCTCCGTATCTGAGATACTATGGTCCTCCTCCGGAACCTCCGGTTTTTTTGGCTTCACCGGAGACTTAGGGGATGGTGTCCCTTCACGTCCTTTCGGCGTGCTCCCCTTGGTGGTTTTTGGCGGGCTCCTCTTTGTAGGGCCCACCTGGGCAGGGGGCTCGTCCACCTTAGTTTTACACTCTTTTGTGCATTTAGGTTTTCCCTGGCGTATCGCACGGGCGCTATCCTTAGGAGCGTCGGTTTGCGTAGAGATGGTACACTTTGGCAAGGGGATTGACAGGACAGAAGCAAAGGAGAAAGTTGGGGCAATGAGCGCCCTATATTTTCTCCTCCCTTCCATATATGGAATTTTTTGATCTCCATGACTTTCCTCTCCTCTTTCATCTTCGGACAATCGCGAGAGTACACTGGGTGCGCACCCTCGCAATTGACGCAAAGAGGTTCTGAGGAGCACTCTTTACTCTCGTGCGACTCCTTCGAGTCGACACCGATCACCGACGACAATCCGACAAGCCGACGACAATCAACCACTCCCTGAGAGAAATTCTCTTTCTTGATTTCATCGACTTCCACATACAATAGGTCGTAGTGACTTATCACCCCACGACATGAGTTCAGAGTGCGGTGTACCTCCCCCTTTACTGGGATGTCATGGAGCTTCCCCATTGCCAGTAGCTTATTGCTCTGATGGTCGTTGGCAGTTTCAATAAGTAGCGTACCATCTTTGAGTTTCTTAACGCTCCTAGGATCTCCTGGAACGACACTTGAGAGAACTCTTCTCATTAGAAAGGGTGACAACTTTTTCAAGGTGTCACCTTCCGTTGCACAAGACATTATTAGGTACCACTTACATGCGGCAGTAAAGTATCTCCCCCGCTCGAATCCGGACGGGATCTTTTTGTTGGTGGAAAGTTTTTTCCCCCATAATAAATAATAATTCATCCCTCGGCCTCCCCACCCACCATGGAGCCACACATTCGGGACGCCGCTCCGCTAAACCGGAGCGCTCGCCAGGGCTAACTCGAGGGATATAGCGCTTCAGGAGTGGTTGTCTGTTTCGGGGTGCATCTTCGATGCAAGGGCCCACCAAAACCCCTACATCTCCGACCTCCCTACGCAGACCCCCACAACCTTGGCACTTGCCACCGGAGCAAGAATGCGACGGAAGCCGATTGACCGGGAGTGGGCAGCTCCCGGCCTCCCGTTTACACGAAATCCGGGGCCAAAGCTCCAGAGTCCATACAGGGCATCCGACACCCTGCTGGGAACCAGAGGGCTCACCCTCCAGGATCCCCTTCTCTCCCTTACGGGTCTCCAGGCACGGCAAACACCTGGGCGGATCGCAGGCCAGTTGGTATGGCCGCACACAGACAGTGGATCCACGGCACTGTCCGGACGCATCCCTTGCTGGCTAGAGGTTTGTTTTCGGGGTTTTCTCCCCGCCCTTTTCGTCGCCTCTTACGACAAGCAGGGATACTGTGGGAGTATTCTCTATCCCCGTGCCCGCGGGGGGGCAAAATATCGTTCCACCGCCAAAGGACAGACAGCTCCCACCCTTAATTTCAATTTGCTCAACGCCTTCTCATCAATGTCGGACGATGAAAAAAGGAATTCATTAGATCCCTAATCTCCAAGTACCGTGAAATTCTGAATAATACCAGTACCTCCGCCCTCCACCTAATGTATCTTCCCAGGAGGCTGACATTCAGTCTATTCCACATCAAGCCGTCCCTCCACATTCAGAAATACCTAAAAGAAAGCAACCTGTCCTATCTAACTTAAATGTCAAACCCAAAATAGTAACAACCGGTTCACCGCCCTTTCCAATCTAGCAGATAGTGATCCTATTTCGAGCGCACCTGCTGCTAATGTCGACTACTGTAGGTATCACCCGCAAGCCAAAAATTCCACCCTTTCGAGTTGCGGATACCAACAACTGGGCTGCACTCAATGCCGAAATTGCCAAAATACCATCTATTCCCCCCATCTGCTATTCCACTGGCACGAACTCTGCAGCGATAGAATGCTTCACCGTGGAAGACTACCGCAAAGTAAGCGATACACTTAAAACCATGTCTGTTCCTTGCGTAAAGTAGCAGCTACCGAGCGAACGTAAAAAGGAGTGCTCCCTCAGGGGCCTCTTCCCGTCGATTAAAGACGAGGATATCCTTGAGGAATTAAAACAGCAAGGTTTTCCAGTGATATCCGTAAACAGAATATGGGCCACCCAGCCATCCGATGCGGAACGTGCCGCAGGCCGACAAGCAGTTGACACGTACCCCACAAGGACATGTCATGTAGTTTTTCACAATTCAGTTGACGTACAATCCCTTCTGTCTAAATCAAAACCTGCTGGTCTCGCTATAAAATTTGATTGTTTTAGAAAATCCCCGCAACCAGTCGGATTCCATAGGTGCCAAGGACTAAGCCATACAAAAAATCACTGCACCCTTCCTCGTAACTGTCCGCATTGGCGAAGCCCACGCCACCTCAGAATGTACAAAGACTAAGGATTCCCCAGCAACATGCTATTCATGTAAGCAAGACCATACATCCAACTATAGGGGATGCTTGGCCCACAAGAACGCTAAACAAGCAATGCTTCTTCGCTCAGGAAACACCCATCGCCTACCTACTGCACCTTCACCAGCCCATTCGCAGCCAGGAGGAAGAAAGCGTCGTCCCCCTATAAGCAGGAAAAGAAGATCCCTACCCCAGACGGAAACCATTGTAAGTAAGCCACACTGGTGCCCGTTGTCCTTTGCCCGTTTCCCAAGTGAGTCTTGAAAGAATTAGCGTTGCAAAGATGGCCCCACCGGTGGAGGCGTCCGATAGCGGCCATTATTGCAGCATCGCCGAAACCATGAGGATAATTATTCAGCCATCTGACGGGGATAAAAGTAAATTGTGAGTTTGTGGAAAATATCGATGTAGTATTCGACTTAGTTAATCCCTCAGCATGACAGATTACTGAAATTTGTAAAAGCGCGAATAACGGGAGAAGCACGATCCAAATTAATGTTAAGGCACCAGACCCATACTTGGGAGAAGGTCTAAGGGATTTTGGAGAATTACGTGATTAGACAGACGCTAGACTTCTATGCCTGCGCTGTTTAATCCTAAGCAAAACAAGGGGGAGAGCATCGCAGCGTGGGGGTCACGTATCGACAGTATGCAAACGGAATTGCGCGATGCAGCCCGTAGGTTCGCGAAACCGAACGAAGAAGTAGGGTAGCCAGCGTTGGTGAACCATTTAGCAAAGGCCTGTTTCGTTCAGTGGGTGGAGAACGAAAGGATTCAAACAATAGTGCGTACTGAAGGGGAGACGTTACCTCTGCCAACAGCAATAGAAGTGGCTTTAGAGGAAGAGAGCACTCTTTTGTCCGCTATTGAGAGGGGTAAGCCATCCGATGCTAGAAGCCCCTTGCGAAGGTGCGATAATTGTGGCAAGCTGGGCCACGTAGCCACCAAGTGCTATTACAAAAAGATGAGATCCGTTGAGGAAAAGGGAATACGAAAAGTAGAGGGAATTAAGTGTTTTCGGTGTGGGAAGCACGGACACATGGCAAGAGAGTGCCGTCTTAAAGTCGAAATGCCCCGAAATTCCTTATCTGCAGGAGGAAGACAAGTAAGGAAGGCCGAAGGAGAGGCTTCAACCCTCAAACGCCTTATGCAGATAAACGTGGGTAGCTTATCTGGAAACAGCGGAGGAGAATCGATAACATTGAGTTGATCTGAAAGTAAGAGCGGTAAACTAAGCTTATTGCTAGACACGGGCGCTGATGTAAGTTTGGTAAAATTAACCTTAAAAAAGGGTACCTATTATTATCCGGATGAGAGGGTAAAGGTGAAAGGCATAACGGAGTCTCATAGAAACCGAGGGAAGAGTGACATCAACATTAGAAGATCTAAGGAAAGAGACCACGTTGGAATTCCAGCTAATGGATAACTCCCGTTTTTCTCTAAATTTTGATGGAATTATGGGAAGACTTACTGGGGGTATTAGGCGCTGTGATATACGTAGGGCAAGGAAAGGTTTTCACGAGAGGGTTAACCATTAAAATGGACAAGAAAAAGGAGATGGAATATAAATCGGCCAAGGGGCAAAAAATAAGAATCCCTGCTCGCTGTGAGCATGTTATAAAGGTACCTACTAACTCTCAGGGAGAAGTGTTAGCAAGGGAAAACGTAAGGGACGGTGTGTATCTGGCTGAAGCATTGACAATTGGGGTGGATGGAGAATGTATGGCCAGTGTAATTAACACGACCGACGACGATGTCGAATGTGATATCTCCGAGGGCCCTGCAAGAAGTAGATGTAGATTCCCAACTCACTGCACCAAAACTGGGAGAGGGCAGGGCCACGAGAAATGAAATATTAAGAAATTAATTACGACTAAGCCACCTTAGTCGAGAGGAATCAGGAGTTTTTGGAATTATGTCAAAGTTACAAGGTTTTTTCTTGGCGGGAGATAAACTCGTCACCACCACGCCTGAGGCGCATGAAATTTCTGCGCCCTCACGGGGAGAAAATAGTCCAACACAGGCCCATATCGCATTCCTAAAGTGTACAAAAGGGAAGTGAGCAGCCAAATACATGATATGCTGAGGGACAGCATAATTGCACCTAGTAAAAGTGCTTGGAATTCACCGATCCTGGTTTTTCCCAACAAAGCGGATGCCTCCGGGCGGCAGAAATGGAGGATTGTGGTGGACTACCGCAAATTGAATGGCGTGACTGTTGGTGATGCACTTCCGTTACCCCTCATTACGGAAATACTGGACCGATTGGGGAAGGCAAGGTATTTCAGAACTTTGGATCTTGCCAGCGGTGACCACCAAATCCTTATGGCAAGTAACGATCATAGCAAAACCGCTTTCAGCGCTTCCAACGGTCACTACGAGTTTAAAAGGATGCCGTTAGGGTTAAAGGGTGCCTCTGCTACCTTTCAGCGACTCATGAACACTAAGTGGGCTCCAGGGTTTACGATGCTTTGTATATTTGGATGACATGGTGATCTTTGGAAACGACTTTAGCTCTCATAACGAAAAGTTAAAAGAAGTATTAGGAAGACTGAGGGAATATGGATTAAAACTGCAGCCAGAGAAATGAGAATTTTTGAGGACCGAAGTTAACTACCTCGGACACGTTATTTCCGAAGATAGCGTCAAACCTGATCCTGGTAAGGTGGAAATGGTTAGCAAGTTTCCACGGCCGGAAAATACTAAGCAGTTGAAGAGCTTCCTGGGATTAGTAGGCTACTATCGGCGATTCATCCATGAAGTCAGTCAAATCGCAAGACTTATGCATGAATTATTGAAAAGGAAACTGAGTGGAAGGATAGCCAAGAAGAAGCGTTCCGGAAGTTGAAAGAAATTCTAGTGGAGGAACCGATCCTGCAATATCCAGACTTCTACCCTTTCGTGTTGACAACGGATGCCAGTAATAAAGCCTTGGGGGCCATTCTGTCGCAAGGCACGCCGGAAAAAGACCGGCCGATCGCGTACGCATCCAAGACATTAAACAAAGCAGATATGAATTACTCCACAGAGGAGTTATTAGCGATCGTGTGGGGAACGCGTTACTTTCGACCGTATTTGTCCGGGAGAAAGTTTACTGTAATGACGGATCATTAACCCCTGACTTGGATTTTGAATGTTAAAGATCCAAGTTCCGGAATGATGCGGTGGAGAATCAAGATGGAGGAGTCAAGATGAACTATCCAAGTATACCGAAGCAGTCCCTATACCTAATGAAGAGGCGTCAACTGTAGCGAAGGCTTTCGTAGGGAAGATAATTTTGAAGTACGGAGCGCAAAAATCGACACTGACTGACCAAGGCACCAATTTTTTGAGAGACGTCGTTAGGAATTCCTGTCGACTGTTGGGTATTAAAAAGTTTAAAACCACTGTATATCACCCACAATCCAACGGAGCCTTGGAGAGGAGCCACCGGACGCTAGTGGAGTTTTTGCTATACTTCATCGCAAAAGACCAAGACAATTGGGATGTTTGGACACCCTCTGCTGTTTTTGTCTTCAATACAACACCCCATTCGTCTACCATCTCTACTCCCTATGAGTTATTGTTTGGTAGAAAGGCTAACATACCAGGACTCTCGCAAAAGGAATCTTCTGATACCCATTACTGCTACGACTTCGTGAAGGACTTGAAATCAAGAATGCAAGAAAGTTGTTCCAAGGCGAGGAATTTATTGTTGGGGAAAACGAACAGAAATAAGACTGCCTACGATAAGACCAATCCGCAGCTGTTTGTTGAGGGTGACAAGGTCCTATTGTTTGACGAGACAGTGAGGGGGCGGTCGAAGAAGCTTTCCTCTCAATGGGTAGGCCCCTTCTCGGTAGTAAGACTAGACGGGGTGAACGTGGTCATTAAGAAGACGAAAGGGAAAGAAGTGCAAGTCCATTCTAACCGACTGAAACTTTTTCTGACTCTCCGTAGGTGGAGTGGGGATAGCCGCCTTACCCTTTGTTTGTTTGGTGGTAGGAGCGATGACCGCTCATTATCTCCAGGAAGAATATAAACAAACCCCAGGACTCTACTATGACCACAACGGAGAGGTGGAAATGTACAATAGTGAGTGGAAAGTGGTCGCTTATGTTAGCCTCGGAGAATTAGAAATGCAATGACCGTCGCAAGGTACGCATAAATGACTAGCCAGTTTTGCCGCTTATATCATCACACGCATTGGATTCATCTAACCGAATGTTTAACTACGGTGCCGATGTTGGAGGTTAGTGTTAAACTTTGATAGACTAAAACGGTTGATCTCACAGTTTTCTGTAAGCAATGTAAGGAAAAGGAGAGGGCTTTTTAATTTTTTGGGTGAAGTTAGTAAGGTGTTATTTGGCACCTTTGATGAGGCGGACGCTTTATATTACGTGGACCAGATTAGTAGACTAAAAGATGACCAGTCTAAATTCCTCACCATTGCGCAAGAAGATGTGACATTTATAAAATCCACAATAGCCGCTGTAAATGGCACCCTTGCGAATGTGCAAACGAACGAGAAAGTGTTGTCACGTGGTCTAAACGAACTAAGAGGATATGTGAATGAAGTGACGAGAGAATTGGTGAACCAAACCAATTACATAACAATGACACGTGCGTGGCGTGAGGTCTAATATAGTGACCCGTAATTACGAGATAATACTAGACGCTAGAATCAACGCAAGGCAAGGAGTGTTACAACCGTAAATAGTTAGTCCGGAAGAAATCTTAAATGTGTTCAAGAGAGAGCAGGCGAACATACCCAAAGAGCTATCCCTCCCCTTTCCCCCTAGTGGCTTACAGCAACACTGTTGAAATTGTTATCTTTAGACGTTTTCCTGTCTAAGGAAGTGTTAGAGTATGTGTTGTGTCTACATCTTAGTAACCCTAGGAAATTTCACGTATACCATGTTCTACCTCTTCCAACCCTGGTGAACCGAACTGTTGATAGATTCCTTTTCATTCAACCACACAAGGATTACTTCCTAATTGACAAAATGAAAAGGTATTACCTTAAATTCACAAGGGAGGAATTCGCTAGCTGTAAATTGATTGCAGGAAACTGGAGTTTGCAAACAATCACACCCCTTGCAGCTGTTGCAAATTCATGAGGACTGCGAAGCCAGTATGTTACAACTTGACACTGAGATTTCCCCTCTTTTTGAGCGTAGGATTGTGGAATTAAATGAAACTGTGGGTACAGGTGGCCTCAAATGAGACAAAAATTGACATTTCTCAAGTATTGTACGGGATTTGGGTTGGAACCGTTCTGCAAGGGCAAATGATCGCAATAAGTAATCGTACAATGAAGGACCTCATACTTCCATTCGCCTAAACCTTCGACTATTGCACTGTTGTGTACGAGCATGTGTGGGCAAAAATACAGGTGCACTTGCCCCTGCGTAACTTGGTGCAACACGTAGATGACTTGAATTATGCAAGTACTAAAGTAACAAACCTTGAAAAGCTAATTGCGGACCAAAGCCGAGAAAGTAATCACACAGCGCATCACTTAAACCTTTCCATACTGAGTTATTTATGCCTGTGTGCAATATTTTCAAGTACTTGTGCATAATCTTCAAACCAAGAATTGAGTGAAATTCATTCTGCAAATGAACAAATCACAACTTCATTTAGGGGTGAAGCCAGTGCCGGCAATGAAAGTGCAGGAATGAACTTGACACAATGAGAAAATACTGTCCAAAATTATGTACGTGAAGGACTGTAATCGGGTGAACGATGACTGGTGTAGGCCATACCATAATTAAAGTTTTAGGAATTATGCGTTGTAGGTTACTCAATCTTATCACTGTAAAAGGAGCAAGAAGTAGAACCGTTTTGTTACTATGATCGTGCTCGGATAAAATTAATTGTGTGATACAGAATGTAATTTTAATATGATTTAAGATGTACGCACATATGAAGAAGTATGCACGACGTACAAACCTTTTATATTATATTTGGGGATTACTGTTGTAATTATCGTGTCAATGAATGGATAGGTCGAGAGAAACAACTTTAATTTGTTTCTCTCTGATTAATCGGGAGGTGTAGTATACTGACACACCATCGCGATGCCGATGAGTCACGGACATGTGATGCTGAGTACGGATGCACCGATAGCGTGATGAGTAGTGCCTCTAACTAGGAGAGCCTACACGGGTGCAGAGGGCAGACTGATAACGCCTCATGTGAGCGTGAGACTCAGGACTAGAGGGCAGAAGTAACTTTGCAGCTAACAAAAGTTGATTAAGATGAGACGCCGAAACGAAGGCGTCCTTTCGTGCAGTGGTCCGTCCCGGCGTGAGAGAGGCAAAGGTGGTCGCAGCGTCAGCTGCACAAGAGAAAAACAAGGGAAGGGGTTTTGCTTTCAGTAGATAGGAAAAGGGGATTCTGGCACATTTACACCGGATATCCGCCATTTTTGTGTGACGTATTACGGATGTCCGCCATTTTTGTGTGAGATTTAAGCGAAACAAATGAATAACAGAGTCACTTGAATCCGATGGTGTCTCCGTCTGGTGTGTGAAGCGTATAAATGGTGTGAGGTTGGGTTGGGATGGGTTGGGTTGAAAATGGGTTGGATTGGGATGAGTTGGGATGAAGTTTGGTTGAGGTTGGGTTGAGGGTGGGTTGGGTTGAAGTTGGGTTGGGTTGAAGTTGGGTTGGGTTGAAGTTGGGTTGGGTTGAGGTTTGTTTGAATTGAGGTAGGGTTGGGTTGTGATGTGAGGTGTTGACGCGGGGTAGGGGGGGGTGTTTGGTTGGAGCGTAGGTTTTTTGACGTGTGTGGTGTGCGTCGCGGCGTGCGGTTTGTGGAACGATCGTGCCGAGAACCCCATAAGAATAAGGTTTACGTTTGCTTTAAATACATTTTTTGCGTTGTTCAATCTGCGGAAAGTTTATGCGGAATACCACCTGATGTGGGTCGCTACCGGACGATGTTTGCTGCGCGGCTGTTGTGCTGGTACTGGTGGGGTATTGTCGGATCGGTGGGGATGGGGTGGGATCAGGGTGGGGCGACGTCTCGCGCATGCGCAGGGGTGTGACTTCTTGGGCACGTTAGGTGTGGCTTCTTGGGTATGCGGGGTGTGCGGTGAGGCGTGTCGAGCATGCGCGAAGTTTCAGGGGTGTGGGGTGAGGTGCCATGGTGTGGGGTGAGGTGTCATGGTGTGGGGTGAGGTGTCATGGTTTGGGGTGAGGTGTCATGGTGTGGGGTGAGGTGTCATGGTGTGGGGTGAGGTGTCATGGTGTGGGGTGAGGCGTCACGAGCAAGCGCAAAGTTTTAGCGTTGTGGGGCGCGGCTTCTTGAGCAGGCGCAAAAAAAGGCATAACATTTCACTAACAATTTTTATTGAGTTCGGTATAATAACATTTGGGTTAACAATTGGACCTAAATTGATGAAGTGAATTGCGTATACCCTCTCTTCGTACTTGTTAATAATTCTAAGTTCTTTTAAAACTTGCAAACGTCAATCTGGATGAACAAGGAAATCCACCCGATAGCCTCTGCAGCTGACGAATTGGTCGCAATTCGGACAGTTCAAAACTTCGGGCCAACTCCGGTGACGGGAATGTTGAATTGAAATGCACTGAACACAATTCGCAAAAAAAATTGGACAGGTGCACCAAAGGTCGCCATTTTTCTTTATGCATGCTTCGTTACGCTTGGCGATGAATGTTTCCATATTCTTATTCTTTTAAGTGTATCTGGATCCATTTTCACGTGAATAAATAATGAAAACGATGGAATCTGAGAATTTTCGCATTTTTTTATAAAGTATAAATTCGAACAAAGTTATAGCAGTAATGCTACAATTAATACTACAGACGTAATACACCCTGTAATGATCTGAGTATATCCTTCAATATTAGTTCAACTCTAGAGTGGACTGTTAACAAATAAAAAATCCACTCGATCGCCTCTGCAGAAAACGAATTCGCAAAAGTTTGGATATTTCAATGTACTGATCACAGATAATTCGCATACACGTTGAACAGAGCACCAATTGTAATTAAATTCCTTTTTACGCTTTTTGATCAACTATTCGATTTTCTTCAAGGAATCCACTTAAATCCATCGGACATCATGATCAGCCTGGACGTAGTGTCATTATTCACCAGAGTGCCACTCCAGGACACTCTTTCTCTCCTAGAAAAGAAGTTCGACGCTGACAGTGAGGCTTTTTCACCACGCTCTTACTTCGACTTACTTCACCTTCGACAAATGCTACTATGAACAGGACGGAGTGGCCATGGGCTCCCCCCTGTCACCGGCCATTGCCAATTTCTTCATGGAAGAATTTGAGGAACATGCGCTCCAATCAGCCCCCTACCGGCCAAAACATTTTTATCGGTACGTGGATGATACTTTTGTTATCTGGCCACATGGAGTTGACACCCTGAAGCCGTTCTTGGACCACATGAACAGCCGAAACCCAAGCATCCAATTCACTATGGAATCGGAGGAAGAAGGGAGATTGCCATTCCTCGACATACTCATCCAAAGGAAAGAAGACGGGAGTTTGAGGCATAAGGTTTATAGGAAGCCGACTCATCCCGACTTATACCTGAACGCAAAAAGTCACCACCATCCAGCACAACGGTCGGCGGTTCTTCCATCCTTGCTGCATAGAGCCAAAGTCATTTCCGAGCAGCAGAGCCTTCCTGCAGAACTCGGACATCTGAAGAAGACATTCCGGGAAAATGGTTTCAGTCCGCGAGAAATCTCCATGGCCCTGAAAAGGGCCTTCGGAGGAAAAAGGGAGACACGTGAAGAAGAGCGGAAACCGGTGGCCAACGCATTCCTGCCGTACATCTCTACGGTATCTGCCAAGATTTCGCGCATTTTGCGTAATCATAACAAACGGACAGTTCACCTACCACACAAAAAACTAAGACAAGTCTTAGATCGCGCCAAAGACCCCGCCGGACTGAAATTGCCTAGTGTCTACAGCATACCATGCCAGTGTGGCAAAGAGTATATCGGTGAGACGGGAAGAACGATCGAAACCCGAATTAAAGAACATAAGCGTCATCTCCGACTACCAACCATCAAACTCGGCGGTTGCGGAGCATGCCATTGATTGCGACCACGGGATACGCTGGGAAGAAACCAAAATGCTCCACCATTCCAAAGGCTACTGGGACCGCCTCACCAAGGAGGCAATTGAAATACGGCTCTCTGAGAAAAACTTTAACAGAGACGAGGGTTTCAGCCTAAGCAGGACATGGGACCCAATCCTGAAAATGGCGGAAAACGTGCTCGGCCTCAGCCAATCAGAAGGGACCCAACATGACCACCGAGGATATATAAACCGGCACCTACAGACTGGCATCATCGGCCCTGATGACGATGGAAAAGGATTCGGCCCTACGTCGTGGATATTACGCCTCCCCACCTTTCTAGTGAACCACACTTTCCAGCGCAACAAGTGGTGGCTCATCCTCCAGGAGTCAGAAGTTTTTAACAGGAAAGTGGCCCTACCAAGAGCATGCGAAACCTTAACGGTTTATACCGACGCAACACCGACCCAAGAAGGGGTCGTAATACCAGTGTGGGACATCTCCCAGTCCTTCCCAATCCCGGAAGTATCGTAAATTAATGCAGCTGAATGCTACGCAGCTCTCCACGGATTACAATTGACTTTCGAACTCTTAAACCAATTGCAACTCACAAATGTTAAAATTGATATGTTAATAGACAATTCTACAGCAGTGTACTCCCTGAAAAAGGGCAAAGGTGTTATCTTTATGTTAAACCCCATTTTGATTGAAATGTATATGCACCTACTAATCAAGGAACAGCAGTCACACAGCGTGACCTGGTCCCTCATACCAACCGGCGACAATCTAGCCGATGAGCCCTCTCGGGCCGTGCCTGCCACTCCTTATATGCCACATGACGGCCATATTGGTCGACCGGGTATATAGGGAGTGGTCGGGGCGGACGCCGGGAGTTGGCTCATTTTGTGCTAGAGATTGGCATCGGCCGGTATCAGGGGCCAGCAGCAGTCTACGCCTACGTCGGCAGCGATGGAGATTACCCGGATGAAATCCCGAGAAGAATTCACTGCAATCCAGATATACACCGATTCAACCCTTACCCAAGGAGGAGTAGTGATCCCGCGCTGGATTTATCCAGATCATTTGAACTTCCAGCCGGATGGCACATATATGAGCGAGACATACGCGGCACTCTTTGGCCTCCAGGAAACCATTCTGCTGTTGAATGACCTGAATTTACATTATGTGTGTATTAATGTTAATGTGGATAACTCTGTCGCATTTTATACTTTACGACGTGGGACCGGAATTATGTTCCGTACCCGTCCTCCCTTGTTCGCTATGTATTTTCAGTCAATAAAAGAGATAGTCACAATTAGTGACCTGGTCCTGGATCCCCACGACCGAAAATCCGGCCGACGAGCCCTCTCGGGCCGTGCACGCCTTTCAATGTACCCGCCGGCCATATTGGTCGTGTGGGTATATTATCAGGCGAGAGCGGGCGAGTGAGTGTCGCAAAGCCATTTCGATCGGGGGCAACTCAGCGCCAGCAACAGAGTAAATTTCCCTGCGTAAAGAGGTGCGAGTGCGTAAGGGCAGAGTGCCCTAACCTCAGGCGCGTGATCGTGACCTCTTCCCTCCGATTTTTCCGGATGGAAGAAGGCCAAACCGAAACGACCGATTTTTTCTTCCTGAGTTTATTGTTATTTAGGACCGCCAAGCTTCTTTCCACTGGTTTAGGACCAAATTCCGCAACGCGGCCTTTATGTCCTCCACAGGTACTAAAGAGGAATCGGTCTCGATTTTGCCCAGGGCTTCCTTCGTTGCTTTGTCGGCTTTTTCGTTGCCAAGTATTCCCACGTGACCAGGAGTCCATATGAAGGATACCCTGCTACCCTTCCTCTGAAGGGATAGGAGGGTGTGGTGGATCTCCGAAACTATCGGGTGCCTTGGTGAGAAGACCGATATCGATTGTACGGCACTTAACGAGTCGGAACAGATGAGGAAGGAGCCGTTAATTTCTTTTATTTGTTTTAGGGCGGTTCTTATGGCTGACAGTTCGGCTGTGAATATACTACAGAGCGTTTTCAGTTTTCCCCTCACGACTCCATGATAGCGGGACACGACCGCATAGCCACAGACGGACTCCGCCTTCGACCCATCGGTGTAGACCGGGACGAGTTCGGGGTGCGATCCGAGGAAGGCATTGAAGAGTCGCCGGTATTCCGACTCGGTTGTGAGCGCTTTACAGTGCGCATGGAGCCTTGACTTAATATCCGGCTTTGGTATTAGCCAAGGGGGATGTCTGGCGTAGGAGACGGGGCACACTTCAGGAAAGGTAAAATTGAGTTCCTGGATAAAATCATTGAAACGAACGGCCAAAGGCCTGGTTGCCCTTTTCCGCCTGTTAAATAAGTCTAAAAATCTGGAGTTAAAAAGAATGTTAAAACATGGGTGTTTGGTCACAGATAAAACTTTACAGGCATAATTCCCCATCAAAATCATCCTGCGGGTACCCAAGGAAGGCTCGCCTGCGTCAGCTAGTAGGCTTTGGACTGGGCTGGTTCTAAATGCTCCCGTGGCCAAACGTATCCCGGCGTTGTGGACACACGTAAGGGGTCTCAGATAAGACTCGTCCTGACTAGTATTTTATAGAACCGTAGTCCAGTTTCGAACGGACCAGGCCTCGGTACAATAGAAGCATGGTAGAGCGATCTGCTCCCAATGTGGAGTGGGTTAAGTACCTTAAAACGTTTAGGGTTTGGCGACACTTCTCGCGTAATACCCGTAGTTGCACTCGCCAGTTTAATTTTTTGTCTAGGATCAAGCCGAGAAAGCGGACGAATTCCACAAATGGGAGATTCCGACTCAGCAGGTTTAAAGTCGGTGGTATGTGCTGTCCGCGAAGACGGTGGAAGTGGACACATTTTGTTTTCTCCGTGGAGAAACGAAATCCGTTCCATCGCGACCAATCTCCCAGTTTATTTAAGGTCACCTGGGCTTGCCTGGAGGCGTACGCCAGCCTTGTCGACCTGCAGAATATAGCTAGGTCGTCCACGAAGAGCGATGCCATCACCGGGGCATTGACGCATTCCGTGACGTTGATTGCGATGGCAAACAGTGTCACACTCAGCACTGATCCTTGAGGTACCCCGTTCTCCTGGATGTGATATCCGGATAAATACTTGCCCGTCCTCACTCTAAATGTACGGTTTGTCAAAAAATTGTTAATAAATATGGCCATATTGCCTCTAAATCCCCACTTGTGCAACGTGTTTAAAATTTTTCGTCGCCACACCCTATCGTAGGCCTTCTCGAGGTCGAAGAATACTGCTACGACGTGTTGGCGTAGGAGAAAGGCTTCCTGGATGAATTGTCAGCGCGCACCAGATGGTCTGTCGTGGACCTCTCGCGCCGAAAGCCGCACTGAGCGTCGGACAGAAGGCGTCGTCTCTCCAAGCACCAGACGAGATCGGTTAACCATTCTTCCAATCACTTTGCACAGGCAACTGGTGAGAGATATGGGTCGATAAATGCTCGGGTCGCTTTTTTTCTTACCCGGTTTTATGATGGTTATCACCACGGACTCCCGCCAGGAATTCGGGAAACTACCTTTAATCCACAATTGATTGAGGGTATCGAGGACCCCTCCCAACGCAGATTCCGGAATATTCCGGAGAAAAGCGTTGTGGATTCGATCCATTCCCGGCGCGGTGTCATGGGAATCCGTGATGGCAGACTTCAGTTCCCATGGTGAGAAGGGCTCGTTGTATTCTGCAGGTGTTCTTGCTTCGCAGAAATTGAGAGGGACACTCACCTCGTTTCTTTAAGTTTGCGAAGTTTGCATCATAACCCTCGTCACTGCTGTTGGCCGCGAACTGCTTGGCGAAGGTATCGCTTATTTCCGGGGGTGAAGTCACCACCCGTCCAGCTACAAGCAATGGCGAGATGACAAAGGAGCCCTTGGACCCGGAGATTTTTTTTACTTTGTCCCATACCTGAGTGACTGGAGTCCTATGGCTGATTGTCTTGACGTATTCTATCCAAGAAGCCCTTTTGGCCTGCTTCACCGCCTTCCGAGCTCGCGCTCGTAGGCGGCGGTATGCTGCCAGGTTTGTTGCCGTGGGGTACTTTTGAAATATTTTCAGCGCTTTCTTCCTCGTCCGGATCGCCCTGTCGCAATTCTCGTTCCACCATGGGACAGGTGCACGATTTAGTGAGCCGGACGTAAGAGGGACACTTTCAGTAGCTGCCGCCACGAGCGCCGATGTCAGTGTCTCGACGTTGTGCAACGCGTCGACACTAGCGTCATGTTTAAATTTGAAATGGGCCTTGAAGAGTGACCAGTCAGCCGGGCTGATACGCCAGTTTACCGGAGGTTTGAAGATGTTAGGGGGAAAATCTTTCGCGATGAGAAGAGGAAAATGTTCACTCCCACAAAGATCGTTGTGGGCCGTCATCTTCAGCTTTGGTGCTAAACTTCTCGAGCATATAGAGAGGTCTATTGCTGAGAATTCTCCGTTAAAGCTATTAAAGCGAGTTTTTCACCACTATTTAATAAAAACAAGTTAAAATCCTAAATAAAATTAGATAAAATTCGTCCTCTCCTATTGCTTGGGGCCGTTGGGCCTCCCCATAGAGGATCATGGGCATTAAAATCGCCCATCAAAATAAATGGCCGAGGTAGCTGACGGACAAGGGCTTCCAGATTGAGACGTGTTACCGGTGCACCCTCCGGCAGATAGACGTTACATAACGTCATATTCTCTGGGGTGTGCACTGTGACTGCCACGGCTTGGAATTGTGTGTTCAGTTGGATTCGGGAGGTGTAAAGGGTCTCACGAATCGCAACTGCCACTCCTTGGGCGCGTTGCCCGCTCGTGTCGTCAAGTCTTAAAACAGTGTACCCCTTCAGAACGCCCTTGTCTAACAACTTAAAATGTGTCTCTTGCAGACAGATACAAGAGGGATTAAAAACGTCCGTTAAGAAGGCCAGCTCCTCCTTGTGCCGATAAAAACCATTGCAGTTCCACTGCAGTATAAAAACCATTATGGTTGTTTAAAAAATGCGCAGTGGTGGTTTTTCTTACAAGAGTCCGAGTTCTTCAACAAAAAAGTGTATCTCCCAAGACCAACAGAAGAAATCATTCTCTTCACCGATGCTACACCAAGACAAGGAGGGGTGGTGATCCCCGCCTGGAATATTGACCAAAGTTTTACTATACCGGAACTATCCTCCATCAACGCGGCGGAAACCTTCGCTGCCCTGCATGGACTATCTCTAACTTTAGAACTACTTAATGAATTAAGGTTGTTAAATGTGCACATCAAAATGTATTGCGATAACGCTTCGGCAGTGTGCAGCCTATCAAAAGGCAGAGGCATTGTTTTCCATATAAATCCTGTACTGATTGAAATGTATATGAATCTTTATATTAAAGCACATCAGTCACAAACAGTGACCTGGCCGTGGGTCCCTACTACGGCTAACCCGGCGGACGCGCCCTCTCGGGCCGTGCCTCTTGGTATGCGTGCGCCCGCCATATTGGCGGGATAGCCATATATACCGGGGGTGCGGGCTTGGCCCGGGAGTGCTAATCAAAAGTCCGGAGTAGCAACTGTGCGTAGGAGACTCGCAGCCAGCAGCAGTTTAGCCAATCACTCCGATGGAACATCAAGTGCTCTTTCCGGTGTTTCTTAATTCCAAAGAGTGGAGGAGGTCATAGACTAATCTACGATCTGTCACCATGGACAGAATCTTTTAGGACCCCAAAGTTCAGCCTTATGGGACCAGGGCGTGCCCTCTCGGACATCCCACATTCAGCTCAGTTAATCAAAATTGACCTCACGAGTGCGTTTTACCAGTTACAATTGCACCCCCGTTGTTGAAATTTTATGGTATTCGGTACCAGAACATCAAATTCGCATTCACTAGACTCCCTATGGGACATGCTCTCAGTCCGGCCATCCTGCAAAGATGGGCCGAGGAAGTGGGGCACGACGTAGGCCAGAAATTTAATGTTAAAATAATAATCTATTTAGATGACTGGCTAATTTTCAGCGAACATAAGTTCACAAGCAGAAACATCACCAGATATTTAGAAATAGAATATGGAATCCAAATCTATTACCAAAAGTCCAAACTTGACCCAGTCACCGAAATCAAATACCTAGGGGTCATTATAAAATCAGAGAACCTATCTTTAAAACTGACCCCAGGGGCAATCAAAAGAGTTCAAGTTATCCCACTCATCCCAGTGTTCTCATTGGTGGTATCTGCGTTTCTAAGTTGCTGCACTACTTCCGTAAGTTCTTCCAGGCGTTGTACCATGGCGTGTATCTGGTTCTCCATGTTGGTAGTCGTGTTTTCTTCTCCTCTTTCTGTTATGTCCGTTAACTCGACCTGGTACTGCAGTTCTGTTGAACTGTACAATTTGCTCCGGTTCTAACTTAAAACATTTTGGCAAATATACTTTTCGAGGAACTCTCCCGAAATTGATGGTGGCCAACAAGAAACCTACGTGTCTCGTACTTTTCTCTAAATGTTCAACAGTGTATTCTTCGTTTTCAATTAGCTCCTCTTTGTTGAGTCTCCGCCATCCTCTGCTGGTTCAGTAAATTTCTTTTTAAATTCATCTAAAAAAGTTTTTTAAATAGATATGAATAGCTTATTACGAAGAACTAAATATATATATATTTAATTCAAAGTGTATATGCTTATGGTATTGATGATTCAGGCGAAAAACTGGAACAGAGTACGAGAGTGTCGTGTGCTGGTAGTATTACTCATTTAATTCAATGTGAAAACTGTTTAAAATGTTGTTCAGCGAGTTGAATATATTTAATTCAAAGTGAATATGCTTACGGTGTTGATGATTCAGGCGGAAACTGGAACAAAGTACGAGAGTATGTCGTCGTGTACTGGTAAAGTTAAAATTGCTTACAATATTGTTCAGCGACTTTCCTTTGCCGAGGCGAGGTGCGACGTTCCTTCCAGATTTGGAATGTGATATACATCCTCCTTCGGTGACTATTTTTGCAAAAAATTCCACACCCTTCTTCTTACACGTTTATGGGTTATCACGCTGTTATAATCTTCTGCACGTGTGTTCCGAAAACGGGTTTCCCATATCGCACCGCACGTGTGTTCCATAAACGGCTTTCCCATATCCCGCAAGTAATTGGAGCGAAAATGCTCGAACGGATGTCTTCGAGAAAGCAAATTGTGAGAAGCATTGAAAAAATTATCGGAGCGAGTCACGCGAGTCTCTCTCCGCGGGAACGAATTATTTTTGCTACCGTGGGAGACGAAATTTGCGCAACTCTATCACTCGACTAAGCGAAGTCCTGTACAGATAAAGTGACCTTATAAATACCGTTTGCTGGAATAGAGACATCATTCGACAACATGGAACGTATTTGCGTCGACGTGGAAGTATTATACACTGTGGAAGGGTTCTTCGTCTGTAGAAACTGCGCACTATATAACACGATATTAGTGAGGGAGAAACGGAACGTCTGTTCGTATGTCTCCATTAATACACAGCCCTGCCAACTGTGTAGCGGATCCATCGTTACGTGAAGATCAAGCAACTGTTCTCCTTTGCTGGCACACCGACCCCTCGACTTGTCAGCGAGACGGTTGGAGCAGGCTACCCTCGACTTGCCAACGAGACGGTCGGAGCAGGCTGCCCTCGACTTGTCAACGAGACTTTCGGAGCAGGCAACGCGTGAACATACACCACCACCACCTCTACAGAGCATACTGCAACAGTTATTGATGGACAGAGAGGGCGTAAAAATGGTCCTTCCTAAGAGTGGGCATAACCGATAGGGCCAGTGACGTAGGCCGGGAAAGCCCCGTTCCCCGAGGACGGCTAGCGGCGCCCATCAAAGAATAAGGGTCCTTCCTGGGGGCCGGTAGAACCGCTATGGCCAGTGACGTAGGCCGGGAAGGCCCTACTCGCGGAGTATGACGTCTGGCGGCACCCGGAGAGGACAAGGGTCTTTCCCAGGAGCAGGTATAAACTCGGGTGCCAGCAAGGCCTCGCGGCAGTTGGGTCACGTTTGCTGAGACCGCGTCTAGCACGAGGCTTGTTACGCTCGACGTGACTTCGGCCAGACGAGTGGACAACCCCCGCCATCCGCCCTCGAAAGAAGTCTCCGCCGGGGCAACGTTCGCCGCGCCCGCGTTCCTCACTCCCTTGTCTTCCCCTCCGGTCCTGCACGGTAACATGGCTGACGATTGGGGATACTTTTGCTGTTCCCGCGTCTACCGCCGTTCCGCTGACACCTAGTGCCATCCTCGTTCGCATCCCGGTGCCTGGCTCTCTTTCTCTCCTATCGTAGAACGTAAGTCATGTTTATTGTACAGTGTCTTGATTTGGGGAAAATATATTCAATATGTTCCTGGGTATGTCGGCCTAATTACTTACTATCCAACCTTTGGACGCTCATTATGTCACCAAGAGCCCGCTGCAACAAATGGACCTGTTGCATCACCTCAATTTACAGTGTAGCAATGATTACTGATTCACAAGTAGCCTGTAGCGGCCGCTTCCGAATGGAACCAGTTTGCTACCGACGACTACCGCCGGAAGCTCGCCGTTATCTGTCGACGGTGGTGACGCGGAGGGTCAACAGAGCCCACCACCACGACACGAGTGAGGGGGCCCCAAAGAGAGTTCCGGGAGCCGTCGACGAGTACGCTTCTTCTCATCCGCGCTCCCTCGCTTCGCACCGCTCTGCTTCATTTTATACCGCGCAGAAATAAACTTGTCGCTAACGCATCGAGAGCATATTTATTTCGGACTGACCACCCTACTCCCTATAGTGGTGACCCCGACGTGATCCTCTTAAAGGAGAAACGTTAATTTTATCGAGTTCGCGCAGTCGTCGCCACGTGGTCCGTCCCCTACCAGGCTGCCGTAATGGAGGGCTCAAACGTTAGTCGTGTGACCATCAGAATCCCTCCGTTTTGGCCTGATAGGCCCGCGCTGTGGTTCGCACAAGTAGAGGTGCAATTTTCTCTAGCGGAAATAACAAACGAGGTTACGAAGTTCTATCACGTGGTCGCGCAGTTGGACAGTAGCCACGCGCAAGAGGTGGAGGACGTGATCATTAATCCCCCTGCCGAAAACCTATTTCAACGGATCAAGGAGTTAATCCAGCCGCTGACCTCCAGAAAACGTATTTTTCAGACGGGTTAAAATAGTTGGAGCATCGCTGGGTCAAGTGTATCGGGCTAAAAGGAGACTATGTTGAAAAATATCTCGCCACTTTTCCAAAATTTTCGTTTTTTCTTTTGTAGGCTAAGTACTTATCGGACTGCCCTCGTACACTTCCCTTCGTTCTCTTAGGCATCCGTTCGGCTTGGAGAGAGGACCTAGGAGCTACTCCAGCAGAACTCGTGTACGGAGAGACCGTACGACTCCCCGGCGAATGTGTCCACCGACACAGCCGACCTGCGGAGATCCTTCGACCTACGGCCACGCCTTGAGGCAGAGGATGGCATCGTTATCTCCGAGACCGGCGTCGCGCCACGGGGACCGGAAGGTCTTTGTGTACAAGGACCTGGGTTCAACGAGCCACGTATTCATACGCAACGACCGCGTCAGGGGCCCGCTACACCCACCTTACGATGGGCCGTACGAGGTGATACAACGTAGCGAAAAATATTTCAAGTTGCGCAGAAAGGGCAGACAGAACGGTGTCAATCGACCGCCTGAAACCGGCACACTCGATGTCTTCCCACGCCGAAAATGAATCACCACAGGGGCTACCACGAGAAATCACGGTTGAAGGCGAGCCAGCACCCAGCGAACCTGCTCCTGCTGAGCCCCCCAGGGACACCCGTTCCGGCCGCCGAGTCCACTTCCCGCAGCGTTTTAGGGAATATATTACCTAGAAAGCATTTCCCTGTGATTGTAACTTTCTTCCTTTTGCCTCCACACGTAGATGGACCAAAGGACTGCCAGGGGGGTGGTGTAGCGGCCGCTTCCGAATGGAACCAGTCTGCTACAGGCGACTCCCGCCGGAAGCGCGCCGTCATCTGTCGACGGTGGTGAAGCGGAAGGTCACCAGAGTCCACCACCACGACACGAGTGAGGGGGCCCCAAAGAGTTCCGGGAGCCGTCGACGAGTACTCTTCTTCTCGTCCGCGCTCCCTCGCTTCGCACCGCTCTGCTTCATTTTGTACCGCGTAAAATTTACTTGTCGCTAATGCATTGAGAGCATATTTATTTCGGACTGACCATCCTACTCGCTATAAGCCCTAAACTGTCAGCACGACGCAGTTTTTATTTAAATCCTTCATTATCGATCTGTATACGACCGTATTAATAAAGAACCATTCACATACCGTGACCTGGAAATGACCACCTTCTATCACCAATACAGCGGACAAGCCCTCTCCAGCCGTGCCTTAAAAATAATTGAAATTCCGGATAATAGCCTCCACGATCGTCTCACCTAAAAAGGCATCCCCGGAGAGTCAAAGGTAGCTAAGAAGCGTGGTCATTGCCTGGGGGAGGGCGGATAACTAACAGCAAACATTGGGTGGATTTGACTAGTCTATTTGTTAAGGTGTACACAACTGCGGCGCCGGTTCTCCGGCTGGCCACCAGAGGTGCACGCCCTATGGGCGCCGAGCGAAAACGCTTGACTCACGACCAGAGACACGAGGACGACAGCGCATGGAGCCCAGAGAGACAACCATGCTGTGCCACCGTGAGCCAAGACAGCCAACTACGCTCTGCTACCACGACCACGTGGCTGTGTTTGCAACGCGCCCTTTTCTGTATTTACAAGGAAATAAACTGAATTTCCAGCAGTCTGTCGAACTGTATATTAGTGGACCTTTTAGTCGAGTCACAATTGGTGACCCCGACGTGATCGGCAGAACGCTAATGAAAAGATCACACCGTATCGCTGTATTTTGCCCGTTCCGTTAAATTTTTGTACGTCTCGCGAGTGCTGTGTCAGTGCCTTGTTTTATATATTTAATTCTTCCGAAATATCGTGTGCATCATGACCGACCACGTGTCTGACTCGGTTGCAGTTTATGCCGAAGTGGACCGCATTTCGTTACGTGTTCCGCCATTCTGGCCCGAAAAGCCCGCCCTTTGGTTCGCGCAGGTCGAGGGCCAGTTTAGCCTAGCCGGTACAACCCAAGACTCCACCAAATTTTGGTATGTGGTCAGCAACTTGGACAATAGGTACGCCCAAGAGGTGGAGGATATGATAATTAGTCCACCGAACGAGATTAAGTAGAGCAGATTGAAAGAGGAACTTATTCGTCGATTGTCGGCTACCACAACAAAAATTAAACTGTTGGTAGAACGCGAGGAAATGGGCGATAGAAAACCCTCGCAGTTCCTTCGGTACCTACGAAGTTTGGCGGGAACCACAGTGTCGGACGACTTCCTTAGATCATTATGGCTTACGCGACTCCCATCAAACACGCACGCGATTTTGACGGCACATGAAGGGATCAACTTAGATGCGCTGGCGGCCCACGCCGACCGCCTGAACGAGGTGGTACCACGTGCATCGGAAGTGATACAGCGTCTTCCGGAGGTCAATCCGCCATTGCCGCCAACGGGCTCTTGTTCCGGTTCGTGCTCCGCCATGTTGGCAACCCTGCTGCACCGCATGGATGACCTGACGCGCCAGGTGGCATCACTCTCGGTTTCCCAGTCTCAGGATCAACGGGATTGGTCCTCCAGAAGACATCGGTCGCGATCCCGAAGTCGAAACCGCAGCAAATCCAGCAGGGGTTATTCGCCTCGCCAGCGTCCCGATTCCATGTTGGTATCATTGGAGGTTTGGCGCCGATGCGCGTAAGTGCATTTCCCCTTGCAATTTCGATCAGGAAAACCCCTTGGGCGGTCGCTAGACGCGGCTGACGACCTTAGCCCTATATCCAGCCGCCTCTTCGTGTCCGACGAAACCACCAAACTCCTGTTTTTAGTTGATACCGGATCAGATGTGTTTTTCCACGATCCCGGATAAAAGGGCCCCGGCAGAAAAACTACGAACTTTATGCGGCCAATGGATCTGTTATTAGCACATATGGGTCCATTGAATTGAAACTGAATTTTGGTCTCAGGCGCGATTATGTGTGGGCATTCGTGATTGCCGAGGTTACGAAGCAAATCGTCGGCGCTGACTTCCTGCAGCATTACGAGCTATTAGTCGACATGAAGAATAAGCGGCTCATCGATGCCGGCATTACGCTTTCCGCACCCGGCAAAGTTGTTCCCGGCCCATCCCACCATATGAAAGCGGTTGCGGGAAATTCAAGATACCACAGCATCCTTGCGTTGTTTCCGCAAATCACGCGCCCCCCTGGAATCTCCACTGAGCCGCAGCACAACACAGTGCACTACATCCGTACCACTCCCGGACCACCCGTCGCTTGTAAGCCCAGACGGTTGGCACCCGATAAGCTGGTAATTGCGAAGAAGGAATTCCAGATAATGCTGCAAACCGGGAAAGCGAGGAGATCAGAGAGTAGCTGCTCTTCACCCCTGCATTTAGTTCCCACGAAAGATCCAGAATGGAGACCGTGCGGTGCCTATCGAGCCCTGAATGCGAGAACCATCCCAAACAGGTATCCCGTGCCTCATATTGAGGATTTCTCACAGACACTGTCGGGTAAGAACATTTTTTCGACGATCGACCTTGTGCGGGCATACAATAACATTCCTGTTAATCCCAGTGATATCGCCAAAACCGCAATTACCACCTCATTCGGGTTATTTGAATTTCCTTTTATGGGTTTTGGGCTTCGCAATGCAGCACAAACATTTCAACGATTTATGGATAACATTTTGCGCGATTTTCCCTTTTGTTATGTGTACATAGACGACATTTTAGTTGCCTCGGAATCAGAGGAACAACATGAACAACACCTCCGGTTACTGTTTGAGTGTTTTAAAAAGCACGGGGTGGTCATTAATACAAGGAAGTGTGTTTGGAGCAAAGGAGGTGAAGTTTTTGGGGTATGTTGTGTCATCGGAAGGAACACGGCCGCAGCCCGAGAAAGTGCTAGCCATACGGGATTTTCCGTTGCCTAACAGTGTAAAAACTCTTCGACAATTTCTTCGCATGATCAATTTTTATAGACGGTTTATACCGGAGGCCGCCTTGCTCCAGGCCCCTTTAAACGAGTTATTGAAAGAAAATGTTAAGGGAAAAGACCCTATCGAGTGGACCCCTGAGTTGCGTCAGTGTTTCGACGCTTGTAAAGACGCCTTATGTGGTGCTACGCTCCTGTCCCACCCTGAACCCTCCCTACCCCTAGCAGTGTTCACCGACGCCTCCGACTTTTCTGTGGGTTCCGTTCTCCAACAATGGGCCGGGGAAGCTGGGCAACCCCTGAGTTTCTTTTCGAAGAAGCTCGACAAGGCCCAAAAGATCGCGAACTTCTAGCCATCTATAAGGCTATATTACATTTTAAATTGCTTTGAAATTTTTTTTTTCATTTTAAAGAGCTTTGAAAGTTATGGCAAATGTGTCCATCAGGTTTCCAGGAAAGCCATTATTTCTAAAATTTAATATAATGACACTACCAAGTATGTACATTTTTTACTGTGCATTATTTGTAAAAAAGAACCCTACTTTATTTCAACCAAACTCCTCGGTTCATGCTTATTTGACCCGTGGGAGTGAAAATATACATATTTTACAACAATTATGTGCCAGAAGAGATCCCCATCACTCAGCCTCGCTTATTTTTAACAAATTGCCTTTGAATATAAAACTTATTTCAAATATTAATGTTTTTAAGATAGAATTAAGGAAACTGCTACAGCCGAAGGGTTATTACAATGTACATGAATTTCTGTATGATAAGTATGGCAACATGTATGCTTTGATGTCTTGCCTGACAATGTTCTATGTCGCATCTATGACCTACAGAACAATAAAGATTATTATTATTATATTATGTGACGTTGCGGGTGGCGCAGCGTCACCTGCCCGATCCGCGTACGCGCGCCCATCTCGCGAGCCGGAGAGCCGCGTGGTGCCATCTTGTGGCGCCAACAGTCCACTAGCTCAAAAAGAAGGACGAGCACGCCTAGTGCAGGGAGTGCCGGTCGCCACGTGCAGCAGCCATTGAGTCGCGGGCCGCCGGAGGAGATAGACCAGAACTACTCTCGTCGAGGAGTCCGCGCAGCCAACGTAGGAAAGGTTGGCACACTGAGTTAGCACTGCGGCGGGTCATCTCCAGTGCACCAGAGCCTCGCTGAGGCCTGCTCTCAACAGCCGGCGGCTTGGTGACGAGCGATCAACAAGTGGCGGGCTCCGAGCGGCGACGATCAACACGCGCCGAAGGGCCCCAGCTCGAGCGATCAACAAGTGGCGGGCTCCGAGTAGCGGCGGCCATTACGCGCCGACGGGTCCCAGCTCACCGAGATCTCCAGCAGCCCGTCGCAGGCACCGGTATGCAGCGATCACCACCAGCCTGCGACACCCAGGGTAGGTGCGGTGCGCGCCGTGAGTGATCGGCCCTTACGCGACGTCGACCGTGGGTGCCGCCAGCGTTGCATGGCCTAGTCGCGATGGCCCGACGAAGGTGGAAAACTATGTCGCGTGGATGTACGGGCCAACGGGCCATGGGAATGGAGTAATAGTGCGACCGCATGCGAGTGTGTCGGGCAGCTGCGTTGTGTGGACGCGAAGTGTATCGCCACAATATGGCCCTGTTATATGCTTCCTGGTTGAATAAACTCCTATTTGTCGCAACGTGGGAATGGTAATCATTCATTGGCGCGCCCCCCTTTCCTTTTTCGGGTTGTTTCGCGATTTCCAGGCGCGAGAGGAGGCCCACCCCGGGGCATCAGAAAGGTCGCGGAACCGCCTTCGAGGCGAAGTCTCCGGTCAGGTGAGCATCGAGCGGCGCGACTGCGGCTGGCAAACACCAGCCTGGCGCCCTAAACAAGTAGAGTCGCGGCCATCCCCAGTGCGCGGTATCGGGGAATATATATTCAATTATTTAAATTAAATACCGCGTCACAATTATTATTATTAAACATTTTAGAAGGCCGCCATTTTGTAATTTATACGGACCATAAACCCCTAACATACGCCTTCAGGCAAAAGATGGAAAAGTGCTCTCCGAGACAATTTCGGTATTTGGACTTAATCGGCCAATTCACCACAGACATACGGCATGTTGCTGGGGAGGACAATGTGGTGGCCGATGCTCTGTCAAGGGTAGAAGTTTCGCCCGCGATTGATTTCGCCGCCCTAGCAGAGTCGCAAAAGACCGACGAGGAGTTGTTATAGCTCCTACGATCCGGGAGCTCTCTTGATTTAAAAAAGATCCGCCTTTCGGAAACCGCAAAGAATCTTCTGTGTGATGTTTCCAATGAGAGCGTGCGCCCCTACGTGACACCCCCATTTCAACGCTATGCATTTAACTCACTACATAGTTTGGCACACCCTGGTGTCAAGGCAACTATGAAACTGGTTACCTCACGTTTCGTTTGGCCCTCAATACGAAAGGATTGCCGTGAATGGGCAAAGCAGTGTGTACAGTGCCAAAGGTATAAAGTAACCAGACATGTTTTCTCACCCTTAAAAGAATATAGACTATTATAATAGACTCAATTCCACATAGTAATGCAGAATGTGAAAGAATTTTTAGCACAGTAACGAAGACAAAAACTCAGTTCAGGTCCATGCTTTCAGAAACATCTTTGGAGAAATTTTTAATCTTAAAAACCGTTCAGAAAGGTAAGTGCTTCGAGCAGAAATTTAGTCCAGAGTTTTTGAAGAAGGCTAAATCAGCTACTACGAGTGTGCTAAACAATTAACAATTTTAACAAAGAAGTATTGCAACGTTATCATAGTGCTCCGTCAAGGTTTGACCACGTTCATTTAGATATAGTTGGCCCCCTCCCACATTGCAGAGGTAATAGGTACTGTTTAACCTGCATTGACCGCTTTACTCGCTGGCCCGAAGCCTTTCCTTTGGAAGATATCACGGCGGAGAGTGTGGCGCGAGCTTTCTTTTCAGGGTGGATTGCCCGCTTTGGAACACCTGAACGGGTAACAACGGACCAGGGGAGGCAGTTCCAAAGTGCCCTTTTCCGGTGTTTAACTAGGCTGACCGGTACTACGCATCTCTCCACATCCGCATATCATCCTGCCGCGAATGGGATGGTCGAGCGACTTCACCGGCCAATGAAGTCTGCCATACGCTGTCAGGAAACGCAGCAATGGGTGGACGTGCTCCCAACCATTTAATTGGGACTGCGTGCATCATGGAGAGGATTTGGGAACCATGGCCGCTCATCTGGTATATGGTGAACCGATACGCCTTCCGGGTGAATTTTTAGCTCCCACTCCCCCACCAACTGTAGAGGATGCAACTTCCTTTGCCGAACAACTGGCGAAGCAGATGCGGAGTTTAACCTCACAACCAGCCGTACATCATGGCAGCAAGAAACATTCATTTTTAGGGATTTGGCATCAACTACGCATGTTTTTGTACGACATGATGCTGTCCGGGGCCCGCTGCATCCTCCATATGATTGACCATACCGTGTCCTTCAACGGAATGCAAAAACTTTCACGGTGAAGAACGGGGACCGTGAGGCTACCATCTCCATAGACCGATTAAAGCCAGCCTATGTCGTAGCAGAGGACGTCTCACGGGAAGCACGCGCAGCTCGGACCTTAACTGCTACACCAGTTGTACCACTCCGAGTACAAGAACCTTCTGGGCCCCAAGAGCGGCGCGTTCATTTTGCAGGGCCACCCCAAGCAGAGCCAATGCCTCAACCACCAGGATGCCCTCCTTCAGAGCACGCCAGACATTAACTATATAGGCACACCAGCCGGGCATGAAGAAGGATCAACTCTCCCTCCCATCTAAGGAATTTCCAGCTTTAATATCCTTGCCCTGATTTTTTATTTTATTTTCTTCTCATTTTAGATACTAGGGCTAATTTTTTTTTGCCATGAGGCATATCATTGCCAAGGGGGTTATGTGGCGCCGGTAGAATGTCAACTGTCGCCGGTTCTCCGGCTGGCCACCAGAGGTGTACGCCCTGTGGGCGCCGAGCGAAAACGCTTGACTCACGACCAGAGACACGAGGACGACAGCGCACGGAGCCCAGAGAGACAACCATGCTGTGCCACCGTGAGCCAAGACAGCCAACTACGCTCTGCTACCACGACCACGTGGCTGTGTTTGCAACGCGCCCTGTTCTGTATTTACAAGGAATTGAAACTGAATTTCCAGCAGTCTGCCGAACTGTATTTTAGTGGACCTTTCAGTCGAGCCACACAACCTTGGTATAGACGATCGGTATTTTGGGTTTCCGATCACCTGCCCTCTGGCTCCTCCGCAGGTAGCAGTTGCAGGTGATATTACAATTATCTACCACACCCATGTCATAGCTGGATGTGTATAAAGCCAGGTTGTACATGCCCACGGTATACTTGCTCATCCCCTAGATTCCCCACCTGCCAGTGTCACATTCGGGATACCAAGCCGCGAACTGGTGTGGTCGCCGGGGCTACCCAATGGCAGACATTTGCTAGTCTATTTTGGGTTACCCCTCCAGGGCAACAGCCTTCCAAATCTATCTTTGGTCACTCTATACAACCCCATCACTACAGCAAGAACAAAAAGATGAGACCAGATGATTGAACAGGAGTGAATAACTCGCAGCAAATCGGACCAAATCGGGGTAACTTTCCATGGTCCATGCCAAGCATCTGACAGCTGGATGGCAGAAAATTCACCCACCAGGAACCTTTTTCTCCCTTATAAATCCCCAGGCAGGTGGATGGATTTGTGGCTGCAGACAGGAGCGCGCGACGGCTGCCTCACTTGTCGGCGTAGTTTCGTAACCACCCACCAGAGGTCTCAATGGGGGTGGAGTGATCCCCGGAGCTGGCAGCCTAGGCAGTCTCTTCCACGTACGCGCTAGAGTACGGTTCGATTGCCAGAGTGCCTGCAGCGCCACGTTGTACCTCCAATTACAATAAACTACTGTTGTCATTAAACAGCGTACGCTTAATTACCACCTGCCACTAAAGTGGTGACCCCGAACGCGAACTTCTTTTCACGTTTTCTTTTTCTCCTCAAAGTTAGCGCGCACGTGGTCATGGCGTCTCCAGGCCACGAGGACACTCCGCCATTAAGCGTCGACCGCATTGCCGTTAGGTTGCCGAAGTTTTGGGCCGAGCAACCGGAATTATGGTTTTCGCGGGCGGAAATTCAATTCAGGCTGTCCGGCATAACATGTGACGACACTCAGTTCGGTTACGTGGTCAATCAACTTGAGGACCGATACGCGATCGAGGATGTGATTACGAATCCTCCCGCCACGGGTAAATATATCGCCATAAAGACCGAGTTAATTAGCCGCCTCACCACATCCAGGGAGCAGCGTATTCGCCAACTCCTTGAGCACGAGGAAATCGGCGACCGGAAGCCGTCGGCATTCCTCCGCCATCTTAAGACGCTGGCCGGTGAGAGCGTCTCGGAAGATTTCCTCAAAACTCTGGCAAAATCGGTTGCCATCGGATATGAATGCCATCTTAACGTGTCAAGACTCCACCAAATTGGAGGAACTGGCACGTATGGTAGACAAACTGAGTGAGATCACGCCACGTGCACAAGTGGCTAGTACGTCGATCACCAGCAGATTTGAGGCGTCACACCAGCAACTCCTGCAACGCGTCGAGGAGCTTTCTCGCCAGGTTGCCGCATTGACCACAGGGGGACCACGCTACAACCGGCCAAGGTCCCGCAGCCGCTCTCGTAGCCGCGCGCGTTCCAACAACCACGCTGACGCCTCCGGTATGTGTTGGTACCATTGGCGTTTCGGCGACAAGGCCAAAAAGTGTATTCCTCCGTGCACCGCCTCTACCCTTCCATCCTTCACCTTCTCCAACGTTTCCACTTCATCTACGGGAAACATCCAGGGAGGTCGGTAGACGCGGCCGCCGACCATTGCCCTTCTTCCAGCCGCCTTTACGTCACGGACGACGCCACCAAGACGCAGTTTTTGGTGGACACCGGCGCGGAGCTTTGTGTTTTCCCCCGTGCGTGCGGACTATGACCTGTACGCCGCAAACGACTCCGTCATCCCCACCTACGGATGGGTGGTGCTGCGTTTAAATTTTCGCTTACGGCGAGATTTTTCCTGGCGGTTTGTGGTCGCTGACGTGGGCAAACCTATAATAGGCGCCGGTTTTCTTAAGCATTTCGGCCTGTTGGTGGACATGCGCAACTACCGCCTCATCGACGGTCTCACGTCCCTTTCCGTCGGAGGGCACTTAGCTAAGGGAGAGGTTGAGCATGTGAAGTCCATCGCCGGCACCACGCCGTTCCACGCCCTGCTCTCCCGTTTTCCCAGCATCACCCGACCGGCGGGGACCCCTAAGCAGCTAAAACACTCCACGGTGCATTACATCCGCACCACACCTGGCCCACCGGTTTCATGCAGACCACGGAGGATGGCACCAGACAAGCTCGCCGCCGCACGGAAGGAGTTCGAGCTCATGGTGCAGATGGGTACTGCGCGGCGTTCTGACAGTTGCTGGTCCTCCGCGTTGCATCTGGTTCCCAAAAAAGGTGAAGAGTGGCGGCCCAACGGGGATTATCGCGCGCTGAACGCGCGGACAATTCCCGACCGCTATCCAGTCCCCCATATCGAAGACTTCGCCGCCGGGCTCCACGGGAAAAGTTTTCTCCAAAATTGACTTGGTAAGGGCTTACAACCAAATTCCGGTTGCGCCGGAGGATGTTCCAAAAACTGCTATTACGACCCCCTTCGGGCTTTTCGAGTTTCCCTACATGTCCTTCGGTTTTCGCAATGCTGCGCAAACTTTCCAACGATTTATGGACAGTGTGTTACGCGGGTTAGACTTCTGTTATGTTTACCTCGACGACATTTTGGTTGCCTCAGTCGACGAGGAAGAGCATAACAGGCACCTCAATGAAATTTTTACGAGGCTCAGTGATAGCGGCGTTCTCATAAACTCCGCCAAGTGTATTTTCGGTGTCGCAAAAGTTACCTTTTTAGGCTATAGTGTTTCCGCTGAGGGTACTCAGCCTCTCGCAGACAAAGTGGAAGCTATTTGTAATTTCCCCTTGCCCGGAACCGTAAAAACGTTACGCCAAGTCTTGGGGATGCTTAATTTTTACAGAAGGTTTATTCCCAATGCAGCCTCACTGCAAGCACCACTCCATAATGTTCTGCGGGGGAAGGTAAAGGGCAGTGACGTCCTGGTGTGGTCGGAAAGCCTAAGAGAGTGTTTCGCTTCTTGTAAGCAAGCGATTTCGCAGGCTACCCTACTCGCCCACCCGAACCCCGAGCTACCCCTTGCGTTATTTTCAGACGCGTCCGACAGCAGTTTGGGGGCAGCCCTCCAACAGTTAACACACAAGGATCTGGGTCAAGAAATCTATTACCACGCCAACTAAGCGTTTGAAATACCTCGGGGTTCGAATAGATACGGAAAGATTGACGCTCCGACTGACACAGAATACTTTGACAAGAATAAGATATATTATTGACATTATACCACGCCTGAGGACAAGTGATATGCCTAAGGCTATAGGTTTCGTATCATGGTGCGTGTATATAACCCGTCTCCCATACTTCCTCATGTCAGATTTGGCACGACGACAAACCAAATGGGCAGAGGAGCTATGGGAGGCGGGCATATGGCAGAAGGAGAGGACCTTCGCAAACTTTCAGTGTAACATCGATGTATATGCGGACGCCACACCCTTCCAAGTGGCTTGGGTGATACCATCTCTGCAAATCCAGGAGATATGGGCCCTGGACGATGACACCCCGATCTTGGAGGCGGAAGCATATGCGGCCCTGATGGCTGCTCTCCATGTAATCCAACTTGTAACCCCTAGTACAAATGTAACGATATTTACTGACAATAAGCCTGTAATGTATTCCCTGCAAAGGGGAAAAGGTCATGTTATGTTCAATGAGGCCATCATGGCCATGTATTTACAGTTAATAAAAGAACAGTCACAAGTTGTGACCTGGAAGTTTGTTCCTACCGCCGAAAATCCGGCCGACCGTCCGTCTCGGACCGTCCTGCCTCCCTATGCCAGATCGGCCGCCTATTCGGCGGACGGATGGATATATAGGTGGGACGAAGCCTGAGACGGCAGTCGGTCGAAAATAGGCAAAGTAGGAGCAGGCTTCCAGATCTCTCATCAGATCTCTCTCAGCTCAGCCCCTCGCCTTTTTCACGAAAAAGCTTAGCCCCGCGGAAGTAAAATACAGTGCTTACGACAGAGAACTACTGGCTGTCTATAGAGCAGTGCTCCATTTCAGGCACATGATCGAAGGGAGGCATTTCATTATATTCACTGATCAGAAACCCCTTACTTTCGCGTTTCGACAGAAGGCGGATAAGTGCTCCCCACGGCAGATCCACTATCTCGACATGATAGGGCAGTATTCTACAGATATCCGCCACATTTCCGGGAAGGACAACGTTGTCGCGGATGCCCTATCCCAAGTCGAGGCAGTGTCGCCCGCAATCGACTACAAGGCCTTAGGCATAGCCCAAGAGAAGGACGACGAACTGCAAACTCTCCTGAGGGAAAACTCGTCCCTCTCTGTGAAGATCATGCTACCTGGTGCGCAGGTGGAAATTTTTTATGACGTTTCCACCCAAAGAGCCCGCCCTTTCCTTCCACATAATTTCCGAAGGGAAGCCTTTAATTCAGTGCACAACCTCTCTCATCCTGGCGTTAAGGCATCGGCAAAACTCGTCGCCGAGCGATTCGTGTGGCCCTCCATCAATAAAGACTTGAACATGGGCTCGCGAGTGCATCCCGTGCCAAGCGACGAAAGTGACTCGCCATGTGTCAACGCCGGTCGGCACGTTCACCCCGCCAAACGCCAGGTTCGAGCATGTACACATCGATTTAGTGGGACCGTTACCGCCATCCCGCGGGTACCGATATTGCTTAACATGCGTGGACCGTTTTTCCCGTTGGCCTGAAGCTTATCCTTTGCAGGATATAGCCGCGGAATCCACCGCTAGGGCACTCCTTCTAGGATGGATAGCGCGGTTCGGCACGCCCCTCAGGATAACGACGGATCAGGGCAGACAGTTCGAGTCGCATCTTTTCAAGGAGCTGACGAAGTTCCTGGGAGTGGCTCACCTACGAACCGCCGCGTACAATGCCGCGGCGAATGGCCTGGTCGAACGTTTTCATCGCCAGCTGAAAGCTTCGATCATGTGCCATGCGACGGAGTGGTGGACAGACAGCCTCCCCGCTGTTCTGCTGGGCATCCGTTCCGCATGGAAGGAGGACATCCAAGCTACCCTTGCAGAGGTGCTTTACGGTCAGACTCTACGCCTGCCCGGAGATTTCCTCGCCCCAGCATCCCAGGCACCACCACACGACCCCATGAGTTTCACCTCACAGCTCCGGGACCACATGAGACGAATCACGCCCCAGCCAGGTTCCCGCCATGGGGACCATCCCGTTTTTGTCTTCAAAGACCTGCGGACGACATCTCGTGTTCGTGCGGAATGACGCGGTCCGGGGCTCACTTCAGCCTCCTTATGAGGGTCCATTTGCGGTAGTCAGCCGGCTGCCGAAAGATGTCGTGGTCAACATAAGGGGGAGGAACGTCGTGATTTCTCTGAACCGGTTGAAACCAGCATATATGCCCACCAGTGATGAACCACAAACTGCGGGACATCATTGCCCGGAAGGAACTGGAGCAGCAGAACAGCAGCAGCAGATTCCTGTTCCCATTTCCCACGAGAGCTGGACGAAGAGTTCGGTTTCCCCACCACCTCAAGGATTTCAATGCCTAGATGATCGCCATGACTTCATACTTAGTTATTGTCATTCCTTCACATTTTTTTTCCGACTGTTTTTAACGTCTTTTCATTTACCCTCAGGGTAAATGACTGCCAGGGGGGTGATGTGGCGGCAGACAGGAGCGCGCGACGGCTGCCTCACTTGTCGGCGTAGTTTCGTAACCACCCACCAGAGGTCTCAATGGGGGTGGAGTGATCGCCGGAGCTGGCAGCCTAGGTAGTCTCTTCTACGTACGCGCTAGAGTACGGTTCGATTGCCAGAGTGCCTGCGGCGCCACGTTGTACCTCCAATTACAATAAACTACTGTTGTCATTAAACAGTGTACGCTTAATTACCACCTGCCGCTAAAGATTGAAACACCTGCTGGTGTGTCCATTCACAATCAAGTTAAGCAAACTGTTTGGATGTTGGTAAAATGGGGATTTTCATTCAAGATTGTCCCATCCCTTTTAGTCGCCTCATACGACAAGCAGGGTTACTACGGGAGTATTCTACAGCCCCCTACCCGCTGGGGCATTAGGATCCTGTGTAAGATTGCCACTGGTTCAGTGCCTTTGTTGCCACAACAGTTGTTGTGCACGGGATGGAGTATTCCATTTCTGACCCCCTTTTCTCGTTCCTCCTGTTATTTTGGGAGAGAGAGTTTCTCTTCACCCCTTTTCCCATAGGCGAAATCTCGAAAGGCACCTCTAAATAGGGAACTTCCCCAAAAAGCCTTAAGCGATATGCCTCCTTTATAAGCGAACGCTCGGCCGAGACGGACACCGACAGACACCAACAGAGACCGACAGACAGAGACGGAGAGGAGAGATAGACACGAGATATAGATTGGTGGTTGATAGTTGGTTCCGGTCGAGACTAGCATCGAAACGTGGTAAGCCCATAGTATTACTCCCGTCCCCTTTATTCTCCTTGCACAACGCACATATCACTTCCTGTCCTACAACCCCTCGTATGTTCCATGAGCCCAATAAAATCCTTGAAACAACCTATACCCTTCTTTAAGTGTATTATTCCTCGATTCATCTCGACGTCAAGGGCAAGAATCCCTTCATATCTTGTATCGTGTTGCCTTGTGGAACTCTGACGAGGGACACTCGGTGCGCGGCACAACATATTTTGGTGGCAGCGGTGGGATATCTTTTTGCCTAGATACTGTGAGGAAAAACTTTCCTCGCCGGTGTCAATGTATTGAGAATAAGCACTTTTTCCCTATACCCCCTTTTTCCCTTTAACCGAGCGAAATGGCAGAGCCTACCGCCATTCACGTCACGGGTCTCGTCCACTTGATCCCTGACTTCACAGGAGATGCTGGACTTAGTGTAGACTCCTTTTTTAGAACTTTGGAGGCTACCGCCGAATTAGGGAGATGGACTGACAATACCCGAATACTGGTGTTGAACATTAAAACCCAAGGGGGTGCCCAAAGATTCCTCCACACATGTGCTACCGACTTAACCTGGGCCCAATTAAAATCCGCGTTCATAGAACGATTTGCTAGTCGACCGACCGGGTCACGGAACCTAAGAAGCCTACTGAATTGTGTACAGGGTCCTCGCGAAAGTGTGCGCGAGTTCGCCGATCGATTGCAAAAAATCCGCGATGAAACCTCCACTACCACCACCGACCCCCGAGAGAAAATAGGGAGAGACCGCGCTACGGACGAATTAGTGCTGAATCAGTTTTTGGACGGTTTGCGCGAAAATATCCGAAGATTTGTCCGCGTTCGAGACCCGAAAACATTAACGGACGCCATAAGTTTCGCGGGCCGCGAAGAAGAATGCGAGAGTCGTGCTCCTCTCGTCCCCTGCTACGGTATTAGTAGCGTTCCAGCCCCCTCCCACCCTGACGCCAGCGCCTCAACTCTTCACACCGCATCGTGGGACCCGCCTCGATGCCTGCAGTGTCAGCAGCTTGGACACTACGCCCGTGGGTGCCCCGCCAGACCCCTCAACTGTTTCAATTGTGGACAACGAGGACATCTTGCACGCCAATGCCAGGTACCACGACAATTTCACCCTCCTCCGTCCTTTCCCCCTCCACCATCTCCTCCTTCCTCGCCCAGACCATCCGCCTACCAAAACACTTCTCGAATGGGAAGGTATTCTTACTCTCACTCTCACCGAACGCCTCCCTGCTTCCCCCGAATTTCTCCCTCCCCACCTGCACCTCCTCCCTGGCCAGCGGCGAGAAGACACCCGAGACCGTCGCCGCCGCCCTTAGTGGAGCAGACCATCACGATGGACCCAAACGACCAGTCCTTCGCAGGAAACCCTCACCAAGCGAAGGATTTCGGCCATCAACGAAGATGCTGACTTCGAGGGACCACCCCCACTCCAAGGATTCCAGCCTCCATATTGACCATCCCGCAGAGAGCGACGAGCCAACCAAGGATGGCAACCCGTTCACCAGTTCCAGTGCTTGCCCTTCCAATGGTTACGGGGTCGCGGTGAGCTTAAAATGTCCTCACTCTTCCATCCAATTGTTCATCGATACCGGAGCCGCCATATCACTGCTCAAGAAGAACGCCCTCCCCCCTTCTTCCTCCATTCGCCCCTCTTCCATCAAACTTTGTGGAGTTACCGGACACTCTTTGCCTGTACTAGGGTCCTGTCTATTAAATTTTCAATTAGGTCGGGAGGAATACTCCCATAGATTCATCATCATTGACGATGGAGTGCAGATGTGTTGCGATGGATTGCTCGGTATGGACCTATTGGAAAAAACTAAAGGCAGAATAGATATTTTCAAGAAAGTGCTATTAATTAAAGACGAAGTGCTTTACTTAAGAAAAGTTGTAACCCATCCCGCCCCCATTGTGAAAATTGCTCGGACTCAACAAGCAAGAAACTTTAAACGCCAAGCAAGAAAGAAGTCATCTATTAGCCAATCCCCCAGTGATAGTTTTTCGTTCGTCCCGGGTTTTCCTTTGTTCGCCCTCTTGTGTTACCTTTTCCATCAATCCACCTCCCGCCTTAAACAAGTACTTTTTGAAGTGATTTTTCCATGTTTCTTCCATTTCTTATCTGCTATTGTATCATGTGCAAAACCAGTGTTCAGTGTGCATGACTATATTGTTACATTTTTTGGATTTGCTGTTACATTCTGTGTCTTATTTGTTAGGACTTGTTTATATCTGCTTGCCCCCCATTTTAAAAGAAACCTAAGCATTTCGCGAACGGTGCGTCTAAAGAAAAATTTAAGACTACCTCCCCGTAGCGAAGTACTCACTCAAGGGTATGGTGACGTAGAATCCGGGAAAGACTACTTAATGGAACCTCAGGAAATATTAATTAGTGGAATTATGTCGGGACGAAGTTTGTTGAAAGGGAACCAAGGTAGGATTATCCCTGTCAAACTTATTAATCTGTCCGAGAAGGAATTGACCCTTCCCGCTAAGACAGTAGTCGGAACATTATCTACTACCTTTTCCGTTCCTACTTGCTCCCGTGATAACGATTTCCATAACCACCCTCTTCCCTCTGAGGACTTGGATCTCATGTTAGCCGGAGTCCCTGTTGAAGCTCAGGTACCCCTCCGGAATTTGTTAGCCGAATTTTCCGAGATTTTCCAATCAAAAACCGAGACCCTCGGTAGGACCAATCTCGTCACTCACAGAATTAGGACTAACAATCGCGCTCCCATTGCAAAACCCCCTTACCGCGTCCCTCAGACGCAACGAGCAGTAATTCGAGAACACGTTCAGCAAATGCTTGATCAGGGAATTATTCAAGAGTCTACCTCCCCCTGGAGTGCGCCCGTGGTTCTAGTAGCTAAGAAAACCGCGGATGGAGAAAACAAACTCAGATTTTGCACAGATTTCAGAGCCCTTAATAAGATAACAATTAGAGACTATTATCCCCTTCCTAACATCCAAGAAACATTAGACGAACTGGGAGGTGCCAAATATTTTTCCACCCTTGACATGGCCCAAGGATTTTGGCAAATTGCAGTTGACCCCGAAAGTAGGGAAATAACAGGATTTTCCACCCCGGATGGTCACTATGAATACCTAAGGTTACCAATGGGCTTAGTTAATAGTCCCAGCACTTTTCAACGTCTAATGGATGCAGTTCTTTCGGGATTGAAAGGCCCTAAATGTCAAGTTTACCTTGATGATATTTGCGTACTAGGTCGCGACATTCAGGATCACCTTCAAAATCTAACCGAAGTCTTCCAGAGATTGAGAAGCGCCGGATTAACATTAAAACCTCGTAAATGCCACTTCTTCCGAAAGGAAATCAATTACCTTGGCCACATAATTACCGCAGACGGAATTAAGCCGGACCCTAAGAAAATTGAAGCCATTAAGAATTTTCCCCTTCCACATAATCTAAAGACCCTCCGTGGATTTCTAGGCCTTGTAGGATATTATAGACGGTTCATTCCCGATTTTTCCAAGTTAGCCAAACCACTCACCGAGATGACGAAAAAAGGAGTAGTAATCAATTGGGGAAAAGAACAAGAGGACTCGTTTGAAACATTAAGGGCCGCCTTATGCAGAGAACCAATCCTTAGATACCCAGATTTCACTAAACCTTTCATTTTATATACGGATGCCTCTGGTGAAGGATTGGGAGCCATTTTATCTCAGAAAGGGGACGACGGTGAATATGTTGTTGCCTACGCGAGTAGACAATTAAATCAAGCAGAAAGCCATTACAGTACCACCGAGCAAGAATGCTTATGTATCATTTGGGCAATCAAGTATTTTAGATGCTTCTTGTACGGGAGGAAATTTACGGTTGTCACTGACCACCGTCCATTGAAATGGTTACTCTCTATTAAAGAACCTTCCTCTCGCCTCACGAGATGGTCCTTACTCTTAAGCGAGTACGATTTTGAAGTACTTCATCGCCCAGGAAAAATCCACCAGAATGTCGACACGCTTTCCCGTACGGTAATTCCGCTCGTCACTAATGCCTATGAACCCATATGGGATAGGGATCTCATTAAGGAGGAGCAGTCGCGTGACGAGGATTGTCAGAAATCGAAAAACGACCCCACTATATGGTTCGATAATGACAATTTAATGTATAGAGGGCAGAATCAGCTAATCGCCCCTCGTGCCATGAGAGCGCGAATTTTAAATGCGTACCACAATACCCCTTGGGCAGGACATTTCGGTCTCAAAGGAACGCTTAAATCGATTCAAAAGCAATTTTGGTGGCCTAGAATGCGCGCTGAGGTGGAAAAATATTGCAAAATGTGTCGCACATGTCAGCAAAGGAAAACCCCCCGGAATCGCCTTAGGGCTCCCCTCCAAAAATTTTCTGAAGTCACAGCCCCTCTCCAGAGGACCTATATGGATCTTGTTGGCCCACTTCCGTCTAGTTATAACGGCAACAAATATATTTTGACTTTCCAAGATGCGTTCACGAAGTACCCCGAGGCAATAGCGCTTCCCGACCAGAAAGCGGAAACAGTAGCCCGAGCATTTGTTCAAAATATTATTCTTAAGCACGGTGTGCCCCGTCAGCTGTTGACCGATAGAGAAGCTAATTTCACTTCCCGAGTCATGAAAGAAGTTTGTCATCAATTAGGAATTAAGAAACTCCAAACAACTGCTTATCATCCTGCCTGTAACGGTCAAATAGAACGATCTCACCAGACACTAATGAATATCTTGTCTCATTTTGTTGATATGAAGCAACGAGACTGGGATGACTGGTTGCCTTATGCCATGTTAGCATATAGAAGTACCCCCCACTCAGTAACCGGAGTTACCCCATTTTTCCTTATGCATGGGAGGGACATAGAACTACCATTCGATGATATTTTGAGTCCCCTCACACTTAATTATGCTACTGATTCTAATTATGCCGCCGAAGTGCATGCCCGATTAAACATTGCATTCGAAGAAGTGTCAGAAAAACTCAGGAAAAGTACGGACACAAGTATGAAGTATTACAATAAGAGATCCAAGGACCCCATATTTAAAATTAACGACTTAGTATTCTTACACACCCCAGTGGTGGGCCCGGGGAGAACTAAAAAGCTAATCAGGCCATGGCAAGGACCTTATAGAGTTCTAGCTTATCGCGGTCCTGTGAACGTATTTATCCAAGATATTCATAACCATAGGAAGAAACTATTCGTACACACGAACCGCCTCAAATTAGCCAATAATTCTGCCCCTTCTCTGCTATGTGAGGAAGCTACTTATTTTCCCAAACGGCCAACGTGTACAACCCCCCCTTCAGCCCCTCCAAGTGTCCCACCGAAGGAGAAAGTTGTTAAGCGTCCTTCACCCCCTCCCCTTCACCTTCTGAGTGACGAGACTCCTCTCGCGCCCCTGCCCGAAATGAGCCCCCGGCCAGGAGCTTTAAAATCCGTTAGAAAACCGACCACTTCACCCGCCCCCTCCCACCGATACAATCTGAGAAGTACCAAGAGGAACGCCGTTTGACACCTTTCACCAAAACTTCCCCCTTTATTGTTTGAAATGTCTGTCATTTTCTGTAATAACAATCTTTCCCTCATTGCTTTCCAGAAGGTACATTGTGATGAGTTGAAATCAATTTTTTTCTTCTTCTTCTTTCTTCTCTTACTCTAAAAAGTGTTATTATACGAGTGTTATATCTTTCCCCGAGTGTAAAAGTGAAAAGTGTGTTCCCCCTTGGTGATTGCCCCTTGTGATACTGAGTGCTGATGAACCGAACTATTGGTCAAGATATACTCAAGTGCCTGGAAACATTCAATATTACTATTTCAGATTCGCTCTACACGTGATGTAAAGCTGGTAGCTGACCCATCTTGTCGAATTTTTGCTTTGATAATTTTTTAGATATTCATATTGTATAAATGTATACCGTCCCGTAAGGAACGGCATAATTTTTGCAGGGCGGGGAGTGATGTTGTGCACGGGATGGAGTATTCCATTTCTGACCCCCTTTTCTCGTTCCTCCTGTTATTTTGGGAGAGAGAGTTTCTCTTCACCCCTTTTCCCATAGGCGAAATCTCGAAAGGCACCTCTAAATAGGGAACTTCCCCAAAAAGCCTTAAGCGATATGCCTCCTTTATAAGCGAACGCTCGGCCGAGACGGACACCGACAGACACCAACAGAGACCGACAGACAGAGACGGAGAGGAGAGATAGACACGAGATATAGATTGGTGGTTGATAGTTGGTTCCGGTCGAGACTAGCATCGAAACGTGGTAAGCCCATAGTATTACTCCCGTCCCCTTTATTCTCCTTGCACAACGCACATATCACTTCCTGTCCTACAACCCCTCGTATGTTCCATGAGCCCAATAAAATCCTTGAAACAACCTATACCCTTCTTTAAGTGTATTATTCCTCGATTCATCTCGACGTCAAGGGCAAGAATCCCTTCATATCTTGTATCGTGTTGCCTTGTGGAACTCTGACGAGGGACACTCGGTGCGCGGCACAACACAGTCATTTCCTGGTGTTCCAGCATGAAATTAAACCCAGATGAATGATAATTTAACATTAACCTTAAGGTCTAAGAGTTGACCATCTGCTGGGTAGAGCATTAATAAATGGATTGTTAGGCACCAAATGAATCAGTAAACATGAGAAATCATCTGTTATTAGCATGGATATACTAAAGGTAGAGTTATGCCAATAATTGTTAAACTGAAAAAAGCCACAAAATACAGCTGTACTCAGAAAATGCCATAATAGGTTATGGTAGCTGAAGTTCCACCTACTGATTTTGAGCCATCAATAATATACAGGGTGCAGCAACATAAGTTCCTTATTTGAAATGCAAAACTCTTTCAAAAAAGTAAGCTGTAACAACACCATGTAGAATCTGCTTTTAACATAAAACCATATCCAGTGACTTTGTAGGTGTTTAGCATCTTCAAAACATTAACTTACGATGGCTAACAAGGGTGAGGTCAGAAGCTTTCCTACCAAATTTTTTTTCAGAAGTTAGCTCACTTTGTTAGATATATATACCATCACCAATCCATGGGGAAATGTAACATTAGCAGTCTCAAGAAATATTTTAGCCAACTTTGGACCAAATAATCAGTACCAAGCCCACATCATATGGCAAAACCTGGGACAATGGAGCATTCAATTTGTGATGAGAAATTATGAATAAAAGGTACACACCAATTGGTAATCACTTTAAAACATTTGCAAATCCTCACAAACAGCCATCAATGCTGTGGTTTAGGGCTCTATAATAGAAAGTAGGCCATGTCAAGTGAATGACAACCAAACAATCTCCTCAAAAGGTAATCAAAGACCAGGAAGTGAAACCATCAGTAACAGATAGAAATGGGGTATAGAAAGAAATACATCAAAATAGGGGATAGAAAACACCAAATTATACCAGATACCCTGGATCAATTAAGTGGCACACATCCCTTTCTCACTAATGACCACCGAGTTTTTTAATGCAGGTTGAGAAATTGTATCAACACTAACAGTACAGAAAAAAAGAATTGATGTCTCCCATACTGTAAAAAGAACAACTTAAAACACTGTAAAAAATAAATCAAGGTTCCAACAACCCCATGGCTTCACTTCAAGTTCATACAAGGAGAACTAGAGATACAGGTGGGGTCTCCAGTACTCAGAGGTGGGTAACTAAGCACCATGTCTGTGCATTTTATGATCTACTCACCCAGTTTATGAAAAAGCTCTGGTTCAACAGCACAACCAAACGACAATATCAGAACCTTCTAAAAACTATTACTTTTGCAATTATAAACAGGAAATTAAGGATCACAAAGGAAATACCTTGACATTACCATACAGATTTTAATAATTTTCTTGTACATCCATAATACGTTACTTGTAACAAGTTTTCGACTCAACTCAACTTACGAAAGATAGGTCAAATGAGGTCCACTAAATAAAATGCAGGAAAAAGAATTGGAACAATATTTAATTGTCATCACTTGTGACAGTTGGGCTGTTAACAATTAGTTAATTTTTAAATTGCCCTGCTCCATTATGAGTTCGCATTAGGTCCACGTCTGCGGCCAAAACCTTGCACAATATTTACAAATCTACGATTGTACTGAATTCGTCTCTTGGCACGACCTGTCTTCTTCTTTTTCTTCTCTTGTTTTTCCACCTAAAAAACAACATGTTTGCCATTAATAAAATTAGCATACCAAAATATTTCTACCAATATACAAAGTATTAATCTGGTTTACACTTTTATTTTCCAAATTTTATTTAAAACAAAAAAAAAAGAAACTTTAAATGGAAAATAATGTGCTTAATCATAAAATTGTATGCAATACAGAAGGCAATTACATAATTACAATTGTCTACTAACTATGTACTAAATACATTAGCTTTCCAAAAATTAACTTTTTACTAACAAGATTTCCAATGATTACAGAACCTATATTAGTCATCCAAAAATGATGGGTGAAAGATGGAGGTAACCTCCAATACAAATTGAAAAATTGAATCTTAGTATAAATTCCTAAAATCTAATTAAAATTGCTTTAATAATAGCAATTTCATTTGATATTTCATTTTAACAAATCAAAAATTGATGAATCCATGTTTGACATTGATCAGTGTCATACCATCCAACGCCTGATAAGACAAAATGGATAAAAATATAAGAACAGTTGAACCTTTTAGTACAAAGTGCATAATTATTAATTCACTTAGCTACAAAAACATTTTTTTGATGACACACTAGACAATTTGCATTTTGAATAACAAGTGATGACAGTCACAACAGAAGTCAAACAAATAGAGAACTGAAAAGTAAAATCACAAATGCTAGAACAAGGTGTAAGCATGGCTGACCTAGCAAGCACATACAAGCAAAAACAAAAGAAATAGTTGCTTTAAAGGGAATGACAAGAATATCTACATGACAGTAACATATTTTCAGGAAAGCTGAATCTCATTTGAATAAATGAAAATCAATAGCAAGGTGATACACACAACAAGAGCACTGTTTGTGAGAATGTGGAAGTAAATTTGAAAACAAATACCACTAGAAAGTTTTCCAATGAAAAAGAGTGACATTTCTATCATAAGTAATAAAGAATTATTTTCATTTTTGTTTTCCCAAAATCAAATTAGCATTCCAAAATCGCTCATTCAAAGATAGAAGAAATGATTCTGATTCCTAAAGAATGTATAAATAATTTTCTTGTAATAAATATTGTAAAAACTATTTTACTTTTTCTCTTTATGAGTATAATTCTGGAATGAATGATGCTCTTTAAGATACTACTGAATACATACTTCACACCTTGTTTTTATGAAGAGCAATACCCTCCAATGTAATCCCGGAACAAGCTTAATCTCCAGACTTTTCCAAGCCCATCATAAAATCTCTCACATGACTCATTCTAACAAGAACACACTCCTCTTGCTTCCCCTAGCCTGTCATACAGATGCCTTGGTCAAACTAAGCTCTATCCAGACATCACATAAGGAGTCAAAAAACGTTTTTCAAAGATGATGCTCAAAAATCAAATCGATAAGAAATAGTCAAGGTCCCATGCATATCACAAAGTAGGTAAATGCTTTCAATTTTGCACAAAAAACTGGGTGAAAAATCTATGCAAGATGGGTACTATGTTTGATCTAAACAATAAACACAGTAATCAACCCGAAGGTCAATTTAGTAGGTGATGGTAGAGTTCACCCAGTGCTAAGCCCGAAGACGTGTGAAATTCACACACCTGTGTACGGAGGAGAGTTCCTTTCCCTGTGCCGGTTATGTTTCCCCCTGGACCACCGCGACCTATGTTTTATCTAAGGAGAGGATAAATGCAATCATGTGGATGATTCGGAGGCTGATTTGACATTTTCCCATTGCAATCCAGACAAATTAATGGGGAAAAAGAGAGGATTGTTAGGAAAAATCAAAATGCTGCAGGAAAGATGGACTCAGGGCATCGAGATTGAGAATGGAATTTAGAAACTGATGGAAGGGAGAACATAAGTAAAACAAGGAAGGGAAAGGAATAGCATGGGTTGGAAGAAATGATTTTACAAATTCCCCTCTGACTTTCATTCCTACCTCCAGTTCTTCCCATGCCTCTTTAATCATTTCCTCCAAATATACGTTGAACAACACCGGTGATAATGGGCAACCCTGCCTTACACCTCATCCTAACACTGTCCATCTGGACTCTCTGTTCCTCATTCGCACTTGAGCAGTCTGAGACACTTACAGGTTTCAGATCGTCTTCTGTCCCTCCAATCTATATCTATTGTCTGCAATACACGCATTTATTTTTCCCAATTCACTCTATCAAATGCTTTTTCGAAATCTACAAAACAGGCAAATATGTCCTGATTGTATTCTATATTCCTCTCGATTGGTGATCTCATTACTGCAATGGCATCACGCATACCTCTCCCCTTCCTAAACCCAAACTGATCATCCGCTAAGTAATTATTTGCCTTACTCTCTATCCTTTTGTTGATGATCCTGAGAATAACTTTAGCTGCGTGAGATTATTACAAACTTTTTGTTCTGTAATCCTCACATGATGTAGCCTTTACCTTTTTTGGAACAGGAACTAAGACTGATCTCACAAAATCTTCCGGCCAGATTCCTTCCTCATAGATACTAAGAATCAGTCCATATAGTCTTCTTACCACATTTTCCTAAACATTTCAACAGTAATGTTGTCTATCCCCATGTCCTTATTTCGTTTCATTCCCCTTAATGTCCCTTCTATTGTATTATGTATTAATTTATAATTGTTTATCCTAAATCCATCAAAAATGTACCATACCCAGTAAAACATCTACAATAATAATCCACTTGATTTAGTTACTCTCCATATACCTAGATACTAAATGATAAGGGGATCTTTTGTCAGAAAAGCTAAAAAAAAAAACAATTTGATAACAGCACTTAAGAAAGGTACTACAAAAGAACAAGTGTTCAAATTTAACCCAGGGAAATTTCTTGATAAATTACAGGTTGTGACCTCTGTGTGAGTTTGGTAACGCTTGGCACACCAATCTGTCAGAAAAAGAATGCCAAGATGAATCTATTTTCTTCAGTTTGAACTAAATTTCCACAAAACAGAAAGATAATGTTACCTGAAGATGAAAAAAAGCAACAGACCACCCACAGGTGGTATTGTGCATAACCATGTTAAGTAGAAATGCATGACACTAACAAGATGCAGCATAATCATTTAAGGAAACATTGCACATACTGATGACAATGTGATATATAGTAAACTAAAACCTAACAAAGATAAAATTGGTTTGTAATGAAGAGTTTGATATGGTACAAGGATACAGAGTGAATTTAAGGTCAATCCCAGACTAAAAAATAGCAAAGAAAATGTTTTTGTGCATGCTAATACTGACTGCAGCCACAAATTGAAAATTAATGCCATGAGATTATATGGACAACCTCAAACTCTGTAAATAATAATGATAGACTATAAACTATGTCAAAATAATTTAGGAAACGCATGGTTTTGAGTTATCATATTGGGCAGGTTCCATGATAACTTACTTCCTAAGTTATGAAATACTAAATCATTTTGCTCTACGAAAAACCATTGAAAAAATATGTGCTTTTTTAAGTACTAGTGACAAGTTAGTACCACAAATCATTCATTTCCATTATAAAGATCCATCTTAAAAAACAAACACCCAATTGATGATATTCATTTGCCAGCAGATGATTAATTCAGGTATGTTGTCAAACATTTATCCATATTAACTATATCCATCCATAGAAGCCTGACTGAAATTATTAAAATTCAAAATCCACTAACCAATTTGTGCTGCAATATCAACAATTTGTAAGTGTAAATATACAGGGCAACCTCATTTCTGTGCTATCAGAATTTATGCTTTCCCAAAATTTACAACCTTTATATCACATGCCCTACAATTACTTATTTTTCTAACCAATATCATTTTCAGTTTTCCACTATACACATCGATGGTAATGCAACAATTTCAGAGAGTAAAAATCATTCGCCTTGACTGGGACTCGAACCCGGATCCCTCGATATCCGGCCAAGTGCTTTGGCCATTTAAGCTACTGAGACGTCCTCTTACACTATGAAATTTTGGGGGCTTTAAAGGAATAAGATGTTGTGCCGAAATACCGTACATACAATGTCACAGGCATTCGTAGTCATGCGCGACGCGCCAGTCCACGAGGTTAAAGCCGATTTCAAACACTTAGGCTGTTCATACCTTAGACAAATTTTAAAGAAATTTGCAGCATATCCCGCTGTTTCTTTGAAATTTGTCTAAGGTATGAACAGCCTAAGTGTTTGAAATTGGCTTTAACCTCGTGGACTGTGGCGCGTCACGCACGACTACGAATGCCTGTGACATTGTATGTACGGTATTTCGTCACAACATCATGTTCCTTTAAAGCCCCCAAAATTTCATAGTGTAAGAGGACTTCTCGGTAGCTTAACTGGCTAATGCACTTGGCCGGATATCGAGGGATACGAGTTCGAATCCCGGTCAAGGTGAATGATGTTTACTCTCTGAAACTGTTGCCTTGTAATGCACATGTAGCGGATGACTCCGTTAAAGTTACTGTTGCGGCATCTCCCAGAGTTTCTTTGAAATTTACATTGATGGTGTTAGATTAAAAAAATGTCATTTCTCAAATATTTCTTGCACACATCAACCCATATAAAATACTTTTTTGACTTCATTTTGTACATACACATCTAAAAGAGACCAGAGAGAACAGTTATAGTAAATAATTCAAATATGGTGGGAATACAGAGTGCCACTAGTGACAGAAATGCGAACGACTTGAACTTGTAATCTCAGTCTGCCAGGAAAAGATTTGTACTATTAAATGAAAACATTGCCCAACAATGAGTCAGTTACATAATTTATGCATCGCAATAAAACCTAACGGACATTCAAATTGCTTGTATGTTGAAAATATGAGGAATAAAAATTACTTTGACACACATGATAAAACAAGAAAAACCTAGTGACTGACAACTGGGATCATTTGTACTGCCTTGACACAAAAGATATAACTGTGATGAGCTCATGTATATTCTTAAGTATTGAAATTTGCTGTATCACATCAAAACTACACAATCAAAAAAATAAATCCAAAATGTTATAAATTCCAAGATTGAAAAATCACTGAAACAAAGATGTTTTAAAGTAATAGATCCTCAAATGTCTCAGTGAAGACATTAGCTATTTAGTCAATTTTAGGTAATTAGCTCATTGTACTACCAGAGCATTCAATGGTTGGTTGCATAGGTTTAAAAATAGGCACAATCTTGTATTCAAGAATGTGTGCAGTGAAAGTAGAAGTGCTAACATTGAGACTGCAAATCAGTGAAAGGTTTCAGAATTCAATTAACTTCTTGAAAGCTAGAGCCCAGAAGATGTTTTCAAAGGCATTTTTTAATGCGCTGCCAGGAAAAGCCTGTGCATCAGAGGGGACCAACTGTCACAGAGGTGCTGAGCAAACAAACAGTCTTAATAATCAAAAATGCAGATGGAAGTGAGAAGCTTCAGCCTCTAATGGTTGGTAAATCAGAGCCCTAGGTGAACTATGCAAAAACATAGCCTATTTAAAGCAAATTCATACAGCTAATTTCAAACTCTGAAAGATTACAGGTTGAGCTTCATGCTGTTGATACTAAAATGGGGTCTCAGAAGAGAAAATTCTGCTGTTTATTGATCAGAAAGCAGATCATCCACCACATATACATTTATGAAATGTATGTTTTTTTCCTGCAAATTATACCAGTGAGTTCCAATAACTGGTTTTAGGTGTACTTCACTCATTTAAGATGGATTATCAAAGGATGAAAAAGAAATTCTTATCCCTGCATGATTGTTGTATGGATATAGAGGCAATCGAATTGAATGTAGTAGATACTTTATCATGGGCTTTGAAACAATATAATAATTCTTCCATATATATAACTGCTTTCGGAAGGCAGGATTCCATGTTGATTGTGATAAATTCCAGTTGAAGTTATTTGATGATGATTATACGTACTATAGACATTTACTTCAGTAATTAAGCATGCTTAAGTGCATATTACATGTCTCAGACTGCTCAGGTGTGAATGGGGAATGGAGCATCCGGATGGGCAGTGTTAGGAAGAGGGGTAAGGCAGGGTTGCCCATTGTCACCAGTGCTGTTCAACGTATATGTGGAGGAAATGATTAAAGAGGCGTTGAATTTGTGAATTAATCAATCCCCTAAAATATGAAAAAGCGACATTGAATGTAATGGTAAATAACTAATAATAAATAAAGTTTTGTGTAATGCATTTCATAATTTTGTTTTTTCCTTTGGAATATAAGTATATATAATTTTACTTCAAAAGAAACTATTTGCTATTAACGATCATTTCTCACTAGCAAATACTAGGCTAAAAATAAAAGGCTGTATTCTGTTGTATCACAAGAAATGAAAAATAGTAAAACAACAATACAAGCCCAAAATTACTATCTGATACATAGAAAAGTAAAAGAAAGCTTCGACCAATAATAATAAAGCTTCACAACAAAAATTAATTAACAACAAGCTTTAAAAAATTACTCTTGGAACAGGATTGAACCAATGACATGCCACCCAATACCTAAGACAAGAGGACCGACTCAAACTTTTAACAATTAATATACCTGCAGGCCATCTATGCCCAAAATGAGATTTTATGTAATTGGAAAGTCAAGGGGGATATAACTGCAAGGTTTCATCAATTTTTCTGTCCTTCCATAGATTAGAAGATTCAAAAGATGGCTTAGACCATTTCTTAGAGCGTAACACTCGTGTGTTATTTGCATTGGTAAATTTAATTAAGCAGCAGTGCGATCAAATAGAGAAAGGTCTGTTGACTGTAATTTCTGCTGTTACAAATCATTATAACATGATACATGAGCATACAAATATTGTGTACAATATTTATCCCAAGCCATTAAAAAATATTGTGACCAAGTCCATGAAATAATGTAACATAAGTTCCAAAAACTGGATTAAAACTTGGTAAAATATGGCAATATAATGAAATACAGGTCTGGCAAATCCATGGTCATTACATGCCTGTTTTCAAGAGTAAAGATTACTAAATCATTACTGAATGAGTTTCAAAACAACACTAAAAGTTATTACATTAATAAGAGTTAGCAATGTCAGAAGAAAAAAATAAACTAAACTAACAGTGAATTTGAAAATTTATTTAACATTTTCATGAAATAGCTTACACCTTTTGTTCTTAGAAGTGTACAGGCCTACATAGACCTGCCTAGACAGACAGACCTGTATGAGCATTCTAAAAATGTCAAGATGATTTCTACATTGAATAATTAGTTTCTTGGGAGTCAACAATAATTAAGTCATTGCCACTGTAAAGACCAAGGCTAAGCTTATTTGACCAGAAACACCTTTAAATTGAAAATAGTCAGAAAAAAGCAAGACTTTACGATCTGGATTAAAATATCCAGAGATCTAAAACAAATAGTCCAGGGTGCACTAGAAGTCAACATTCAATGAATGCCCACAAGAAGGAAACTTCACTGGAGCATGAGATTTCCAACCCCTTACGGATTCAAACAGGCACAGACAAAGCCGAGTTTCCAGACAAGACATCATAATTGAATTAAGTAGTACTGTCAGCTAAATTAAGTACTGTTTTTATATAAATATTGTTACCTTGGGAGTCTGGTTGGAGAAAATCGGGATTCAAAATAGCCCATGTTCCCAATGCATGGTGCATAGGTTACTTATTTACAGTGCTCCTTAGATAGATATATTTGAAGTGACTCAAATTATCTAAAATAAAAAATTTTTGTCTAGCTTACCAAAGCTCTTAATGAAGTATTTTGTGATCATAGCAACCCATAGAGGTACGATCAAGTTCAAATGTTTGCAAAACAAAACGTAGGTGGTAATGTCCACTTATTGCCCTAAGTCAAGCAGTCACATGAATGAAAAAGCAAAAACTGGCAATAGGACTAGAAAAAATACAATTAAGCCAAGCAATGTATATATACTCGTGTATCTGAGAATCAGAGTACTCCTGTCATTACCTTGTCCTCATCGATTTATAAATATTCAGAAGTTTGTCTAAATGGTTAAATTAAGACAAACTTCTAAATAGCCACCTATTCCTCAAACCCCTAAACATGTTCAGAACTATGACAATACAAATAAAATTTTAAGAACTATTCACTTCGGTAAGCCTCATGGAAAGGGCTATAACAGGCTTTGAAGTCCTTTGGAGAATAAGCATTTAATAAAATGAAGCAAATACAGGAATCGGAACAAGACTAATCTTGGAATTTCGACTACGTCGAAACTCCAAGATCTTATCTATGAACGATGTAAGAAAATCACAATTATAAGATGTTTTTCATCTTTTTCATTGTATCTTGATAAAAAAAATATTATGAAATAGAAAATACGGACAATTCACGATAATATTATTCAGAGTAAATGAAGGAACTAAATTAGGAAGTGCCCTGAGAATACCTAAAAGACAGAAGTATTTGAAAAGTAACATACATTCCTAATAGTCCGCGTCCCCGATGTGTGGTGTCTAGGCAACCAATTATCAAGACTCCTTAAAAAGATATATTATATGTTCGACATTCTCATCTAAATTAGATGTAATCATAGATTATCTACTGTATGTTAACCAACTATGCTAAAATAAACAAATGGGTATGTTCTTTTTTCTCAATCATATTCCCTTTCTAGTAGAGCTAATTAAATATCACTAATAAAAGTCCGAGAGGCAAAATTATCATACCTTGGGAGTCTGGTTCTTCACTTTACCAGCACGAGCTAAGGAGCCATGAACTTTTCCTAGAACGAAAGTAATACGCTGGTAAATTACAATACCCTTCATGTGTTAATTAATTGATGTAATAACGAATTAAAATCCATTATCCTGCGATTGATACCCACCTCCCTTCAGCGGCACAGTCAAATCAAGCATTGGTGAAAGCAATCCAGATACCAAGTCTTCATCCTCGGTAGGTTTTCCCTGGCTGTAAAGCAGTACTTCCCCATCTTCCACATTTAGTCGAGAGAGAACTTTCTCCTGAAATGACCATGCATTTTAGCGGTAATATTGAATACAAACTCTGATCGTAAGCAGTGAATACCAGAAAAATGTGAACAGCACTACTAAAGCCAAAACTGTTTTCTTATTATCCTTAGGGATGTCAAATAACAGACAAAAAACAAAGATTACTGTTGAAAACATTATCATTTCAAAATAGGCTATAAATATTACTTTACGCACCTTTATTTGAGATATTTTTTCCGTCTCTTCACATTCGATAACGAACGTCTCGAGGCCGCGTATCAGGAGCTGCATATTGCCAATTCTGAAAATAAGCATAAATTTAATCCTTACAAACAAGTTCTTATGAAAAGGAAACACGTTATAATTACTCACATGTTTAACAAGGAGGGAAGTTACAGTACGCTAAATACACCAAATTATATTTTTTCTAACTACACGTGTTACGCACGATAGAGCCATACGCATGAAAACTACCCTTAGAGCATTAAAAGGGTCAAACACAGCATGAGTAAGATATTACATAAGTGAACAAGAATTTTCAACATTGTGCCATATAGTAAGGTGGTATTAATCTAAAAAGAAATGTCCTTTCACCATAAAGAGAGACAACAAAATGACACTCACCTTTGATCCACCACAACGCAAACGGAAGAACTTACACAGAAGTAAAGTCAACAAGAATGTTATCAAAGTTATTGTATGAATGTTCAAAGAAATTATTCCCTAATAAATTATGAAAATTAAATTAAAATATTTTCTTCGAATTAATTTTTAACTTAACATCTCTGAAAAATTAACGATCTTTTAATATTCTTTTGGTTTACGTAGTCACTAAAAAAATGACGCTGAGAGGGCGAAGGTAGATTATGATATGCTCGCAAATGCTGTCGTACACAAGAATAGTTGTTGTTACACGTGTCCTCGGATTATGACTATATTTAAGTTACTATTGAGAAAAGGGTCTCTTCGGACATCATCTGGGACGTGAACGTATTATGTTCAAGGGTTGACGTTAGCCTAAGTAACATGTTGTACACTGTATTTGCTCTTATCTTGTCGGCGATGCACTTGATGTATTCGGTTTGGTGTATGATGAAACATTTTTGGATTCACATAGTACGTCAATATAAAAGTGCTTTGAAGAGATATAGGGGTGAAGAAGATTTGAAGCTCATTCTAAAGTCTGTTAAAAAGTTTAATAAACTACCGGCTCATCTTGCCATCATTATAGTGAATGAGAAGATATCTTATAATGACTTAGCCAACATAATCATTTGGTGTGTTGCGGCTAGGATATCTTGTGTAAGCTTCTACGACCATACGGGTAAGACCTTTTTTGGCTTGGCACTGAAACAATGAAGTCCTGTGCAATATTTTAATTTTATGTGAACGTGTTAAATTATGTCATGTGCAACTACGCCCGAGACATTATTTCATGAACGTCTTTATTTAGCCTCTTATAAATTACAGTTACTGAACCAATAAATGTTTATACGTACGTTGCTCCACAGATTTGGTAACATTTTTGAGAAGGTACTAAACGAATTATAAACTCTACCACAGCTTTCCTCTTGCTATGTCTCAGTTAAACAACTAATGAACCATTTAAGTGGTCACCGAAGTTAATTCACCTTTCAATTTTATAATGAGCCACCTAACAATGCTAATGGTCTTATCTAGTGTTTTTCGCAACCTTTTAGAATGTCATTGAAATATGAGAAGCAACGTACGTGTCCTTCCCACCACCTTTGTCAGTAAATGACAGCATTAATGTTTGGTCTGACTAAATGTGCGCAGGTGTTCTTAAAAAAAATGAAATGAAACTGCATTCAGCCTTGCTAGAGAAATGGAAAGAACCACCGGTTATTTGGGGAGACAGCCCTCAAAAAAATGGAATCGTTAAAGAAAACGGATATTCCAATGGTAAGTATCTGATATGTGTCGAACTCTTTACAAGCACGTGCTTTTACATTTTAAGTATTATCTTTACATTTATTTCATTATAATTCCCAGAGTTCTTTTGAAATGGCATTAAAATGGTTTTTGTATAATGTTAATTCTGAGTATTTACGTTGTAGGCATCCCTTCAAATGCAGACCTGTCTTTAAGGGAATGGTCTGCTCTACAAGTATTGCTTTTATCACCTAATGGAGGCCGAGAGGCATTAACAGCAGTTACTCGACACATATGTGAGAGTGTACAATCTGGTTCATTAGCCGTATCGAGTATAGATGAAGACTTTATGGAGACGGCACTAAGATTAGGATCAAAAGAGAAACCTGTTATAGATCCAGAACTTGCTGTTTGGTGTGGGAAATATTGTTGCAATTGTGGTTTCCTGCCATGGCACATACGTGTTACTCAATTTCTGTAAGTGTAGTTACATTTTTGGATGTATTCAACCCATTAGACGGCCGAGTTCACAAATATAACAGCATGTAAAGTTAATTACAGTTATAAATTAAGGGCTCAGTATTCTCATAATCCGCATTTATGCTCGCGTAATTGTGAAAATTCTTTAAGGATTTTAATTTTATTCTTATATGCTTTTACCAAATAAACTGCTAATTATTTGTTGTCGGAACGTGGAGATAAATTCCTCTCTATTCACATGAAGATGCTAGGTGCTTGATATGTCATATTTTATATCACTTCGCCTCATTTACTCAATGAGTTATGTGATACCTACCTAGTAGCACTTGTAATAATAATGTTTGCTGATAATTCCTGTTGTCATAATTAATGCATTAAATATCTAAAAATAATTAACAAATTATTTTTAGTTCAGAGTTTTATAATATTACTGTCAAGTTATCATTTTTGCTTAGTCTTCTCTTTTTTAAAAGCATTGCCGAAGTATTTTTATGTGAAGTCAATCATCAAATTTGGGTGGATGGGCTAATTTCCTTTGTAAAAAACCTAAAAACACATGCAGTGTTAGTAATTATATATAAGAGGTATGCTACTGCCAAAGGTTGGAGTTTTAATACTCACCTGAAGTTTATAAATGTCTAAGAAATTCTCTAAATGGAATGAGACAATGTGAAATTACCATTACTATGATTTTCCAAATGTAAATGTCTCTTAAGAGTCTGAATTTTCTCTTAAAATGAAAGAGAATTAAGCGCATCTTTCCTGAAGTATTTGATATGTGCTTGTTATCAAAATCTTCAATTGAAATTGTTCGATGTTCACACAATATGCTTGAAAGATATTTTAAGGGAACACATTTTGGCATGCTTTCAGGCACAAGACCTTCTGTATTGTACTTTCGGTCTTGTACCTGATGCATGAATAGTCAATATATATTACATAATAAGTACTTTATGTACACTTATAAGTGGTGGTGAAGTGCAATATTTTAATTTTTTTAAGGTGGAATAGTTTACTTCTATTTCACCATGCACACTATGGTACCATTTAAAACCTGTTTTCCTGTTGAATTTAATCAGTCCTAGTTGAGATAATTTTTATATAATAAGAAGCCTGGCCTATTACTAAGACATTTTCTGAATTGTTGGTGCCTTTTAGTACTTGTACCATGTTTTGTGTCACTTCTTAAACATTAGCAAAATATTTTCTTTTTAGGTATATTTTCATCCATTTCTTTCTCTAATAATTTCAATATAGTCATAAACAGTAGAAATATAACAAAAACATAGACCATCTCTTAGGGATATAGTTAGGTGCAAAATAAAGGAATGCCTTCTCCTACCTTGAAATAATTTGTAATAGTTCACTCATACTACTGCCTCTGGTATAAAGCAATCATAATTGTGATAATACTATATTGCATTCGAATAATCCTTGCTGTAGTGCTGGCTAGAGGGTCTTGGATTCATATGGATCAATGCTTTTGTGCAAACCCATCCAAAATGCAAACTGCAATATTTATACATTTGGGAACTTGGTCAGGAATTGCTGGGGACATGATGAAATTAGCTAATCTGCCCATCCTGATTGTGTGAATTTCACACTGCTGTTGAATTTCAACTCCAAACTCACCCATCAAAAGCAAACTTCTGGTTTATTTCTAAGGTTATTAATCCTTGCAGAATGTTATCTGGACTCCCGTGAATAACACTGGCATGGTAGTTGCTCTATCATATCCTTTATCTCATAATTTCTCCATTTTCCACTTATCTTAATTCTTATTTGAAGGTATTAATAAATCCACTTCCAGTGGCATTATGTAGCAATATGAATGAGAAAAAATATTTTCTTAATTTTTTTTTGTATATTTCTATATACCTAACCCAGAGAAAAATACTCTGGTTCGGGTTTCAAAAGAATTTTGAAGCTTGAACCTGTTTTGCTTTTAGGTTTCCTTCCCTCCCTCCTCTTTTTTGAGTGTTGACGGAACAAAAAAGAGGAAACCTGAAAATGAAGCAGCAACTTAGTAGAAAACTAATCTATTCAGTCATCAGAGACAGTTATGGTTCTACTAATAGTTCTTCGGTGGTGATTCTACTAATATTTGCAATGTGCATTTAGATTGCTGAATTACTTAATACTGGATTTTTTTCTGTGTCTTATGTGTTAACCACTCCATTTGTTCCTACCATTCTAGATTTATGGGCTGGTATGTTATTTCCTCTCTATATTTCAAAGTGCTGTGCCAAAATTGCATCGTAATGTATTACTGTATATCCGAGGAAGCTCTGAAATTTATTAATATCATTTTGCTCCTTAAATACTCCCTATATATTCACAGTGATAATATGTGCATAAATGCCAACCTTTTTTAGGAAGATTTCAAATATTGACCTTGCTAAACAGAATTACCTTCTGGACCCCAAACAAAAATTTATTTTATTAAGCTACTATTAGTAGCAGTGCGTCCTTTGAACAGCATTAGGTTTATGTAACCAAGTATTAAATTATTTGTCCAAACAACATCTATTGTCCAAGGTAAAGTTCAAACTCTTAACCTGAAGGAATGACCAGGTAAAGATTTTAATATGATCTCTAGTGCAGGACTGCGGATATGTTATTTAACATGTCAATTATTCTTTGTATAATGAGCAATAGCTGTTTATTACAGCTCAATTTTATTTGCTGGTACTCATGTCAAGATAGAGTTCATGTGGCCTGTGATTAATAAAATAGTGTATGTTACACCCTAGTCTATGTTTTACTTATCCCTTGACTGTTGCACTTAATTAGTAAGAGTGTATGTAATACTAATCTCTACCAGGTTACTGTAAAAATGGTTTGATGTTGTATACATAAGTAGGTTATATTGGTTGATGCTTTGTGGAATTGAACATGTGTAATTGTTTATGATTCATATGTTATATTTCCATAAGAGTTGTATTTGTTTCACTACCTTGAAGGGGTGTTGGTGCAACTATACCGGTTGCAATAATAGTGTTTATTCCTGTAGGAGGGACATTTTAATACCCTTCTTACATTATTGTTAGTGTATATTTTTTAAATATTTCATTGGTTTATCTAATAGTAGTGTTACAATGTAATGTTTTGAATTGGTCATGCTTCATATTAGTTTTTTTGTTCTCATTGCAGGCACCTGCAGACTCATCATGATATCAGTCTCAAAGACTTCATTTCTTTGTTAGAAAAATATTCTAAATGTGAGCAAAGGTTTGGAAAGTGATTCTAATTGCATTGCCAAGAGAAAGTGAGAGTAATTAACTGTGAGGTGTTTACCAAGGTGCTCTATTTTATAACTCTTCCTTCTTTGTGGAATAATGACTGGTGTAAATGCTTGAATGCCTGACGTTGACATTTTATATGGCAGTTAAATATTTTGAGTCTTGTTAGTGATGAGCCCTTAAGATCAAAGTATTGATTAAATAACATCTTTTGTATGAATGTTTTGAAGACATCACATTATATCTGTTGTACATTTTATTCCAGTGCTAATTTATGTTAAATGAATGTAATCTTGTACTTATGTTATTGTCTATAAAGATTGAGGACCTAATTTTTATTGAAAAAAATTAAATTACGCAATAAAGAGTTTTTGTTGAAGTTTTATCTTTTGACTCATTTTTCAAGGAAACAAAAATAAAACAACTTTTCATGGACTTCAACTTTATTCCTGATTGTAAATGCCAACCCAATTCCAAAAGTTTTCAGTGTTAGAAACACTATGATTTACTTAACAAATTGGTCCAAAACTTGACACTTTCAAACTTTTTATGAAAAAGGTTAACTTTACTCTCTAAAACATAACAATGGCATTAGATGTTAATACTGCTCAATGAAGCTGACTGACCAAGTCTGCTTGCAGCAGGTATTGAGAGGAGTTCATCTTTACAAAAGGAACTTGTAATCAAGATCACCCAACCAAGGGAGTCCACACACTTGTTTGATTAAAGGCCACATTTTGGATCTCTCGTATGACTTCATATGCACTCACAGTTGTCCTTAAAAGTCTTCATCAAACAAAAAAATATAATACAGGTTCACACACTAGGAAACATGTCACTCATAAACAATTGAAACAGTTCCACTTTGCATTATGGTGTTATTATCCCCATCTAGCAGTTAGAGAATATAGTGACCTGAGAAGGTCAAAAGCTCGTCCATCTGACACAGTACTTTTATCTTCGCCTAAGAGCTCTGTAGAATTGGATATTCTGTTGGGTGTCTGCTTTTCTGGGAGATATTTTGGTGCGTTAGATGTTCCTGTATTTATTGATGTTGTCACTTCCACAACAGACTCTGGTGGATCTGTAGCTTGTAACTTCTCAGCTCTTGCTGTGTGATTTCTGTTTTGTGATTTTATCTTCTTAATGGGAAACCAAGGAATTGTGAACTTTGGTGCGTATGTTGTAATTGGTGGTTCCGTCCTGTCTGAGTTGTCTGGTAATAATTGTGAAGCAGTTAAGGGTTCCCTCTGGATTATGCGAGAAGGGGGAGCAACAGATGTACCTTCATGGTGACTGCTTGCTGTGGTTGAAGTGGTAGGCTCACGAGTATCATTGTCTTCTGGAATGAGGCCAACACTCTGTAATATGTGGTGATCATCCTTTCTCAATAAAGCCTTGAGAAGGCGAGCATTTTTTTCATTTAGACCAATTCCTTTGGCATTGTGGTCATTCACAAAAAGAAGCACAAGCCTAGGATTTCCATGTTGAGACTTTTCACCATCTTCCCCTCCATTTAAGCTTAATACTTCTGTTGCATTGAATATTTTGGTTCTGTCCTTGGAAAAGTTAATCTTCACTGGTGTTGCCATGGAAGAGCTAGGAAGGAGTTCATAATCTGTCTGGTCAACAGGGTACGGAGTAGGTTTTTCATTCAAGTACTGCTCTGTAGGCAATGAATGTACGTCATCTATTGCTTGGGTTGACTGCTCTGAAATTTCTTTTGTGACATGTGTGGGAATTTTTTGTGAACTTGGTTGAGCTGGAAGGAAGCTGGCACTCTGAGCTTGAATCAATGATTCATCTTTTTCTGTCGCAGGATTGATGATTGCTTTAAGAAGGTGGTTGGCGTAAGTATCATATGAGACTGTACTTCTTTGTGAATTCACCAAGTTCTTTTTATTTGGATTGGTCATCTGAGGAAGTTTTGCTGTGATTCTGGACAAGATGGCATTTACAGTCTGTGAAGCTAAATCTGTAGTGGGTGTCAGTGGAGTGGTACTAGTGGTGCTTGTAGAGGGTGTGGTGGATATATTATCATTGAGGAAGTCTGTTGTGCTCAACGAATTTGGTTCTAATGAATCTGTGTAAGAAGATAGATATTTATTGTCATCAGGAATTACATCTGGCTCGATGGAACTCATAGCCAAGCGATTAAGTTCCTCGGGCACAAACTCATTTAAAATTTCATCCAATGCTGCAGTGGGGATATTAATATCAGTAAACCCATTCTCCTCTTCATTTGACAGTGGTTCTTCATGGTCAGGAATCGCATCTTGAAATGGTGGTAAGATTTTGGTCTCCAAAGGTGGAAGGTTCTCTTCTAATAGCAGTCCTTTGCTCAGCCCATTACTAAATGATAAATTGTTTCCATTTTTTTGGCTCTCATTTTCTGCTTTCATTAGTGTTGGGGTGGAAATACTTCCATTTGATATAGGTGTGAGAATATTGACCTCTGGCCTTGTTGTCGTGGTAACTTGATTGCTTTCTAAGTCTGGTCCCTCTGCATCTTGATGGGAATGGTTATTGAGTCTGTCATTTGTTGGTTCCTGTTCTGGAATTTTTTGGGTTGGTGTTATGAACGGAATGGTTATGTAAAACCCTGTCTGTATGTTAGATGAGGTGGTATCACTGGCATAATATGGTGTTGTTGTAGAAGGGGTGGTTGTAAGTGGTGTCTTTGTAGTTGTAGGATTTTGAAACAGAGGTAGCCCAGTGGTGGTGGTAGGAGTTTGAACATCTGAGAAGTCTAGAACTTCATCCTCATCTTCCTTGAGTTTTGTAACATTTGATGCATTTTCATCCACAGCTGATGTTAAACGAATTGGAAGAATGGGATTGTGAGGATGGCTCACAGATGCTAAAGCATCTCTAAATGTTTCGGGATCCTCGAGGTATGCTGACAGGGCTCGACTAAATACTTGTGCTAGCTCTCGAAGATCACTTGGGGTTTTGGAAAGATCCTCATCCTCTGGGAATTTACTTGATGTGCTGCTTACCCTCCCATTTTCTACCTTAAAGAAAGGGGTTAAATTTATCGGTTCCTTATTTGATGGCTTTTCATAACCAATATCCTCTTCAGTGATCCTAGGATTTTCTGTATTTATTCCTGATAATGAATCTTCAGTTGTAGTTAAAATTTCAGCAAGTTCTGATTCTGTAATAGATCCAAGAGTCATAGCTTCTTTCAAAACTGGTTCTATTGCATTTTTATAAAGGGATTCCATAGAGTATTTTGTTAATGATGAATTTGATTGTGAAAGAGCCTTATTGATGTGTTGAAAGAGACCAGAGTCCTCAGATGTGAAGTTTCCCAGTAAGTAGTCTTTCATTTTCTTGGCAGATGGGTCAGACTTTTTATGGTTAGGGTCAGATTTTGAATTCTGATGTTTATTGTTACTAGCAACAGAGTCTTTGCCATTCCATTGAAGATTGAGAAATACTGGCTCATTCTCAATATGGATATCTCCAGTCTTTTCCAAAGGAGGAGCCTTTTTAGTATTAGCATAACTTTCCTTGCTACCATTTTTTGGTTTAGTGTTGGACTGTGGGTCAGTATATTTAATAAATGAAACTGAGTCATAAGCATTAGTAGTTGTTGGTAAATTCTGTCTAGATTGCTGTTTTTGAGCTGCATGTATGCTATCTCTTTCCACATGCAATGATGTTCCAGGCCTTTGTGTTGGAACAGGATCTGTTGGAATGATACCTCTTAAACTTCCTTGAATCCTTCTGGGTGTGCTATGAATAAAGCCATCACTGAGGGACTCTATGTATAGGGCCAATGAACGGATAGCCCCTGGGCTAGATGAAAGAGGAAGGATAGGTGAAGTCCGATTGCCTGTGTAAGGTTTTCCATCCCTCTCTTCATCATTTTTTGTAAGCCTTTCACGTCTCTGATTGAGAAATTTCTTTAAGTCCATCACTGGCCTATATGTAACCACTGAATCTACATCTTCGTTTACTAATGGATGATCAGTCACTGCCATTTTAAATTCCTCACCATAGGTTGTATTGTTGGATGCTAAAGAGCTTACACTTTTCTTTTTTAAGGAGTTACCTTCTGTTTGCTCATCTTTTTGACTCGGTGGCTTGTATGTAATGACAGAATCATCCTCTAAATAGTGGGATTTTTGAACCATTGCTGCCTGTCCCTTGGGTAAATTGGACGTTGAAGTCAATTTTGCTTCTTTCTCATTTGTTGACTTGATATCTCCACGATTAGACGTTGTATATTGTGGTCGGCTTGTTGTGCTGGTTTTTGAAAATTTTTCTCTAGAATTTACATCATAAATTGGAATTCTTTCTGTCACCTGGCTGAAAGTTACTGTCTCTAAACGACGATCTTGAGTTAGACCTCTTCTATGGCTGCTGGCATAGGATGCTGTTTCTGCGAGGACTTGACCTTCATTTTCTTCATTTTTGCTATTTTTTACTTTGAGGCGCACAATTCTTCTCATTTTGTCAGCTCTCCTATTGGCTAAATCATCAGTGTCACCACTCCCCGAATTTCTCTGAGTGCCAACAATTTCAGTGTTAATGTCTGAATGCTGTGAAGTTTTCTTGGTTGGATCCTCTGGCTCAGGGTAAGCATTAAGTGAAGTACTTGTCTCTGATTGTTTGACAGCTCTTATGATCCCATCTTCAATCACGAGCTTAGGGCTGCCATCACCTTCAGTGTTATATCCATTATCAGTAATGCTTCTGAAATTTGCTACAATTCTTTTGTGAGACAAGTCTCTTTGGTAATTTTGAGGCTCTTGAATGCTTTGCTGTTTTTGTTGGTATATTTGGGGATTTGTATTGATGTCTTTTCTATTTTGACTCATTCTAGCATTTATTCTATCATCATTTATAACTTGTTCCTCAACAGTGGATATTCTTCTATTGCTTAAATGAAGAGGTTGACCTGGCTCATAATAAATACTGCTGTCTTGTGTATTTGGTTGGACATACTGTTGTATATTTGGGTGTGGTCGAAAATTAGTAGTTATGCTCATGCTTTCCCTGGACTCTGATGGTAGTCTGTCGTACTTAACTCTTTCCCGGTCCCTTCTAAGTGTATCAGCACTTGGCTCATAGTAATTTTGCGAATCTTCGCAATCGACCCGAAACCACCAGTCACAAATTAAATGTGATTGCCTAAAGATTGTCCCATTAGGACAAAGAAAAGACATCTTCCTGCCACCATCACAAATATGGAAAACCTAGATAAAAAAGAAAGCAAAATTGATTAATGGAAATGTACATACAGTGCAAAAGTTAGTGATTTAATGAAGTTTTAATGATAGAGATAACATTAATGATCAAATTAGGAACAACACATGATCCACTATTGTTTCACTAGTTTGAAGAATTAGTTCAACTGACAAATAGTGAAAGGATATACCTTACTGAAAATAGTTTGAACATGTAAAATTTTTAAATACTCTAAACCAATAGTTAATTTTTTCAAATAATTATACAAATATGAAAGCCCACCAATTTACATATTTTTATATGAAGAAATTTATCTAATCAATAGTTTCACAAATACTTTCTGAGTATCAATATCAATTGTACCCTCCTATTTTCTTCATGTTGTAAATATCTGTGTTCTGCCTCTGAGAAAAGTATATAATGTATGTTAATTTTGTTAAGATTTTATGCAGTAAAAATTGGAATCTAGTAGGTACATTACTTAAAAAAGTAATCAATATATCTGACCTATTTCTTTTGTTTAAGCTAAGGTTTTAAGTGAGGCAATCTATTCCATGAGTGAACACACTTTCATTAATTCTCTACTGGAATCAAAGCTGTTCCACAAGCTATATATAACTGTTGCCAACCATTAGGATGGCTCATTCCAATAGACTCACAACTTTGAATCCCACAATCTGCTAACATGAAAGTTTTTAAAAAGGTAAATTTAAAAAAAATAAAGGCATGCTACATTTTATTAATATGAAATGGTTATTACCCTTGTTTAATATGACAACATTATTACAGCATTTTTAAATGTAATGACATTATTACTGTGATTATTATTGCTGCTTGTTTGAAATTTCTCCACAGACTACCAAATTTTTCCTTTGGACTGCCAACTGGGTTTGAATACATTTGATCAAGCCACCACTGCTAGGAGTGTAGTTCAGACATCAATATAGAGATTTTGATATTTATATTATGACTGTTATAATCCCTAGATATTGCACAGACTCACCTGGCATTTGGTTTCCATATCAGCAAAATAGCCAGATTCCTTGACATTACGGCATGTAAAACTTGTAATAGGTATTGCTGCTAAATTTGGAAAATCAATCCCAGGTCTTCCTTTAACACCTATGAAGCAGTAAATATTTTAAATAAACAATGAAATAGGTAAATTATGACGAAGACATGCACATATTTTTGTCTAAGAAATGATGGTGTGAGTTCATAATTACATAAGTTACTTGTACAATTTATAGCAATTTAAAATAATTGAGTAAGTATATACTACCTGTATGTACAACTTTGTGTCATGCTATTTGCACTGCATAGCGTAAATTATACAAGTGGTAAGGAGGAAATCTAAATAGATAGATGGGTAATGCTGAGGATTAAGTAGTCTGTAGGTAGTAACTAGTCTGTTAGTAGGATTCTATGAAGTCTCATGGTATGTACAAATTTAATCTAGTTTGAAAATTATTTAAATTTATTAAGCTTAATTTTTGTAGCATCCTTTTTAACAAAACACATTTTACTGAAGCTAACAGTTTCAGGCTTAACTTAACATTGCTGTAACCATTTCAGAGAGTAAAAATCATTCGCTGGGAAAAGTGTATAGAGCTGAAAGGAGATCAAGTTGAAAAATAAATACATTTTTTTCCAAACACTTTGTGTTTTCTTTGCTGGGTCGGGTACTTCCATTACCACCCTTGTACTTCTTGGGCAGTAAATTACTCTGATTTGTACATGCAAGTATAGTAAGATGTTAAACAGAATCCAAACATTTTCTATGCTAGGTAGCATTTCAATGAGCAAAATACCAACAGTAAAAGGAAGAGGGAATGATTTTGTATTATGTAGTTTCAAAGTTATAGCTCTAATTGGGAAAGTGAGTTGTATCTTTAAAAAATGCACCCAAAATGTGTAAAATTGTTTGAAAACCTTCACAGTTGGCTGTGACAAAGACATCATATCCTCTACCATCCTATTCACCCTCTTATATGACAGTAATGGGGATTTATCAAGTGGAGGTGACTGATACCTAATAACATATAGCCAATAAACTATTATGAGTAGGATTTCACACCAATAATACTATGTTATTTATCTTCCAATCTTAAATGTACTCCATTCAGTCTATAATTCATAGTATCTTCCATCTTTTCACTCTCCTTCCTTTGCTTTTATAGATTCTCATTTTAATTTTCATTCTTTGGAATTGCAACTGTGGAACTCATCTTTCTATTATGTTTTATAAAATATCTTAATGTGTTCCATCTTCATTCCAGACTCCAGACTGAATATATCTTCCTTCCATAAGTCACATTTCCAGTCCATGCAGTGATAACTTCATTTTCCAGGTTATAAATAACATTCCTTGCACTTCAACTCACAATTGTCATCATTAGAATTATGACAGAGGCCAGTTTGGCATTTATCAGCACTCCCAAAAATGCATGAGTCTTCACAACTACCAAATGTGAAAAAGGTAATACTGGGTGGGACTAGAGCACAGGCATTGAATGCTCAGGTTGAAGTGCCTCAAATAATAAATGTATTTTTAGAAGTCAATAGTTACAAATGTAGGGTGAGCTTAATTTTCTATTTGCAAATATTTATACAATTAACTTTTTGGAATAACTGCAATACCCATGCCCAAACATGGAGAAAATTATCCTAGTTACATAGTGAATCTCAAGGGAACATTTTATATTGTTAGACACATTTTGTCTTATTCCTTCCTCAGATGATGTTTTTAAAATATTTAATGTCATCTGGTCCCATAATACATAGGTGCAGTTGTGTCCTCATGAGCATATTGATGCTGCCTCAGAAGCAAAGGAAAGGAGAAAAAAGCAAAGAGGAAGAGAATTGAAAAAACTACAAAGCCAATGAGAATTGAAATAGGTCATAAGTTTCACCAGTAGAATTATTAATTTTTATAGGTTACAGGTTTAGATGTCTTCATGGAACTTTTCCCTGAATGCAAATGACTAATGTAGGTATTTAAACCAACAAAATCCGACTTGAACCCTTCAGAGATGTTTATAAAAAGTGTAATGAATGTAGTTTGGAAATCATAAATAGAAATTTTTTGGTAAAAAGAATTAAAAACATTTGCACAAAAATCTTGGGATTATTTTTAATTAAATTGTCTATTATAGTGAAATATTCACACAAATATTGAGGTGATGTAATTTATTTGTTACCATAAGTTTCATCAAGTTGTTCAACATGATTCCAAATGCTTTGAAGTCAGCCCACAGTGTGGTGTTCCAAAGGGTGCTGCGTGATTGGCTTAACTCCAATCCTCTATACTCAACAGAGGAGTACTATGACCTTGATTTTACTAGCCTAAAATTATAAGGTTTAGTGTCTATGTGGTGTGGCTAGTGTCAGTTAAGGTGTAGTGCTTAGTGTCATATCTATGTATATATTTTTTATGTGATTGTACATTGTGCTCTGTAGTGTGTTATTATGTTCCTGTAAAAATGATGACATCCACCATATGTAAATATGATTAAGATGAATAAAGTTGATTATTATTATTATTATAAGGTCTATATGAAATTTTAAATCATGCTTGCAAATTATCTCAGTAGTCAAGGTACATAAAAATATTACTATTACTAAAATAGGCTGTGAAATGGAACTTAACATAAATGAGCACCCCAAATTATTGACTTAAATAGTGCCCTTTTTGTGGCTTAAGAGTATTGTATGCTGTTTCATAGAAGTTAACAGTTAATTCAAATACATTATGATAAATAAATTACTTCTTACAAAGTAATTTCAAAATATTCTTTGAATGAGAGCATTGTAATAATAAACAATGAAATTTATTAAAAGTTTAAAGTCTGATAATTAGATGTTTTCCATTGTTCCAGGGTACTGAGCAAATGCATATATGCAGAGTGGGTACTTACGTGCATATACAGACATACAGTTCTCAATTAGACAACATATCCATACCATACTCATGTGTTAAAATATGCATGCAACCAAGCATTGACTTTTTTAAGGCCATGCACTTGTCTCCAGCACCATCCATAAAGAACAAAAAATATTTTTGAATATATTTATGTACACACACTCACAAACACTTAATTCAGTCTTAAAAATTTGCATAGGTACCTACCCGCCTATGACCTCAAATCGGTACATGTGATGAAAACCAAAAGCATAGTGGTAGGTGTCTTCATAAGAATTTAGTAGAAAGCTGGTGAACTACCCAATGGGCATGTGCATACTCAAATTTTCAATCAAATTATTATGTATATACACTATTTATTTGACTCTGTACATGATATTTTTAAATCATATTTAGAAATATAAATGGATTTGTATTTTAAAGCAATTCTTATTGGACAAATGTGCAACATAGTTATGCTTTAGCCATACACATTTGTCCAATAAGAACACATATAGGGGAGATAGAAATGTATGCACAAGTACCAGCTTCCAATTATATTTTTAAAGTTTATCACATTATTAATCATAATAATTTACTATGAGTATGCATTTATAAAATGCATAAACAAAACTATTTAAATATTTTATTCCTTTACTTTTGATTTTCTTCAATTTATATCCTCAGAAGTTTAAATAATTCAAATTGAAATTAGCACAGGTAATTCAGAAGACCAAGGTATCGAAGTTTTATAAATAGAATTAGATACTAAGTTTTTAAAGAAAATAACTTATTTTGCATTGCACAGTGTTAAATTGGCACACTTGGCATTACCCAATTTGGATTGTGCAGCCAACAATATGAAAACTTCACAAGTAAGAAAAATAGAATAAGGAACTGTAAGCCTTTTCTCTTCAACCTACCAAAATCATCCGTTGGTGATGGCATGGGAACACCTGGAAAAGAAATCAATCTTTTCGTTTATGCATGTGACATGAATCTCTTCTTTCAAAGGATTTTGTTACTGAGTATGTGTAATGCAACTATAACAATTACTTGAGCCCTCATCAATGGTATAATTAAGCTACTTAAAAGTTAAAAAATCCATAGGTACCCCTAACCTAACAAAGAGCAGCTCTACCATCCAAATGAAAATTATGTTCCAATAAATGTTTCAAAATTAAAAAATATGTAATTAGGTAATCAGGTCAAATATATAATGAAATGCCAAATTGAGTCAGAGTAAATTCCGTTTGAGTTTATCAAAGCAGAGCACAAAAAGAACTTATAGTAATTCATAGCTTTATATTCTTGCAATTACTTTTGCATTTGATTCGGCACAATTTTTTTATTTCAGGAGACATGAAAGAAGCTGCACGATGCATATATCAACCTCATAGACTAAGTTTATTACTTCATCCAGAATCTTACAGAAAAAAAATTTCTTGTTATTTTGAGCTGAAACCATACTTCCTGAATCCTTACACTGGCTAGTTCTCAACAGAAGCTGTTATGTATATGCATTATCATGAGCAAAATTAGTGAGATTTTTATCTGTATATTTTTACTTTTCTGGGTTGCCATTTACTTCTTTTTTATGAATTAAGTGACATAATAAAATAAAGGAATGAACTCCATTACTACAAATGTGACTTTTTCTTGACCCAATTACACTTCCATATTCTATCTCCTTCCATTGTGTTCTTACATTCTCCCTCATAGGTCAAAATGTTGAAAGCACTAGTTTATATTCTGAAACATTGGAAACAAATCTAGTTACCTAAATTTACAAAATCTCATTTTGATTCTCTTCCTCCATCCCTCAGTTTTTAGACCATTCCCTGATTCAAAGACTATTGTTGCTGCTACTGCCTACAATAAGCAAATCAAAACTTTAATGAAATATATGACCAGAAGTAGTTTTGCCTAGTGCAGTAACATTCACAAGATTTAAATTATGCATACAAACATATTGGGAGGATCTTTCATCATGTGTAACTTGCATTGACTTATTATCATGTATATGTAGGTTTTTAATATACGCAAGTATATTATTACTGTGTAAAATGAATAGCATGTGAATATTGCTGAATGGATATATATGTGTTTACTTGCAAACCCAATTTATTTGACTAATGAATTTTTATTACAACCTTCATCTCATTAAAGAATTTATGCTATCTTAGTTTATATACTGTAATACATATTTATCTTGATGACATGAAATATGTATGGTTGTACCATTTATAAAAATGAATAAACTATTATATTTCCAATACCCTTCTAATTCATGCAGGAATAAAATGGTTCTAGCACCCTACATTAAAATTCCAGCCATACAGTACTCATTAATGAATTACCTCAATGAATTAGATTTTGTAATCATTAAACATTTTCCTTTAGCAATACCCTTTTATAAGTAGTCTCAATATGCCTTACTCCAGTGCTCCCAATATTTTCTTTTGGTGTAAATGTTATGTATTTAATGACATATTTTACCAAGTTAATCATCCTTCCTTGATTTTTACACTTTGTTATAGCTGACTACTATCCCATTCTCCTCCAATATTAATTACACTATTCATTGACTCTGGAAGGAACCAGGAACTTGTAAACCATACTTTTTGCGACTGGAAATGAAAAAAATATGTCACTATGGATTTGTCATGTTGATGTAGGTAGGTAATTGACTTGCATCTTATTCAAAATAAATTTATTTTCCAAGAACTCCTATGACAGAACTAATTTCCATTTCCAAGAGCTATGACTTTATTTATGAAGAGAGAAACATTGGTTTTTCATTATTTATGAAAATACTGAAGTGAAAATATCCTTTTGCTAACTTTAAAACCAAAATATCATTAAAGTATTATCTTGTTGAATAGGAAGAACAGAACCTTACTCAAGTATAAAGAATATGTAACTTATCCTTTCTAGAATGAAAATGAGCCTAAGGCATAATTAATGACCAAGAGTAATGTTAAAGGTTCCAATTAGAAGCATAATTTGCCTTCAATAAAATTTAAGTTTCTATTTATTTAGTTTCTATCTATTGTTTCCTCACTGAGGATATAGTTCACATTATATTTACCCCTAAATCAAGGTAAAATATTTATTTGATAGTTGTGTACATCCAAAAACCTACCTTAACCGGTAGATTACATGATAAAAAATAAATTCAAGGTAGTTTCTTCACCTGTTACCTTGTCTATTGTTTTCTAGAAAGACACAAGGATTTGCTTAAAACTACAAATGGCTAGACAGAGAGAAAAATAACAGTTCTGGATTGAGAAACAGAATCAAAATTGACAAGATCTTTTGCTGTCATTAGACTACTCAAAGAACCAAGGACTTTTTTTATTCATTTGAAAGTAAATCATGTAGTAGGTGGATAGATGCTAATTGGGTTCTCAGGTATCCCAATGGCTACAATCATTTGGTATCATTAATAGAGTCTACTCTGGCTATAGTAATATTTTAAAATAACTATACACTGAGTTGTGTGCATGCCTAAGGTGTGGTTTTGGACTTAAGACATTCAGGACTCTTGATGATATCAAATGACTAAGCAGGTTAGAAAATGAATGCCATCTTTTTCAATACACTAAATGGAATTTAGGTACAGCCCTGGGTATTGTTGACATGGTATTTTGTGGACTGATTTTCATAGAATGTAACTCACAGTAGGACCAGCTGGTGTCCTTATACATTCAAATAGAATATCTCCCACATTTAGACTTAGCTAATGATGGTAATTTCATTGGTGTATACTCTTGCCAAATAAATGTAAGCTGAGAAAAGAGCCATTCCTTTAAGCGTAGCATGATTTCAATTTTTTTATAATGTTTCCTTTTATTTCTATTTATTTTTACTATTTTAGAGGAATGGTTTTATTTTTTTCCACATTCTAAGGTCTTAATCACACATGTTAATGTGATGTCCTGTGTAAGTCAGAGTTCTGGAGAAGAAAATAAAGTTGAATGGATTTAAGGGCCTTAATCATAAGACAAATTTCACAAGCTTCAGATACACAGAAGTAAAATAATTCATGAAGTCATTGTGTTTTGTCATTTCCATGAGTAAAGACTTTACACAATTGAAAAACTATGTATATACTGATGAATTTCATTAGAAAACAATCCCCAAATAGTACCAGATACTGAAGTACTCAAAGCTAAATGCATGTAACACAAAAGCTTACTTAAGACAGAATTTATATTTCATCATATTAGATATTTTAATTGATTCTTTTGCAATTATAATATAAACAAGTTTTATTATTTTTATTTTCTTTTGAATTTCATGCGGTTACACTTCTGTGTCCAAGTCAGCATATGTACTTAGTCATAATGGTGCCATTATTTACATGTGCAATATAAATAGGTATTTCTAGTCACCTAAAAACTCCTGGTAGTAATCATCCTCTTCATGCTGATTTGGATTCGGCTCAGAGTTTTCATCAATATTGGTTGCTGCAGCAGTTTGGTCCTGATTTACATTGCTCTTCACACCATAAAAATTTGAAAACATAAATAGTAAATTAGTGTAAACAAAAATGATCATTGATTGATTAATATATTCTTAATTAAACATCAATAATCTAAAATCTTACTACATTATTATTATAATTTCCTTTTATTTGTCCAGAGATCACAATACAAAAATACCAGGAGGGTGGTGTATGTACATGATATAAGGCATGTCAAAAAGGAGCAAAGACCACATTTAAGTCTGAGGTCACTAAAAATAAAATTATGCAAGATGTACTCTCATGCAACTGTACTTTCATCAGGGTGTGGTAATCCATAAATGTTGGCCCCACCTTGGTTTGATTATCACCAAGTTGTAGGAAGATTGGCTTTCCCAGCAAGCTAGCACTAGATGTGGCAAGTGGATAAGTTAAATCACATATATACTTTACACTTTCAGACTTCACTTCATGAAATTGTTTGATGCCTATATTAAATGAGTTTTTAATTTTCCATGGACTTCATTTTAAGGTACAATGTGTTTCACTGACTTTTGGCATCATCAGGTACAAGTTACACATACAAATTTTAAATATATACTCTTCAGACAGAGGAGGGGGGGGTTGGCTAAAAACAAGGGAGAGGAGGGTGTAAAGTTTAAGGTGGGGGTCAGGGTTTTTTGGGATGCCAAAGTCGACGGTTGTAGTTTTTTCAGTGTGGAGAAGGAGAGGCAGTAGCATCTTGGTTATGACTAGGCATTGGGTCTGGTCCAGGGCATGGGCGGGTAAGGAAAGGGGGTGGCTGAGTATGTAGGACCATTGGATTTATTTACCCTGGGTCCCCTGTCCCCTTCCCCAGCCGTGCCCTGGACCAGACCCAATGCCTAGTCATAACCAAGGTGCCACAGCCACCTCCTTTGCTTAACCGAAAAACCCACGACCACCGACTTTGGTATCCCAAAAAACCTTAATCCCACACCTTCAACTTTCCACCCTTCCTCTCCCTTGCATATAGCTAACCTCCCCCTCCTCTGTCTGAAGGGTATATATGAGCATTCGACAGCTGTACGTGTAACTTGTACCTGATGATGTCGCAAGTAGGTGAAATGCATTGTACCTAAAAATAAAGTCTGTGGAAAATTACAAACTTATTTAATATGGACAAAAAGTGAATTCAAACCTGAGATCATGTGAATCTCTCAAGATCTGGTGGTTTTCACTGTAGTTTCTGTTATTTAGAATCCTCACATATGTATAGCTGACCTTCAGAACTGTACATAGATGAGGATAAGATATCAGGTGATTAAAAGCAAATTTTGTATAAACTTGGCCCTTGATAACTCGCAAACAATAATATATCATGTGCAGATTTTCACTGATGATAAATTTAATAAAACATGCATCAAATTAAAACTTTTGCTTGGCAGTATAGTATGCTGCAGAGGCTTATAGTTAAACTATTTCGCTATTCTGATGACGAAGCCATGTAGTGTGTAAAATCAGGATAAAGGTGCCAGTTTCTTTTCCCATTTCAAATGAGTTTTCCCAGGAAGTTTTGATGCCCCAAATAATCACGCAACACATGTAAAGCTGAGGTTTACACAGGCTGAATGCTCTACCCACCAAGCTATGTATGCATATATGTACATGCACATACTCACTCATGTATACCTATACAGTAATCAATCTGAAGGTTGGTTAGATAGTTGAGGGTAGAGCTAAGCTCATTTAGTGCCATGCCCAACAGTTTGTGAAATGCATACATTACAGTTGGGGGTACCAATTCCTTTCCCTGTGCAACCTATGGTTATCCAGGAACATCTTATACCTGAAAAATCACACGCTTGGGTGAAGCTGAGGGTGCCCAGAGGCATTCTAGTGAATCAAACCCAGGTCTTCCAGTCAATGGTCTAATGCTCTACCCACTGAACTACTATGTCCCCCAAATATACCTATAAGTATAATTTCTATATGATTAGTTTTAAAAAACAAGCATGCCATAGGGATATTAAATGAAGAACACAATGTATTTTTCCACTGTTCTTTAGTTTGGCACTACTAGTTGCAACGCTTTGGCGTCATCATCAGGTACAAATTAGTCAAGTTGAGGTCCATTTATAAACCATTCAGTCTGGTGGAAGGGTTGGGTGACAGAGGGGAAAGGGGGAAATGAGAGGGGTTGTGATTGGCCTATAAAAGAACAGAGGAAAAATACATTGTTTTCTTCATTTAATGAACATGAACTTCCATGAAGTTGAGCTAGAAACCATTGAATACATGATATAGGGACTAAGAAGACTTTTGGATGTCACTATAAGTTTTGCAAACTGATTTCAATAGTAGTAGTTTTCGAAATCTCGAGTGGAATTGAACATCAAAGAAATAAATTCGCAACGCCAGCTTCCGAAAGAATTCGACTAGTGTTCTAAAAATCGTTCTTTCGTCCCCCGAATCGTAGGCCTTTGCCAGCGATTCGGGGGTGAAGTCCCTCAAACACTGGAGGTTCAGAGATAGGATATTCGAGCCAATCCTCGCATGCCACTTGCCTCCGTGCTCCTCACCGACGAGTATCTCACACAAAAGTAATTTTAGTCGGCGCTCCATTAATGTTTCCTCGACTGATCGCGAAATGAAACGAAAACCGCACGTGGGTGCCTTCGGAGAGATTTAGTGTCGCTGCCTAGGAGTAGCAATACATATGGGGAGGAAGGCGAACGGGGCGGGGAGAGAGAGGGCTGGGTATCGACAACCATTTACAAAAGTCGAATGAAAGCATCCACCCAAGATACGACCTCGTTACCAAATCACTTCATCCCACCCACGATCTTCGTCTCCAACTTGGATCTTCTTTCTCACTTTTTTCTTTCTGAAGCTGCTCCCTCCCTCTAGAGAATGGATAGGATGGTTATTACGACACGGCGAAATAAGGCGAAAAGAAGTAACCGTAGCCACCGCCCATCGCTCCGCCACCAGCCCCCACTCCGCCCTCACCGCACCAGCGAAGGCGCACATGCACGCATGCGGACACGACTTTCGCCACCGCCACCTATTTTGATCGCGGCCCGCTCACGAGGAAGCTCGTCCTTTATTTGCTCTCTTCTTTTGTTTTCTTTTTTTATCGTTCCTTCTCGCAATCCGTCTGCAGCGCGTGAATCCTGCATATCTTAGGTAAGTGACGAAAAAACCGCCAGGAATTCTCACCAGCGAGGAGGAAGTCTTGTGGGCAGCCTGTCTCGCCTCTCCACTTATTCTCCTTTTTTTTCACTCCCCCGCCTCTCCCTTCGCTATATGTTTCCTAGCGCGTGGTTCCCGAACAAGTTCGTTGGGCAAGCTAGGGAAAGAGAAGAAACTTAATTGGCCTGCTGACACCGCTCGTTCCTTATAATAGAGGCGAAGTACCCTGAAGTATATCTATCTTGCAGAGTGAATGCAATTGAAACGCAGCGTTTAATTAATCCGAATGCACATAGGGTTCTGATTAACCCAGAATCGTGATCGAAGCGAAGAACTGCATCCAAATCAGTTGCATAGAATACTTTTTCCTGGGCCACTGAGCGCAATCACTGACAAAATCAGTGAATCAATTAGGGGCCCTAATCGAGAAAGAATGACCCAGCGGAGTAATGTAAAATAGACCCGCTGTTTGAGCAACTGATTATTCACTCAACAGAGTAAACCAAATCAACAACTCCACTATATTCACCATTTCATTTGCATCCGCGCTCCCACAGTTTGTGACGATGCTTCGAACTCGTACCTCTGCTAAACCATTGAATCCATTTATTTCTGAGTCACCTATCCATCCACTTCAGAGGACAATTCCGAAGATGTGGAAACACAAAGAGAGACCGACGGCGCTTTATATATGCAGGGCAACTTATCGATCGTGAACCTCCGGTGTGGAGCTGAGTGGAAGGCATCAATCAGAGGTTGCGTGCTTTTTGCTGGGATATTGGGGCGTCCTTCGCCGACCTTCAGTCGGCGATCCGATCGTGAAGGAACCCTTTGAACCGTTTTGGTGTTCATTACCCGTCTGAGGCCCCCAGGTTATTATTATTATTATTATTATTAAAATTTACATGTGCAAATAGACAAATGTCAGGTGGCACACAAGTCCCAAGTGTTACAATAAACTTGCCTTGGAAAAATAACATGGTTTCTGAAATACAATCAACATCACAAAAGATAATAAATAAAATAAGTCTGAAAAAAGAAAAAAAAATACACTAAGGACATTTCCAAACACCAATCTGTAGTACATAAAAAAAATCCCCATTTCATTAACATTTGTTTCCCAATCAACAAGAAAAAAAATTAAGCTATTACATTTAATTTTATACAACACATCAATCAAATGATTACAGAAGTTGTTTACATCTTTTCTTAAAAGTTTGGACTCTGTTAGGAAAGGGCTTAAAAATTTTTGCAGGTAAATTATTCCAATCAACAATTGTTTTATTTAGAAAAGAAAATTTCTTTTTATTCGTTCTTTGTGCCCGGCATTTTACCTTAAAATTGTGGTCATTTCTCCCTATAAAATTCGGGTTCCCCGCCTCTTTCCTTAGATCTGCCCAAGCCTTCTCCCCATTCAGAATGCGGAACATTCCACAAAGTCTGCTTACTTTCCTTCTAGTTTGTAAAGGATCCCAGCCCAACGTTTTTAGCATGTCAGACACACTATCCATCCTCCTATGCTTCCCCAGTACATATCGGGCAGCCTTTCTTTGCACCTTTTCTAGTTTTTTGATTTGTCCTTCTTCATAAGGGTCCCATACTAGAGAAGCGTACTCCAAAATTGGTCTTACCAGGGTCTGATACGCCTTCTCCTTAGTTGCTTTATCGCTCCCTTTGAGGTTTCTCATGACCCAATGAAGAGTTTTCAAAGCTTTCTTAAAAATGTAATCCACATTCAGCCCCCACCCTAAATCCTTGGTTAAATATACACCTAAGTATTTGCAACTATCACTTCTAGGAATGACATTTTCTGAGAATTTATATTCCCTATTGTTTCCATTTACCTTGTTACTAAAGGTGATGGATTTGCATTTGCTAACATTAATATCCATCCCATTTTTTGTCACCCACTCCACCATTTTATTAATGTCCCTTTGAAGTATGTCGCGGTCTCTGTCATAGCATAGGTTTGTAGCGGGTAGGATATTCGAGCACTGCAGGGCTTTTTTAGATTAAAGTATAGGTCAATCAGAGGTCTCTAAAGTCTTCTTTGCCAAATTATTTAGCTTTAAATGAAGCTAGGGTCAGTTTTAGCAATAGTTCATAAAACACGAAAGCATCAGGCGGATAATTTTATAAGGGATTCAATATTAACAAGAAGACGATCCTCGTTAAAAAATTTAAAAAACCGTAGTGTCAAGGAAAAATTATCTGTATTAGTAGTTAATTGCCGAAGTTTAAAAATCAAAGTCGCAGAATATCATCACCTTATTCAAACGACAAAGATAATTCAGAACTAGAACTAGGTCAGTAAATCAAAGGTTTCTTATCCCAACGTAATGATCGCGACATTACATTCGGTGGAGATTTCAATGTCCTATCCATTGACTGGAGCACACAGAGTTTTAAAACTGGGGGTGAAGACAAAGATATCGGCGAATCGCTACTGAATTCTTTCACGTTGAACTTCTTGTATTAACTTTTTATTTCACCAACTAAAGGTGTTAATATTCTTGATTTGTTACCGAAGGAAATACCCGAAAAAGTCTTAACTATAGAAACTATGAAAGGAAATAGTGACCACAGGGCAGTACGTAAATGCTAAGTTTTCGCTACAAGAGGTTCGAAATACGAAGCCTAAAGGAAAATTTACTTGCATGAAAAACGGGACCAAAGTGGCCTAAAGTGTGCGCTACAGAATCAATTTACAAGTTTTAAGAAAGAGAGTAATTACCGAAATACTGAGGATACGTGGAGTCACTTCCTTAAGATCAAGCGCTCAACAGTCAACAAGTTCAATCCCAGTATATTTATAGAAGGTAACACGGAACCTAGATGGTACAACGCGGATGTTAGAAAAGCATTGCGACGTCAAAGGCTATGTCACACCAAGATGAAAAATATTGGAAATGATATCTATAGCGACAAAAGGAATGACATCACTGATGACTACAAAATATGTTGGGTGAATGCCAAGAATGAATTTCGGAAAACGTTAAGTGAATTCAAAAGGAAAGGATTAGCGGATAATTTAAAAGAGAATCTGAAAGCATTTTGGTCGTACATCAGAGAGGTTCAGGGAAACAAGTCAACTGTTAATTCACTCACAAATGATAAAGAGGAAAGAGTAACCAACAGTTTGGAAAAGGCTAAATATTTAATTCCTTCTTTTAAAGCGTCTTCACCAATATCTTATCGAATGCCTTCGATAGCTTACCAAACGGTCAACCGATGCTCAAAATTGAAATCTCATACAATGGAATAGAACGCTTGCTGAAACATATTAAGCCTAATAAATCCTCCAGGCCCGATGAATACGTACCCGCTCGTATATTTAAGGATCTAGCTTCGGAAAGTCCGTCGTATCTACGTAGAAATGATTTAGGAAGTCTCTGGTAAATCGCAAGGTTCCCAGAAATTTGAAAACAGCTAAAGTAACACCAATATTTAAAAACGGAGACTAAGAGGAACCGAGCAATTAGAGACCTATTTCCCTCACATCCATTCCGTGCAAGGTTATAAAACATATAGTTGCTAGTTCGATTGTGATAAACCTAGATAATCAGGAGTGGTTAATGGCAATAATAAAATAAAGGCAATAATAAAAACAAAGTACCTCATAGTAAACTACTCACAAAGCTAGAAGCATTTGGCATAGATGAAAATATCCGGGGTTGGATTAAAGACTTTTTTAATGATCTGGTATAATGAGTAGCCATAGATAGAGTTAGATTACTAAATTCAGTAGAAGTTACTTCAGGTGTTCTCCAGGGAAGCCTCAGGTATACCGCTAGGGTACCCTAATGTGAATATGACCCTACCGCGGTCGGACAATGTTATCATTCTGATCCCTAATCGTTCGTGGAAAAAATTACATCTTCAATCTATCTTTTCTACACTTAATCTCTCTAATTTTATTGACATGATCTCTCCTACCGTAGTAAGATGGGGGTAATTATACACTTTCAGCATCACTGCTAAAGAGACGTCCTTCCCATTTATGCAAGAGCTTCAATCTGTGATTTAGCCTTCGCTCATTGAGTGACTTTCAGCCTAGTTCCTCTAATATTTTGGATACGATACTAAATTTATCATATCAACGTTTTACAAATCTAGCTCCTCTATGCTGCACGCGATCCAATTCGGCAATAAATCCAACTTTGCGAGGATCCCATATGGTAACAGCATATTCTAAATGATACCTAACCAGCAAAATATAACATTTCTCTTTGACCTTTTCTTAAGGAGTTTCGGAGAGGTTGTGAGTGAGGGTAACGCCTAAGTATTTAATCGAGTCAGCACATTCCATTTTGATGCTCCCGATGCAGTAGGCATTTGGGAAGGAATTACTCTTTTTCCAAAAATTCATCACTATGCCCTTTTTTAAGTTTAATTGTAATTGCCAAGTATCGCACAAGCGTGGTATAACATTTAGGTTATCTGATAAAGCTGCTGTGTCTTCAGGATTACGGATGTCACGGTAAACCACTTCATCGTCGGCAAATAAACGTATCTTACGAGTCACTACAAGGCCAATTTCGTTAACGTAAAGTAGGAAGAAAAGAGATCCGATAACACTTCCCTGAAGAACACCTAAAGTAACTTCTACTGCATTTGAGCTAACTCCATCTAAGACTACTCTTTGCAAATTATTCTTACAAAGCTGTTATAGCAAGAAGCAGTAAATAGGATGTATTAAAATATAATTGATACATTAAAAAAAGTATTATCCAGATCAAGTGGAACATCCTCTGAACAAATCTCCAACTGATTCTCCTAGGAATACCAGTCGTCGTAAATACTCTTCTTAAACACTAAGGTTCTAAGATTCAGGACTGTAGCTTAGGAAGATAACATAGATGGAGAAGAATAGGTTACAACTATGCAAGTTTACTGACAGATTAGGTGGTTGTAATTGTGAAACGCCATTCTTGTCTCCTGTTTCAGAGGCGATGTAAAATACGGTTATTTTCATTAAAGGCTCCTGGACATTTTGGTTTGCTCCTCTGTCTCTTAAATGCATATTACAAATTTCAAGAAACTATAACAGTAACTTTAACGGAGTCACCCGCTATGTGTGCATTATAATGCAACCATTTCAGAGAGTAAAAATCATTCGCCTTGACCGGGATTTGGTTAAAGCACTCGGCCGGATATCGAGGGATCCGGGTTCGAATCCCGGTCAAGGCGAATGATTTTTACTCTCTGAAATGATTGCATTATAATGCATATTACAAGTTATGGTTTCTTTTCAACTCGCCTGTAATATCTCTCGCGTAGCACTGCGTGCGCTCTCGCAGTAGCAATTACGACACTACAATAAAGGTAACTTGCAAAACCGAAAACAAAAAATGTAATAGAATTTGCGTACATGTAGTCCATTAATTGCTGGACTATGGAATCGATGACCCTCATATGGCTTTACATCGAACAAGATTTACATGATCTATCGAAAATATGGCATGTAATGAAGAGTTTTTATGGAGTCATTCCATTTATGAAGGAGGAAATTGGCCAGAAGACGGTTCATTCAGTATTAATCTCCACTCCAAAAAAGGTAAAAGCCACAGGATGTGAGAACTATGGGACAGTAAGTGTAATTTCGAACGCAGCCAAGCTAGTACCTACTTATTATCAACGATAGAATGGAAAAGAGGGGCAAATGAGCGTAAAATTTGAAAGAGTAGGGATATCTGTGATGCCATAGCCGTGCTGAGATCACCGAAAATAAGGAATATAGATGACATTCATTTTGTTTCATTATAATATTTGTATTTAAAACGTTCAACTGAGTAAACTGGTTCAGTTATCAAACGTATCGCAGAAGAGCAGAATAGACTGGAGGGCCAGGTGACATCCTAAGACTTTACACATCTCAGGCTGCACAAGTGCGAATAACAGATAGAGAATCAGGATGGCATGTATAACCCCTCATTTCAACGTATATCTGGAGGAAATGGTATCGCAAGAAACATGGGAAGGGCTGAATGTAGGAGTGAAATTAGCATGGGAATCCGTCAACGTCAATTTAGTTAGATTTATAAATCATCGAAGTAGCTTTAGTTAACTTGTCAGCTAAAGGCAATCATTAAACGCATCATAAAAACTGTGCAATATGAATAGGGTAATATTAGATTATATGAAATAGACAGTAATGAGTTTCATAAGAAATACGAAGGATAAGGTAAGGATTTAAGAGAGAGGGCATAAGCTAGAGCAGATAGAACAGTCCACCTATTTAGGCCATCAAGAGAAAAACTACTTCACACAAAGAATAGGTTCCAGAAAATATGCAAAGAAAGATTATTTAAAAAATACATGTGGAGAGTAGTTTTTAACGGCTCGGAAACTTTGTCGTTGAGGATTGGAGGCTTTTCAAATATGGGTGCGGAAAAGAAATGAACAAATAATATTAAACAAAAAGAAGAAAAGAAGTTACAGGCATTGTACAGGAAGAAGAGAGGGTAGGTGGTAGAAATTAAGAGAAGAATAGTCGATGCAGGGCACACATATAGAGGGGCAATTAAACGTTCGACGCTGTTATATACAGGGTTCGTCCGGAAGATAAGTGTACTGATTTTTTCCTGATTTTTGACAAAAGGGGAATCGTCCACTACGAATTTGTACCTGAACGACAAACTGTAAATGCTGCATTTTACGTCCAAGTGCTCGACAGGCTTCGAAAACGAGTCGCCCGCGATGACGTGGCCAGCGATCAAAAACATCTGGCGGCTGCATCACGACAATGCGTCGTCTCACACCGCGCTTGTCGTGTCGGACTTCTTGGCCAAGCACGGCGTGGCAACGCTGCCGCACCCGCCCTACAGCCCGGACTTGGCACCACCGGACTTCTTTCTGTTCCCGAAGATAAAGAGGAGTTTGAAAGGAACGCGATACGGGACTTTGGACGCCGTCAAAGAGGCCGTGACGACGTGTCTTCGAGAGGTTCCCGATGATGCCTTCGCGGGAGCGTTCCAGGAATGGGAACGCCGCTGGAACAAGTGTATCGACTCACAAGGGTCCTATTTTGAGGAATATTAGCTTAAGATATGTAAAAGTGTAATACATTTTTTTTCCTGAGCTCAGTACACTTATTTTCCGGACGAACCCTGTAGGCGAGGATGTTGGGTAATTTACGATTTAACTCCTAAATATAGATCTTTAAATACCTTTATATATATATATATATATATATATATATATATATATATATATATATATATATGAGTCTGACCTGAAGATGGCCTCGGAGTAGGCCGAAAGCTTAAATCATCTACAGTGTCAGTGTCCTTTTACGTGTTATCTGTTTTATTCTGTGTTCTATTGTGCCGTCCAAAAGTTATATATATATATATATATATATATATATATATATATATATATATATATATATATATATATATATATATATCAGCATATTAAATATTTTAAATGGCTTTTATTTTCAGCACTTGGATACATGATATTTTCAAATGGAAACGGTTTTTCAACAGAACGATTAGGAGAGTGTGTAATAATTTTCTCATTTGCACTAATATATACATTGTCAAGCATAAATTTTGACCAAAATCGATACACTTGGTAATCAAGATGTCTAAGGTAAAAAATCGGTGCATTCTTTTATTTCGATAAATTCTATCTTCCCACACGAATTTACATCCCAATGATTTTCAAATTTATGGCCACTAATTTATGAAATAAATAATTACTCGCAGTCTCTCTGCTTTCTCTGTGGGGTGTGTCTCCTTCTCGCGTATGAATAATATAATACGTAGGTTTATTGTGGACTTCTATTTTAAACGATGGCAAAGTGGGTAAGTGTTGTCATTTTAGGTTGGCACTATTAGCGACAGCCTCCGATGACGCAGCCTTTTTCGGTGATACGTATTGAAATTTTGGTGACCTCGTTCACAAGCTTACACACTTTAACTATAGATGAAAGATCTACAATTTCTCCCATGATTTCTCGTAAAAGAAATTATCCATTCTGAATCTCTGATAGCCAGTAGTCTTCTGTAGGCCAAAAATGTATCCAATTGCTTCCCACACGATTTCCCCCTCCCTTATTTAAAGAGAATATAGTATTTTGAAAAATCAGCAGGTTGGGTAACACTGATGTGAAGGCGAAGATCCCTTGGATGCCTCTTACCAAGAAGCATTTCGTATTTTCCTTGGGATGTTGCGATTTACAGACATAACGGTTTACTTACCAATTACAATTTCACGTGTCAGTCATAACAAACCGGGACTATGCTCCAAGGCCAAGAAGGGAATGGGGGCTCATTTCAACCTTCCCTCCTTGAAATCTTCCCGTCACGTTTATTTAGATTTAAGCTCACGAAAAATACGGTAGCCTTTTGCAGTAATCACCTTGGAAATTGAAATTATTTATGCTGATTGCTGCAAGTTTGGGAGATACATCGACCGAAATTAAACGCCATGATATTAATAGTGAATGTGCGATACTCCATTTGCAATGTCGACCTTCCATGGAAAATATTATTGATGTGATAAAATTTCATTGGGTATACTGAGAAACAATGACTACTTATAATTGTCAAAATCACTTAACGCAAATAGAGAGTCGATGAGGGACGAAAATAAATGCACAGTAAAACTCTCAAAGAACTGCGAGAGATACCATATCAGTTACCTTATCGGAATCACCCGCTGGTATGCATCAAAATGCAGAAAGTTCGCAAATCATTCATCTTGACCAGTGCCCGAACCCGGATCCCTCGATTTCGAGTGCATTAAACAAGATACTGTCCCAATTATGGAAGAGCCTAAGAGGACGAGCATTCCTTCTCCATATTTACATCGAGGAATCCAGTTTTGAGTTCGGGTTAGGACGAATGAATTTTATACTGTGATATTTCGTCCTTAGAGTAAAATGTTGTGTAATATGATTTCCTTAATTTTGATATACGATGCAGAAGTGATATTGCTTTGTGTAATATGTAATGTAATGTAGTTAAGTCACATAAATCTACATTATTTACATTATAAGTATCACCGAAAACGCCCCAATTAAAATTTAGATGAATAGTGAAAATATTGAAAATGAGTTCAGTATTTTTCCGAAATTTAAAATACATTTTCAAAATAAATCCTCGAAAATAGCACGTTTGAAAATTTGTTTAACTACGAACCTGCTATAACTATTAAGTCATATTAAATACTATTATGCATGGTTAAAGATTATATCATTTGTGTTTTTCGGTAGAAATTGTAAATCACAAAGATGGAGAATGCTGTATATACGTGAAAAAAAACGAATCTTATAAACACCCATGACTGGCTTTCCTAGAGGGCTGAGTCATAGGTACTCAATTAGCACTGATGAGTTTTTTACCCTTAGGTAATTTTCCAACTTTCCCATTTAGTAATAAGTTTATATATTTAAGATTGAAAACCCTGACTTAAGCGTTACATATTTATGGATTACCAAAACTCGAAGTTCATCAAATTAAATTACTTACTCTATCCTTTAACAAACCCGCCTTTTACGTACCTGTGGCACGTGGGATGATGAGCACACCTGCGCAAGAAGAACGGCACCTGAAAGACCAAACCAATATATTTCTCTCTGAATTTTGGTGGCAAATTTATATATTGAAAAAATAATAACCTATGGATGATTAATTACAAACAATATAAAATTTCAATTCAACAATTTCAGAGTGTAGAAATCATTCGCCTTGATCGTAATCTCGGTCAAGGCGAATGATTTTTACGCTCTGAAATTGTTGCATTGAAATGCATATTAGAGGATGACTCCGTTAAAAGTTACTGTTGTGGCATTTCCCGCAGTTTCTTGAAATTTAATATAGAATTTATCCTCCGCTTGTGGACCCAAACTTGTCATTCCTCTTGGGAAGGGTTTAATCAGGATATGTTGATAAGGCAGAGAAACCCATTAAGTACAAAATCAATACAGAATTCAACTTACTCTATGAAAAGAATGAAATATAGTTTTCGCAGTATCACGAAGAGAGGGAGAAGGCAAAATTAGGTCACAACAGAAACGAAGACAAATTCGACATGTTCGGAAGCACTTTTGGAGATTAAATATATCGTATTCCAAGGACCTGAATATTTAGATTGCTAGTTAGCGTACATGCACAATCGACTCCAACAATACCAAGTCTGTCCCCAATGTAGTAGGACTGAGTCAATTAAAAAATATTCATTGACAGAATTGAAACATTCACTCAAAATTTGAAGTAGCATCCTTGTGCGTCCACACATCGCTGCCAGTGGGTTTTCCACGCCTCGTCTGCCTTCTGGAAGGCGGCGCCCGGAATGCTGCTAAGCTTCTACGTCTCGGTATGTTGTAACGCTTACACCGAGCCGTGAAGTCACGTCCTTTCAGCACAAATTTGAGACGGAGGAGAGGAAGAAGTCTGGTGGTGCAATGCCTAAAAATTTTGCATCCTCAATCACATGGTCGGGAAGCTCTTGGCAGATCCGCGTGCGAGTTTCCTTTTGTTCGTCCGAGAGCACTCGCGGCGCCAACTTCGCACACAACTTTCTCATGACCATGTTTTCGGCCACAAGTCGATGCGCATGACTTTTACGAAAGCCAAGTTCATCAGAAACCATGCGAGTATTTATTCTGCGATCCCTGTTCAACAAAGCCTTCACTTTTGCAAGTTATTCGTCACTTTTTGAGGTCGAACGGCGACCTGAACATTCGACGCCTTCCAGATCCTCTCTACCCTATATCTATATAGATAAGATCTACTCTATAAGGGTTAGGTGGAAGAAGGGACTATTTAGTCTCAACCTCGCCCAATTAAGTCGATAATAAATAAATAAATAAATAAATACCCTCCCGAAACAACTTATGCCGATCAAAAACACCCGATCTACCCATTGAGTTTTCACCCTAAGCTGCTTTAAGCATGTCATGAGTGTCTTTTCCGGTTTTGCCCAGTTTCACGTAAAATTTGATGGCGTACCGCTGTTCCAATAACACGTTCATGACGGAGCGTTACGAGGTCACGTTGTAGATGTTTCGCAAGCAAACGATCCGCTTTCCGCAAAGGCTAGGAGCCAACTGCCACCTTTCCCGAGATTCTCCTCCCTCGAATCCAACCACAGACACCGCCGCCCATCCGTCTGTCTATCCGGGAAAAAATAAGTCGTACTAATTTTGAGACTAAGAAATAAGATATATAAGAAATTGAAATGAAGGCACAGGAATGCTTCATTATGGTTTCTGGGGCACGCTGTATAATGTGGGGTTTGGATTGAGTTCTATACAATTGAATCAATTTCATTAATAATAATTTCAGCAACTTCATTAGTCCCATCAGGACTAATTGTCGGAGGACATTTACTTAGCAAACAGGAAGTTATAAAAGTTGATATTTGAGAGAAATATTGGATTCAGTAGGCAGTTCAAGCAGCAGTCATTGCGGGAGGTAAGCGACCTCCGAGGTAAGTTGCGCAACGCAAGGGCATTGCATGATGCCGGAGTCGGCGAGGGTCCATTTCTAAAATCAACAATCAATTTACAGGTCCTCGTAGTTTACTATGGCAGGATCTAATATTCACACATTCAAAAGAAATATAATCCAGTAGTTAGCATATCTACTTTTCAGTGACTCCGCGAATAAGAATACTTCCTCACAATTCGTTTACAATCATTTTCTTGACTTGTAAATTGACTCATAGCTTTGAGAAACAGATCCAAAAGGTAAGAAAAATGAGGAAGGATGAAGGGTCAGCGTGGATATTATCATCCTCTAAACGAAGGCGACAGGGAGTAAATGGTTTTAATTTCCATCCAACGGTCGTTGTAGTGCAATTGAAATGACACCGAGACGGCAGCGAAGTAGGGGTTGGCGTGCCACTGAAAAGGCCTGCTGACTCCGGGTGTTGTGTCGTAAGAGATATGAAACATTCAGCCATAGTACTAACTGGAGTCTTTGCAACTGGTTAGATCGACATCTGAGCCATTTGTGCAAGTAGGTGGGTATCTGGAGTCAGGTAACGTTCGACCGATATCGCTAAAAAATTCGACATAGAAAGCCATCAGCAGTTCGTTCCTCACGTGCCAGCACTATTCCAAATTACGTTCAGTGCGCTCCGAAACCCAGAACATATTACGATTTACTATAGCAACAAGCGTGAGGGGTCAACACAGTTGGGAAATAACAGTGGAAACCTTCTAAATGAGGTACATTAAAGGAAACGTAACCGCAAATGTTAAGATATGAGAGAATTTTAATTTTAAATATTTCGTTATTTTTTATTAACATGAAGAATAAATACTTAGTTTTTCCATTTGCGTCGAATTAATGGTTATTATCCCATCGGTGAGTGCTAAATGAAATTGAAGGGAGATGTGAGCGGCTGTCATGTGGAATGTAAGCATGACGAAAATGCACATTTAAGTAATTACCATGAACGGGAATGATGATCTGCAACATATTTAGTGTTTTATTATATAGACATTGTCCATTATACGTTGGGTGAAATATAATGCGAAAAGAGTGAATACATTAAAAAAACTTAAACGGATATCGCAGCAAGAATGATGCTATCTGAGCAAATGACATGATTTCAGGTGCTTAAACACACTTTACTCGCGGAGAGTAGTAATATGATGAATTATGAGGGATTATTTATTGAGGTCAAAAAAGCGCCTCTTTCTCATCACAGTTGAAATTCAGGAAGACCAGGAGCTACGAAGGAAAAAGTGATGATTTCCCTTTTTTTACCAGCTCTCAACTGCATACCTACTTTAATATCCTCGTTACCCCTATCCTTTTTATACCCTTTTTCCCCCTAATCTCAATTCGTAAAAAAACCTCCTAACATTAGGTTCATGAAGACAAGAAACTCTCGATAGCATTAAAATTCACTCGCTGATGTGCTGTTAAAGTCCCAGTTTCAAAGAGATTGCATAGATTATTTGATAATTAGGACAGTTTGTTCCCAATATGGTGTTATCGAATAGTTAAAAAAAGTTCACGAAATTTGAAATATTATCTTAAAAATGCTCTTGCAACAAAATACTTCTCTCATAGAGAGGAAATTATTCTCAACATTTTCTTCAGAATACACTAAGAACAATAAGCGGTTAGAAGTGGCGGGTGGCAATCCCTTTTTCAGTATCTTACCGTCTAGCTTCAGTATATTACTTACCTACGAAATGGTATGAGATCGACCCCAAAAGCTTTCACAAGGAAGAAGCACGTCTGATAAAAACAAACATTGTTGTCAACCATACGACACTGTTGTAGATTCGAGAGTAGAACTTGAAGATTTTTCTTGAAGCCAACATAGTTCTTGAATCACGTGATCATAACTTACTTCTTATACCGTCAATAACTACGCACTCTGGTCCTATTTCTTTTTCTCAGATTTTTTCACTGAACCTCTAATGAACTGAACCTCTGAATGACTAATTCATCTAATGTCTTATTAGAAGAGAAGAGGAATCAATTTTTAAATATGATTACCTCTCTTTGCTTTAATACTCCATTTGTAGCTGAACTATTCTATAATTCGATTCACTAAAGTTTTACGATTGTTGAAATAAATGAAAGTCACTTATCGAGACGACTGAACAGGTAAAAAAATTGAATAAAATTATGTCAGCGGAAGAATTGAAAGGAATGAAAAAAACCAGGCGAAAATTACGAATGTCCAGTATGAATTATCACAAATATAAAAACCTTATTCTACAAAACCTAATTATGCCACAGAATATAGAACAAGATTTATCTTTTGTTACAAAAAGCCTGATAGAAAAATATACCTTTCACTGTCTATTCTCCGCATAAAAAAGCATATTATTAATGCACAATTTTGACAATGGATTGAGATTGGAACTGGCTGGACGCTAGACTATAGTATTTTGAACCAACCATAATTCCTACATTCTACCCAATCGGCTACCGAAGAATTTCGGATTCAGAGTATACTGTGATACATGTGTATATATAAACCATAAACACAGTGATCAACCCTGATGTCGGTTTGGAAGGTGATGATAGAGCTTACCCAGTACTAAGCCCGACGGAGTGTGAAATTCACACATCAGGGTAGGGGGGCCAGTTCCTCTCTCTGTACCGGCTATGGTTTCCCAGGAAGGTACCCAAAAAATCCCATAGCTTGGGTGGAGCTGCAGATGCCCAGGGAGACTTGCCCGGGAATCGAACCCGGGCCCTACGGTCAGTAGTCCAACGCTCTATCCCTAGACTACCGTGACCCATATATAAATAAATTTCTATAAATATACACACACACACAATATGTGTACACATAAGGTGCCATTAGTTTGAACATTTATATTTGAAGGATCCGACTACATTTAGGTTTTATTAATTATTAATATCCTTGAAATCAGCGCCCAATTCGTGACTCATTATGTGCATTTCAAAACGTTTACTGTTCTGCGTATTTTTCAGAGAAGTGATGAGGGCATAAAAAGTCGCGACATAACGGTGTACATGAGACTCGTTCATGGTGAACGGAATTGAAGATAATAATGGTATTAGCTTCCCACGACGATGGATCCGATTTGAATCCCGGGGATTTAAGCGTTCTGAGGACAGTCGAATTTTGTGGTCGCGTGATGAATTTCATCATTTCCATGGAAATTCTCATATTCTCCGTAGTACTCATGCTTAATTAACACAAAGCTAATTAGGAAAGAACTATCGTTTATCGGACAAAAACAGTCAAAGTGTTAACACGATTGTGTCTCGTAACCGAACAATTTATTAAGACTAAACGGATTATGACCGATAATTAAAGTTAGCGGGACGGACGGCTAGACTGGCCTAATTTCACCACCACATGTATTAGTCCGAAGGGGCAAACCACCTTTCAATATACAAAATACCTTGTCAATTTTATTAATATCTATATTCGATCGTATGATAAACAGTGCCACCATTATTCTATCCGCGATACGGTAGCAGAGGAAACGTGAGATAGGATGTTTCCAAAATTTAGTTTATTCATAGCTGCCACTTAAGACGATGTCTTAAATGTATTGGGAGTAGAGCAGAAGCTCCTGGGTGAACAGCGAAGAAGGCAAAAAGTGGGCTGAGAAAATATGTAGAAGTAGTGGAATGCTCTAGACGGCATGTAAGCAGGTAGAATGCACGAAGAATTGAAAAAAGAAATAATGTAGGACAAACAAGTCCACCCAATACATTGAATATATCAGTCTATATACAGTATATATTCAATGTATCGATGTTCAAAACTCACCTCCATCAGGTAAATTTGGAACCTTGAATGAAATACCTGTCCATCTGGGGCCAGCTTCTCAAAGCGACCAACCAGAGTCACATAGTTATTGGTATTAAATCTGATAAACTCATTGATATTTAGATTTGCCTAAATGCACTTTACGGAAGGGATTTTGAAATTATTTCGTTTACAAATATTCTTAAAATACTTATAAATTGCAAAGACCTTTTGCAAAGCGGAGCCCTGATCCATCCCTCGTTTACACGTGCAAACCAAGCATTCAATGGCGATGGGAAAACAAAACCCACCCTTTGTTTGTTTTTTATTTTTTGTTGAATACTGAATATATGAATACCCAATTATGCTTTCCCCTGTGTCGCCAATCCATCTCTCTAAGGAGCTGGCACCTTCAGAAGCAGTGCGAACGGGTGATGCTATTAATGGAACCCAATTGACCACGTTACCTCTCATCACATTCTTTACATTTTCTTACTCGTTCGCATTCATTCATAACACCATTCACCACTTCTCCCGCTCCTCCTCAAACCCCCGCGAATGGTATGTGGAGAGAGAGAGAGAGAGGTAAGGAGAGGGAGTAGACTCTCACACTAAATCCCGCTCTCCCCTCTCCCTTTACCCCTTTGTAAACTCTCCCCACTCTCCCACCATGAGAACTCTCCGTCCATGGTGTCCCAACGGCGTAAGCAGCGGCAGCATTCCCTCTCCCGCGACCACGCTGCCCTTCCCTCCCCTCTACACCCCTCTCAACTGCCAGCGCCGTAATTATAATCATGAAAGCACGCGCGAGCACACACAAACACACACACAGGCGCGTCGCTTCATGGGAGATTTTTACGTCGCCTCAATGAAATGTTTGAGAAGTGAGTGAGAGAATGAAAAATAAAAAAAAGAACGGAGAGGGAGCGCGCTAACTGGGCCTGGGAAACAATGGACGGCAACAATAGACGGGGGAGTATAGTTTTACACTGACGTCTCCGCAAGGGAAGTCAGGGGGTAAAGTGGATGGGGGATTGAGGAGGTGGAAGAAAAAGCAGCGGGAACCCGGAAAAAGCATCTAATTATTTCTCGCGGCAAACTTTCCACTATTCCAAAGAATATTAATCTACTGTTTCCTTAAAAATTCGAGTTTTTCAAGTCTCGCGACTCAAAAGAAGACGGCTGATTACTCGTGACGGACACCCACCTTTGGTCCGAAGGCTTGTCTCTTCCATGACCCTGCAATGGACCCAGACACGGGAATACCACGTGCGGGTGACTAACGAAATTTTGAGTCCAGAGCATTAGAACGGTGGAAATACATAAATACGAACCTCATTCGCCTCATCAAACCATATTCGTTGAATAAGAACTTCATATTGAATCGAAATAGCGTTCTACAAACGAGTATGTAATGGTTGTACAAATTAGTGGAGTCAGTAATCATTACTTCATCATTAGATAAAACAACGATGGCTTCCGAGAGGCGTGAAAACAAGCGATCGAAGGGTAATGTTTCTGTGCAATAAAATTGCCCGAGTTAGTAAGATGAAACGAAGGAAAGATGCATAAAAAAGTAAGAGCTGCGGTGGGATTCATAATCGAACGTGGCCGAAAGAATAGAATACGTTACGAAAAATTCATATTCCGTAAGTATGCATAACAGGTAAAGCAACGTAATACTGATAGGGCGATCCCACACCTAGTGCATAAGATCCAGCTAAAAGATTGGGAGCTAAGTGATGATTTATGTAAACTAAAATATGAAAATATTTGCAAAACATTTCACGCACTGCAGTATCTAAGATTCATTTGGCAGACTACAAATGTGATTCGAACGTCCGTTAGTGGTTAAAATACACGCATCGAGTACTTGTACATCAGCCGATCACTGAATGAACTCCTTGAATAAGAGAATTATTTTGATGAAGGTCATTTTTGTATCCCGGTAACTGAAATTCACAAGGAAAAATTTTTATAGATATCACATACAAAAGAATATTTTATGATTGCATGTAAACAAAATGTATGTTACCACCTGGCAAACTGGCAACATGTAACACTTCCCTAAATAAATAAATAAACAGAAAACGCGGAGACCCTTATTCCTTTTAAGGGTATGTTTGAAAATCCAACCCCGCCAAACACTCTTCACCAAGAATTATTTACCTACTTATATGGATCTAAATATTTCAGAACTTTAAATCATTATTTTCGTTAGCTTTAGAACAATTTTTTGGCTCTTTAAATGCTTCTTTTAATATTATTCCCTTGCATTTTGAAGTTTACTCTATTTCAAGGCAAACGGCAGTAAAAAAAATTTTCTCCCCTCACATTATTGTATGAAAGTAAAAATTATGAATGCAAGCATAAAAATAAATATCGACTAAATGGGGTGAGTATGGGGTCTCGTATGGTAAGTAAAAAGTGGAGGCATTGGGTGAGGAGTAATGGGTGGGTTGCGAAAGAAAGTGACTTGATGCCCCTGTACCTAGCAGAAGAATGTGACATAATTTTGTGACACTGGTTTGGTCCAGTTAAGATAATGGACGAGAGACGAACTCATTCTCTTTTCGCCTCTTACTGACATGATTCAGTCATTCTCTTGTTCTCGTTGTCAAAAGTAATTCTCGAGTTTAACGGCATTTACTCTCAACCCCATTCTCTCTGTGGAAACACGAAAATTCACCTGGGGTCATTAATCCTGTTGGCCCTCAGCCAAGAACACCGCATCATTAGCGTAAAGAAATACGCGCACATTTGCATACAGCGCAAGTACATTTTTTATTCGTATAACCCTCCATCAGATTAATCCACTAAATATAGATTTGACGGCCATTTTGAAATAACTCATATTAATTTTACTCAATGCTTCATTTCATTCCAGATACTCGAGACTCCACTCATTGTCACACACGCATCGTTTCTTCACAGTGTTTGTATGTAATTCAACAATTCCACTTTCTCGCACATTTACTCAAAGTACGCAAAGGTTTTCTTACTTTATTCAATATGATCCCTTCTTCAGAACGAGAAAATGTGCAATTCGAGTATCTGCACTTTGTTACTCACATTTAATGTATTCCATTACGTATCTTCTAAAATGCAACAGGAAGACAAATAAACAACCATATATCTCCTTCCAGACAAAAATATATACTTTGCTTCTCAGATATTGTTCTATCTTTCAATCAAGGCTTCACCAAAGTATTTCCTCAAAATTTTAAAAACAAATAATTCATATATTTCATAATACTCGCTTCCACTATTTTCTTCATTATTTTTCTCTTGGCATAAATAATGCATTATTTTCCGAGCATCAATACCTTTAGCTTCACTCATTCTCCCATTTGCAATAGCACTCTTCGATTCCTCGTCCCACCAGACATCACCTTTAATTCCCGCATTCTGTAATTCATCGCATTAAAGAATTATTCATTTCAGGCATTCACAAGAATCATTTACACATGCTTTTCCGATATATCTTTTATCTAATCTAATAACATCTTATCCACAAGCATACATTCATGCCGATTCATGCATTGCCATTTTTACTCTTAATTGTTTAAGTGCTCCCATCCTCCTTCTACTCACTTTCTTCTGAGAACTACTTTTGAGACTATGAAATAGTGGTCTGTGCTACATCCAACACTCCTTATTTCCCCGCACCGTTCACTGACGCTCTGTCACTCATCATTTAAGACCACATCAACCATCATTGAAATCAACGTTAAAATACGTAAAACTGAATAAAACTATGCCCAAACCACGAAATAGAGGCATAACTTGTCCCATGCACACACTCAATTAGTCTTCTCCGTCATGCGTAACCAACTGGGGGGCACCAAATGACCCTACGATCAGCAAAAAGGTTGGAGATAGAGGAGAACGACTTTTTAAGTAATCATAAGTTGGATATTTGGAGGCAACTTGGTCTCATCTTAATTGTAATTTGAACAGAAAAAGAAAGTACCATAAAACTATTCGGGTTGTTCTCGTTTTTCACTTAGATTTAAATAGAGAACATTGAATGTTTTGAAGAAGTAAATGGAAGATATTTTGTCGAATAAATGAGTAGGCAGCAGGAATGAGACTTGATCGACACTTTTGCAACGCAAGGTATGGGAGGTGTTGGAGTATCAGCGAATAAAAGCTGAAGGAATCAGATTAAGCTCTATCTAATAATGGAGAGTAGCCCTACATCCAAAACTGCGTATGCATTTCTGGCGATGGAGGCTCCTAATAGACTTAGAGAACTGAGAGACCTGATTACGAACCTAGGTAAGTTGCATTGGCGAATAATGAGGATCCAACATCCAATCAGACAGTCAATTATCACTTTTTATTACAGAGGGAAAGTATTAGGAAATTAGTTAACCACTAAAAGAGGAATACTTTAGGAATAAGTAGCGCAGAAGAAAAAATTCGCTTCTTTCAGCAGTGTGTATGTATTTTTGAGGAAAGTGGCATAATAGCAAGAGAATAAGAAGGAAAACATCGCTAGAAAAAGAAATGCTCACAAGTAGAATAGGATGAACCACGCGGAACGTAAATAAAGGGACAACGATTAGTGAACACTTTCAGACGGAGCATAGTGTCATACGGTACATGGCATATGGTTACGAAGTCTTGCCTACGAGGAAGGATTATGTGACTAAATTGGAAGCTTTTGAGACATGGGAAAATAAGTTGCATGAGGATGAATAAATGAGAAAAGCTGTCAGCCGTGGTAGAGGAAGTCAGGACGTTGCTGAGGAAAATTTGAAGAAGAGATAAAAATTGGAGGTACGTATTGAGAGGTATTGTAATCCTGAAGGTTGATGATGAAAAACGAATAATGTTTTGAGTGGGGTAGAAGGAAGAAGAGCATACTCCCGTCCTGATAGAATTTGCCAATTGGGACATTAGATGGGCTCAAGTCAGAGCATTCCGCGTAGTTTTATTCGTAAGAGGCTCAGAAAGGGGGAGAGATCTGTGACCCAAGACTCCTCCTTTCATTTGCGCCTGTCCTCTGATCCATTGGTCATAACGTAACGAGTTGTGAGTAATAAAGAAATCTAGCTCTGTACTTTCGGAAAACGTATTTATGAATGCGTTCAGCTGATTCAGGAGCATACAGGGCGTTACCAATCTACTTAGATTTAGGACATTCACGATTTCTGAAAGTGATTCAAGCACTCGTTTAGGCAGCGGACAAGATTCCATCGAAGAAGAAAGCAAACATAAAATAATTTGAAAATGAAGACCGTGACCATTCCTCGCTCCAATGGATTACTCTGGATTAACGGTTAAAACGTTCATTATGACGCCATAATATTAACTTATGAATTTAATCTCCATATTCTAGGTAATATGTACTGTTGTTTATCGTATTTCATTTCATGGTATTTTGCCTAATACTATTTTGCTGTGACTGAAATATCTTCAAAGAAACTGACGAAAAATAGATTAAGGATTTAAATGCTACTATATTTTTATTACATTTCTAAAATCATATAATTGCACTGATTTCCCTGCAGCTGAAACACGCATATATACGCATTTTAGTGTATTTTAACCAACAGGTAATTTGATGAGCTAGTAGTTTTTCAGCAGTCTTACGCGCTGACCATGGCGTGGAGTCTATAAAAATTTAACTATTGATTGGTAGTTCATGAAAAAGCTGAAATAATAGTGTTGATGAAGAATTGAGATGAAATAATTCAACTTCCTGGATCATGAACCTTCGTCCAAATATTCAACTGCTAAAAAAGCAACTTTTCACTTGGAGGTTTATCTGATTTTTGGCACGTTAAATTCTCGTAAAATTCAGGGTAACGGGGAGGTTGGCTGCTTTACATTTGTTGAATTGAATTCCTCAGATAGTTTTAGTAACCAAAGAATCGTGCCCCTGGGAATTGAGCTACTGGGAACTCGAGGAAGTATCATTCGGATTTAAACCAAGAACCTTTCGGCCATTGCCACTGGGCTACTTGCGTAATAATTAACAATGGCGGCGACATTCGTGGTCCTATTACGTAATAGCATAATTCTATTATAACATACAGAAGCGTTAATAGTAAACATTTAACATGGTGGTCCATGGATTAACGTATTTAAAATTTTATAAACGGAGTTGGAAGGCCAGTAAAAATGATGAGCGACGGAAAGAACATAAAATTTGCGCGTAGCCTCAAAATGTTAAGATAATACCATTATTGTTTTAAGGTATAATTTGAGCGAGGACAATTAATACAATATGAGTTTTGTTTTGCCCTTGGTAGGCTTTTTGACTTTGAAAAGTATCTTGGAAGTCTCACAACTGTACCCTTGAAAACCTACCTGCGGCGTGTCACGGTCTGCTCACTTTTTGCTTGAATTAGGATCTGAAGGGCATTTCTGATATCTATCTAGCTTTTATTTGTAAACCTTGAAAAATCAAAGTTCCCAGATTAATTGTGACCGCAGGTTGCATATCGCAGGCCTGAATTGTAACATTATTTGGGGAAGTCATGTTAGATTAATATTACAAACCGATTAATATAAAATTAATAAAAGTATCCGAGTTAAAGAATCCGGAAATAAAAGATGATAAGACAAATCGGAACTCGCGCATTTTTATGTGAAACAGGCTGAAAGTTTCTTGTCCATTATTTAAAAAAAATAGAATATTAATCAAAAATGAAGAAGACATTAATTTAATGCATCAACATTGTGAAGTTTTTCTTGTTGCAAAAGTATTTACACCCTTAAGCAACGTCTTCATGCTCCGATATCAATTGGAAATACGAGATTAGAGAATTCGTAAGATTAGAGAAGTTCCATCTTTGAAGGAAATCTCGAATTTTCGCGCCAAAGAAGATAGACTCATTTAGACTATATATATATATATATATATATATATATATATATATATTGTTACATATACACACATTCAAACACGAAATCCCCCCATACGGCGAACAAATATTAGTTCACACATAGAAATAGATATAAGGAAAGGGGATTGGAAAACACATAAAAGACGAACACAGTAAACGTGGTGAAGGCGGATTTGAGCAGATCACAAACGTTATCCCCTTTCCTTATTTTTCTATTTCTATGTATATATATATATATATATATATATATATATATATATATATATATATACACACACATATACATATATATATATATACACCCGAACGTGTTGTTAAAAAAATTACCGTCTGAGACATTCATTTTCACAATGTAGCATAATCCCAACACACAGCAAACGACAACAACAATAGATTGCAACCAGAGCGGATAGTGCCATTAAAAATTCCACGAATTTAAGTAGGCGTAAGATGTGTCCACCTTTAAATATGGATTATTTTATACATACCTAAAAAAAGAATAAATATCCTTGACTCCATCGTGTCCTCATCTGCTTCGCAGGTCCCTAAAATATACAGAAAAGAGTTTATTAGTTAAATAAATAGAATTACTATCTCCGATAATTATTAATTAGAGGTATATAATTAGCATAATAGCGATTGGTAAAAATAGTTCAGAAGAAGTACAATGGCCAGTGAGCAAATGAATGATCATCTAGAGAAAAGAAGTTTAGTTTTATAGAATATACGAGACAGTTTATATTGGCCTAAAACTATGCCATCCATTTTATCATATGTGTGTTAGATACATATGGGTTTTACAGAAATACATGCCACTCAAACTTATTTCTAACCAGCACCATATCGGAGATAAAGAGGCTACCATAATTATAGCTTACACAATTAGACATCACTTTAGAGAGCAAAAGTCTTTGTTGTTACCCCAAAAATGTATATAAAAAACAATATTGTCATATTCCAATGATTGTTCGAACATTTCATAAGTAATCTTTGCTTAAAAACTGAAATATTGAAGACACTCCTTCCATACTCATAGCTTACGTAATTGTTGCAGACATATAATTAATGAACTTACACGACTTATCCGTACACAAATACTCTCAATTACAAGTTCAAGTACAAATTCTCTAAATTACTCAATTCAATTGGCTAATTAATATGCAGTTTAAGGAATACTATTCAATCTACATGGAAAAGAAAAAATAACTACAGAAATTAAAAAACAGTTACGCACGTGATATTTCCTTTGCTCTACAAAAATATTTTGTTAGGAATCCAAAAAGACTCAATGTTAAAATATCTTCTTAAAAAGAAAAGAGCCTGGGCTCTAACAAAAAATACAAATGATTATCATCTTCTAAAATCAACTTAAATTTTAAATTACATAAAATTAAAAAATTACATAATAAGTAGAACAATCGTTTATTTTATAATTTTTTAATGAGTGATGGAGCTATTCGGTAGAGCTCGAAATTATAGTCGAATCTCTCCCAGTTGTTTCGCCTTGTATGGTATATTATGACAAAATATTTCATAGACTTGCATTTCGATGTCTATAACCCATCAGTCATTTTATGTGTACATTTGTAACACGAAAGAAAAATGGTATTGATGAGGTTGATATATGAACGATATGAACTGAGTTTTTCTCAGCAAACTGCTTGCTTAAAGAGCTCTCGGGTCTCCAACCGGGTCGAGACCTAAGAGGGACGCCCGAAGTCTTAACAATTTACATCCCAGAATTAATGCGTAGGCTTCACATTTCTGCGTAGGGTACTTATTGATATCAAGAAGTCTAAACTTTTCAAAAGTAAAATATGAGACTTTAAAATTGTAAATTGGTTAATAATTTCCTTGCCAATGTACGGCATTATATTGATTATATTTCCCAATGGCAATTCCTTTCAATTCACAGAATCTCATGAGAAGTATCTTCGGTAAATTTTTCTGAAAAATTGCGCATTGATCTAAAATTCTCAGAGTTAGCCATTTTACAAGAACTTCTATTGCAAATACAGGTAAATATCCAAACACCTAAAATTGATTTTAACTCTGCCTCAATGGCTCTATTCTAAGAGATTCGTTTTCTTGTTCGTAGACCGTGGTTGCTCGTTCTAATTATTTATTCTTATCACATTCTAACGGTTTTCCATCATTGGAGGAAGACAAAAATTGCTTGAATTCGTCCTCTTACCCGAAGTAATTTCTTAGATGAATTATCGCTGAGCATACGTATTCATGATTGAAAAGAACTATTCGTGTTATTATTGAGTGATCTCTAAAAAGAAAAGTAAAAGTAGCAATTGGAAAGGAGGGAAAGTACTTGGTTAAATAACCAATGGAACAACCTTCTTGGGAACTGAGATACTTTCACTAGAATCCGTCTAGTTAGAAGACAGCATAGAGGAAGCATTTATTTTGATTAATAATGAGGCGATGTTAGACCAGAGGTAGCGTGTCTGCCTGTGGAGTCGAAGGTCACTAGTTCAATCGGCGGAAATATTTGGGCTAAGAAAAAAAATATCAACAATTTCATTTCAACTTGCTCCAGTGGATTGAATATCAAACAAATGTTTCCTCTTCTCATAAACTTTCAGAGTGAATGCGATTGTTCCTCTGCATGGATGCTGATAACTACATTCACCGTGAACAAACAAGGAAATTTCAGTTTCTCATCGTAATATTTGATCTCGTAAGTAACTAAAAATGGTCATTCTGGTTCTTTGAGCACTGTTCCCGCAATGCACAGATTACAATCGTAACTTGAGAAGTAATGTTCATAGTGTCAAATAATTCCTTCAAAAACCCAACGAAAGCGTAATAACACAGACCTTAAGCTTCCGCTGAAGTTTATATGATTTAAACTTCCATTGAATTTATAAAATATTCTCATTTAAAACATTATCAGGGATATTTTGGTAACGTTCTCCCATGAAAAAATGCGTCCTTATGTTTATTAACAGGGACAAGTTATAATGGACTAATGAAAAACTTCTTGATCGTCGGAGGAAAAAGTCTCTCAACCAACCATTTTCACACGCCTGACTATCGAATAAATAAAGAAGACGCCCGAAAAAAGTATGCTCAACATGCCCTTGTTTTATAATAGGTCAGATTCTTCATTGTGAAGTAACAAATAGGATTCTTTCGCTGAATATGCCAATTATGTAAAATAAACACTCTCCCTGTGTTTGTAGATAAGATATATTTGAAAAAACTTAATGTCTAAGAATTCATCCGATCCAAGTTTCTCCAAAGTCAAGTGTGAATTTTAGAGCTGTTTTTCTTGAATACATTTCGTGCAGATTGATGTAGCAGCAGAATAATTAAGCAACTACTCTGCAATCATTTTTAACGAAGAGAACCTCGTGAAAGTGAAAGCACTTCACTGAGTAAAAGTACCATAAATCATCCTGGGAAAGAACAAAAGGAGGGAGATTGATCTCCCTAGATTCTAAGACTTCAAAGACATCATCCCATGACTAAAAAAATCGCCAACAAAGGTGGTTAGGGTGAGAAATGGTGAGGCGGGGGAGGAAGAGAGATCAGAACCCATTTCGAAAATAATGGACCAGTATCGATCCTCGTGACCGTATCCATACGTCATCACCGCGAGCTTTACCAAACACGGGCGTCCAATTGACTTCCAGGTCATCGCATCCTTTTGTTCACCAATTTTCTAATGGCGTCGGGAAACCATGGGATAGAAGTGGGAACGTCTCCTTGAATGAACGCAGCAAGCAACGGTTTTTTTCGAGTTCCTATTCAGATTGGCCTGAGCGTCCAAATCGCCGACTCTCGGGAAGGGAGGCAAATGAGCGAGAAGGAAGTGATTTAGACGAGATTTTTCCGCGGATATGACGGGAAAATAGGAAGAAAGCGAAAGCAGTAACTCATCGGATGATCTGACCGAGTGGGAACAAGGATGTGACCACCGTGATTTTCAAATGGGATCATGCATCAATTCCACAGTGCAATGCTGCGCAGTAATGCAAAACTGTAAAATATATTCAGTTTTGTGCTATAAATTACGCCAATAATCTCAAATTAATCGGACTTAAAATATCAGGAGGCCATAGAATAAGAAAGGGTTTCTTGTTAGGGAATGGCCGAGCTGAAAATGGATTTCAGGCTCTCAATATGTGAAACCATGTGATACTAACTATGTACGTACATGTATTCATGATTTTTGTAGGGATAAATTTAGCTTTGGTGAACAATGAATAGTTTTTGCCTCGCAATTGATTTTTAGCATTCAGCATTACTTATTATTTTGTAGATATGAAAGTGCTATTTAATTTCACTTTCTGTTCGCCACAAGTGTTTTTCTTCCTCGTTTCAGTTAAAGCTGCAGGTGACCCTTTTCAACATTGCTCGAAACTAAATGATAAACTGAAATTCCTGTTTTTTCTATCGATAGAAATATTAAACTTTACGTTGATTTCCTAAAAGTTACATTACTTTTGCTAATTTTAAATTTAGGATACAATGATTTCGGAATATCGAAATAGATTTTAATGTACTACAATGTATTTTTTTCCATTCGCAGTTAGATCGGCATTGTATAACAAAAAATGAATCATGCAATTCTTAAAAAGTGAATTTTGATTTTTCAGAAACATGAGGAGAAATAATTCCAGGTTATAATTAATTGTGCCTGCCATTTTTATCTCTTCACCAAATGCCAAACTAAAAATACATATATGTTATTAAAATGTAAGCATACGGTAAAATGGTAAAATAGTTCCAATGCCGAAAATCCTATTTTAAGGTTTATGTAGCACGATCCAGTGTATTGCTAGAAGTTATTTTCGCCAAATTTTTTGAAGTAGGCAAAAGCAATGACTTCAACGTGATCTGCAAGAGTTTCATAACAGCCAGAGCGTTGATTATTTATTTTTTTGTTCATTGATCAAATTGTTATTCCCGAGAAAATGAGATGTGTTAGCATCTCATTTTCTGGGGAATCTTCAGATTCTTTTCACATTACCATTATATTTTCACTCGAGAAAAAATATCTAATTAGCATGGTATTCCAATTCCCGATTAGCATACCGGGTACACCAAGGTGTACCCGGCACTTGCATCAAGCAGTGCATTAATAATTTATCAACTTTAAACCAGGAGCTTGACGCTTAAATATCTTCATTAAAAAACCGTAAAAAAGTCGTTACGTTCTTGACTTAATCTCCTTTTCCTCTCCGTAATTGTATTGCTTTAGTCAGTACTCTTATTAGGCAGGGCAGTTTCTTTCCAGTACTTGTAACAATTGTCTTAAGTTAGTTATCCACCAACTAGTCACTAAATTTAAAAAAAATATTGAATGTGACGAATATGATACTATATTCGACTCGGGAATTGCTAATAAGAAATGATTTGGAACTCCTTAGGAATTGTCACTGAAAATCCCTTATTTGCAAAACATATTCCCGACTTTTTCTAAATTAACGACCTTTTCCCAATGTTTACCGAGTTTTCGAAATTAATTTAGTTTCCGATTTTTTCCAATTTTCTTGAAGTTATAATCGCCCTGATTAAGGACAATGGAATACTTATGAGTTTCAAAAACAAGATTGTTTATGGCAACTCGGATTGCTGACAACATGTCCCTAGCATTGGCTAACATACCTAGGATTGCCTAGATCTCATGGGCATTTATGTGGACAACATGCAATTCCATGAAGGGGTTGATTTGAAAGCATGTACGCTAAATTTCCGAAAAATTCTTCAAAATAAGAATGGAAAATCAATTTAAAACCGCTTTAAAAGGATATACTGTATCACTTAATAAATATTCCACAAAATCATATATATATATATATATTTATTTAGAGGTACGCGTGATGCCATTGCAGTAATGAGATCACTAATCGAGAGGAATATAGAATACAATCAGGACGTTTTTGCCTGTTTTGTAGATTTCGAAAAAGCGTTTGATAGAGTGAATTGGGAAAAATTAATGCGTGTATTGCAGAAAATAGGAATGGATTGGAGGGACAGGAGACTGATTCGCAACCTGTACATGTCTCAGACTGCTCAGGTGCGAGTGGGGAACGGAGAGTCCGGATGGGCAGTGTTAGGAAGAGGTGTAAGGCAGGGTTGCCCATTGTCACCGGTACTGTTCAACGTATATGTAGAGGAAATGATTAAAGAGGCATGGAAAGAACTGGAGGTAGGAATGAAAGTCGGAGGGGAATTCGTAAAATCGGTTAGGTTTGCTGATGACCAAGCATTAGTTGCTCAGTCAGCCAAGGGGTTGCAAGCATTGTTGAGTGAATTGGAGGTTCAGTGCGATAAATATGGGATGAGAATCAATATTAATAAAACAAAGGTTATGCGATTTTCCAGAAAGAAAAAGGCTAAGCTAAATATTAAAATAGGCGGGGAAAGAATAGAGGAGGTAGAGCAGTTTACATATCTCGGAAGTGTTTTGGACCAATACGGTCAAAGTGGTAGGGACGTAAGGAGAAGAATTGCGCTAGGCAAGGAGGCTTTCTCAAGGAGGAGGGAGTTGATGACGGGGACGTTGAGTAGGGATGTTAAGACAAGACTCGTAAAAACTCTGATATGGAGCGTAGCTATGTACGGCGCGGAAACGTGGTCGCTGAAGCAGGAGGATAGACGTAGATTGGAGGCTTTTGAAATGTGGGTGTGGAGAAGAATGGAGAAGGTGAAATGGACCGAAAGGAAAACAAATGAGGAAGTACTAGAAATGGTGGGGGAGGAGAGGAATTTGTTGAGAGAAATCCTATGGAGGCAGGAAAAATGGATGAAAGGCGTATTGAGCGGTAGTGGAATGTTGAAGAGGGTAATAGAGGGGAGAATGTTGGGCAAGCGAGGTAAGGGTAGGAACAGGATAGGGATGTTGGACGGGATGAAGGGAGGAAAGAAGTACACCGAGATGAAGAGGGACCTGATATAGATTAGTTTGCTAGGTGGGGAGTCACAAAATGTTTATTTGATAGTTGTGTCCATCCAAAAACCTACCTTAACCGGTAGATTACCTAATAATAATAAATAATATTTATTTATCGGAAACGAAATGTACCGAATAATACATATAATATAATAATAAATACATATAATATATATAATATAATAATAATATAATATAAATAATACATATAATATAATAATAAATATAATAGTATTTAATATCCTTATGCTTTTTCATTGTTAAGCAAGGGTAACGTTCAATATTTACGCTGCCAATTCAGTACCTTGAATATTTGCACCAAATGGAAAAGCCCAAATTTATCCTTACATGAAAAGCAAATATGATCGTATAAACATAGATGAGGCAAACCAATAAATTGAACCCATTGGCTTTGTTAATCTGCACAGTATTCTGCATTTACTCTTATCAATGCGCACGCGGGTTTCTCTAGAAAGAAGAGTTCGCTTAAAAGGGCAAATGACTATTCCTCGCATTCACACCTTTTCACGTTGAAATACCCGAGGGCTTCAAATTATGAAATCACAACAAATTACAGGGTTGTAAGGACTATCTTTCGTAATTTATGCCACACATTCGGACGGTCCCGTTACTTTTATATTTGCGGATCCATTGTGTTCGCCGATCGTCAAGAAAAACGCCGTTAGTCTAAGGGACGACGATATCCTAATTTGAATCCCACGAATCACAAAATCGATCCAACCAAGGAACTTTCTCCAAAATGTTTGCTGGTCTCCACGAATATCAGCTGTCATCGTAATTTTCATCCCTAGGAAAATGAGAGAATGAGAAGAAAAGATTCGGGGCTCTACTTCCTTGGGGTGAGGTTCCTTGAATAGTCCTTTGAGAATGGATTAATACTAGAAAAAAATGGTAATTATTTTATTGTTCCTCGTCACCAACGAATGGTTCATTTATTCATTAATTTCCATTAGGAAACAAAAAAAGATTTTCTTTGCAATTACTTCAGTTGAATTGCAGAGCAGACATTCTACGATAGCATAAACGTGGAATTATATTTTTCGTGCATTAACCTTGAAAAACTCTGGCAGAATCGATTCTTATATGGCTGATACTGTCAATTAACTGATATGTGATTTCAGAATATTTATTTTGAAAAAAGTTTCATGTGATAAAATATAAAAAAATTGGTGACCTCTTATGTACTCAAAAAGGTAATTTGAAGGAAAATTCAGAGAGCAATAGATTTTACAGTACATAATTAGGATTTCAACAATGTTATGTTATAACGAAACCTGGGTAGTAAAAATTAAAAAGTTTATGTGGAAAAGTAAAGTGGTTTGATTATTAAAAGTCAGTATGAAGATTTTCCACCAAGTTACGCCAGAAACTTTTATTTCAACAATTTTCTAATGTGAATTCCCAGCCCATTCCATTTTCTAATGTGTCACTGGTGAGCACAAAGGAAATTTCCCGGATAACGGAATAAAATCTGTTGCATTTTAGTTTGAGAGTTCAACAAAATAATCACTTTAAACTGGGCATGGTATGCATGTATTTATTATTTGCAACGCTTAGCTGCTAACTTCCGGAACATGCGAAAATCCAGAGAGATCGAATTCAATTATTTACCACGCACTCCTGAAACATTAGGGCTATACGTATATTGTGCATTCCCAGACGATTGAACCCAGGGAAACTGGGTCCGTATACGCAATTTTATGCTTTTCAATTGAGCTATGAAGTAAAGCAAGACAACACCGTAAGTTTCCCGGACATAGAAGTGATTCGCATCGAAAACAACATCAGAAGAAAGTGATCCGTCGATTTTTGTGCAAATTGTGTTGCAATGAGCACGAAATTGAAAATCCCTGTCATTCCCATAAATCAAATCACGAGTGCGCATCACCTTACTCACGTCCACTAAGTGATTCGTGAAAATCGCGGGGAGGAATTCCAGGAAACGATTACCTGGAACTTCAATACCGCTAACGACTTCTGGGAAGGTGGGTCACTTCGTGGGTGGCGCTCGTATTCAACTGAGTGGCGGAGAATGTAGGAGATGTGGGGGAGGCGGAAGTCACTTAAAAGAGTTCAGGACCGAGGTTGAAACTTCGGGGCCTTAGTTGGAGCATCACTCGCAAGGCAAATTTCACTTGCACGACTGTCATACACGAATGGCGTTCCCAAATACATATGTTTTATGTAGCCGCAGGTAAAGAAAATTCCGATCGTCTTATCACACGACCGTCGAAAATCAAAAGAAGACAAAACTATATATATATATATATATATATATATATATATATATATATATATATATATATATGTAGTCATAATGAAAACGGTTGCAAAGTGTAGAAAAAGGGCATCGATCATCAGAAATGAGATGAGGTGCATTTTAATTTACGACTGTTATTTCAAGCGCAAATGCTTTTTATGCTAGTATACTTTGTTGGATTGCTCTGTGGTATGAAATCAAGAGTTTATGCTGTTTCCAAACCACAAGGGTCATTAGTTGACCACAGCGTCCATAAGGCCTCTATATTGGCCTTACTTCAATCTATATTTCAAATTTTAGAATAGCTCAATACGATTAATGGGCCTTACTCCATGACTGTAAAGCCGAGAGATATTTAACTACTTTGCTAAACTACACAAATTTTAAAACCTACATTCTTCCAAATAGCATATGGGGTTTAATTAAAATGATTGGTGACGCCAATTTTTTCTCGCAAACGAAAAAGACATTTAAGCTGATTTCTTTCAAAATCTCTGGTTTATAATGAGTAAAAATATTTTTATTCGCTATATTCTTCTTCCCTTTCATTTTTCATTTTCTGATGCAGCACACAAAAGTATAACCCGACCTATTGAGAGTCATGAACTAACAATTTCCTCTGTGGTGATCGTGACCATTATGCATGAGAATTACGATACGATGTCCTCTTCCTTTTCATTTGCTCAAATATTATGGATATGATTAAATTGGTGAACTTCTCTATGCATTTCCGTCGTCATTTAAATGCAATACCCATTTAAACGAGCATCAAGGAAATCTAACGTGCGTCATTTTTCTTACCATGTGTTATTCAAGTAACTTCACATTTACTGAACTAGGCGCTGATTTGAGAAATATTTTTGGGAAACAATGTTAAATATCATCCAAGCATGTAGACAGATGGAGATTGAATTCATACATATTCAGTGATTTACATTTCTCAACTTAAAAAAATCACACACCATAAAAATTCGGGTAGTAATGGAGCTCATGGTCAAATGACTTCCAATCATAGTCTCATTCAAATTCAATGAGGCGTGGGTTATCCTGTGCTTCTAATTGATGAGACGTTTATTATCAATTTCACGATTTTTACATTCCTCAGATACTAAGAAAAAAAATTGTTTCCTCTGCAATTTCTAATCATGTCTTTTGAATGAGTAGAAGGGTGATATATACAACGCTGATATTCCATTAGCAAGTATAAGCAAATCGAGATTAATTTCGTGGCTTTCCCCAAAGTATGAGTCAATGGGCAATTTAAGAAATAAGGGGAATATATGAGACCTCATGGTATCAAGCGGACGCTGAATTTATAGTCATTCCGTTGCATACGAGTGAAGATAATAAGTAGGAGTGATGTTAACCGACCTGCATAAACCTTTCACCCCTATTCAATCGCGGGGATAACTCCCATCTTTTTCCAAACGATTCTAACTTGATGCAACCATCTCCAAACATTTCCTCCGCAGGGAGAAATTATGTCACTAGAACCTAAGCTTAAATGTCATAACCTCAATGAAAATATCTCCGGTTTCATTTCATGGCTAAAGAACATTGTTTTCGACTCCAGATGGCAAAAGTGGAGATTGGAAACCAAAAATGTAAGATTACGTACCGTTGCGTACTGCATAAATGTAGCGTTTCTCTATATGCTGGACCATGATTACTAAGACATTCACACGAACCATTGTCTCGATGGTTGGCAATAGTTTCACTGTGCTGCAAGATATTGTGGGTACTAACAGTAATCCGCGTTATTTCCCTGAGGAATGGTACCCGGGGATTATTGGAAGGTGGGAAGTTGCAGATCAAAGAAAGGAATTGTACTTCGTCACGAATTCAATTTTTAAGGAAATTATATCTAATTAGTCTCCTATGTCGGAATTAGTGAAAGGTAAAGAGCAAATGAATAGGTTTTCTATCAAAACAACCATTAAATTTTATAATGCAGTTAAGAAAACAAAATGTCACTGAAATTATAAGATAGGTGAAGCGTCATGCCTCACAATTACACAACCTTGAAGAAATTTAATATGGTGAGATGGTGTCTTCATGATATGAGAACGTGGCCTTTTATTAGTGGAGGAGCAACATAGTAGCTCTTGTAATCTGCTGCCTCTTACGCTGCATTATATCTTTATGGCTTTGCATAAATTCAAATAATAAAAAGAGTAGAAAGAATTTCCCCTTCGGCATCACTTGAAGCTAAAAGTACCCAGCCGGATAGAACGACCTTTCAAGATGTTCATTGCCGCTGTCATCGTCAACGGCATTCTTCTCTTTGATTTACCAAATCCTCTCAAACCGCACACGAGAGTAAAACTAAAATTAACCCTCAGCCAATTGCCAAAAACGTGTTGTGGAATGAGAAACTTTATTAATTATAGCTAAATCCATATTTTCTCATATTGGCAAGGGAATCCTATTAAAATGACGTGTGGATGAAATTCTGCCGGAATGTAGAAAAGACGAATTTGGAAGTCACCAAATCCTTACATGAAAGATGCAATTTGGTTTTACTTCGACTCTCATCCGACACGCACGACGAATTTGGCGCGAACTTTCCCAATTGTATTATTCGCACAAGAGTAAATCTATGCAACCAAAAAAAGAAAACATATGGTAGTAAAATTACTTATTGATTCTACGGAATGCTAGAAGGATACGGTGTTTCCTGGTTCCAAGGTCTAATCTTGGGCCAAGCTCTAGAGAGATGCTGTGTAATATAAGAGAGATTAATCATAAACACTCAGTCCAAATCAGAGTAAGTGGTAATACGTACTCTCCCGTTCTAGATTTTGATAGCTTGTTTTCTATCAAAATCGAGTTGTTAACACTCTATCGTTTCGCATTAATAACATGAATTCTCGTTCATTCCGGCCACTGAGAAAAGGATTAGGTGGAAGAATAAACTATTTTAATCTCAATCAATCTTTGAAAATTTGAACATGTAGCTGAAGGAACGAACGAAGCGGTTATAGTGTCGCATAAATATATGACTCCAATTCCACACAAAATTTAATACGTTTTGTGCTCATATATCAGATTATGAATAGAGCATAATTAAAAACTACATCCTGCAAGGGACAAGAGTGTACGAATGCCGATACTAATTAGTTGTTTGAGCCCTTCGAAGTAAAGAGTCGAAGCCCGGGGCATTCTGTGTACACAATTTTTTTGGAACACATGTGAGTAGGGACCTCTACTTCTTAGTACGTCAGAATGTAGATTCCTTAACATCTTTGAAAAAGTAAAACGGAAACATCTCAAGCGATATCACTCCAATGTAGGGTAATCAATCCAATCTCGTGTTTTAAATTTTAAAGCCTTACATCAAATTACACATTGAACAGTTTAGCACAAATATTAACTGATAGTCATCACCATAAATAAATTGAAAAACGTCGTTTTTATAAATTTAACGAGGTCATTCGGTATTCTTTTCGTGACATACGGATGAAAAATACTAATCCGAGTATTCGGGTAGGTTACGCGCTCGACAACTAAGGCGTACGTTCCGTACTTGGACTACACCAGGGTTACACCTTATCTGATGGAAAAAATGGATTTTTGTTTGAATTTGGAGGTGTTATTCGACCTGGTCCGTATGTTCAAACTAAAACAATCATGTTCTGTGGGCGTAAACTAAATCATTTTTTTCTAAACTTATCATTTGGCATTTCAATGAGAATTAGCGAAGAACGGGAGGTATCAAATGGACCTCCGCATATAACGTTATCTTTTCCCCTGAAAACTTTGTTAAATTACTGGTTTCCAAACTCTTCAGCAATAAATCCTAAAATCACTACTACTTCTTTTTTCAAGCAAAGGCTCGGTAAGGCGAATGGCCTCTCCGAGACTCCCTCCCCTCCGCGAATGCACACACGAAACGCGAGTTTAATGAACCGTGATGGTGGAGAGAAAGGGACAATGCGGAGATTCTGCGCCTAGCGTCGTTTTGGACGCAAGGCCGCGGCGAAGGGCAGATATAAAATAATAAAAGATTTCATCTCTCATTTTCAGCTCCATAATTCGCCAAGCTCCTCCTTCATTTATTTCTTTTTTTCTAAGAAGCGTGGGATACTCCTCCCCGTGTCGTATCGGCTCGAGTACCACGGCCGCAACGGAAAGCAAAGGTCGGATGTGAAGATTTTGCACTCGGTGGTAGGGGGGTGATTGGGGAGTAGGCTCTTGAAACCAATCATCAACTTCTCAATTCCTCGGCGTGAAAAATCGCGAGTGAAAGACATTACTCGTGGAGGAGAATAATGATCGCGCTTGAGCTCCTCGTCCCTATTACGCTCATCCTTATGTTAATTGCCTCCTCATGAAACGAGGTTCAGAATGACCTTCTACGATTTGTTTTTGACGATCGCGTATCACGAATGCCGCTGCAAAAAGAGAAGAAAGAGGAGCAAAGCACTCTTAACGGAGTGGAAAAGTCAAGGACATGGCTTGTTGCGGACCCAGGGCACAGTTCCCATAGCTTCCTAAGCAGCACGTCTCTCGGAGGTGAAGGGTACATTTCCGAATCGATTAGGCACAGGTGTGAAACTTCGTGGGGTCAACCTGAGCCATCATCTGTCGTCGCTGACCTCGGGAGGAAATTTCGGTAAAATTTCATCAAATATCCTCCTGATGGCAGGTTAATATTACAAGAATTCCGAATAACTCCAAGAAACCTTCGCCAAATAACTTTTATTTATTCCGTTTCAGTGGCACGATAGTTTACGTCGTTAATTCGATGAAAACTCATTTTTGTTGAAATCCAATGGCCCCCTAATTGTTGTATGCGATCACCCATTAAAGGATACGTAAAACCGATTTCCAAACATCAGTAAAGCGAATTGTTTTTCTCATTATCTACAATCAAACCAAAATTACCATCATACAATTTTTAGAACACAATGAAAATACCCACATTGTTTCAATTAAATCATTTTAGCAAAGAAATACTTCAACTACCACAAGATATTTGCAATTATAATATAACACACTATTATGGATAAAAATTATTTATACAAAGATGACTAGAGAAGCCTTAACTTGGTGAAATTCCTTCTTAATGTGGTGAGAAATAAAAATACGAAGTAAAAAATTTAAAATGTATGAACACAACACGTGTTTTGACGAATCAATGCCATCGATCGAGTTAGGGTTTCTAATACATAGCCTTTACATAATAAAAAGAGGGGAGAGGTGAAGAGGTGTGGTCAACATGACTGAGGGATAACAGTTAGAAAGGAAGTTGCGCAAGAACTACAGCGTACTGGATGATGAAGTTGATGCATCGAAAGACGTCGTGTTTATAGAAAAATTGCAAAATTGCTATTAATTTTTTTTCAAGCTAAAACTACTTCTTATTAAAATTAAAATCATTCAATTAAAACTCTTTCTTACTAAATAATATTTCACAGAACTAGTATTATTTTCATACATAAATTTTATGATGAAATATTATGCTGTCATTACTACATTATTTAATTTGTACATACCAAACTAAATTTGAACACCTATTTTTTAATCACTAAGAGTTATTTCATTGTATGCAAGGCATCACTATCTTTAGTTTTTCAGTCATTTTTCTTCCTTAGCATATTTAAATTGTTACATGCCCAATAACCATTTTTCCTTCTTTGCAGAGATTAAAGTTGCCATACATAATCGATTAATCCTGAAGCACTGTATCTATGTAATTAAATTCAACCATATGTTAGTTGTATGAATATTATGTCAGTAAAAGTAGACATTTTATCAATTCAAATACATATTTTATGAACACACTGGGAATAAAAAGTTGTCACGCTTTCAATTTGATTCCCTCCTCGAGCGGCGAGACAAGGTGCCGCCTCATCTCAAGAAAAACACGAAGTTACATTTCTTACAAAAACGACACGTACAAAAAAGTAGTCCTTTCCCGACTAGAGAAGGTTAATTACCCAGTTTCCCTTCGCCACCAAAAGCAGGGCCATAAAAGAGGATTTCGGACGCATTTGTCATCTCACAACGCGAAATTCATTCGTGGGCTCTCCCCTCCTCCCCCACGGCAACTCTGTTGTTATTTCACTTTGCTTCTCACGAGGGGATGAGCGAGGACAATTCGTATGCTTCAATTCCGAGACAATGCTGGTCACGTGACCAGCCAAACAGCACACAATTATGCTGGCGGTATAAGACCTTAAAGTGGCTTTTTTTTACACACGCTCCACTTTCATTCCTCACACCCCCATTCCACACTCGCCAGGAGTCGACCCCCACCTCTCCTGGGCTTCCTTACTTGTGGCCCGTCCGCTCGCCAGCCTCTTTCCTTCCCCAGCTCGTCCCGTCGCAGGGGATCTCAGAGAAAAAGAGAGGGAAAGTAAAGCAAAAGGAACACGCTGTATAAATAATGATACGACTCATCCTCTTCATTGTGCGGAACTAATCGTCAGAGCGAAGGAAGTCACTAAAACCAGACACAGTGGGCTATTGCTCAACCGAAATTTAATCAGACGGTCACCCTCCGCGTTGCCCACATTCGTGGGGAACAGCGAGCTTATATTTTATTTCATTTTTACTCTCTAATTTTTTCAGATTTCTCAAGCGGTGGCAACTCATCTGCATTGAAATGCTCCCGCCCTGCTACGAAACCGGACGCCTTATCATCTCTCTTTTGAGTGAAGGAGCTTGGAATGGGATTCGCCGTGGTTGGGTAGGACCGGATATGAAAGAAATTTCCCGAGTTTATGGAAGGATGATGCCACTCTACACAATATCCGGGTTATCTCCTTTTTTTACTGAAGTGAGAATCTGATTTTTCACACACTTGAACGAAGTAGAAAGAGAATAAATACAACACCAACGCATAATTTCTCATAAACTTACCCATGGGTCAGAGACAAGGAAAAGTCTACTTTGCAGCAAGTCAAGATTTGGTCAACGGTTACGACTATTCCATAGGGCCAATAAAATTCAAAAACAAAACGACTCCTTTCCTTGAAATCTATGGGCGTGAAATCGTTCAGTTATTCGGAAATGGGCCATCAAAGAAGTAGTGAGCATTCATACTTCGTCCGCCACAAATAAACGGGATATAAATTGATCAATTAATAAATTTCGGAATTATATTGGTGTGACCAACTATAGATCTGATTTATTGCGTACGTGTTAATTAGGTAATGGCTTATTTGACCAATAAATTTGGGTCACGTTATACTGAATCGGTAAAAAAATTGTTCCAATATCCTTGCACTTTCTTGAATTTATTGAATGTCTATAAGGAAACTATATAAGTTAAATTTGATTCCAATTAGTCACTTCTCAATTTTACATCATACGTTTTGAATGATATTAAAGTGATTAAGTCAATTAATTTATAGTAGTCCTGTGTTTAGCTTCGATGTTATAGTACTCATTCGACTAAACACTATAAATTATCGGAGATAACTTTCATTGTGTAAGTGAAATTCTCTTTGGAAGTCCCTCGAGCATTATGTAAGCTAACGATTTAAATATAGTACGGTGTCTAATATGTAGGTAACTACCTATCCGGGAAATGGTAACCTATGAACGGAAATTTTTTAACATGGATGTTCAAAGTACGTCATATTTAACGATGAAGGCATGTTTTCCGTAGTTTTTACCCTCTTTTATAGCAACAAGTTACAAACCTTGGTTATAACAGAATTTAAACGGTCAAAAAAAAAGCAAACGACATTATTCCTACAACCTTATGGCGAGCATCTAGTACAGTACTCTGGCAAATGCTTTTTTGCTTTCACCTCGTTTCCATGAAAACGATATCCCACGCTATTAGCGATTGCACAGATCACAGTAAAAATTTTCGTAAGGTACAGCAAAGCATGAATCCATTGAGGACTCTTCAGCACGAAAAAGTTCGAAATTACTGAGCATCAAAAGTCAATTATCGTCACGGCATTCCTTTCAGCATGGAAACAAAACGCTGAATTTTTTCGCACCATCGAAGAAACGGTTTCATTCATTGCGGTCACTTCCGTTACGTTGCTTGTTCAACTCTAACACAAGCTTTTGATTTCGTTATATTTTTCAGAAATCATTTGACAGCGGCCGTAAATTTGATAACCATTCATGGTAGAAATTTGCTCTCGATCACCAGATTTATATACGCACCTCCAAAATAGGCACCGATGTTTGACGGCGCGAACCTCTGCATTCTCTCCTGTAACCTTTGCATTCTCTCCTCTCCCACGGTGAGTATCGTCCTACTTCTCCTCCTGCTCCTCCTCCGCCCTCAACTTCCCTCCCACCCACCGAAACTCTCCCCGTTAGATCCTCCTTCCTCAAACTCCTCTCCCTTTCGCTTGGAACACCTCAACGCTCAGCCTCCTCTACGGTCCGCCCTCTTCATGTCTAAACACAAAGACCAAAGCATATCCACCAATGTCTCTCCAAACATCGAAATATCGTTGTTCGAAAATCTATAATTTTTTGACCCCGAAGGAGAGAGAGATACAGGGAAGAGCAAGAAAGTCAGCACAATAATTGGGGAGATCAGCTAGAGCGTCCCCATTCGGGCGTTAAGATCTCCTATTTCAAATTGAGACTGATTTTACCACCATTTCTTGGCCGGAATAATTTTCTTTGGAACAATGTACATCACGTACCAACAAAACTGCTTCGGACCCAGCAAAAAGAAGATAATGGCTAAAATGTTGAAAATAATCAATGGGTGATTCATTTAACTGTTACTACGAGGGTAGTTTGAAAGGTTCGAAATAGTTTGAAAGCTCGTATCTTACTATAATTCACGAATTTAGAAGTAAAAGACTTTAAATTACTGGTTTATGTATTTAAAAAATGCTGGTTAAATACATCCGATGGCCGTAAAAGAATATTCCTTATTATACTGTAACATTTTTCTAGCGGTTTTACATGTACATCAATTAGTTTGTATCATTCAACCTCGTTTTAAATATACTAAAATTATTTTCCTACGAATATTCTAATTTTAGTGAACATTAATTTTGTCCAAAAAAGTTTCGTGCCTACTTTTTAAGAGATTTCAAGCATGCATCACATGCCATAAAAATTTGCTATTTTTTATGAACGTATAAAATAACAGAGCTCAGTTCGAAAGTTTGATAATCATGCATGCCAACTGAAATCAAGTGTGCGAATAAATTATTATTAAACCGAATCAAAAAAAACAAACTATTATATCACTGAAAGACACTATCTCAACCGCAGCGAAGAAGCGGTCATGGATTCGATTTCCATTTTCGTATTTTGTCGTATTCCAACATGTATTTGGTTTCCATTTTCAGGTAAGACTAGCTTGTATTACCTGAAGGAACAAAGGGAAGGGAACTTTTTCAATTGATGAGTACCATCGTGAAACTTATTCGATGACCACATCACGGATTATTAGAAGAGGCAGTGGGCAGCATTTTTACTCCGAGGCTGACCCTAAAAATCTAAACTAGCTGGGTTACTTCCCACGCAACGGACGACGGGAGTTGCAACATCAGTTTAACAGAGAAAAGCACGTACAGAAAAAGCAGAGGATCAGCGGACAAAATTCCTGCGGGTAACCCAAGGACTTGGGAATCTCTGGTTTTTATTAAAACAGACTCGACATCTGTTTCATAAATATAGTCTACCATGTGCATTAACATATCGATGCCGTAGGGAGAAGGGGCGGCGAGAACCATATGATCGCTCCTAGTGATTGCTATTTTTTTTAAAGTTATGACAGCGAGGTGCGTGCATTTTTCCCGTTCGCTGAATCATCCCATTGTTTTATTCCCTCGCCATCTCGCATCTTCAAACAGCGACCTCTTCCCCCGCCCCTCCCTCCAAACCAGTCTGGTCTCACGGTGTTTCTCCTCTTCCGCCCTCCGGATACCATCTCTCTCTCTCTATCTATACATACACAAACGTATAAAATACACAAAATTTTTATATATGTTTGTATACACATATATACGTTAGTATATAATAATATCTGCCAAAGCCACATCACTCCCCTACCCAGCTACTCAACCTCTCGGCCTTCGTTCTGCGCGTGCCTCGTTACGCATTCAACCTCCCTCGCCGCAAGAGGGCATCTCCCCCCTCTTGAGAGGAGGAGCAGTCCTTTCCCTTTCGCCGCGAGTCTTTGGAAGCCCATGGGAGTGAGAGTGGGAGCGTACGTGTGTGGAAAGGAAGAGTGACGGGATTATCGGCGAGGGAAGATCTGCGACGAAGTCGAACGGGTGGGAGGTGGTGCTTGCGGCCTACCTTTTGAATCTCCTGTGATACGATCAAAAAAGATAATGAAACCGAACGAATCGATTCGACACTCCCATCTGAATCGGTTCACTCACCAAAAAAATCACCCTATTTATAACTACGTCAGTGACTTAATATGTATGCAAAGGAGTACAAATAAGCTACCATATCTAAATAAAAGTTGAAAAAAAGAAATAAATGCTGGCAAACACTCTTTTTGGGATCCCGGCATTAGCAATGCATAACATTTATGTTTGGCGCACATGATTAATTTGCAGTTTGTAGGGGCGACTTATTCACTAAGAAACCTTGTTATTTCGTTCCCGTCATGCTCCTTTCAAGCATTTAATTTGTGAGATAAAAGAGAAAAGCTTCATTTTTGACATTGAGAAGTTCAATATAGGGCTGTTTGATTCTTCGAAAAGGTGATTGATTAGAATAAAAGCATCATTACGATATTTACAGACCGGGTTTAGAAGTAATAGATATATCAACATTAAAGCCAGCCAGTAACCATGAAAAGTATTCAAAGCGAGAATATTCAATCCTGAAATTAATTTATTTCTAGTCCCAATCATCTATAGCAAAGTTTCTAATTAACAATCGAACTCGAGCATGAAATTAGATAAATTGATGCGAGAACATAATGTGAATTCCTTTTTCCACGAGTAATGCGAGATAACAGCCTGTAAATCCTAATTCAATCCCTTAAAACTTAATTATTTTCCTTTTGATTCGTCAGTACTGCTTTGCACAATTTGGTAAGTTGCAGAGTATATTTGAATAGTGAAGAGAAATGCCACTAATGACGAATTTTTTGGTTCTAAATTTGTTTTATTACAAGTTTTATAATAAACATAATCCCACTAAGCCAGAGGTCAGTTAACTGAAAATTACTTCTCCTGTATTCATAATTGAAATGCTTCTTCGATTGTGTAAAAAATGCGAATACTTAAATCTCAGAGCGAGTGCATTCGATATTTCGTCTTATTCGAAGTTTCATTTTCAGTATAAGGACAATTTCTAAGTCACAAATATGTCCAACCACAGGAAATAAAGTTTCAAGCGACGTGATTACATGTCCAAAATGTCTAAATATAACTATATAAATTCTTCTGAAAAGGAACCTGAATTGAATAATGACGGAAAAATACATGAATCAAAGATATGGAAATGAAATTAAATTATTGACTTAGTAATTCCACACACTTATTTAAAAACACGGCCCAGGTTTCGACGTTGACGTCATCACCTGATGATGACGTTCAACGTCGTCCTGGGTTGTGTTTTTAAATAAAGTGTGTGGAATTACTAAGTCAATAATTTAATTTCAATGTGTCATGCAAATTCCATAAAGTTACGCCGGAAACAACAAATTTTTAAAAATGAATCAAAGACTTGGAACATTCGGTATCGCATTGAAAGAATCAAATTTTGAGTCCGTCGAATAGGAATCGTGCATATATATGTAAGAATATAAGAGATCTTGGATTAGAAGAAGGCGGGGAAAGGTAGAAAACGGGGGGAAGTTCGATTCTCGCGTGCGAGGGAGCCTCTCGCAGTTTCCCGTAAATCACGCCGCGGAAGATCAAAGATGGGTCGGGCGTGGGGCGGTCGGAGGCGGAGAAGAAGGGGATGGGGAAAGCGGCAGGCAAACGTTTGATCGGTTGCCGAGAGAGATACTACGTGACTCTCAATCGCTTCGCACGAGAGGGAAAGTTGAATTCTTGAGGAACAATGAAGGCGAATCCGCGTTTCCGATACCATTTTAAAGGCATTCCCTACTAAAAATAAAGGGTTCCTTCGATGGGAAAAAACACTCTCTGCGACTCGCTGTCTAATTAACTGCCAAATTGTTATTGCCGGACGCAGGAATAAATCGGATCTGAATACAAAACGAACGATAAATACTCTCACTGTCATCACGAGGATTCTAGTCTCTCTTCATATCATTCAGTCAGGATCCCGCAAGAAAATTTTCGTACGGATTTTCGATGGGAAATGATATGTAGAGGAATATATAAGGGAAGCACATTTAGCACTGGTGACAATGAAACGGGCACGATTGAAAGAGGAATATTCAATAGCCAACAGAAAAATATAGAATAAATAAAGCCCTCTTTGAATTTACACAGGTTTTAGGAATAAGGTCTGAAACATCAGACTTCGAAGGTCAATATTTAAAGATATAGAAAAGGTTGTCATTGCGATAACTTTCAATTATACAGTCCTATGAACGAATAAAGATACCCACATTTGATGGTCTCTTTTGCTTTTTGTGTTGATTTTCTGGCCTATGTCGAATTGTGGAAACTCTGCTAATAGTAATTAGCCAAAGGCCCTCTTCTTATCTATGTGAGGCGTAATGTGGGAAAAATAACAATAATCAGTGTTGCGAATTCTAAGGTAACCTCATGATAGTGTGAACTCCGCGATCTATTCAGTGACGGCAATAACAGGTGCCAAAATAGGCCACTAATTGAGGGCTAATTACTTTGTTGAACCCGATTCAAGGTGGTTCCTTCACTCGAAGAGAGTATTCAGGCACCTAATTGGCCATTTGTCTTACGGATTCCAGATAACCTAAGGCACTTTTGGCCTTTTATAGAGTTTTCCAAGGCCCGAACCACAATAGTTTACGTAAGAAGGCGGGATTGAACCCAATAAAAGAAAATATAAACGTATGAGAATTTATTAATTAAATTCATCATAAGCCTCATGCTTTGGAATATTTTTCTTATTTCTTATAATTTATTTAACACTGTGAATAATGGAAAATAGCTCTCTCTATAACTGGGGAAAGACATGTAGGTGATTTATGAATGCTGTCGTGTTTCATTTTCGCATTTAATATTTAAAATCACGACTAGAAAACAAAATTGCCTTTGTTTGTTCAAAATAGCTAAAGAACCATTTAACACTGACTAATGCTAAAGTTTTGCTGTTCGTTAAAATTTTTGTTTTCGACCCACATTACATATAAGTTGAACTTTTCACCTGCGAATGAGCTTAAATTCCTAAATTACTCAACACATTATTAAGCAAGTATGTACTAAATTTATAGTAAATAAAAGAACCATCAAAAAGAGGAGGCATCTTAATTCTTTAATATAGGAAACGTGTACGTTTTGCATTCAATGATTATTAAAAATTTGACCACACGCAAAAATTAGGATTTTCTAATCAAATCTCTACCTGAAGGCAAGTATAGCCGAAAAGAGACATAAATGAATCCATTCTAACGAAGAAAGGGGTAACGAAAATGTACAATCAAATTTTAGATAAAGATTAGATCTGATCTTCCCGCAGAGATGTATTGTTTTCGAATATCCGTGAAGAGGGACAGGAATCTAGTGTTCCGTCCGAGCGAAACGGATAAGGTGCATGAGGTGGCAGACGCCTTACTAATGACGTGCCGCGCTCCTGGGAATTCTCCCCCAGAGATTAGAGCAAGGGCAGACAGATATCTCGAACCATTCTTTTCTTCGGACAATTAGTCGACCTTATCTTATCCCGCAAAGTGGATTTGTAGGACGTATTCGTGAGTTTCAGAGATAACACGAGTGCCCAAACCTTACCGAAAGTTGTTCTGTGAAAGAGAAAATAAAAATGATTCGCGTTTTCATTTTGAACACCATTATTCTTTTTCTTTTATTCGCCCTCGATGCACACGCACGAATAAGACATTCCATTCAACCCTTCCTCAGCCACCGCTTTAGCCGTGCCGACGCCGATCCACGAATGATTGGGGCACACAATTAATGGAAGAGAAGCGAATGGGAGTCACATTAGACGAAGACAATCGGGTGTTTTTCTGTGGTGGCAGGGAAGACGCAAACGAGGTTCACCCAAAGGTCTCTTAAACAAACAAAAGTAACTTTTACAACGTTAAAGAAAAGAAACTCGGCTCTTTACAAAATAATAAATCTTCCCGCCTTTCCATGTGGATGAACAGAGAGATTCTCCGGCGAGGTAGCTATCGGTCACTAAACAAAGGAGTATTTACTATCGCAAGTGTACAGCATCGCAAACGCAACTTCACCCATTACGTTGCTAGTTGTGTTACGGGACGACCAAGTGAATTTTATAGGTCTCATGATCACACGGCCTCCTCGGCAGCCGCGCATTCGTTCAACCTGATAGTGAGACTCGCGCACGAAGCGCATGGATGATGCCGTTATATTATTGTATTCGTTAGTCGAGTTTACGGTGCAATATTAACTCATCCGGATATGGTACACACACACCGTTAATATTTTCAAGGCGAAAGAATTCTATGAATGCGCGACTACATATCAAAGAATACAAGTATATTATCACTTTTCTATGTAGAAGCATTAAATAGATTAACGAGGAAGAAGCATCAGCAGGCTGTAGAAAAAATGATGGATGACGGTAACGAGCTGAGTACTATCGAAGAAAAATGGGAAGGTATCAAGAAAGGGATATTGGAAGCCGCTAAAGACACTATAGGAACCGTTAACGGGAAAAGGATAAGGAAACCATGGTAACGGATGAGATGATTGCAAAGATGGACGAGAGAAGAAGATGGAAGAATGTAAACACAGAGTTAGGCAAAATGATGTACAAAGAGTTAAACAATAAATTGAGGAGGACCACAAATAAAGTAAAAGAAGAATGGTGGAAAACGCAATGCGAGGATATGGAAAGGTTACAGAGGAAGGGTGAAATTGGTGCGCTATAAAGCAAGGTTAAGTTATTATCGGGAAGTAAGAAGGCAAGATCTGTGCTAACAGTTAAAGATAAGTGGGGTAAGATAATAGTTGAACCGGGAAAAATCCAACAGAGATGGAAGGAATATATAGAAACACTGTATGGTAGAGAACTTAGGCCGACAAGGTTAGACATAGAAAGGAGGGGAATTCGTAAAATCGGTTAGGTTTGCTGATGACCAAGCATTAGTTGCTCAGTCAGCGAAGGGGTTGCAAGCATTGCTGAGTGAATTGGAGGTTCAGTGCGATAGATATGGGATGAAAATCAATATACATAAAACAAAGGTTATGCGATTTTCCAGAAAGAAAAAGGCTAAGCTAAACATTTAAATAGGATGGGAAAAAATAGAGCAGGTAGAACAGTTTACGTATCTCGGAAGTGTTTTGGACCAATACGGTCAAAGTGGTAGGGACGTAAGGAGAAGAATTGCGCTAGGTAAGGAGGCTTTCTCAAGGAGGAGGGAGTTGATGACGGGGACGTTGGGTAGAGATGTTAAGACAAGACTCGTAAAAACTTTGACGTGGAGCGTAGCTATGTACGGCGCGGAAACGTGGTCGCTGAAGCAGGAGGATAGACGTAGATTGGAGGCTTTTGAAATATGGGTGTGGAGAAGAATGGAGAAGGTGAAATGGACCGAAAGGAAAACAAATGAGGAAGTACTGGAAATGGTGGGTGAGGAGAGGGGTTTGCTGAGAGAAATGCTATGGAGGCAGGAAAAATGGATTAATGGCGTATTGAGCGGTAGTGGAATGTTGAAGAGGGTAATAGAGGGAAGAATGTTGGGCAAACGAGGAAAGGGCAGGAACAGGATAGGGATGTTGGACGGGATGAAGGGAGGAAAGAAGTACTCAGAGATGAAGAGGGACCTGATGTAGATTAGGTTGCTGGATTGGGTTTTGTTTGGAATTAGAAAATGTTTATTTGATAGTTGTGTCCATCCGTAAACCTATCTTAACCGGTAGATTACCTAATAATAATCACTTTTCTATGAATTAAATTTTTCTTAAACGTATAGTAGCTATCTACTTCGTGTACATTTAATTCTACCTTGGAACTGTTTGGTTGAGAATTTATTTAATGACTTAAAGTCGGAAAGAAGTGTTTTCCACTTTTTCCTAGGAATAAAATTCTTTAATTGTAAATTTTAGCGAAATATATATTTTTAGTTCTCTTCGTGTTTTCACATGCCATGCAACTGGTTCTCAATACCATTTTCAAAACAGCTCCATTTTCTACCACCGCGGTATCTCGCCATTTCTCTTCCCCGTTGTTCTCGTTCTAATTTTGCAAGAAATTATTAAAATTTCACTGCACATCAACCAAAAAATGGTGAAATAAATTTTGGTAGATGGAAAGATGTTCATAAAGAGCCCAAAGTTTATCCAAAAATAATATTAAAATTAGTTCATCGTTCCATATATCCATCAGTCTTAATTCAGTTTGAAAAGAATTTTCTTACGTTGCCTTTGAGTTATGAGTTTATGAAAAATATCATAATCTTTGATATATGAAGAAACAAACTTTGCAGAATAAAGCAGAAGAAAGTTAAGATAATCTAAGATTTTGCTTAAATATCGCACTTTTTAAGATGCAAATGCCAGTTGCAACATGGAAGAGAATTGCATAGTAAGTATACCTCCTTTTCAATTCCCGTTTCGCCGAATGCCTCCGCTGCGATTTTTTTATGTTTACTTAATAGCTTCTCTCGTCATCGCTTACTCTCGCAAAACCCTTCACTGTGTTCAATCATTAGACTATAAAATTCTCAAGATGAAGTTCCTCGATAATAAAGAAAACCGTTCGCGGAAGGGTTTCGTCGTGAGAGCTCCTTAGACGATTCGCAGAAGACCAAACGTGATTTCGGAACCGATGGGGACCACCCTGCCTTAAAGTGTTGCTCCTTCCTTTGCCTTTCCCAGTGATATAACGACAGAATACGTATCTTCTTAACTCCTCCTCTTAATGGGGGAACGTACAAATCCCCCGTAAGGTTGTCGTTTCAATATAATTTATAGCCAAGATATATTCCGTAATGGGAAGCATAATTGTAGTCAATTAAGGACAGTTCAACTTTTTCAGGATACATTATTCAAGAGGATAAAATTCCCGAAAACTATATATTCAAACATTTTTAAGAATATTCTTACACATTTTAAATTTTCAATAATTTGAATCTTCACTTGCGGTCCAAAAAAGCACTCTATCTAACTGATGACTTTTACTCTCTGAAATTGTTGCATTACAATGCACACATAGCGGATGACTCCGTTAATCGTTACTGTTGCGGCATCTCCCGCAGTTTCTTGAAATAACTGATGACTGTTGAGTCCACAGACATTCACTTCTCGGCTAAGTTAGGGCTTGGAGCGGGAGTCAAAAGCCTCTTTTTTGCTCTCGCTTCGATATAGAATGATGAGGAAGTTACCCTTTTGGTGCATTTTCCATTTAATTTCCCAATTTTACCGTAAACAGTGTAGAGTCACAATTAGGAAAAAACATTGTCTGAAGGAAGATATGTAGGTTAATGCAGCAACGACGATGAATCAATAACCAGGAACACAATGAAGCAGCATTATTGACGCAAAAGGGGACTTATCCTGTGGAAAAAGAGCGAAGGTTGGGGAACAATGATGCGCTATGATGAAATAGCATCAAGGGATCGAGAAAACCGGTACAATGAAACTCTTCTCCGAAGCAGGTACGTGCATAAAGGTACTGCACGCAGCATGGGATGCACTCAAAGAGGACTTTGGCTGCCACCGGTCAAGTCGTGGGTTTCCAGACTCCGTGTTCCGCCTTTCTCCAGTTCCCACATCTGCAGTCACCCAACCCCCCCTCCCACTCACCTACCCCAACTGGCTCTCTGCCTCCAACAGAGGAGCATCCAGAGCAGCTCTGGCGCTGAGAGAAAGCTCATAGAGAGTTGGAGCCCGAATTTATGGTACAGTAAAAGATAAAAGCATTGATAAAAATCCTGTTCACATGTATAGTCATCTGTGAATGTATATGCGAATAGGATTACTATATCATACTCTACGACATCGGTATGTATCTACGTACGTATATGTATGGGACATGGGGAATTATTGCCAGGGAAGTTCGGATACTAATCTTTAATTGCATAATTATGAAATACATATGTGTATATTACACATACGAGATACGTACGTGTTACGATTCGTTCAGGAATTAAGACCTAAAAATACAAAAAAATATAGGAAGTGATAAATAACCTGATTGGTTTCTGATCCGATTCACATTGGTACAGAACCATTATATGCGATGTTTAAATCTGTCGAGGTTTTCACTTAACTAAAGAGATGTTGCCTCTACGGTCACGTAAAAGAAAAAGGGAATCTAGTTTATTCCGGAAAGGAAAAATGAAATAACCTCTAATTTTATTATAACTCAGATGGAGATCTTTAAAGAAAGTTTTATTAAGTATTTTTGTATGCATTGCCACACAGTGTAACTGACAGCATTCTCTAGTGTTTTCGTATTTTAAAGTACACTAAGACTGAATCAACTAGACACGGCATATCACATCATTAATGCATTTGCTGGATCTCGGACCCAAGTAATGGTAGAAATTGATCGTAAATAGTTTATAGCAATCAGAAGTGATTTGCCACACATGAAGTACCTTAAAAACCTCAGTATTCAGAATAAAATGCATAAAGCCAAAATACCTTCAAGGCAAACAACTTTAAAAGAAAAATTAATTTATAAAAATAAAAGTATAAACATTATAATTAAAATAAATATATATTAATTAAAAATTACCTGGTCACAAAAACAACTTATAATAAATCCAAATTTATTTAATAATATTCTTAGTTTTCAATATTCAATTTATTGTATGTTTTTCCAGGCAAAGAACAATAATTCGGTAGTTCCAAAACTTGTTTATTTTTATTTAATTATTGATATAGGAAGGTGAAAAAATATTTTTTTTGCAACAAAGAGTTTTTAATTATTTTTAGAACTCAACAAAAGGGGGAGTGAGATGTAATTTCACAGCTGACTTGCAGGGTAAATCGTTGCCTGCAAGAAGTCTTTGCAGCAATCAAGTATGAGAAACTTTTTCATGCGCGTAAATAAATAATTCTCCTTTTGAGATGTAAAACAGCTTTTGTTACTTTTCTGATGAATACTAATATTCAGTCATTAGATTTTCTCAGCATTACGGCTAATAAGACAGTTTGATGATGTGGAGGCACAAGCTGGAAAAGCATCTAAGAGAATTAGCAAAATCAAAACAGCCGTAATCTTAAATATTGATATCTTCTTTCAGAGTGAATCAAAGTTAGGTATTTAAGCAGAATTACAGGAATCAAAGCTGAAACACTCCATTCCATAAGATAACTCCGGACAATTATAACTTATCACCCACCATAGCCATCTCGATATGAGACTACAGAATATGCACAATAAAATTCAAAATTAAAAAATAATTTCCATTAATAGTAAAAAATAATTGAATTACATTATGTTTTAAATACGATTCTTATTGAATACTTACACCATCAAAGCGCTCATTTAGAGGGTCTGAAAGAAGTTAGCCAGCCACTTTTTCTTCGGAGAGCATGGATTTCCATAACACATTCCATTCTGACCCTTGATTATACGCCTCCTCTAGCAGAGTAAATTCTAGAGAGATGTGCTCTTGCTCAAGGATGTAAAAAAGTCTCGACGGCCGATTGGAGACAGAATAATGACTAGGTTTTGCTTCAAACGTGCAATGAATTAACGAAGCGAGACATGCAATAGAATAATAATAAAAGGTAAAATACCACTTCAGTTTAAATCTGGAATCGGGTCAACATATTGGAAGCTAGTACCTTCCTCCAATTTCTTCGTCTGCCCTCACGACCTCTCATCCTCCGCCTCCCCCGCCAACGTAGAAACCCTCCACCCCCCCTCCGCATTCTTCGCCCCCTAACCTTCCATCGTTCTCTCTTCCCCCTCCCCCTGCTCCCATCTCTTTCTCACACTCATTGCGAGCAATACCGCCCGCTCTCACTTTCTCCGTCGGGACCGCAGAGCGCGTCTCTCCCCCACCCCCTCCAACCCCCTCGTGCCCCTGCAAAGAGGAACACGCGAAGGAATGTCACGATGGCACCGTTTCTCTCATTCATTCTCACAAGGATAGAAAATATCCGTCTGCGATTATCTTGTATTTTTTCCGTGCGTTCGAGGAGGGCAAAAAAAGCGATTAATTGGGAGCTCGCAGCTTTACGGCGTTTATACGCGAGTTATGGAGGGCTCCGAAGAGTGGAGACCGCCAACTTCGACCACGGAAGTCGGACAATTTCCATATTCATTCCGCGGGGGCGTTTAAAAAAAAAACATTCTACTCATTACGCGTCTCAATTAGCCAGTCGTGGGGAAATTTCGTAGAAGGATCGCCATTTGACTGATTGTGAGAGACCCCCCATGACTCCGAATGAGCGCTACCGTTTCCAAAGATCCTCCACGCTCCAGGTGAAACTGGCCAGTTAAAATTAATGCGCCTATTATTATATCTGGCTGGCTTATTTCGTATGTGATGCCTTAATTCACGTTTTCGAGGAGAATCCGTTCTGCCAGACTCATTATCTTCATAGAGCACAAAAGACACGATCTCTCGATAATTTTGGTTCGCATTTCTACCGTTAGAAATTCTGACATAAGTACATGACTGTTTGACTTATGACTATAATGTTTAACTTTTTCAACGGGAGCGAGTGCCTGGAATCTGAAACAATAGCTTTCTATCCCATACAAATTTTTGGGCTCACAATAAGTCCAACAGATACATTTCCATACGATCGAATGTAAAAACACCTTTATGCAAACCAGTTTTCAAATGCAATCGTCTTGAATTATGCAGGGTAATCATTCAGGAATATTTATATGCAGTGTTAAACACTGTTTTACAGTGGACCACATAACTAATGATTCATTGACAGTCTTCAGGCAATGTAACAAATTTATTTCTAGGTGTGGACTATGAACGGCTAAGAGTGCTGCGGTAGCACTGATGGGATACATATTCTGCGACCCCGCCTGCACTCTACTAAACGAGAACATGACAGAAATGGGTTAAAACACAATTATTATTAGGTAATCTACCGGTTAAGGTAGGTTTTTGGATGGACACAACTATCAAATAAACATTTTGTGACTCCCCACCTAGCAAACTAATCTATATCAGGTCCCTCTTCATCTCGGTGTACTTCTTTCCTCCCTTCATCCCGTCCAACATCCCTATCCTGTTTCTACCCTTACCTCGCTTGCCCAAAATTCTCCCCTCTATTACCCTCTTCAACATTCCACTACCGCTCAATACGCCTTTCATCCATTTTTCCTGCCTCCATAGGATTTCTCTCAACAAACCCCTCTCCTCACCCACCATTTCTAGTACTTCCTCATTTGTTTTCCTTTCGGTCCATTTCACCTTCTCCATTCTTCTCCACACCCACATTTCAAAAGCCTCCAATCTACGTCTATCCTCTTGCTTCAGCGACCACGTTTCCGCGCCGTACATAGCTACGCTCCATATCAGAGTTTTTACGAGTCTTGTCTTAACATCCCTACTCAACGTCCCCGTCATCAACTCCCTCCTCCTTGAGAAAGCCTCATTGCCTAGCGCAATTCTTCTCCTTACGTCCCTACCACTTTGACCGTGTTGGTCCAAAACACTTCCGAGATATGTAAACTGTTCTCCATGCTCTATTTTTAAAACACAATATATTAAGGAATAATTTACAAAAGATGAGCATTCATCACTGAACCAATGGTACGTTCAGGGTCGATGCGTGCAGCTGTTCCGGTTCTGCGCCTCCAAAGTTATGAAGGAGTAATATAGTAGTCTCCAATCAGCATTAATTAAGCGCCACTAATTTTTCTATTACATTACTGCTCACTGGAAGCATCCACCAGTGCCCTCAAATTTTCTAGGCACATCTCACTCCCTAGGGATACCTATCCCATGTCAAGTGAACACCAAAGTCCACTTAGAAAGGGGCGCTAAAAATTACTTTACACAAATGTCTAAAATGTCCTGAAGCCTTAACGTTAATGGATATAATTTCTAATTCATAGAAATGACGGGAGATGCCGTAACATTAACTTTTAACGAAGTCATCCGCCTATGCGAATTACAATGCAGTAATTTCCAAGAGTAAAAATCATCTGCATTGACCATGATTCCACCGGGAACAACTGGATAAAGCACTCGGCCGAATACCGAGGGATCCGCATTCGAATCCCGCACAAGGCGAAATAATTTTTACACTTTGAAATTCTTGCCTTGTAAATAATTACTATTAGTTAGTAAATGTACCTTAAATGTATGATTGGTAAATATCTGGAATATTAATTATGCTTATGGTAGTTGCAAAGTAAAGAATAAATGTATAAGAAAGATAAAGAATGAATATTTGGAGTTGTATACAATGCTGCAAGAAAATTTATATCGTGCTTTTGTTTTCAAAGTTGTTGATCCAATAATTCATTTTGCTGCAAGCATTATTTATGCGTAGGAAAAAAACAAGGTAAGTATGATGCACCTTGACTAGCGAGACTTTTCCCAAGATACGGTGGAAGAAGAGTATCTAGGCGGTCGTGTGCACAGGGCCAAGTACTGTGCACCGCGGGCTAGTGCCGAGGTGATTTCCTCCATTCAAGAAAAGTGAGTGATTATGGCTATATGTAACTTTTAGGTGAAACAAGCGCGTCGTCTGAATCATCCTAATGGAAACGAACAGCGGCAGAAGGGAAAAGGTACGCGTAACGTCCCACCTGCCGAGCAATGTGTTCTTGAAATGTTCTCACACGCCGCCAAGCACGGCATGGGGCAAGAACAAGACTGAAAACCCCACGACCAACCGTAAATAAACCTTCGCTCTTGGAATAGGAAGTCAATGGGGAATATACGCTAGTTCCAATAATACGTATAATTCAGATTTATGCCTCCTGCTGCTGAAACAACAGATGCAAACGAGTAATGACCATTGGGAAAGAAACTTGGCGGATGTCGACATCCATATAGACGCGGATTCGTTGATGAGTCAAACTTCATAGCTTGGATAAACTGCTTAGAGACTAGGAAAGTGAATCATAGAAAGGGCCATAAAAGGAGATTAACACTTTTTTCACACATTTTGGAAAGTACTCATTTCTTTCCTTTCTTTCGTGTCCTGATTAAAACACGAAAATCTAACTCAAAATGTTTTAACTAAACAGTTTTATGAAAAATAAATTACATAAATGACTCAAAGTTGTGTGGATTTTGCCAATAATTTTCTACGATGAGTATAATAATTGTGTTAACCTTCAATAGTAAGAGGTGAAAGGCCAGCCGCAGCAAAGCGGCATTGTTCGCGTCCATTACAGCTCTAATCGACCCATTGATAATTTCTCCTCCCCACTCTCGAAACGGTCTGACTTGATACTACCACGAGCATTTCCTGCTTAATAAACTAAGATTCAGAGGGAAATGAGCCAAAAAAAGGCCACGACACACCTGCTTTTTTAGAAAACATAGTAATTTAAGACAAGTACTGAGTTTACCGTGGTGAAATAAGCAGACTCATCAATAAACAGCATTTTCACTTTCTTTTGCAATTTCGGAGAGACCTCTTCACATACAAGCCCCAAGAACAAAAAAAACCCAAATTACATCCTTTCACATAGAATGTGAAATTCAAGGTTTTCTTTCTCACTTCCTCTCTGATTAATGATTCCATACTTTCCTTGAACAGGATTCGCTGAATGCTTGCTACAATAGTATATACCTGTAAACACAGGAGCAATATCTCAGTCCTATCAATACTGTTTGTGTTACCTTGTTCTCATTAGTTTAAGAGTTAGCGCAAAGCAATTACTCTATACAAAACCAAACCTATATTTATGTAATAATTTAATCGGTACAGATTTCAGTCATGAAATCTAGGCTGTTGAAAGAATGATGAAAAGAGAAACGTCATAAATGGGAATGAAATTCGAGCCAACTAAAAGTCAACTATGAGAAGCCATTATCTTAGTGATTTACACCTTATGCTTTGCAAAGCAATTTTGCACATATGAAAATATTGGCATAAATATTAAATAATAATTCTTTATAAATATTAAATAATAATTCTTAATATATTATTATAAATAATAATTCTACGCTGACGCATAAATTCTTTATACGTCAGCGTAGCCCGAAAAGAAAGAAGACTAGTACATTCAGCTAAACTTGAGCTAAGTGAATAACAAAAAGGACTGAAAAAATCTCAGATCAATGTGTGATTAGAAATAAAATCAAATGAAAGCCTTTCCTCGTATATAAAACTGACTTTGTTGACCTCTACCAGTTTTTCTCCACGTTGGCATCTTAATCGCCTCTGGGCTCACTTTTATTGTGACCTCGACCCAGGGTTTTCCATTCTACCTCTTTCGCGCCTCTTTCCTCATATCATGTCTTTTATTTGAAAGAGAAAAGAGAAGGATCGCGGTTTGCGGTAACGTGTTCCAGTGGCACGTGCAAAATTGAATAATCTCCTTCTTTTCTGAGAATGCCTTAAGAAATAAACCAAGAAGCCAAAATCTGAATTGCTATGATATTTACTAAGTGCCTCATCAGCGATTTATTTTTTTGCCTTGAAAAACAGCGCTTCCTTTTATATTTTTCCTGCTCCAATCTACCTCACTTCATCCTTTTATCAAAAAACGCTCGTCATAATTTCATGATCAAAGGTCACTATTGTGGTAAAAATGAACTGTTTTGGTTCCAATGATATTAATTAAGAGTTAGGTTTTATTTTTTCAGATCGGACCATGGAAAAGTTTAAGGAAATGAAATAATGGCCTTAATGCCAAGTTGAATGTTATTATTATGATCGTTAGCCTCCATTTACAGGATATTATGCGGTGATTCGTCCATTGCAATAGAATTTTTGGAATTAATTCATCGATCACTCGTGATCGTATGTGACGTCCGAGTCGGCGTACGTCATATATGATCTCGAGTGTAACCTCATTACGTATATATAATGAGGTGACATAATCATACGGAACTCACTAAAGGCTCCTATTAATGAATAATTTTTCTGTAAAACCGCTGACGCCGCTAAATATTTTCGGACGTAGAATAAACACACAATACGTGGTTGTCGCAAAATGGCCAGAAAAAAGAATTGGAAGGCGCTAGAGTATTATACTTTTCTCTCATTATTAATATTTCCCTTTCTCCTTGCCTTACTTCTCCCACTTCCAAGGTGCTTGTGGAACAGCTGTCCAACCTCTACAGCTAACGATTCTCGCCAAAACCATTTACTGAATAAGTTGTACGACAATGAATTTCTTAGAAATGCGAACGTTCAAATAAAAGAGTTATTCTGATTATTCAACTTCTGATGATTCATATCATTCGTTTACGCAATTTTCATTCATATCATTCGTTTACGAATTATGAAAATGCAGACGCCGTTGATTTCACAGAGGAAGCACACCTGAGATTAAGGATGCGAATTGTATAAAGTATTACCGAAGCTTGAGATCGACTTTGAATTAATTGCTGAGCGTGATGCTTCGCATATCACATCACCACGCCCCCAGAACAAAAGCAATGCCGCTTGAAACCAGAAAACTATTGCGAGAGACTAGTAACCTGTCTGCGATAGAGAATTACAGCGTTTTGCATTATCCGCCCAGTCCATTGTCTGCTAATGAAAGGCTCTTTGAACTCCTTCACGGATGCAAGATTATGATTTCAAGTCGAAATCTAGTTTTCGAGGGAAGTGCCATTGCTAGACGACGTGGTCGGGCTTTTGAATTGGCAGAATTCCATTAGCCGCTCTATTCTATGATGCCCTCTATTATGAGCTTACATCATCAAGGCTATTGTGCCTAAGAATTGACCTTTACAATGCACTGAAATATTAATCGCAATCCCATTCGTTTCACCAAATTTTCCTTGACTAACGTGGAATTTCTTAATGAGGGGTGCTGGAAAAATCACTCAGTAAATGAGGTTTATAGTTTTTTCCTGTATCACGGTCTTCATCATTACATTAAAACCATGTGGTATGGTAATTGCACTAAGGAAATGAAATTTCCATCAAGTCTGGAAATGGATATTGAGGAATAAACAGAACGGCAAGATCAGAATTCATTGGCATAGTATTTAAATTGGAAATATAAAATGACCAAGAAAAACCATGTAACAGTCCAAATATTATCCATTGAAAACACCGCGTTAATAATAGTTTCAAACTACTTACATATCACGAATACAAAGAATTTAAATAACTAACCTCTTTTAATTTGCAAACAAGAAATTTTAATTGAAAAGACGGGTTAGAATGATAAAAAGAAGATTATGATCTCTTTTTACAACTAAATAGATTAATATTCACTCAACTAATTGTAGTTTAATTTTCGGATAAAAGCTAAAGTTCAGCGTGATGCTTTGTGGAAAGCTCAAATACTCTGATTTATATATGTATATTCCGGGGGGTATAGACGTTATATACCCCCCGGAATAATAGCATGTTTCCTCAAAAACAGGAATGTCTCACGCTGTATTTTTAGTTATTATTTTCTCCTCTATCGGCTTTATCTCATCGAACGGAATTTCTTCTCTGGGAAAAATGACCTCAAAATCCGCAGATATATGGATCTTCTCGTCAGTGTCCTATGTTGGAAATAAGTATTTTTGAGGTGCAAATGTTATCAATTGTACACACAAAGGCACTTATGAATGAATGTATGAATACTTCTACTGACGATTTTTGGAATGTATCTTGACACTTATATGTTGTTTTGTTTCCAATATATATTATCATTCGAGAAGATTTTTTTTTCTGAACTTGGAACTACGAAAATTGGGACGGCACTCTTCGCTAAGTACGAGTATAAAGGCATCGGGGCGGAAAATCGAAAGCAGTCCTTTGTCTTCCTTCCAAAGGATACCCTTTTCCTCCTGCTCTTTTGATGAGCGTGAAACATCCATGTCATAAAATGTCATTTACATTTACACACCTTTTCAGAAATTTCCATTATCTTAAGTATTAGAAAAACTCATTCAAAAAGTTTCTTATGCTCGATTCAGTATTTTGTTTCACTCCTTCCTGCCATGCATCTAATTACGTTTCCTCGTCGAGCTCACTAAACGGGAGTAAAATGCGGAAGCGGTGCATGAAAATACCGTCACGAAGACTTGAACTCACGAAGTTAAAGGCTTGAAAAATGCCCCTTTTAACGCTTTTTATTCGAGGCAAAATAGATGAAGGATTTTAATGGTTCCTGTGCTGTTGTTTCCATTCCACCGCTCGTAGTGAATAAATCTTTGAGATATTTCATGGTTCCCAACAGTCCTTCATAGAAAATCTCAAAAGCTTCGCGTATAACATTTGAGGACCATATGTAAAATTGTTTAGGTACCTACGAGTATTACCCCCATGAACCTGAAAAATATCTGTTTACGCCCTAAAAAATATATTCCCCATAAGATCAGCAAATGAAATTTTCAACCCTCAACTGTGATCTGAACACAAAAAAGAGAATTTTAGATATTGATGGAAACTATTGGGTTGAATGATTACCGTATTTCTTTGGATTTCTCGCTGAACGGGCAGAAACAACAGACCTCTAATATTCAGCAAGGCAGCTCATAATCCATTTTTAATTTCGCTTTTATTATTTCAAATTTAATGAAAATCTTATGCACCGAGATGAAGCGAAACGAGATTAAACGAAATGTACCTCTAGCAAGTAAAATCCACCCACGCTCGCAATTGATATAGGTTAGCATAAATTGTAAACGCGAAAGAAGGAGAGCGCACCATGAGCTTCTTTAGCCAAACTATCGTGAGAGACTGAGGGAAGGATGAGGTCAACGCAGAAAAGGTAAGTCAGCCGAACAAAGAAGATGACGAAGGCCAGGCAGACAAGGAGAATTTACAGGAACTAATATACATTATATGGAAGAAGGAAGAATATAGCAATAAAATGAAATCAGGAGATTGATATCTATGTACACAATTAAGCGTAATGGACTGGTGCTTTAATTTCAGATATTTTTCTGATAGTTCCCTGAAATTAAGGGTGTAAGTCTTTCAAATTTTTTATCGGATATGAAAAATATATATGCACATTCATTTACAATATTTTGATAAAAACAAATAAAATTTCTAGCAATATCCACATAAATTAATTGCATTCGAATTCCCCTTACACTGAGAGTGTCCAATCAGACGTTCGTAAATACACTTCTTCCCGATACGATGAACCATCCTCGACTCAAAATGGTCTTCACGTCGGTACAGATGGAGTGAAGTTCCTTCGCTTAGGTCAGCCGACCATATAAACCTCGAGGGACAGTCTCCCTGATTAAATTCAACCAAGCACCGCTCCATACTTCTCCTTTTACCGAGGCAATTGTGCCCCACATAAATTGCTCACGGGAGAGGGAGATGCATACATGTCGCAACTCGATTCAAGAGAAAACAGAGATCAAAGTGATGGAGTTTTTCGCCTGTGATGGCGCTACTTTTCGAAGTCCAGTTCTTCATGAGTCATTTAACCACCGAGATAATTGACCATTGGTCAGTCTGCCTTTTCAACGACTCGCAAAGATTGTTATCTTTGGCTGATGTTACCTCTTGCTTTGTTGATATAGACCTCTTATCTCATGCGACCCACTAAACTACGAATTAGGAGTAGAAGATGCCGCAGTTAGTTTCTTTGAATTTGTCAAAGGCAAAACACACTTTGTATTTAAGGTTGGCTTTAACCTCGTGGCCTGTGGCGAATTGCGCACGACTGCGAATGCCTGTGACATTGCATGTACCGTATTTCGTCACAACATATTGTTCCTTTGAAGCCCCCAATAATTTCGGAGTGCAAAAGGATGACTTGATAGCTTAACTGGCTAATGCACTCGGCCGGACATAGGGGGATCAGGATTCAAATCCCGGGCAAGGCGAATGATTTTTACACACTCTGAAATTATTGCATTGGTTACATCTGAAGATTGAAAAACACTGGAAGGAAAAAAGGCTTGTAGAGCGACGGTTGTTCTTTTTTTAAGAGGATAATTTGAACGCTGATATTAGAGCAATTGGGGAGCAAAAAAGGAGCTGAGTGACGAAATCAATGAAGACATTCTTCAGCAGTGGCGCCGATGCTACGTGCTATGATATGCGTCGGATGTGGCCGCCGACCCTTGCCCACCGCTCCCTCCCGCCCAACAGCAACTGGATCAACTTTCGTGTCACTACCCTCGCCTTCCTTTCTCTCTCCTCCTCCCACTTTCTTTATTCTCCTTTCCGTAAAATGAGGCGATTCGTATTTATTTCGCGAAAATATTAGCACTACGCGTACCGTGATGTGTTGCGTGTGAGATGGGTGAAAAAATAAGTGGGAGGGTGGGCGGTTGGGTGGGTGGACGAGTTGGGGGGAGACACCAAAGAGGTGAGGTTGAGATGACACCAAAGAGGCGAGCGAAGAGGACTCTCTCACCATTCGACGCGTGTTTTCCAGGTGGAGGGAGAATGAGATCAGGAATGGGCTCCCATTGTTCCTCCATGCCACCCCACATTCCGGGCGAGCGGGGAAGGGGGTGTTCTCCTCCCCCCGCCAGCACTCTTACGCTCTCCCTTCTTTTCCTTAACACCCCCACCCCCGAGCCGCGAACAACCCCCCCCCTATCCTCCCGCGTCCCCGCGCGTGCACTCGAACGACCGCCGCCGACTCCGCCAACCGTGACACCCTTAAGTGTGGGTGTTTGTGCGATGGGAGGGGTGGATTAGTGAGCAGTTAGGCGACCGAGGGGGTCGGGCGAGGGCAAAGTGCGACCCACGGTCGACCGACGCACGCGTCCCTTCGAGCGACGCCGGCAGAACCCGCTTGGAGAGGAACATTCAGGAATGGGACAAATTGCTGTTCTCGATCTGACGGGTGACCGCGAGGAACGGGCCTTTACTTGAGCGATCGGACCTCTCGGATATCATTTTAGTCTCCTCGACTTCTCCGAATGTATCACAACATATAAGATGAGGAACTCCTTTTGATATGCCAACGGCTTCCTATTAAAATTGGTATTGAGCACACACAATACTGAGATGTTGTTTCGCCAACACATTATGAAGTGGCGTCACAATGAACTAGTACGGATCTCATAACTGCGATGTCGTAGTTATCAATTTTCCCTAGACAAAATGTTTAAAATATATGGTAGATACACATTCACTCACCTTGGAGGCAATTATTTCACTCCATTATTTCCACTCAGAAGTGTAGGCCAACTTCGCAATGCTACTATTGAATCGTATTATTAATACATGCTACAACGACGAAATGCATAGTTATTAGTTTTAACTGATGGAAAAACTCGGAGAAGATATTAGTCAAATCATCCAATAAACGGATCAGGAGCGTGGGGCAATGACATTGATTTAACATTACACATGATGGGTGAGTGGCGTAATGAAACGAAACGGTGACGAAAATGAAACTGGCTATCTACATCTACGTAAATAGCCTGCAAGCCACCAAAAAAGGTGTGTGGCAGGGGGTGTAGCACCATGAGGGAAGGGTAAGGAATGTGGGGGTTGGGGTTATCAAATTGGTGAGGAAAAGTGGGGGGAACCTCTAAGAAAAAAATATATAGTATGTATACACACACATATATATAAAAAATATATATACATATTTCTATAAAAAACACAGTAATCAACCCGAAGGTCGGTTTAGTAGGTGATGGTAGAGCTCACCCATGCACCAAGCCCGACGGCGTGTGAATATTCACACATCAGGGTAGGGGGGCCAGTTCCTTTCCCTGTGCCGGTTATGGTTTCCCAGGAAGACCTGGTACCCGAAAAATCAACTAGCTTGGGTGGAGCTGCAGGTGCCCAAAGTGCCTTGCCCGGGAATCGAACCCGGGACCCTCCGGTCAGTAGTCCAACGCTTTACCCACTAGACCACCGCGACCCGCCACATAAAGAAATAAAAAAATTGTATGTTATAATATATATATATATATATACACACGAAACCACCTCAATTATGATTCCCAAGAATATTATGATGGGCACTATAGATAATATGAGTCCTGGCAACTACGGGACTCGGCCCAAGAGGCCGTGTGTCGTGCCCGGCAGCGGGAGAGGCAAGGCTTCCGCGGTCGTCATCCCACGAAACCCTTGCAGGGAAGAAATAACTTCAGCAGGACAGAAGACTCAGAAGAAGGCGAAAGTAGTAAGAATAGGAACCTGGAACGTCAGGACAATGTTGAGGAGAGGCAAATTAGAAAATATTAAGCGAGAGATGGAAAGAGGTAACATAGATGTTTTAGGCCTCTGCGAGGTGAGATGGAAGGATAGCGGGGATTACTGGAGTGACAATTATAGAGTCATATACAGCGGCGGGGACGAGAGCCAACGAGGGGTTGCCGTAATTTTAAATAAAGGGGTAGGAAGAAGCGTAGTCAACATAGAGCAAGCGACAGATAGAATTTTACTCGTAGAGATTAAAGCAGAGCCGACGAACTTGGTCATTATTCAGGTATACATGCCACCGAGCAACCACAAGGAGGAAGAAGTCGATAGGATGTATGATGAGTTAGAGGATATCATCGCGAGTGTTCCTGCAGGGAAACATTTAATAGTGATGGGGGATTGGAATGCGACGGTAGGCGAAGGAAGAGATGGTGGTGAGGTGGGGGACTATGGGTTAGGCACGAGGAATGAACGCGGAGAGAAAGCAATTGAATTCTGCAGGAGACAGGGGTTAGTCATCACCAACACATGGTTTAGACACCACAAAAGGCGTAGGTATACATGGAAAATGCCAGGTGACTCAGAAAGGTATCAGTTAGATTATATTATGGTTAGGCACAGGTTTAGGAACAGTGTGATAAATTCGCACAGTTTCCCAGGAGCGGACGCGGACTCTGACCACAATTTAGTTGTTATGAAATGTAATGTTCGTTTCAAGAAGATAAGGCAAGGGCGGCGGGTTAAAAAATGGAATTTAGAAGCAGTAAATGAATTAACGAAGAAGGAGTATCAGGAGGCTGTAGAGAAAATGATGGATGACGGTAAAGAACTGAGTGCTATCGAAGAAAAATGGGAATGTATCAAGAAAGGGATATTGGAAGCCGCTAAAGACACTATAGGAACCGTTAACGGGAAAAGGATAAGGAAACCATGGGTAACAGATGAGATGATTGCAAAGATGGATGAGAGAAGAAGATGGAAAAATGTAAACACAGAGTTAGGCAAAATGAAGTACAAAGAGTTAAACAATAAATTGAGAAGGGCCACAAATAAAGCAAAAGAAGAATGGTGGAAAACGCAATGCGAGGATATGGAAAGTCTACAGAAGAAGGGTGAAATTGGTGCTCTATACAGCAAGGTTAAGTTATTGTCGGGAAGTAAGAAGGCAAGATCTGTGCTAACAGTTAAAGATAAATGGGGTAAGATAATAGTTGAACCAGGAAAAATCCAAGAGAGATGGAAGGAATATATAGAAACACTGTATGGTAAAGAACTTAGGCCGACAAGGTTAGACATAGAAAAGGAACATGAGGTAGAAGAAGATAGCTTAGGTCCAGGCATACTCGACGATGAAATAGAAAGGGCATTAAAGGAGATGAAAGCAAACAAGGCTGTGGGGGTGGACAATATTCCTGTAGAAATGTTGAAATGGTTAGGGAAAGGTGGGAAGAAGGCCATATATGGACTGATTCGTAGCATCTATGAGGAAGGAATCTGGCCGGAAGATTTTGTGAGATCGGTGTTAGTTCCTATTCCAAAAAAGGCAAAGGCTTCGTCATGTGAGGATTACAGAACAATAAGTTTGATATCCCACGCAGCTAAAGTTATTCTCAGGATCATCAACAAAAGGATAGAGAGTAAGGCAAATGATTACTTAGGGGATGATCAGTTTGGGTTCAGGAAAGGAAGAGGTACGCGTGATGCCATTGCAGTAATGAGATCACTAGTCGAGAGAAATATAGAATACAACCAGGACGTTTTTGCCTGTTTTGTAGATTTCGAAAAAGCGTTTGATAGAGTGAATTGGGAAAAATTAATGCGTGTATTGCAGAAAATAGGAATGGATTGGAGGGACAGGAGACTGATACGCAACCTGTACATGTCTCAGACTGCTCAGGTGCGAGTGGGGAACGGAGAGTCCGGATGGGCAGTGTTAGGAAGAGGTGTAAGGCAGGGTTGCCCATTGTCACCGGTACTGTTCAACGTATATGTAGAGGAAATGATTAAAGAGGCATGGGAAGAACTGGAGGTAGGAATGAAAGTCGGAGGGGAATTCGTAAAATCGGTTAGGTTTGCTGATGACCAAGCATTAGTTGCTCAGTCAGCCAAGGGGTTGCAAGCATTGTTGAGTGAATTGGAGGTTCAGTGCGATAAATATGGGATGAGAATCAATATTAATAAAACAAAGGTTATGCGATTTTCCAGAAAGAAAAAGGCTAAGCTAAATATTAAAATAGGCGGGGAAAGAATAGAGCATGTAGAGCAGTTTACATATCTCGGAAGTGTTTTGGACCAACACGGTCAAAGTGGTAGGGACGTAAGGAGAAGAATTGCGCTAGGCAAGGAGGCTTTCTCAAAGAGGAGGGAGTTGATGACGGGGACGTTGAGTAGGGATGTTAAGACAAGACTCGTAAAAACTCTGATATGGAGCGTAGCTATGTACGGCGCGGAAACGTGGTCGCTGAAGCAGGAGGATAGACGTAGATTGGAGGCTTTTGAAATGTGGGTATGGAGAAGAATGGAGAAGGTGAAATGGACCGAAAGGAAAACAAATGAGGAAGTACTAGAAATGGTGGGGGAGGAGAGGGGTTTGTTGAGAGAAATCCTATGGAGGCAGGAAAAATGGATGAAAGGCGTATTGAGCGGTAGTGGAATGTTGAAGAGGGTAATAGAGGGGAGAATGTTGGGCAAGCGTGGTAAGGGTAGGAACAGGATAGGGATGTTGGACGGGATGAAGGGAGGAAAGAAGTACACAGAGATGAAGAGGGACCTGATATAGATTAGTTTGCTAGGTGGGGAGTTACAAAATGTTTATTTGATAGTTGTGTCCATCCAAAAACCTACCTTAACCGGTAGATTACCTAATAAAAAATATATACACACACACATTTCCTCGCGCAGTCCCTAACCTGTACGTTAATACTTATTGTAATGAACAAATATTTGCTATAATATCATTATTAGGATGGAGAACTAAAATAATCACGGAAGTATTTTTCCTTCCGGAAATTACAATGCTGAAGCTTTCATTTCAATACTCAGCTTGACCTATTAGACCTGAAAAATTCTTCATAAGTACTTTCATATTTCATTACTTTTTCCACGGATTCCATTCTTGTTTTTCTACAGCAGTTCGTCTCGTCCCATATATTTCTTTCCGTTAAAGCATGCCAAATGTCTCTCCCCATCCATTCTTTTTTGCTTCGTTTTCCAAGAGGTAATTGATTAACTCTGCGAAGAAAATCGTTAAAAATGCTAAAAAAGTTAAGACCTCAGTGATAATGTGTGACATAAATGAGCTGAACTGATCTCGAATAATAATTTAGGAAAGTCGCTGAAAAAATAAGTGAGAGAAATCCGACTTCACAGAACAATTGATGCAAAGGGGCCACCTTTTTTAGGGACCCACTCTGAGGAGAGTATTCTTTATTATTTTTGCACGAAGCATCCACCAAGCATTAACAAAAAATCCCATTTGAGAATGCGCACTTCGAATATCATCCTCCAAGTCGATGCAACGGAGAAGCCTTACAATGAGAAAGTTGTCTACTAATTGGAGAGTTTTCTGAAAACAATTTCTATAACAAATTACCCAAAGAACTAAAGCGCAGATTATTGCTGAATCGATTATTTCAGGTGAAAAGATTGTCCTTAGAGAGACACTTAGTACTTGGAATGGGTTCAACTGTAGGCGCATGACCATTTTCCACTGTCATAGAGCACAAAACTTGTCTCCTAGACACCCACAGTGACAACATAAGCAAAGGCGAGCGAAGAATACTTCAATATTATTTTCATGACTCGACGATTTTACGTAATTTGTGTTCACATAATCATCCTGCTACAACGCTTTATTTTCCTTGAATAGTTTTGACGCCTAGATAATTGTACGTAATTTATTCAATCCATCATTAAATATTCCGGAAAGAAAAATACAACTCTGTTAATTCTACTCAACATAGTTGTATTTTTCTTTCTGCAATGGATAAACTCCACAAAGTCAAGTCTGAAGCTACGAAGTTTTAATATCCCATTACCTTCTTTACATCAAAATAATTCAGTCAACATATAAATAAACATAAATGATTACGTTTCCCCACTGGTTATATCGATAGTGTCCGACTAATAATACAGATATCTCACCTTTGATTAGTTTTTGTTTCCAGACAATGCTTCCGAGAGTCTCATTCCGGACTAACCATGAATATAAAATGTCATTTGATTTATCATTTCCCTCAACCTTGCGGTTAATCTGAAAACACTACACGCATTAATTTATGAATTTCGACTTGTTTTAAAAACTAGGATCGATAATATTGGATTTTTACCAAATTACAAGCATGGCGGGCGTCGTTTTCAGGCCAACGGTTTCCTCATTAAAAACGAGCCCCGTCCTCTAGAAAGTCCGCTAAAAGGAATAAGGATTAAATTCGTAGGTTAGCAGGGACACACACCGGAGGAATTCGTGAATGAGGTGGCAGCAACGGCACGCGGGGCTGAGGAGGAAGGACCGCGGAGAAGGGTTTGAGAGTGATAGGGGGTAGGGGTTGCGGGGATTGAATATTATTTAATTTTCATAATCTGTGTATCTCAAGCGAAAATTACCTCTTGAACTTTCAACATCAGTCGGTGCAGAGGGATGTTAAAAGTTACGAGACCTAACCTTACAACCAGAGACCTTAACAAGTATGTACACCACTGTTTGCAAACAGCATGCTCTTCAGTACACCCAGACTATGCGCTCAAATCTCTCAACGAGTCCAAACAATATGCCTAACGATAAGTTCTTTCAGCAGCACGAAAATGCAATTTCACTTTGATCAAACCGAACATGAAGAAAGTCAAAAAATTGCATTTGTGTCTTATAACCATGGCCTTTTGTTCTACCAAACAAGCGCAGATCATGGAAATGCGTTCTGAATACGGAAAACTATTTGATTTATAATAAATTTACCTTTAAGCAAGATTTGGTACAGACCACTGAGAATATTTATTTATTTACGTTATGACAATTCAATTTAATTTTTATCTGCCGATTCCTTGATTTAATGAAGTTATCGCCACAAGCCTTCAGGAAGGAAGGCTTCCATTGATTGATATCCGTGATAACCTCCATTCGTCCTTCCTGTCTTTCATTCTCGTACCTTCGTGAGGTTATAATTTTTTGGTGATATCTGGGCTCAAGGCACAATCTCGATCCTTGAACAGATCCTGCCTCAAAAATTTCGAATGTCCTCTCCGGTTTCCATGATTCCAGGCCAAATTCAGTTAATTCAGGAAAAAAGCCACGCGTGAAATGTTTCTCATTCGCACAGAAGAAAGAGAAGAAAGTCTCCCTGGCGGCTGAGAACCAGCAAGAGATCAGAGCACAGATGGCATTCAAATTCCCCTCTCACCCTTTCCATCAACGCGCAAACTTTCCTCTGCCTCGGAAAAGTACGCGGTGCATGTGGAGCCAAATGGTTCTGTAGCGCACACCGGGCTTTAATTGCAGCTTCAAATGTCCGGGATGCAAGTTTATGGGATCGCCTGCTTTCATTCCACCCGCGGAAGTAACAGACTGGCGATTAAAATTATTCGCACTCGGGACTTCTCATTCTAGTTACCGCCCTAACGACCGCCCTACGTACTATAGACGTATACGTACTACTAAAGACTAAATTTAATCTCACTCAATACCAGAGTTTTCGGTTTTCATTTGCTCTTCTGTTGCAAATTAATGCACCAATAAAAATTATACAAAATGAATGGCGATAAATAAAAGTAATTAATGCGGCAAAGCAGAGGATAGAGAGGGAATATACGAAAAATGAAGTAGAACAGGTCGAAAAATCCTCAAGAACTTCTTGGCGAATTAGTTTATTTTTTGTGTAGATGCTTCGAGCAAACATTTCATTTGACTTAAGAAAAATTTAACTTTGATGTTGCATGCCTGGCTTGGGATCACCCACTACCATACACTCTAGCGGTGGCTTGCAGGTTACCATTTAGCATTAGACTTCAATGGGCTAAGTAATATCTTCTCATAATGTGGGAATTTGCTGGTACGCAAAATGTCGGTCCAAAGTGCGTGGTGGACTGCTACCAAAGCAACATTTCTTTAAGAAACTCTCAGTTTACATTCACTTCTTCTGAATTGAATGCAACCCTCAAGTTGGGCTAGTTCCCTATCCGTTTGACAATCAACTTCTACGATGATTAAAAGATGCACTTTTATGCGCGTTCGGGCCTCTATTAAAAGTATCTCGTCATCTAACGAGTCTCCGACCTTGAGATAATGCCTTTAATATCCCGGCAATGGGAGTTCCTCAGGAGTATCCTTCGTAAAAATTCACATCGGAAATTTTAAGGAGAGAGAGCTCATTTGACTTACTGAGATGGGATACGACCTGATCCTTGATAAAAAGATGACCGTTGATTTTGCAGAAGATCACTCAGAGCTCATTACAACCACAGTTTATTATTTCTCCTCTCCATTACTATCCTTGCTCTCTGACATGACCTGCTACGTAATCAGAGCACGCCTGTAACTTTTAAAAATTTTGGGCTCTTGGTTTCACTAGGGAAAGCTTTTTACAAGAGAAAGTCGCAATGGAATTCTACTGTAAAATTTATTCGATAGATCGAGGGGGCAAAAATTAACTGATTGATGGATGATAACAATGGAAGCAGACCCATCGACATTTTTTGAAGCTTGAATCGAAAGTTTATTGTGCGAGAAATGCGTTGTCAAGGTAGATTTCGTGTTCCGCTTTACATATCTCTGAAAATCAATTTGACCTTTAAATGAAGGTTTAGTGTTTATCAGTCGGAACACAAACGAAAGCGCTAAAAACAAAAATACAGCTACCATACTCAAAGAAGACGCGATTGCAAAGAAGAAAATAGTCTGTAAAATTATGGTGTGGAGTGCACCATTTCATCAAGGAAGTAGACATTGGAAATGTGAAACAGATAAGAAAAGAATACTTCAATACACGGGTCTTAAGGAGGATTCTGAAGAACGAGATGATAGATAAAACGAGAAATGATAAGTCTACAGAAAAAAGGAAGATGAAATATTGATTGACATACTATAGTACCAGAATAAAATAAGAACTAGATAGATTGAACACAACTGAAGACGTAACGGATTTGTATGAAACATGGTTGAATATGATTAATGAAATAATAATTACGATGACGAGTATAACTTTTACAATTAAGCACGGAATCAAAATTTAACCCGACAAGGTATCTTCCATCCGTCTCTATTGTGAAAAATGTCTCGGTAATGAACAACAAAAAATTCCTTTTTGCCACCATGCACATCTACTAAGATGTGAGAGGACAAGCATACCACCATCACAGTAATTGCATAGGACTTTTCTGACTAAGAAAATTTCCCTCCGTCCCTGAGAATTTTGTTTGATCCTGACCGTGGAAGTCATGTGAGAGCATTCACGCCATGAAGTTCTCTTTCCTCCGTGAAAATGCATGTTCTCACAATGCAATTTCCCATTTTCCCCATCAATAACTCCAAATTTTCCATAAGCCGAAGAATTTAACAAGGAAGTGATTTTTTTCCTTCTTATAGATGTATGTAAAATGTGCTTATGCCGGTAAATGGATGTGTATGTACTAATTTTTGCCTGCTTATTCGACAACACAATTCTATATCTTTTCCAATTTTCATGGAGTCTTCCTTTTTCATTAACTCAACAAGATATGTATTTACACGACCATACCACTGCTATTACTCACAATAATTGCAATGTAATTGTGAATAGCATACAGTTTGTCAGCTCAATTGATAACTTTAAAAACCCGATCCAGTTCTATTCCTACGCGGTGCGAATCGAGTTTCCACCCTAAACAATGGTAATAATAGCAACCATAGAAAAGTTACGCAACATACTCCACCGGTTTTTACCAAACAATTTGATTCACGGCGAATTCCCGACTAGGCTTTCATTTAAAAGTGAATCAAGACGGAGACTACTTTTGCGAACCCAACTTCCGGTAATTTGCGCCCCTGCGTTTTATTTTCGTCCTCGAACTCGTGAGTTTAATTTCGCAAATACAGCCGCTAATCACCCGATGGAGAGTGAGATGATCGTCTTCGTTCCGAAATAGGAATAGTTTCGTGCTTGATGGGTGGCGAGTGAGAGGTGATGGAACATTGGGATGGGAAGGAGATTTGAGATGACAAACAGGTCATATTGAAAAAGGAGAGGCGAGAGTAGATATTAAGGCGAGAGGTAACCGCTTGCTTCCTCCTTTCGCCGAAAAACTTCACGTACCCTCGCCAAGATCTTGATCCCAATGCGATGAGTTCTCTAGCAGAACATAATTTCTCTTTCCCAGATGGCTTTTCTCAACCTCCTCATCATCATCTTTGAAAGTCACCGAGTAACGTCCGCACTAAGTAATTAATTGGAAGACCTCACTGCCGAATTACGCCAGGATGTTATAAAACAATGTAATATCGTCCAGGAACAATGATCTGTTACTCGTTGAGATGAGCCAAACACTTTCTTTTCTTCTATGTCGGACATTTTGAGTGCTGCAATTATTCTCAGTGGCATCTAGCAAAAATTAATCATTAAAAAATGCATAGAAATGGCAAATTATTCATTTTAAAATAAAATGTACGCATGATCATTAAACTGCTACTTTCAATTATATGTATCTCGACAGATAAACCCCATTCAAAAGACAAAGCTCTGCATACTTTCAAACAACACGCCATCACGGTACTAGTTTTAGGGATCGATGGGGTGATTTCTAATGTCCCTGTTACAATGAAAATGGGTCACATATTTTTTGGTGAGACAGTAAGACAAATTAAGGCTGGTTAATTTGGCACTAGATAGAGACATCTGCCGCTACAATCAAGTAAACTGCAGGCGATTATGACTATTGTTTACATAGATGGGGAGCATCATTCACCAGCAAAAACCAGTAGATTCTGACTCGACTGTTCTCGTTTCGGAGGCTCCCAGCAGGAAAAAAGGAGGAGTAAGACAATGGAGGAACCGTCATCCCATTCCACTTGCTCTCAGTTTCCATCCAAACTTTCGTTTCTCTCCCACAGACAATACCACCTCCTACCCCCTGCTCCCTCGGCCTTTCCCACCTCGAAAACATCCCCCGAGTTTTCGCGATCCCCTCTCCTGCCTCCCGCTCCGACTAAGCTAAGCTAAGATCCCCTCCCGACTCCGAACACGCCCCTTACGGCCCCGCCTTAATACACTCCCGCACACAAACACACACCACCCACCCTCGCCCACGACCACAAACCGCCGCCAGATAATCCCGAATGCCTCCTTCAGGAAGTGAAGCAATTCCAAAGTGCCCCCGCGCATCCGCGTTGCGCAAATGAAAAAGAACGAGTCGCCTCTGCCGCGGCCCGCATGAGCGCGAAAGGCGTCTGCCGTAATGGAGGTGGAAGCACGGGCCCTTGGAGACAGGACGCCGGGGCATTTTCCGAGTCTCGGCCGGTACCCGAGAGAGGAAGGGAAAGGAAATATTTAGCGAACCGGAGATGGAACCTAAATGGTTTCCTATGGCAAAGTACGAGAGCAGACAAACTACGTGAGCGAGATCCCGATCAGTTTTTGCCATTGAGGAAGAGACGTACATACACCTAGGCGGTAAACTGTAACAACGCCGGGTGTGAGACGCCACCATCCTGTGATATCTCAACATTTTAGTCCTTATCTCTATTTAGAATTAATATAAATTTATCTAAACGCAAATATTTGAAAGCAATTGATTGGATCCCTAAATGGATGCCTCAGACGGTGCACATGGAAGGAAACTGGGCCCGGCCTCCCTGACGTGTAAATCTCACACGCCGCTGGCCTCAGTACATTCACACTAGGTGTACTCTGGCCTCACCTATAAAACAACCAGCGGCTGTAAACCGCTCTGGGTGTTTAAATTGAAGGGCAATGAGAAATATCAGCCACACGGTGCACCTGTAAATATCTATGTACTCATTGTAGTTTAACAGGATGGTAGTCTCATAATTGCAAAAGTCATCAGTCATAGTCATTGGATTCCTGGATTTCTCAATATCAACTCCGAACGACTCAATTAGAAAATATAGTTAGGAGAGTGAAAGCTGATAATTTCATTATGGACTCGAGATGAAGAAAGATGTAGCTCGTTAAGAAATCGGATTAATCACAAACACTCATGCTAATATGGAACCATATAATTTAAATCGTTAAATATGTCTATTTGTTCGAAAATAAATTTAAATTTGAAGATTAGAAATAATTATCACTGTTTAGTATTAAGTCTCTTTTGTCAATTTGCTATTTATTTATTTACCTTAAACCGAATTTTTAACAAATTACCAAATATGCTCAAATCCAAAGTACCCTTTTCTAGTGTGTACTATTAAGTATCGCCTAACAGCACTGGGAACCTGAGAAATACTTATAGTGCAAATGGGAGCTTCAAGATCGGTAATCCAACATGCGTTGGCATTATTTTCCGCAGAAAATTACATTCACGCCATCAAGCCTCGCGGCAGTCTGTTAGATATTCAGAAGCCTATTTTCATGGCTGTAATCATACAAGAAAAATGGAAATAAGTCATTAATAACGAAGGGAAAACGAATCATTTATATTCCTGTTACCCTAATTTTTTTACTTGTGTCTGATCTACATGTGGCTGTAACGGGCTAAGATTGTCTCTTCCTTATCGCGAGTGCCAACATTCGCACTATTGATACCTTTGAAATGAGTTTAACCAAGCATTAGGTATGCATGTGTACCTCCAAGAAGGTAATTTTGAAGTGTCGTTAAAATTTTTGAAGTTATTGTCTGTTTCAATAACAGTTTTTCACGAAGCACGGATGTCCTCTGCCTTTCGTTTAATTCTTGGGTAAATACAAGCGGATTCCAAATGTTCGTCGCATATTCGATTTATGGTCTCTAACACTAACAGCTTACTTTCTTCACTTTTAATTGCAGTTATCCCCAAATATGCTTTTCACAAATTTTACCTTCTACCTTAACTTTTGTATGATAGTTTATGTTATCTTCCCTCTTAGTTATCTTCATTTAATGGTGACGCCTAAGTAATACATATTTGACACAGGTCTCTCAACAATTCTCAGTGTGTACATACATGCCTCTTCTTCTCTCTTTTTTCATAAGCTATTACCGGGCATGTATCAGAATTCAATTGTAAACGTCTTCCAGTGCGTCCCATTCCTGGATGCTGAGAATTGTTTTTGAAATATTTTGCGATTTTCATGGCTTGCTATTTCTCTGTAAATTATAGTATCGTTGGTTGGCGATAAGTCCTATGTTGATTTTATTGATAGGTTTTCTGTATAAAATAAACAGTAAATTCAGTAACTCCATAGTTTCAGCCTCAACTTTGTGGAAGTTCATTTAGTAAATTCAGTATTAGATTTCCCTGATGAACGCAAAAAATTTGTTGCGCAATTATAACTCGAACTACGCATCTGCGACCTTGTTTGCAGATAACTTAACTTTGTGTATCCCACCCGAGCAGGATTATTTTGCAATAAGTCCGTGGGTGGTAGTTTTCTGTCAATACTGAAGACCTAAAATTAACGTTAATTTTTTCCCTTGAAATTTGCGATATTCATGTTCACCCAATTAGGTCCATAACATGTTCTCCAGTTGGCCCGGAAGTCGGGGATGGGGATCTCACATTTGACATAGTGTAAAACTACATAAGGGTTTTTATATCGAAGATTTTAGTTTATTGAGATTGCGTTGAAATATGATTCAAGCCTTCGGAAGACTTAAAAAACTTATCACAAATAGTATCAAGGAGCAATATTGGAGTTGAAATTATCAGATAAAAAACTTTTCTGTCAGTAAAGGCTTTTCGTAAATGGTATGTTACGTTTATATTTCACGGAATTTTCGAAGCGATTCTTTTCATAATTATGTAAGCCACCATGCAACGAACTGCTTCCTAATTAATATGCTTTTTTTTATCTGCAGGCCCTACTCCTCTTTCCGACTAAAGCACACGAGTAAATATAATTAAAATTTTTTATTCATCGTCAAAATTATTTTTCTTAACATCTTATACTTTCTTTTAGAATTTTACTAAATCGTTGCTTACTTATATTCTAGTGAGATCAGTTCTTCACATAATTACAATGATATACATTTATTATTGCCTTTACATCCACCCAAGAGAGCCAGTACGCGTGAATTACACCATCTTCCCTCCTCATCCCTTTAAAAGGCAAAAACCGACATAATAATCAATTTTAACTTGAAAATGTTGAGGTACTATATCGATTGATCATGCTCACTGAACGTTTTAACCTAAATTACAGGCCAAAACTAAATAGAAAAGTATTACTACTTTTTATTACGTAATTTAATTTTCCACTACACACTTAATCAGTTGTTTTTAAATTCTTAAACAAATATTTTCCCAGCATTGAGGCCTTACACGTACATTAGCTCCTACTTCAATTAGTTACCCGTATCATGGCGGACCAGTAAACTGAACAAATCTACAAACTGATCCCTGCTCTGAGGCTCGAACTGAAACGCTCGAAACGAGCTGCTCCCCCTGGTTTGCTAGTACTAAAAACATAGGGCAGTTTAAAAATATTTTCCCCTATGCTAAAAGTTACTTCTTTTCGGAATTTGCGGTAACCAATGCACCTTACATTATCTTTCATGCTTTTACATACTATATACTCCCTTAAAACATTAAGTACCTCAACCGAATATTACCGGCTTACTGGTTTCATTTCACTATCCAGAAAACTTAACTCCTTATCCGCTAAACGACGACTTTCATCCTGCAATCGACTGATATTTTATCAGTAAAATACAGCTTATATCGAAAAAATGCTTTAGCCTTTTATTCAGTGGAATCGTATGGTTTCAGGGTCTTGGGTGTTCCTACATCCAGAGGTGGTGTAATGCAGAAAATAAGCGAAAATGTAATATGAGGAGGACTGCAAAAGTATTTTTTTCCCAGTGGGCCAATGCTGAAACCTTCCTGAGACGGAATAAAGTGCTTGGCGGGTCTTAGTTTCCCCAAACCTGAATTATAGCATCAAGTGACGTTACGCATTTCATTAAAAAGATTTGGTGGAAAGCGCATTCATAAAAAGAGTGATTCCGCGAATATATGTATTCTAATAAGCATTCCTTCCTCCACCTCAGGCTAATATTCCAGTTTGAGGAATTTTCGACCTACGCAACGCCTTCTAGACTATTGAATATGTTTTGCAAGTTGGTGCAATGCCCACTTGAGTATTTTTCCCCTTCTCCGCTAATAACTCACTTCTGGAATAGAGAAATAATGATCAGGTAAATTACAAATATTCTAGTAAAAGATAAAATCCGATGGAACAAAAATAAAACCTACCTCTTAAACTATAGGGCTACACAAATTGTAGGACCCTGTATTTTTCTCCCCATTTTTTTTCTTTCCTACCAGTTTCTCATGCTAAAAGTGTACTGTCACAACTACGTTAAGCAAAAAAATGTCCCACCCAAAACCACACGGTAAGAAGGCGGTACTCAGAAAACATGAAAGTTTATGAGAGTTCCTGGAGATTGAAAGTGTTGTTATTTACACATGAATTGAGTCGAATAATTATTCGATGGGATTATTAAAAAATCAGCCAAAGATGAGATAAATTACTACAACGGGTTTACTAACAAATGCACTGTTGTTTGATCGACAGATAAAAAGATCATGCATCGGCGAACCGCGCTCTACTGTAACCTATTCAAGGATCACCGTAAGTCTGCAGACTACATTTTGACAACCATAGCCGCCGTGTGTACAAATTTTCATTCTTTCTTTGAGCTCGAGAGTTTGAAATTAAGTCCCTCCCAGCATAACTGCTAAATCGAATCGCGTGTCTCAAACCGGACGGACCGACGACCGGATAATACTTCGTTATCTATTTGTGACGGCGAGGACCCAATGAGCGCGCACCCTTGGGAGTAACTCATTAGTCATAGCAAGCGGCATCACGCGACCTTTCCCTCGCAAATTCCACAACCCGAGGACAAATTAATGGCATAACAATGCATCACCACTCCAGGCGCGATCAGCGCTTGAAAAACACTCCTCTCTAAAGTTCTCCCGAGAGGGAATACCACTCTCCGCATATCTCACGTCCCCGGGCGTCAATTCCCGAAAAGGAATGTTAAATTATTCACGAGGCTTCACCCAAAGATGTTGTAACGGGAGAGAGAAATCCAAATTCCCGAAACCGTCAAGCGATTGGCCACAATTGGAAAAGCGTCGAAGGGAACCGAAGTTGCTGGAAGCATAAGTTTATTGATTGTGCGGTTTCCACGGATACCGCGCGCGAGGGATGGAATGGGAGGTTGTGAGCGTGAGTGAACGAAAAAAAGACGCTTCGACAAGATACGGAATAATCTCGAGAAGACAGACAACTTTGGCGAGAAGGTCTTCGCAAGGACTCACGAGTGTGAACGGTCGAGTAAGCTCTGCCTCCCCTCCCTTGTTCGAGGAAACCCTAAGTACGGCGCAGAACCCCGCACGCACCCCGGGTTGGGAAACAGTAATTATATCCTAATCTGATGGCCAAAAACTAGAATTCATAAAAAGGTCACCGTTTACCGTGTCTAACATTGGATATTTCGTAACTTTCCCTTAGAAAATCTGATAACACACCCTAAGGAATGAAAGTTAATAACAGTGATTATGACGCCTCTTCTCAAACTCGAAGTGTATTATTTTGTCGGAATTAAGCTGTTAGTTTTACCGTTCCAACAAGATATTTGAGAGATTACAATTAACATTTATATAAATTAGGAAATATTAATCCTCAACAGCGATGCTGTGATGCACAAATATGTTTCTGCAAGAATACAAGTCTTTTGTCATACGCTGGGATGAGCAAGTACAAATCCAATAGGATTTCACACTCATGGGTAGGGGATATTTTAACACGGACCCAAAAGCTTTGCCAGATGAGTTACATTCGTTGGTTTTGAAATATTCCAAAATGCTGTAGTATCTTATTAAGTCACCGATAACTTCGAGGGTTCATTGGCATGACGGGCAGCTCACTAGGCACCCTCCTTAAGTCGACATCTCGTAATAAGAAATATCATGGGACTAAAAGTTACATCAGAATTAGACGCTCATTGAGAAAAAGCATTGGATCATTAAATGATTTTAATTAAACCCAATTTATTAAACCCAAAAGTTACCGTCTAGTTTTTTTATATTTATAGATAAAGTGTTCTAGTAAGTGGTAGTTTTAGGGGAGGCGACCGATAGCTAAGGTCACTTGCGCCATTAGGGATGGATGAGGAAGGAAGAGTGTGGCAAGAAACCCGGCGTCAGCATTAGCCTAGTCTTGTCGAAAGGCGTCAAAAGGTCCGCAGTTTAACGTCCCATCCGACGAACGTCGTACTCACTCGAAGTGCTCTCCAAATAGCACCTCAAGTAGGGATTGAGATACCACTGAAAAATGTCTGCTGTCTCCAGGATTCAAACCAGGGCCCTCTCGGTGGGAAGTCAGAACGTTAGCCACCGCCTCAGCTCGATCCCCAATTGTTCTTAAAATTATGGGCCAAATATGCCTCTCCCCTCTTCCTAGATAAGCAATCCAGGTAAGCAATTGACGCTTCAAAATAACCATGGAGAAAACTCCACTAGACTGGACCTAACCCAAGAGAAGAGTCCAGTGACTCGGAGTACCAGGTTGTCAAATTAGGGGTTGGCAAAATTTCTAATCAGGTTATATTTAACATGAAACGGTTCTCATCAAAATGCAGTAATACCACAATTTCTGGGAAATAGCTATTAGAGAATATTAAAATACAAATACTACATGCGTACATATGCTTTCCTGGTACATTCAAAATTACGATCATCTTCACCTGTTCATAGTATACGTTAACATTTACTGACGGGACATCAACATGTTTGACTTAATCACCCGAGTCAAGTGGAGCTCCTTAACAAAATGATTCTAAGTATTTTGTGACATGTAACGCTTTCACTATGTCTAAAATCTTCATTCTCAAAGATATAGAGACACTGTATGGAGAGAAAATTGTCCTTGATGAGAAGGTGAGATTCAAACAATAAAATCAAAAATGAAAACGTTCAAAGCTGATACCTCTAGAACTGTGCCTTTCTAAACTTTTCTTTTATTTCCAAGAAAACGTCAACTGGGAACCGGTGCCTTACGCGAGAAGGTGCCAACTCCCGATTCCACACAGATAACCCGAATTCTCAGAGCGAACGAGAACTGCAGTTCTTAGAGTGCGCAATTCAGCAGTCAACCTTAACCCTAAATGCCTGTGCAAAGGTTTCGTTGTCAGCCTGCGAAATCAAATGTCGAGACACCGGAGGCTATTCGTTTTCATTCTCAAGAGAATTTTTCTCTCAATACGGACTGCCGTCTCTTGCGATGGAGGTTCACGCACGAATATTTTCATATTAAATCTCTTTTGAACTAAAAGTATCATTATGTTTATTTGAATAGACGGGGCTTATCAATCGGCGAGGGAAAAAATATTCATTTATCCAATAAACCGATATACGAGGAAGCCCAGGATAACTGCAGGTAATTATTTGAATACGATTTTCCCCTTGAGGTGCAGGAATTACCAGCGTCAACCATTTGCGAATCATGATAAGAGCTTCCGTTCGCAATTTCTACCATACGTAACTCAAACAATGAACATAAGCTTAAAAGAGCGAATTAAATTGCTGAGGGGTCACTCTAATTACCTCCCTTAAGTTACTACAATCAAAGAGAAATGAGATAAGATTTCGTAATTATACCCATCGTCCGGTAAGTCTTTTGAAAAATTAAAATAAGGAGTAAGGTAAGGAAGGAAATTAATATGAGTACTCTATTCTTACATCAAGTGCCCATAGTAACCTTAAAAAAATGGAAAACATCTGACCATAAGATATTGAAAATAGAAAATGAACTAAAATTTCGGTCAATTTTGTAAAGAAAATCAATTAAAATGAAATGAGTTTAAAACTTTAAAGGAACTTTAATTTTGAAAACTCGAAGTTGAAGACAAATTTCCGAAAGTTATTTCACTTTCGCAGAAAACTTCAAAAGCCCTCTTGCAAATTTTGAGAAATACTTATTTTTGTGTATACCGGAAAAAATTCTGGATTTATGACTCCAGGAGACGAACCACCGATTGTTTTTCTTCTCGCGGGAAAAATGCTTTTCCACCATCTCGAAATAAGTGTGAGCAAAGAACTAAATTCCATTCTCAGAATTCCAAAGAGAATGCTGTGAAAAGCTGGGAGGGTGAGATTGCTCTGGTTTCTGCAGGTGATACATGATGGAATCTCATCTTTCACATCCAGCGACTTAGAGACAAATGAGTCATTTTTTATATTGGAACTAGGCTCATTTTATAGAAATACGGAATTTTTAGTTAAAACTATGGCCAATTCCGACGACAAAATATCTCCTTTCTCTGGAACTATAATATATCTGAAATTCAAGATATGAGTGGAGAAAGTGTGTGATATTTTACTCAACGCTCAACGTTTGCTGATGAATACACGGAGGTGTTTACCATATCTATGGAGACGCAGAGACATACGTATGCTCGTGTGACAGATCGCACATCCAAGTTATACTCATTGATAGAGCAGAGTAGGGACGAGAAGGCCAAAAAACATTTCTGATATGCTACAGATAAATATACATATGATAACTAAATTATTGAACTCGCTCGGTGAGCAAAAGAACGTTGTGGTTTTCTTTATGATACTATGCGTCGATTGGGTATTTTTTCGGCTCGTGGTTTATTTTTCCAAGCATGGGGTTTTAACAAAAAATGAGCATGGCTCATTTTTTCTAACAACCATGATAACTCTTTTGAAACGGTTTTGCGGGTGCCTTTTTCATCATATTATTTTGAAAGACTGGGGATGATGTCATAATTCATAAATCGACTCGGCAATTACGCAAAGATTCTCAAATATTTATTCTAGAAGCGAAATAAAATTGAAATTCGGTGACTGAAGGATGAGCCGCTATAAAGGAAAAATTTAACTCAAAGACGAAAAGTAATAAAAGGCTACAAAAAAGTGGTTAATATGTATGTACAGGAAAATGTTCGGAAAATTACAATGCTATTACAAATTTACATTTCTGCAGCATCTCAATTTCCGTCGTCAGAAATTTTTCAGATTTTGAAGCACGTTACTATCATTTTAGGTTATTTCCATAAAATAATGCGCACAATGCATTTTCACAAAAGACTCTACAAATTGCATCGAAGTCAAAATTTCATTAATCACATTCATTTTTCAGCTTTTAGTCTTTCTTATAAGTTCCGCTATTCCGGTTGATGAGTTTACAGAAAAAGAAAATTGATTTAAAATCCAACTGCGATTGAGTAAAAAGGAAGTATCTAAGCTTAAGATATTGTAGACTGTAAAATTTTACTGATTGTCATATGTACGATATATGTATTGTATATATTTTCAATTTGGCGAAAATAGCACAATTATTGGTCAACAACGGAAAAGATGAGCGAAAACTTTGATTAATAGAACGTATTCACATTTTTCAGTCTCTTATTCTTTATCTGCAGGATATAAACCCTTCGAGTATGATTCATACTTCCTAGTTCACTTTGAACACAAAATTTTATTGCACTTTGAGGTCAGAGAGATGGAGTCCTGACATAGTTTTACCGAAGATTTTGCCAACAGAAGAGATACAAAAGGTTGTGTTTGGATATGGTCACACAAAAAAGAATTTTTTAATAACTGTCCCCTCTTTAATTATGCGCGGCAGTCTGCGCAATATGTGAATGAAACATATTTGACTTTTGCTTCTGTTGTAAACATAAAATGACAAAAGCAAATATCTCTTTAAAATGCAATCTCCACATGATGGGTAGCAATTTTGTGAACTTAGGTCATAAAAAGATTTCACAGGTCAAAATTAAACATCGAACTCGAAATGTCGAAGCTATACCGATACACAATAATTGCATAGTTTCATAAGATATTTTATAAAAAAGATTGAATAAAACAACTTCTAAAAAATTGTGGGAGGGTTAACTGGCTAATTTTCATCTTGGTTTTCCTTGCTAGAGTAAGATTAGAAGATAAAATCGTTGATTTTGCCCATGAAACTCATAATTTTAATATTTTTTACAGAATTTCAACGTTTTTCATATACCTTTCCGTGGAAAGTACTGAAATCCCTCTCCTCCTCAAGCCTATTGCAGCTTTTTGATGGCAGGAACTGGTACAGATAAAATGAATTCCACAATTAATATTTATTCTAATAAACCACGGTTTAACTACTGTGAAACAACATCAGATCAAGAAGATGCCAGGTAGTGGCGATACCATGATCGTTAAGAATAAACATTAACTGTGGAATTCCTGTTTTTCATTTTCTCCGTACGATGGAAAAATACCACCACGTAACAGCTAAAACAGTTAGTTAACAACTAGTTCCTGAGGTTAACAGCAGGTAAAATAATGAAAGGGTATCGGCCCACCATTATTAATTAAACTTCCCGATGATAACTTCCCAAGCAGTCAATAGCGCACTTTATCATCTTTTTATTCGTATTTATTTATATGTGACCGATAACACAGGCCAACAGTGGTTTTGGTGCCGGAGCTTTTAATGCTGATTTAAAGAACAATTGGAGTGCTGAATCCAATTATGACACTAGTTTTTTCCAGAAACTGCGGGAGATGCCGCAATAGTAACTATTAACGGAGCCATCCGCTATGTGTGTATTGTATTTTCCTATCAGCTATAGTTTTCAAGATACAGATATGTTGTTACTTACGTAAAAAAATCTTCTACATGATGACATGGGAATATTATATTAATAATTATCTCATTGGCCTACAATATAGAAATATACATAAAACTTATTGACAGTTTATTGAAAATAAAAGGAACACCGCAGAGTGGTTATAAATTAGTATACATATAGATTTATTTAACTTGGAAAATTATTTTCCGGAATATATCAAATATTAAAGCAACTAATCGTAAGATGTGCCATATCTAAAAAAGTAGAGCTGTTAAATAAAAACGGATTTCATATTTGGATTCAGCTCTACAAATATAGTTAAAATCATCACAAAGATTCCCGGCACCAAAAAAAAATTTTTTTTGTAGGCCTGTGTAATCAACGCAAACGGAGGGTCCTACAGTAATCAACACGGCAATTTTTGGTTTGATAGGTGACGGCAGAGAGGAATCGGAGAAATCCAATTAGATTAATTAATTTTCAATGCATGAGAAATGAACAAACGATATCTCAACTCTCAACTAACTAAGCTACACAATGTTAGTGAGTAATGAGTGTATGAACTTAAAATATAAGTAAAACATTTTGAACCTAAAACTTATATACGGAGTATTCAAAGATTACATTCAATTACATTGCATTACATTCAAAGATTGAAACAATCCCCCTAAACCATCTTTGTTTATGAACCTGAAAATGGGAATAAATATTAATCGGTTTTGGGGAAAAAGTAATCGAAAACATCTTGATACTCCTTGGTAGAGAACAGTCCTGCAAAAATAAGAATACCTGCTCCACAAAAATACTATGTATACTTTTCTACCAAATAAAATTTTCGTTCTTTTGCCCACAACCAATCCTCTCTTGATCTTAATTCTGACATCTCATCACCTAGCGAGGCCGTTTCGCAGGTATTGGGATGAATTTCCTCCTCCCCTGATGTCTTCCCGCTCCCTATCCGCCTCCTCTCTTCTCCCGAAGTACCAAGTGCAATGCAATTGCACTTGGTACTTCGCCCAATGCAGCAAATTTGCTGCAACGTGAGAATTTAAGAGCCACGACTTAATACGAGTTATCATGAACGAGGGTGAAGAGGTGGTCAATATCAGTGCTATTAGTAGTTCAGCATCATTTTCATTTCACATTTACCGTCATTTTTCGTATTATCTTTTCTCATCATGAAATATTCACTCAAAAGTGATCACGTACACAGAAATCTGCGCACTTGGGACCAGGGACAAATGCTAGATGTCTAAATCCTCCGGATTTTGAAGACCACAACGACTCACTCCAGTGACCCCGAGATGAGACTCTGAGCCTCTTCTTTTTCCCTCCTGTTCTCTCCATCCATCAAACTGACATTAATGGCGATGATTTACCTCCTAGCAAATCTACACGAATAGTCCCGAACGCTTAAGCAAGATTTATGATCAAATAGAAACCGGAGCGATCACAGAGCGGAACTGGCATGGGAAGGTTGCACCAACCCACCTCCTATTCCTCAAAGGAATTGTCATAAGGGAACTTAAGAAATTCCCCAGTCTCAAAACACGCCATGGGACGGGAAAACCGCGTTATAAAACTAAGGGCATGCGCTAACTTTATCTCGCAATACCACACGGTCGAAGACGACAAGGTCTGTCATTGTCGGTGCTGGATACCGCAGAAGAATCGCCAGTCCGTGAATTACGCGGTACTGAGGTCTCGAACTTTACCCCCGAGGGGCACAGAAAGCCGGACTCTGCATAAAGCGCGTAGGGGGCAATTGCAGCGGCACCTCGAGATCCCAGACGAGGAAGTGTGCCGCGGACGAGGTCGGGAGGTGTGTTGTTGTCTGCCTGTGTTGCCTTATTGGGAAGTCTCCCCCCCCCCCGCCCTCCCTCCAGAAGACGCGATACAGAAACAAAAGAGTAGGAAGGGATTAAGACAATAAGGATGAATCGCTGGTGGTCGTTGCGGGCTGGGTTGAGTGCGTGCGTGCGTGTGTGTGTGTATACGGAAGAGGATGTCGTAGGTGACGGCGATGAGATGCAACGCGTTGAGTGGAGGGAGGTGAAATCTCTCTCCATCCCCCTACCCACTCCCGTAACATTCATAGCCGACGCCCCTCCTCCTCACCCCTACTCCCACTTCCTTCTCCTCTTCCCCCTCCTCTCCTTTCCCCTTCTACCCATTACCCTGCATTACGAAAAAACCCTCGAGCCCAACATCCTCCCAGGAGCTGGAATGTTAGCGCTCCAAAGCAGAAAATCTTGAAACATCCTTTGGAACGGGTGTTTCGACAGGCGACGAAGGGGGCGAATGATGCAAAGGAACTGAATTACGCCAAATACGGCGAGTTTTATAAAAGGGGTGACCATTCGGCCTCTTTTGTATATCGGAAATGTGGAATGATATTACCTAAACCTATGAAAACCTAGAAAGTCCACATCAGTTATGAGACAAAAAATTCGGTTGGTTGACGTACTCCGCTCATGGCTGCCATTTTGCTAAATTCCACCCATAACTTATTTCAATGAGTTCAATCGGAATAATGAACAATGTAAAAATGACCAAAGTGTTACAATGCTCCGAAAGTGCGACCTCACGACGCATCCAACATGAAAAGCTATTGCACAATAATGGGTGGATGTACATGCGTGACGACTGTCTCCAACTCTCTCTATCGACTAATAGCGATCTGTTAAAATGAAGCACTTCAGCACTTTTGCATCGTTCAGAAAAGACCGTTATGGTACAGAGGAGCATGAATGAGGGTGAATGAACGTAGACTAGAATCAGAAGGATCTGCCACAAAAAATTCATCAACATAACACGAATCTGCAAGGTAAGGGCTGGTACACGTATTACACTTCTTGGGGTATTCGGGAGAAAACATAAAAAATCAATGCCACCAATTTAGATCATGGTTTACTAATAAACATGATTTGGCTTTCGCAGCATCCATATTACTAATAAAATATGATCGGTGGAGCCGGATGCTAATCGAAATGCACGTAGAAAAAGAATATTTGAAATACAGCCCTTTTAGAAATGTCTTCTAAAAAGTTCTATCAAAGCTCACTGTTCCTGGGTGGTTAAAGGGATTTTTCTCAATTTTAGACCTCATTCAATGGTCGTGGAGGGAAATAAAAATTGAAATATATAAAAAAAGTTAATTTGAATATCAGAGCATACTGACATAAGGATAGATGAGAGAGATGATAGCTGATGGTAGCACCCACCTCGTATCAAGCCCTACTGAGTGTGAAACACACATTCAGGGTAGGGGGGCAGTTCTCGTCTTACTGGCGCCTGCCGTTTACCTGGAAGATCCAGTACCCGAAAAAATCACCAAACTGGGTGAATATAGTATAGTGCCCAGACCTTCCATTCATTAGCTGGACGCACTACCGACTGAGCAATGCTTCATTGATAAAATATTCAATTTATGTATTTTATATATGTGGGTCGCGGCTGTCCAGGGGGTAGAGCGTCGGACTACTGCCCGGAGGGTCCCGGGTTCGATTCCCGAGCAAAAGGTACTCTGGGCACCTGCAACTCCACCCAAGCTAGTTGATTTTTCGGGTAATAGATCTTCCTGGGAAACCATAACTGGCACAGGGAAAGGAACTGGCCCCCCTGATGTGTGAATATTCCCACGTCGTCGGGCTTAGTACATTTTACCATCACCTACTAAACCGACCTTCGGATTGATTACTGTGTGTATGGTATATATATATATATATACACATTCAAACACGAAATATATTAACAATATATATATATATATATATATATATATATATATACACACTCACATTCAAACACGAAATATATTAACAATATATGTATATATATTTATATTTATTTTTATATATAAATAAAAATACATATCTTTGTGGGCGCGCGGTAATATAAACATGTTTTAAATTAAGTGTTATTTATGATCAGTAAAAATACATATAATAACGTCTTCTTTATTATAAGTGTCTATGCTCCAATCTCAAAGAAGATGGCAGAAAATAAGTACTGGGAGGAATAATATGATACGGCTATATTATCCACTACAGCCGCAAAAGAATAAGTGACCGTTTCTCAAAATGAGATTTCATCCTTGGTGCATCTCCATAGTGGTGGCTGAATTTTACGTGATAAGATACTTAAGAGCAAACGATCAACTTAAAATGGATTTTCGCCTGACGTTTACAAGCTCACTATTTAGTTTGTTGCTGCCATTTAGAACGTAGCATATGGAGGCATTTGGTTTTGGCCCGTCTCGACAATTACCAACTGATCTCTCAGGACAAGATTGATTAACCCTCAGCCTTTACGCATGAAGGGTCTTTTGAGGAACAAACAAGACCGTAACTAGTGTATTATGCTCCCATAGTTTTACGCAGGTTCAACCCTTTTTTAATATCTTTCCTATCAATGGTCACCATATTGTTGCTACAATTTGTCCCAACCTCAAGCGACCTTAAATAGAATACTTACAATTAGTATGCTGAACACATGCCCCTTTGCGAATTAAGGAGCCAGAAGAACTATTTTGCCGTTAGAAGTCTGAGAGGAGAAATTAGAAAATCGCGGGTATCATCCCGGGAGGATGAAGGCACGCTCAGGACAAAGAAACAATCTACTCTGTTCAGTCCTCGTCGCTTTCTAATGCAGATTTGGGTTAATTTCTCACGAATTAACAGGGAAATAAACGCAAAAAACTACATTCTTTCAGTGACGAAGGTTAGAAATAAAATACGACGAGAGACTTAGGAAATAGTTTGTTACTCGCTTCATGGACATGAAATAGCCCACGTGCGCCGTGAATGTGTTACATAAAGATATCGGCTTTAAAATTAAATTGATGAATCCACATATTTTTGTTACATGATAACATCTTTACTTTAACAGATATAAAATGTTCATATTTTTCGAAATCTGACATGGAATTTAAGTATATGCTCTCCTCTTCAAAACTTAATGAATGATATATTTCAAACATCTTAACTTAACAAACCGAACGGTATTAGGGTTAACCTTGTGAAATTTATCCATGATGGAAAGGAGACAAACTATGCAAATTTCACTTGAATAGAGATTTATTCACGACCCGAGTGTTTGAAACCCGGGTCGTCAATAAATCTCTATTCAAGTGAAATTTGCATAGTTTGTCTCCTTTCCATCTTAACTTAAGTCAAGTTTGATCTTAAAGAAAAGTATAGCTATACCAACACACGTCGTACCAACAGTATAACGCGTCTCAAATAGCTCATAGTTCAAACGTTATGTGGGAGAGATTTTTTCATCTATTATACAGTTATCTAGTCTAAAAATCCAGTTTTCACTTTTTAAGATTTACTTAGGATTGGGCAAAGTAACAAATCTAAACAATTCATTAAAAGATAAAATCATATAGAACTTTTAAATTTTGGGAGAGGTATATTTTTTTGGATAAGAGAAGCAAGTGGAATATCATGCTTATTTATCGTGACTGGGTGTTTTCTCAGAAATACGCAATGAACTTAAACCGGTTAAACTCAAAGAACACTTCGGCATAAGTGATTACGGAGGAGTAACTAAACATCCTAATTTTCGTTCAATATCCTCATTTTCGCGGGTCGCTGTGGTCTAGTGGGTAGAGCGTTGGACTACTGACCGGAGGGTCCCGGGTTCGATTCCCGGGCAAGGCACTTTGGGCCCCTGCAGCTTCACCCAAGCTAGTTGATTTTTCGGGTACCAGATCTTCCTGGGAAACCATAACCGGGAACACTTCTACACAGGGAAAGGAACTGGCCCCCCTACCCTGATGTGTGAATACTATATTCACACGCCGTCGGGCTTGGTACACGGGTGAGCTCTACCATCACCTACTAAACCGACCTTCGGGTTGATTACTGTGTTTATGGTTATCCTCATTTTCATGAAGTTTACTACAATTTGCAAATAAATTACGTGGAAATAGAAGGACCGATTCATTTCGCATCCTTGAAAGAATGTTTACAACTATGGCGCCTGTATTAGTTGTAAATATAAGAATATTATATGATTCCAAATTAAGACGTATTAATTCGTTCTAGAAAAAAAAATCTAATCATAAACCAGCTCGAAAAGTCCAGCTCGAACTCTTTTGAAAATGATGTCTCCTTGTTCAAGTCACAGAACATTTGAAAAGTTAAATTCGTTCTTATTACCTTATCAGATATAATGAAAATACTTAGTAATTCACTTGAGTCATAATAGATTTAAAATTAATTGAGCTAACAGCTTAAACCTATCACTAAAATAAGAAATATTTCTGAAACTGTTGGCAATCCAAATTTGATATTCCTCTTATGGAAGACTGCCTAAAATCAGACGTGTATACTTTTGGGAGCAGAAACCAGCGCCATATTTCCTATATATATATATAAAAAAATAATAAAAATGTTTATAAAAAAATGTGTGAACATAATATGTAAAAATGTGGGTCGCGGTGGTCCAGTGGATAGAGGGTTGGACTACTAACCGGAGGGTCTGTATGTGATGTCTACTGAGGTCGGGTTCGATTCCCGGGCAAGGCGCTCTGGGCACCTGCAACTCCACCCAAGCTAGTTGATTTTTCGGGTAACAGATATTCCTGGGAAACCATAACCGGCATAGGGAAAGGAACTGGCCCCCATACCCTGATGTGTGATTATACTATTATCGCTCTTTACATGTATATGTCAATTTAAGCAACCTATTAGAACCCTGTTGTAATACGATGATTCCTTATGTACAGGCTATTCCACATGCTCACGTGATGTTGTGATTTACGTATATATTTTTCATTGTTTCTGATCAAGGAGAAAAATCTTCAGGTTATTTATGCTCAGTTAAGCAAAATTCCGAAATCAGGTTGCACGATGTTTTCTCAAAATATTAATTGAATTTTGTAGAGACAAAGAGTATTTAGGGTAAAATTTAATTCCATGTAAACGAAAGAAATGAAGCCCCTTTTCTCCAAAGCTGACATTTGATATTTTATGGCCAAAAGTGTCTTTGTTACGGCGGCATTATTTGGAGCGTTTAGTCTTCAGTTCCATACACTTTTACCTTTAATTTACTAACGGTCAAACATAACTCACTCTCGCAAGCAATGCTTTACTAAACGTGATTTTTAAATTTGTTGTTAAACATGGCTCTGTACATAGCGCTCATACCCTAAAGTAAGATTCGATCCTAATCAAACCGGTCGCTCGAAAAATGTCTACTGCCACATCTCCAGTGATGCATGAATGATTTACTTATCTACATTCATTCATCGAACACCTATAAGGGTCCGTGGCAGAGCCACAAAAGAGTCACTAGCAAAGAGAAAAGTATTATGAGAGGTTTATTTAGCAGACCCTTTCTTAGGGAAAAGACACATAACTTAACGATGTTCCCCTAAAAAAATGCAATTCATTAAAGAAGAGGACAGAAAATGCTGTACATTCCAAAAAAACTACGTGTTCCACATAATATCCTTCACATTAACAGCTAATCTTGTTAATCTCTAATTGACTTCACGATTGACAACGTGAACTTGGAGATCATAATGCTGGTTAGGTATTTGAGTCATGACTAATACTGGATAACCCATAGGCAAGACTCACTTTTAATGAATTTACAATTTAGCACAGAATTCAACTACCGCATACCATTTCCAACAGCGAGTTGTTTCTGCAAACTTAATGCACAGAAGATACAAGTCCTGGTAGATCCACTAGCCGCCTCAGTAATAACGTCATTTTTACCCGATGAACCAAAGCACTAAATCCTCAATTGTCACCAAAGCCTTTCTGTCCGAGGGTTAAGCACCACCACCAGAAAAGTCCCGCGTAAAATTACGGATAAATTAGCAGTTCGGGGAGAGCAACCCCTGGCTGCTCACTCACCAGGAACGGGAACTGTTAACTCTCCTGACCGACTGATCCTCCGGGCGTTCGAGTATGGGCAATATATCCGCAGGAATCGGGTGAGAGGGCGTGCGTGCGTGCGTTAAAGAGAACTCAGTGACCCAGAGAGCCAATCCGCGCGGTCGGCGATGAGGTGAGAGACTGAGCGCGTCTGCAGCGAGGGCAAGGCAGATGAAACGGCAGAGAGCCGTCGCCGGAGAAAGGGAAAGGCGTCCCTGTCTTCTCGGGAGGGGGAGCTCTCTTCTTCCCAGCCGCGTCCCCTCCCCCCCCCCCAAATCCCTCTCCTCTCCTACACCGACTTAAAATCGCGTGGGAGGAGAGGAGGGCGTGAGGAACGGGAGAGGCATGAGTTTTGGCTGGAGGGGAAAGTCGGAAAAGGAGTCGAAGGTGAGAATAATTGCAGAATTGGGTTTGGAATTCGAGTATCTAAAAATATGATGTGACCAAAAATAAAAAAAACAGACGTTTTATTGACCAATACCTGGGGAGTACACACAAACACATATGCATATCACACACACACATGTGTGTATGTGTATGGGTTCTTTCTTTCCACAGAGGAAGGTGGTCTTGCCACCGAAAATTTAGGAATACGTATGAGTGTCATTTTTTGTTTTTTTATATTTTTGCTGGCTAACTCCAATTCCCTCTTTTGTTATACATTTTAGGTAATCTACCGGTTAAGGTAGGTTTTTGGATGGATACAACTATCAAATGAATATTTTGTAACTCCAAACAAAACCCAATCCAGCAACCTACTCTACATCAGGTCCCTCTTCTTCTCTGTGTACTTCTTTCCTCCCTTCACCCCGTTCAACATCTCTCTCCTGTTCCTGCTTTTTCCTCGTTTGCCTAACATTCTCCCCTCTATTACTTTCTTCAACATTCCACTACCGCTCAATATGCCTTTCATCCATTTTTCCTGCCTCCATAGGATTTCTCTCAACAAACCCCTCTCCTCACCCACCATCTCCAGTACTTCCTCGTTTGTTTTCTTTCGGTCCATTTCACCTTCTCCATTCTTCTCCACACCCATATTTCAAATATATAGTATGTTTTATGTAGCCGCAGGTAAAGAAAATTCCGATCGTCTTATCACACGACCGTCGAAAATCAAAATAAGACAAAACTATATATATATATATATATATATATATATATATATATATATATGTAGTCATAATGAAAACGGTTGCAAAGTGTAGAAAAAGGGCATCGATCATCAGAAATGAGATGAGGTGCATTTTAATTTACGACTGTTATTTCAAGCGCAAATGCTAGTATACTTTGTTGGATTGCTCTGTGGTATGAAATCAAGAGTTTATGCTGTTGCCAAACCACAAGGGTCATTAGTTGACCACAGCGTCCATAAGGCCTCTATATTGGCCTTACTTCAATCTATATTTCAAATTTTAGAATAGCTCAATACGATTAATGGGCCTTACTCCATGACTCTGTAAAGCTTTTTGATCAAGGTAGTATATTTATATACATGTATGTATATATATATATATATATATATATACATATTTATATATATATATGTGTATATATATATGTATATATGGATATTTTATATATACATATATAAATATATATATATATATATATATATATATATATATATATATATATATATATATATATAGATAAAAAAATATCCTTGACATGTCCTCTCCCCTCTTCCCCGACAACGGCATTCTGATGACGACGGCGGCGCCGTCGAAACGTCAATATCTACTGTAAGTGTCCTTCATTTATGTTTCTGTGTGTGGAATATTTATTATCCTAGTGTTTGTGTGTGTGTGTATATATATATATATATTTATAAAACACGTACGCATTCACAATTTAAAAATTTGAAAGACCTATGCTGAATTACAGCATTGAGGTTTGAAAAAAATTATATGTATCAGCTAGAGTGCACTGACACTTCTGCCATTTACAAGATGTAGAATTCAATTACATTTTGCTGTTTTTTAGGCAAGCACAGTACGGTTTTCATTTGGACGATTAACTTAAATGTAATTTTTCAAGAATTCCTTATTTTCCATTCGTGGGTGACATTTGCCTTCGTGCCACTTACCTGGATATTAGCGACAGAACGTCGTCATATGAAATAAATTATATAATTCGATTAAGTTCAGTCATTGAAATAATTTTCGTATTGTATAATATTGAATGGAAAAAGGCGAGGTAAGGAACCATGAAAGTGTTGAAGGAAGGCTGTAGGCGAAGACTAAATGACAGGGCTGATGAATGACATGAATACGTACAGAGAAACAAGAAGAAGGTACGTATTCATTTAGTTGGCACATCTGGAAGACTGGAGTATAGGCGTACGCAAAAGTGTATAATTTTTGCAAGTCATTTTTCCAAACTAAGGTGAATATTGGGTGTCACTAGAAACACGATCCAAATCCCATCGTATCAAATTGCATAGTAATTTAATTGTGTTCTCTGTGTATCGCTGGTGGCCAGAGTGCTACTGGTCTCCCAAAAAGACCTCTTTTGGCTTTCCGCAAGGTTTTCCAGATCTCGAACCAGATGAGTTCACACTGTACTCTAACAAATGGAGAGACCCGAACCCGGGACTTTCTCGTCATAAGGCGGGTTAGTATCCAGCCACTTTGAAACCACTATTTTTGCCTGAAGCCATTTTCTTCCACAATAGAATCCCGTGGAATTATAAGAGTTAACCTTGAAGAGGCAAGGCTAGCAATCATTTTAGTCTTTGGTGATTAAAATACAGGAAGATTAAAATACTGTATACAGGAAGATTAAAATACTGTAAGATAACGCCCAGAAAAATATTCTGCTTCGTGGAGTGAAGTCCTATCTCATTTATTACTAAAAGTTATCATAATTCAACATAATTGTCCGAATGCTTTAAAATCCTTGAAACTTTAAAATAGAAACAAGTAATAGTAATATGTTGTGGTTTATAAGCATTTCCATGCCAGATAATTTTGGAATAGTATATAAACATAGAATTATCGAAGACTGCAGTGGGTAATGATTGTACAGCGTCAACAGAGATTTTTAATTAAGGCCGATATTCGCATTTGTTTTCCTAAAAATTCAACAAAAATGAAAAAACAGCCTCCCTTCAGAAATTCGGTTAGTCATGTATATTTTTATGTTTCTGAAACCTTGCGGCTAGTAAATGCCTCCAGAAATCGTCAAAATCAGTAGTATGATGATGATATGAAAATGTGCAAGTTGGAACCCTGTTTCACTGCAAAATAAATGCGGGATGCTTTGGTCACTAATCTATGGTACACGGTACCTGAAAATGGGCCAAAGTTCTTGCACAGGATGAAGCAAAAATAGTTTTAAAAAATCACTGAAGAGTGCGTAGGTAAATTAACGGAGTTGGAGTAAGGGCGTTAGCCGGGAAAAACAACGTCATTTTCAGTAGTTACCATTCCTTTTTCGCTTTTCGTAGACAGTTTGGTTTGACTCGTCACGGCAGGGTTCCTGATGCTAAAATGGATAACTAGTGTACGGGCGACAGGATCTGCACTTCCTAGAAAACCAGCTTGGCGACCTAAAAGTGTGCGGACACCTGAAAACATCGTGGCAGTGAGAGCGTCCATTGAACAGTCTCCATCGCACTCTGCGCGGAAACATGCTGCTGCTCTCGGAATATCGCTCAGAACTGTGAGACGAAGTGGAATTAAAAGTGTGGAAGTCACAAAGTGCTTATTTCTTTCTAAATATGACGTCCTTCCACAAAAAAAAAGCTTCTCCCTTCGATTTAATAACTGTGAGACTAATTTTACACTCTGATCTTTAATGACCCCCCTACAAGATGATGGTTGTTTAAGAATTGGGTTCAGAAGACTGGGTGAAACGTACAGATGAATGCAATGAAATCTCAACCTCTGTGCAACCCGACACTATTCCGCGGTCTAACGATTAAGCGCATTTTCACCTCTCTAGCTCAGTAAATAAGCAACATTTTCGTTACTGGGCGACTGACAACCCTCGCGAACTTCACCCAAGACCTCTTCATAGTCCCAAAGTGACAGCGAGGTGCGCTGTGTCCTCCATAGGCAATATTGGGTCTTAATTTTTGAATCTCGAGGTTCAACTGTTACTGTGAACTCTGTTGAATTGTGAGATGCTGGAGAACTTTTACTCCCCAAAATGGAAGAGTATGGTGAGGAGTATGACACAGAAGCCTTTTGGTTTCAACAGGATGGTGCCCGATTCGGTGGACAATTTCCCGACCGCCTGATCTTCTTACGAGGGGATATTCCAAGGTCGTCACCTGAATGAAATAATTTTTAAAACCTAATGAAAATAAAATGGCATTAAATGTAATTTTCAGAAACATTTTTTTAAATTATCCTGGTTGGTTGTTTTACACTATACTCGTCAAATCAGGGAGTGCATTCTGTCTCACCCTACATAAGCAAGGCATAAAAACGTCAGTTGCATTCAGTCTCGGTGCACCATGCGCATGCAATTGACCCAATTCTATTTTTATGCATAAAATTGGTCAGAGATGTTTTACAATTTTTTTGACAACCGGAAGGGTGTTTATAGACTTGAACAGGTACAATCAGGAACGATTTCCATTCCAAAAGTTCTAGAAAGTACGTGCAATAAAACTTTTATTTTCGCTTGTAAATTCTGGCATGTTGTAGGGAAGGTTTGCCCAAATAGATGGTGCTCCCCCGGGCCGCCCACGTCTACCGACGGAGAAAAGTGGTCCACTTGAGAATGCGTGCGGACTCGGCCGGCCGTCGCGTCGGCGGTCCAGCTCCTGTAGCAAGCATTTCCGTCTGCAGCAATGCCGTGTAGCGGGCGACGCGCAGAATTAGCCCTCCAACGGAACCATCGGAAAGTTCCCTCGATAACATTCTTCCTCTTCCTCGGCATGTGTACACAGCGCGAGATTTTGGGGGAGTTAAATGAAAGGGGGAACATGGGGCAAAAATGGAAAGAGCATCGCGGTCAAGGACTTCCATGCAGTCGGGAGCTTCGCAACGGCATTCTCAGCTCGGCCTTCGGGGATTTCACGGCTTTCGGAGTTGGAGACGATGTTTTACTTGAAGAGGATCCTCCTCACTCCAAAGTTAACAGTTAAGGGCTCTTTTCCTCTTCATTGACCCGATCCCTCCTCCCAGGCCAGATTCCCATGGATAGAACACGGCCAACACAAAAATAAAAAGGTTTTGCAAGACGGGAATTTTTATTTCAAGGAGGACAGCATTGCGCCCATGACTCCTTCGCTTGTAATCTAATGAGCATTCCCATGCTTCCTCCCACCTCCCACAGTTTCAGGACGAACGATGACGAATGTGTTTGGCAATCGAGTCAAAGGTTGAACTATATCTGTTTTCATCAGCATCGGTCTATGAACGATGGGGGCATAATTCAGTTACCATACGATCGTTAACTACTGAACAAACAGCATTTCCTACAGTTATTTCTTCAGCGCTGTGCGGTTTGCGTGTAATAGAAATTCTGTTCAGACCTAGAGTAATTAAATATATTATTTTGGTGGTGCAACTTTTCCAGAAAATAAACTCGCAAACACGACCCGGATCTAGTAACCCCCAACGCAATTCACGCATTTTCCTGTAATTCATTTTTATATGAAAGCTTGATAGCGCATGTTTACTTTCGGCCAAACCCGGGATAATCGAGCTGAAGATCCATAATTTTGTACATTATACATTGAGCGAAAATGATGCAAAATGAAAATTCGAAAGGCCCAGCGGCGCCGCGAATCCGTATGCAAGTTATGAAAAAGGGAATATAGTATATAATTTGGAAATAAGATAAGCAAATGCAATAATTCAATCTTAATGAAAATTCAGTGTGAACAATCGGAATTTTGCTGGATTGGAAAACAACTTTACATTTTATACATTGGTTACTTTTAAAATATAAATGATAATGTTCAACTAAGTAATAATTTTACTCTTACTCTTAATAACTGAATTCATGAAGAGGAATTCAAATTTTAGATTCATAATTTTTCAAATTTCTACATTTTCTTACTAGATTACAAAATGTGATAGGTAAAAAAGCCTTAATAAAATAGCAACATCAAAATACTAGAAGCAATGAAACTGTGGTGTTTCAGACTAGTGATAAACGTTTCAAGGAGGCAGTGAATAAAGAACATAATAATTTTTAGTATAAAAAGGAAAGAATTTCGTTGAATAAACTGTTGAGTGGTAAATCAATTTCAGAGATATGATAACAAACTTAAGTATAGTAAAGATGATAAAAGAAAAGCAAATGATGCCATGGAACAGCTCTAGGAAAAGAATAGACTAGACTGTGGACATGGGATGTGATTGGTGGATCTTTGGAGCAAAAGAAGAGGCAAGTTGCGAAGAGAAGGGAATAAAGACATTCTAGAATTTCTAAGTTCCAAGAAAATAAAGATACAAAAGACGAAGAAAAAAGAAAATACATAAATATTTCAGCCAAGTTCACTTGGTCACCACAGCAAATTCAAAATAAACATTTTGTAGTTTAAAATGAAATGCAGCGATCCGTTAGGCACAGAACGAAAGAGTGCAAGCGCGCAACATACAATGAAAGTGAAAACTATACCATATACTACTGCTCAAGACACATTAGGATAATAATTCGAAGAATATATTTGTATGAAATTTTATTTCATGCGCTTTCACCAAGAGTGCTTTTCATCTTATCAGTTTTCTTTATATTTCATTATCGGTCAACATGTGAAAATAATACAGTTAAAATAAATGCAGACGAACAACGGCGATGGGAAAGGAAAGTTGAGGGAAATAAGTCAAGCACTTTTTCGAGGTAGTAGTGAAGGGAGATGCCTTCATAAAGATTCATTTGATTTAGCTTTCGTTAACCGATAAGAGCTTCCGTTGAGAAATAAATTTTACAAAGGGTTATTAAATCTGATAGATGCGATCGAAAAATGCCCCGAGGGCAGAAGACCGTTTAGCCAGGGAGGACAAACTGATCCCAAAACGGTCCCGCCAGATAAGCGATCGTGAAATTCGGTTGAATGATGCTCTCGATTCCCATCATCCTCCCACTCTTTTTTGGATCTGATTTATTGCTACGCCGTCAATTCTCTAAGGAAAGGGGAGATTGATCGACTACGTAAGGCAATCATTTTTAAAACGAAAGGTTAAATGTCGATGTATTTCTATAAGAACGTAAGCCAAAAAATCCCACGCATTATAGTGTCTCATCCTGGTTGCTTCACTAACCAGGTTGAGATTAAATCAGATTTTCAACGAATGCCATAGGTTCCATTTAAATATTATTAGTTCTGAAACTCACATATAAAATATATCTAAAAAACAATTTCGTTTGCTACATTGATTACAAGGATGCAAAATATTTTGATAGTTCCAGTTATATGATGCCACCACATAACACACACACACACACTAGAAGATAAGGAAACCCATGAAGCAGGAAAATTTAATGACATGAGAAGGCCATGTTAAAGTACGGTAAATTGGCAGTAAGCAATAATAAATTAATTTAAATGTCATGTATATTTGATAACTACTGTGGAAATTATATTCTTACATATTTAATTTTTAGAGATATTGTTGTTGACAGAAGTAAAATTAAAGAGTAAAATTAACAAATATTTTCGAAGTTTTGAAATTAGCAATTACGATATTGTGTCAATAGATAAATCACCAGAACAAATATTTTCTTGCGCATATTTTGTGATGGCACAAACCACACACGTTATTATAAAACGAAAAGCATACGCTAAATTATGAGTTCATGCATAAAAGTGTCATCATTCCCGCAGGGTACGATATAAAATAGTGGCCGGGAATAACGGTTCTTTTACATGAACAGAAAGTATTGTGATGGTGTTAGTCTTCCTAGATTCCCTGGTTAAAATCCCTAAGGCTTTTTCAAATGGAATTGATCAATTCAGGCTTCGTGATTATTCTGAACACTGAATTTCTATCTGGGTTGAAGGAGAGACGGCAACACACCTAATTTGTGATTCCTTTTATTTTAGGTATGGATGCGACACAAGATACACCCACTCACACTTTCTAATTCGCTTCAGTTTCATTCGGGTCGACGATCATTACTATGGGGAGCTACAAAGTGATAATATATGCCACGTAAAGGTAAATGCCAGGATTTCTTCCTCGGGCCAACTATAGTCATGAATTATTTGATTTTTTTACAAAGACGATCAGATGATGATAAATGCTCAACGCACGCGATTAAAATCAAACTGTTCCGAGTGCACCTAATCACATCACAGCCTACAGCGGGTCTTATCGCAACGCCGTCGATTTTCCCCTTATATTCTTAATTGTGTGCAGATTCAGCCTTTTTGACTTCTTTATCGCCACCCATTGACCCCAGGTGATTTTCATAGTCCTCACAAGATTGGAAATTTACACAGCTATTAGAACGTGATTGAGAGATAGAAAGGACATTTAGGGAAATGAAATTAAATTAAAGCCGTGAGGTGGACAACATTCCCGCGGAATTACTTAAGGACTTCGAAAAAGTAGGAGGAAGAGTTTTTATGAGCTAAACGTTGCATTTGTGTGGGAGGAATTTGGTCGAAAGACTTCGCCAGATAAGTGTTAGTTCCCACTACAAAAGGGAAAGGCAGTCATATGTGAGGACTAGAGAACAATAAGTTTGATTTTGCATACAGCTACAGTGGTGCTTAGAATTAGCAATAATAGGATGAAGAGGAGGGTAAATGACTACTTAGGGGATGATCACTTTAGGTTCAGGAAAGGGAGAGGTGCGCGTGATGTTATAGCAGTTATGAGGTCACTAATTAAAAGAAAAATCGAGTACAATTAGGATGCATTTGTTTGTTCAGTACATTTTGAGAAGATGTCTGATGGAGTAAATTTGGTAGAATTAATGGATGTATTGCAAAAGATATGAGTAGACTGTAGGGATCGGGGACTAATCTTCAACTCTTCAAATTGCTCAGGTGCAAGTGGTGGATATGGAGAGTCAGATGGTCAGAGTTTGGAAAAGGGGTGAGATGTGGGTGTCCATTATCACCCCTGCTTTTCAACGCACATGGGGAGGATGAGTGTATGATATAGTAAAGAGGCATAGGAAGAACTGGAAAACTCTCATCACCTTCAAACTATTTGTTTTCTTCATCTGAATTGTAACAAACACGACATATAGTACAGCGGCGCACATGATAAAATAATATTTTGATTAAGTTTGTGCCAATACATTTTGTTCAAGTCGTGTGCACCCAGATATATGCCACATTCTCGAGTTCACCGTAAAATAACAACGATCAGCAACCCACCAGATGTGAATTCGACATTTAACACGCTAATTACTCACTGTAATACTAACAACACTGCAGCTGAAAAAATGGACAACCATGCACGTAAGATGAGCACTCTTAATCAGAGAGCGCTGAATACTCACATGTCCCTTCAGCTCACCTCTCTGCGTAGGCGACACATTGCAATTACGTCCCTGTCATTCCCTTAGGAAATTTTTGTTTACAGCCTTTTCAACCTACTTTTGCTACACATTAACGTAAGAAAATATTTAATGTCGGACAAAGGATGACATTAATCAAAATCCGATGGTTTTTGTCTTCATCTGATTCCCTTTTGAAGTGTATAGGATAAGGATATATAAAGATGGATAGATATGGGTATCGATAATGTACCACCCTAATAGCTGTTTCAATGCTTCTCCAAAACCTAGCGCCCTTCTCACTGGACTATCACGTGCTTGTCAAACTTTGCTAATGAATCCCACTAACGGAAAAATGACTCACTTTAATTTCCCACCTACTATTTCGGGGAAAACGACGAAAAAATCCATTCAAATGGATGAAAAGGTGATTACCTAATTAAAAAGAGGGCGCATGGTCTGCGTACCTTTTGATCTATAATATACATAACATTATTCCTTTCTATTGTTAAATTAGAACTGGTCAACCTACGGAGAAATCAGATTTGGTAACAACTACCCCAAAAAGAAAATCCAAAACTCGTCGAAAAATGGTAGAGTAGTCATTAAAAATCTGGTAAAAAAGAAATATGAATTATAATTATTAATCTGCCTCACCTTTCCGATGAAAATTATGTAATAATATGGTACCATAGTACACGAATAAAATGATAGCTTGCAATGTCACATCTTCCGTTAATTTATTTATCTGTTGCTTGTTGGTGAGTGGCAACGTCACATGATGTTTTTCCCTCTACTTGCATTGCATAAAAAGGAATATGGCAAAAACAGTGAGAAAGGCTTCGAGTATATTCGAAACTTGAACATTTCTCTAATCGGGTATCACCCAATACACAACGGTCCCGTGCAGCATTATTTTAGACGTGTTTGGATACATAACGCGTCCATCCTGACTAATGAGGAGACCAGGACATTGAAGGAGATATCTAGACCGCATTTAAGCATGTACATACATGTAAAGCACAAATCTACAGAAATAAAATATTTTCAATCGAAATTAGTAATTTCGACAAGTTCCTCTTACTCTGAACGTTTGTTTCAAGGATTGCAACTCTTGTAAATTAATGCATGTCACTATTTCCATTGTTAAACACAAAATATTTTTTCATCTGCCTTATAGGAAATCACGTTATACCTTATAAAGTATATATAGGCGTTAACAATAAAATGTTTAACATCGGTAGCGATTCAAAAGGAGGATGACGGTTCGTGTGTCTCCGGTCGTGCCTCCAATATCATGAGGATTGATGTGCAATCAGAAACGTAGGTCCGAAGTTATTAGAAAATCCACCGTTTTCACACGGGATAAAGCATTTCTTGTGGGTATAATGATACCACAAAGCAACGCTGATTAAAAGAAGCACATGATTTTCAGTCTCACTCCAATGGATAAAATTCTTACTACTTCTCGAAGGTAAAATGGAGGTGCATGAGATCAGAAATATTATGCATGTTGGTGTAACACCTAGAAAAAAGAGAGCGTTTCATCAGCAGATGAGGGAGGATTAGAGGGCGGAAGTATTTGATTAGGGTGAGAAGCCCTGCCCCGCACGCATACAAGTCGTGAAGACTCCACAATAATGCAGCGGGGAATGATGGAAGGTGTTAGGGAAGCTTCAAAGCAAATGATTTTCCGCCCTCGGATTCCCACTGACGGCGGGGGCGGGAGAGGAATTTTTCAACAGGGAAAGTAAAGCATTAGAATATTCCCTGTCCAACTCTGTTTCTCCTCTTGTTCTCCGCTTCACAAATCGACGTCTACAGCCTTTAAAGCTCTTTCCTCAGCCTTCCGTGATAAGTGCACAGTCTCACGTTGAGAGCGTGAATAAAGAAGGAAGGCGGATGGGGATAGAAAGTATCGATTGATTGATTGGTTTTTCTTTCGATTTCTTCCGGCACATAAATCTCAGCCAAATTACCCAACTCTACAGAAACGGGCTGTTAATGGTCTCGAAGAGGAAGCAAGTTTGAAAGATTTGAGCACGCTACTTGCATCCAAGTAGGTATCTGACATGAGATAAGACAGGAGTCTGGATTGAACATCGAAGGGAGCTTCGATTCTCTGATCCTTAATTATTACTTGTCTCCCTTAAATTTAGAATGAAGATGTTCGTTATATAAATTAACCGTCCGATTTTCTAATCTGCAATAATGTTGTCCGCACGTTTGTACAATACGTGATTATTGGAGAGCTCAGTGATTATTAAAAGTGAATAGTGAAGTAACCCTTCAGAATTAACGAGGTAAATAGTAAAAAAAACAGGGTCTGTGCCGAATGTCGTTCTCTTACGGTTTTAAATTTATTTCAAACATTGTTCATTTTAATAGTAAAGTGTTTATTTCATAATGAGGCTTCGGGAAATACACGTACTTGACAGATTATTAATATATGAAATCTCTAAATACTCACTAAGAGAAATAGAAACAATACCTTTCCAATGGTTATCCTACATAATCACCATTGTCATACGATCATCCGCATTGGGTAATGAAACCAACATTATTTGTCAGAAAAAGCATTGAACTTTCACCTTTATCTCGTTTCACTTGTTTCTTTATTGAACGTTTTGCCAGCAGAACGTCTTTCCGATGGTAAATCCAACCCCGTATCATAAATTATTTCCAAATGTGACAATTTACCGGGGATTTGAAGAAAAAATACTAAAAACATAAAAGTGCATTTAAAAAAATGGTTCCGTATTTATCAAAATACAAAGAAAAATATAAAACAATGCGCTAGTAACAAAACGAGTGGATATGTACGAGTGTACGTTAACACGTTAGGTTACAAGTTAAATATTGTATTAATTCTTGACTGAACCCGTTAATTGATTCTTTTTTTAACTTGTTTACGTATTGCGTTCGCTTATTATAAAAAACTAAACGTAAAAGATAACGTGATTGAAATTTGTTCGTCTGAATCATTCCACTGATCCCAATGCGAGGCCAAATGAGAGAAAAGGAAGGGACTTCAATTTTAAAAAGGCCATTTTATTTTAATTAGAACTTTAACCGTTCATCAGCTTCTTTAATGCTTCTTTTTAATGAAATATACAAATTATTATGCATCCATTTTCGCAGGGGTAAAAATATTTTTGTAAAATTCAATCAAGGATCGACTCATGAATTAAATCCATTTTAACTTAAATAAAGTTGTTTTTATTGGGTTTTAATTTATAACTTAACTCAGTCAAAATACAAAACATTAAATAAATTTAGCTAAGCTAACTTCTATAGTTCACGTACACAAGCCTGAGTATCAGTAATTCGTACACCCATGCAAGAGCCTAACCTAAGAGGATAACCTAATCTAAAGGTTCCATATTCTTACTTTATGTAAAAAGTTCTGATATGAAAGTCACTCATTCAAAAGCCTTTAATTCTTTAATTAACGTTTAAAATACATCAGAACATAAATTAGCGGTATGTGTAAAAAAAGTTTTTCGGGAAAGGTATTATTATAAGGTAATCTACCGGTGAAGGTAGGTTTTTTGGATGGACACAACTATCAAATAATTAACTTGCCACTCCAAACAAAACACAATCGAGCAACCTACTCTACATCAGGTCCCTCTTCATCTCTGTGTACTTCTTTCCTCCCTTCATCTCGTCCAACATCCCTATCCTGTTCCTGCCCTTTCCTCGCTTGCCCAACATTCTCCCCTCTATTACCTTCTTCAACTACCGCTCAATACGCCTTTCATCCATTTTTCCTGCCTCCATAGGATGCCTCTCAACAAACCCATCTCCTAACCCACCATCTCCAGTACTTCCTCATTTGTTTTCCTTTCGGTCCATTTCACCTTCTCCATTCTTCTCCACACCCACATTTCAAAAGCCACATTAAAGGCATATTGTATTTAAAAATGGATCAAAATTATCCCCATTATTCACTCCAGCCTGCGCTCCCCTATTATGCAATGAATTCGGAACCCCTTACACTAGGAAGTTCTGAATATGCCTTTACGCGGAAAAATGTATCATTTCAATGAATTTTAAATTTAAAAAAATAGTGGAATAAAATGTATTTGCGGTAAAATCACGCTAGAGGCTACGAAACACTTCACAACTTTGTATTCATTACTAAATGTATTAGTTCCGTTTCGCGATGGTCCATGGGTGGTTTCTGTAACTCTCATCACGGCGAATGTTTAGGTACCAAAAAAATACTTTAGTTGGAGTGTGGAAAGTGCGGTCGTCCTTTATGGTCCTTTAAAACTGCTATTTTTACTCGGTGGCCCATAAAGTGGTACCTTCCCTAGCCGGATTGAAGCTCTCTCCTCATAAATCATAGTTCCCCGCCAGGCATAAATGTGCTTCACATGTTTCCAAATCTGTTTTTACCTTAGCGAATACAATTTATTAATAAAAATTTCTCGATCGAAGTAAAGAGAAAAATCCATCTCTAACAGTATCCATATACAATGCTAATTGCGAACGGTCTACAACTCACTCTCAGGTAAAGCACCTTATTGAATAATTCGTCAGAGGCAACTGAGAAAAAAATTTCAGGCCTTCTACAGAATCATGAAACACTTAACATCTGGATACATGATGCCTCGAAAGAGGTAATTCTAAAAACCAAGAAAACAATGCCATTATACGAGTCGTCCATTACATTGTCTCCATACACCTCCTTTAATTGGCGATGAATATCACATGGGCGAACGTTTCTTGCATTGAGGAATTTAATCACTGCCCTCACTTCACAACTGGCGGCGTTCTCAATTTTTTTAAACATTGTAAACAATCACAGAAACAACACAGGCAATGCTAGCGTCACGCAACTTGGCTCAGAGAAGGCAGACAAGCCACTGAAGCTATCTGACCTCGTCCAGCGGCTACTCGCGTCGTCAGCACTTCATGCGGCACGAACGGGTACTACTTTCCGGATGACCCTCGTAAAACACACGCCAATCAGGATTGCCCAAGTTCCTGATATAGCTATGAAATATACCCGTCCCTTTCCTCAAAATCGCTGTACCGTAACTTTCGTAATAAAGAATTAATCACTGGAGAAATGAAGAATTATCTACTTCTTCGAGCATTCTTTAAGAAAATAAAGAATGACTCTCCTCCAGTGAAACTCTCATCTGCCTTAAGGCATTAAGAAATGTATTCTTAATGTAAATTGCGTCTCCTACGTTAGCGGCGAAGAGAGCAGGACACCGCGAAAGAGCTATTATACTCCCTCGTCTCGAGTGCGAGGATGGGAAGATGATACTCCGGACGAGGAGCCTTCCATGCGTGAAGGAAACCCCAACGGAGTAACTGTTGCGTCATCACTGACGTAAAAGGTGAACCGTTAGAGGGCGTACCTCTCCATTGGACAACAGTGGAACAGATAAAGGGAACCGAAAAACCTAGCTGCGGTGGAAGTGAATAGAGCCCAGTGTTTGGATCTTCTCGCCCTCGGGCAGATGTTTCCGATACAGCTTAGAAGGCTTGCACGCATCCCGGATATACCGTGAGAATCGATGCAAAGCAGAAGGGAATGCTGCGTGTGCTTCTTTGAGTCAAAAGGAGAAAGATATCGGCAAATTCAAACGAGTCTTCCTTCCTAGACTCTCACGATTTGTTCAAAGAAATGTGCTTCGATATAATCGTAAAGTAAGTTGTTCGAATTCTTTCGTTATCCACTGGATGAAAACCCTTTGGAAATTTAACTTTTCTTGTCCTCCTTGGCTCCACGCGCCCATTGAATAATCGCACTCCAAACTCGCATGAACCTTGCAACGATTTTCTTGTGCATGTCGAAAGTCAGGCATGCGTGACTCCGGAATTGTGTGGAATAAAGTTTCATTAAATCAGGAAATCCTAAAATAGTTGCTCGTCAGACAATATACATTTGCGGCCCCAACACTCGATTGAGTCGCGAAGGTCTCTTCCGTTAATACAACACTTCATGGAAGCAAAAGAGGCCTTTCGACAGAACGGATTAAATAATCTCAGACGATACGACCGATTTCTTGAGAGGACGGCAAAGTCGCAGAATATCATCGCCTTATTTAAAACACAGGCGCAGATATAATTATTGGGGCAGAAAGCTGGTTATTCACAGATATTGACGACGGTGAAAATTTCCCAAAATCCTTTTCCATTTACAGAAATAACAGAACAAATAGAATCTGGGGCGGTGTCTTTATTGCATTTAAAAATGCTTGCGTCAGCAGGGCTGAGGGAATCCCAGGTAATGGTTTGGAAAGCGTTTGGTGCTGAATTGAAAGTCCTCAATCCAAAACGATTGATGTGTACGCATTTTACAAACCGCCGAACAACAAAGATAACTCAATACTAGAATTAGGTCAGTAAATCAAAGGTTTCTCATTCCAACATAATGATCGTGACATTAGATTTGGTGGAGATTTCAATGTCTCATCCATTGACTGGAGCACACAAGAGTTTTAAAACTGGGGGTGAAGACAAAGATATCAGCGAATCGCTACTGAATTCTTTTACTTTGAACTCCCTGCATTAACTTATCACTTCACCAACTAAAGACGTTAATATTCTTGATTTGCTACCGAAGGAAATACCCGAAAAAGGTAAAAGCCCACGGTCACAGGGCAGTACGTAAATGCTAAGTTTTCGCTACAAGAGGTTCGAAATACGAAGCCTTAAGGAAAATTTACTTGCTTGAAAAAGGGGACCAAAGTGGCCTAAGAGTGCGATACAGGATCAATTTACAAGTTTTAAGAAAGAGAGTAATTACCTAAATACTGAGGATACGTGGAGTCACTTCCTTAAGATCACGCGCTCAACAATCAACAAGTTCAATCCCAGTAGATTTATAAAATATAACACGGAACCTTGATGGTACAACGCGGATGCTAGAAAAGCATTGCGACGTCAAAGGCTATGTCACACCAAGATGAAAAATATTGGGAATGATATCTATAGCGACAAAAGGAATGACATCACTGATGACTACAAAATATGTTGGGTGAATGCCAAGAATGAATTTCGGAAAACGTTAAGTGAATTCAAAAGGAAAGGATTAGCGGATAATTTAAAAGAGAATCTGAAAGCATTTTGGTCGTACATCAGAGAGGTTCAGGGAAACAAGTCAACTGTTAATTCACTCACAAATGATAAAGAGGAAAGAGTAACCAACAGTTTGGAAAAGGCTAAATATTTAATTCCTTCTTTTAAAGCGTTTTCACCAATGTCTTATCGAATGCCTTCGATAGCTTACCAAACGGTCACCCGATGCTCAAAATTGAAATCTCATACAATGGAATAGAACGCTTGCTGAAACATAATAAGCCTAATAAATCCTCCAGGCCCGATGAATACGTACCCGCTCGTATATTTAAGGATCTAGCTTCGGAAAGTCCGTCGTATCTACGTAGAAATGATTTAGGAAGTCTCTGGTAAATCGCAAGGTTCCCAGAAATTTGAAAACAGCTATCGTAACATCAATATTTAAAAACGGAGACAAGGAGAAACTGAGCAATTATAGACCTATTTCCCTCACATCCATTTCGTGCAAGGTTATAAAACATATAGTTGCTAGTTCGATTGTGATACACCTAGATAATCAGGAGAGATTAATGAAAAATCAGCACGGTTTCCGAAAAGGTACATCCTGCGAGGCACAACTTGGGCTTTTTGTTCATGATATTCTTACTTCGTGAGAGAGCAATGTTCCAGTGGACACGCTTTTTCTAGATTTTAAGAAAGCCTTCTACAAAGTACCTCATAGTAAACTACTCAAAAACCAGAAGCATTTTGTTAGTATATGGGATCCTCAAGAATTTGGATTGATTGCCGATTTGGATCGCGTGCAGCGTAGAAGAGCTAGAATTATAAAACGTTGTTATGATAAACTTAGTGGCGTATCCAAAATATTAGAGCATCTAGGATGAGAATCACTCACAGACAGACATATTTACACCCTTTTGAAGTACATAAAATTCATTTAATTCTCAGAGTTTACGCAAACTACGATATCATCTATAAAGCGAGCACGGTAGATGAGTTTTTCGTTCATTTTCATTCCATTTGATTTGTTTTTCACCCCACTTAAGATATTTTTAGGAACATGTTGAATAAATAGATTGAAAGAAGGAAACCCTGCCTGACACCTTTACTTGCATAAAATTGAAATTCTGCAGTCATACCAACATATTTTTTGATAGGAGCTTACATTTGTCTTAATTTAGAATACGGTATGATTAAATGTACTATAAAAATAAACAATTTTCCACTAAAAAATAGCTCATGGATATGGTGATAATCGTACTTCACGCAAATTACAGTAAGCAGTAATTTGGACCGTCCTTCCTTATTCCATGGCAACTCCGTGAGGATCAAGAAATCTTTTACTTCAATACGTGGTTTAATAGCACTTTTTAGGGGAGATGACCAACAGCTAAGGCCATTTGCGCTATTAGAGATAAAGGAATGGTGGAGAGAAACCCGGCGTCAGCATTAGCCTACTCTTGTTGCGGGATCCGCAATTTAACGTCCCATCCGACGGACGCCCTTTTGTGGAAAGCACTTCGAGTGATTAGCTTTTTTTAGATTAGATTCCTGAAGTAGAGATCGCGATACCACCGAAAAAAATCCACCGCCTCCGGGATTCGAACCCAGGCCCTCTCGGCGGGACGCCTGTACGTTAGCCACCGCACCACCTCGAGCACCAAGTGGTTTAATATTATGGCCTTGAGTTCAGATAATCGTCTTCATTTTAGAACTAGAAAAAGTATCCATTTTACAAATTATAACATAAAATTATTTCTGGTAATTTTATTTACATCCATTTGACACTGGATCCCCGCAACAGCTATGAAGTAGCCCAGCGAAGATCGGAGACACGTTGGGAGAAATTCGCATTCCCATTCTCTGAATTATACTCGTACCTGTATTACGTACCGCGGGGAACGGTGTCAGGGATCAGAATACCCTGGCCCTCCCGAAATTCTATGGGTTAAACAGCTTGTCATAAGGCTCCCTTTCCTGACTCTCACCCTACCAGACCCAGTTGCTGGATCACTTATTTCGGGCACGTGCTGGCCTGCAGTGGTCTGAGCACCTTCCCACTCAATTTTCCACTGATGGCCGCTGCACGGATTCCTCAGATACTCCCACCACACACCATCCAAATGAAAGAAAATTTTATAATGGAAACGTGGCTAACATTAAAACAAGGGACTTCCTAGTTTATGAGACGGGAATGAAGAGAAGAAGTGCTTTTTTATTCCCGGAAATTATGGCTATTATGTTTTTGTAAATGAATAGCACCCGTGGACTTTCTTCCTTTCGTATTTAATGGCGAACAGAATGCAGCGAGCAATATAGTTTCAATGCGATATTCGAGGACAAGGCACAAGCATTCATTTTACATTTCCTAATCTTATTTGAAGCTACAGGAGAAGGTCGCCAAATTATTCTGTCGGAGATACTGACAGTTGACAAGATGAAAGCCAAATATTCATCCGGAATACACGATTTCTCAAACAAAATCTCCATGGGATTCACACAGCATCAAAGAACGAATTGAGACCTAATGAGAATTTTGTTATTCTTTTGTTATCCCCCAGTCAGAACAAAAGAACAATAAGAATCGGGAAATGAGAATATTTTAAAATCTCAACCTGAAGGTGTGACTATTACGACATTGTGTGTTAAAACATTTCGGTTATGTGGCAATAGGTCAAATCTAATAGGCTGTTTAAGTTCCAATCGAAAAGTTTTCTACCAGAAAAAACGTACCCATGGAAAAATTTTAAATTCATATTAAGTAGAATACAAAAATCTTTTAGGAGGTAGTGTTTAGTAATTAAATTTTAGGATAAATATTTTTGCAAATTTAGAATTAACATAACTACTGCTATACGGATATTTTATAATGCTTTTCACTCTGGGTTTTTTTTTGGCGAGATGTTGTAACAGTGAAATATTAATTCGATTCTCAATTGTCATATTTTACCGTGTAAATTAAAATATTGAAACACAGCCAGTACTTCCAGGAATAATAGTGCGTACTCAACATTTTTTTCGAAAAAATAGATGTTTGTGGTTTTAGTAAATACTATTATCACTATACTAGTAATTTACTACCTTAAGGGAAATCTAGTCGGCCATTATCCTTCGTTCGACCGACAGGTGGCATCAGCATCCCACCCAGTATTTGTAGTTCATTCCAAACAATCGGGTGCATCCAAATAAATCCGAAAATATAGTTTTTAAACTTAAGAGAAACTAAAGCGCTTTATTTCCCCTCCATTCCAATCCAAAATAGCAATAGATGGCAATATTGAAATATAGCGCCGAGGGTATAAACTATACGATCACTTCGTCAGTCGACGATGATATCGCCGAGTCAACGGGAATTTGTGAATGCATTTTTGACATTACAGGTATATGACGAAAGGAGTCCTAAGAGATTTCGCTATGGCCCTGAAAAACGAAGAATGTAGCGACCAATATTTAACATGCAAATTCATTTAAGTGTGAATTCTTAAAACAAAAAAGTCTCGCAGTTTTGGCACTCTATTCATATTTCAATCATTGTAAGAGCCAACATTCATTTTGATAGTTTAACGCCCTGAAGTCCAAAGTGCTTGACACCGGATAAAAGATCAAGAGTGATAAAGCTCGCATGAGCCGAGGCACTTTTATTTACCAAATATCGAAAAAGATTACAAAATAATCTTTAAGAATCAAAAGAAAATATGAAAAGTCATATTTTCTTATTTTTAATAAAATATAATTCTATTTTTCTTTTCTTAATTTCTCACCTTCTTGAGGTTAGATAAGGGTTAGTATGCCAATAATTGGAAATATAACTCTTATCAATAACTGTTCATTGCCAATCGTGCATTAAAATATTTAAAAACTTCTTCGTATTATTTTTAACTATACGGCTGCCCAAAATCAAGTAATGGTAGAAATCATTGAGATGCAGAGTAATGAAAGTAGTTTCTTTGTTACTAAAACTGTTTTAATGAAATGGAAATCATGACGTGTAGTTCCATATAAAATGTTAAAAATAGATATTTCATTGTACGATCGAATGTGAAAATATCCTGCCGAAAAAATATTGCTAACCGCAGATATTCACTTACCATTGAAAAATTTAATGGTAGATACTATTTAAAACTGCATTGAATATCTTATGTTCATTTTAAATTACCATTCATTTTCCTTGACATGTAAATGGCTTACATTTCTCATGTGAATTATTTTTCCGATGATAAACTAAATAAAGATAATCTACGGAAGTAGTTCATATCGAAAGATGAGAAAAGTTAAATATTAAAAAAAGTTGACCTTGATCTTAAAATTTAAAAAAAATATACTCAATCTTCATTTTTTTCTTAATTTTCATACATTTTCGTGGCGATTCACCAGTAATTAATTACTTTTGGTGGTTGAAATAAATGTTAATACTGAGAATTGTGAGAGCAAGTCTTCAGAATGTAACCAATATGCACCATTATATCGGTATATTTGAAATGGAAAAGCACTATAAAATTCTTGTGAAAAATTTATGCTTGAATATATTTTACGCTTCGAAACATGCGCTTAATGGTAGCCTGCTAAAATAATGTGGGTACAGGATTGGTAGTCCAAGGAAGTAATGAAACGTTAGATTCATCCTCCGCATAGTTAAAATTGTATTAAGCCTTAGAAGAAAAAAACACAAATGCAGTATAAAATTTCCCGCCTCAAAAAGCAAGACAGAAGCGGCGTAAATCATGCTAAATGATCAAAAGTTCAAGTAAGTGCGTAAGATTCAATTTACCGTTTTCTAAATAACTCTTTACTCTGTACAATGAGTTATAAAATAAAAGACCCGAACTAAAATTCTTCACGGGATTTGGCAAAAATCATTTTATTATTTATGATTGCAGTTTTGCTTCGAAATTTAATTAAAAGGAAATTAACTAAATAAATGTATAGATTTAGCAGTGTTAATGTTTTTGACTTAAAATATTCGTAAATAATTATAATATGTTCGCAATAAAAAAGTCAAAGAAATTTTCCTTAGATAAAAGGTAATTTCAAAATCCAACATGATTCCTATTTTCGTAGCATATTTGAGGAAGTTATATAACGTATACTCGTACATTCAAACGTTGTAAATGACAAATCTTCCTTTATAGAAGGATTCTGATTGAATTTGGAAAATTAATGACATTTTTCCTCTGACTAATTACGGTTTTCCAGCGGCATTCCGATCCTTACTTAGATGTCTTCAGGGGAACACACAGCGAAAAGACAGCTGTCTTACAAATTGAATAGCTTCAGACATGATGCGGTGGAAGTCGAACATAACGAATAATATATGGTAGCACTTTTCCACTTAATGGTATCAAGTGGAAAAGTGCTACCATATATTATTCATCAAGCTGTCTCACAGATGAAAATATTAAGTGAACGTCCCATCGTCCATGTGTAGGTGAGGGTATTGGTTTACTCTTCTCCCTACTTCACACCATGGAATTCATAATCACTCACATGCTATGGTTGCCTTCAACAGAGGTCAGTCATCTGCTAGAATAAATGCTGCAGCAAGAACATTGTACGCTGATTTAAAACATTAGTCTTCAATGATATCAACCTTTAGTTATGAATGTGAATAAACTATCGAAGGAAATTAAACTTACGGGTTGATTACAATGTATTTGTATAGAATTTAAAAACTGGAACTATGTGGAAATTTAAATGTGAGCAAATCACCAAGTCAATTTTCTGCGAATCGAGCATAAAAAGTCATAGTCGAGAAATTAATTCTACAGATATGTGTAAGATTGATGACTAATTAAATGACTAACTTTCGGAAAATGCAGAGGCTGAACAATGTCGGTATAACGAACTCGTGCTGAAAGCACTTTCAACCGGGTTTAGGTAAAAATACCTGTCAGGTCATTTTTTATTGGAAACTTCCATCAATTTGCCTCAGAAATCATTCATGTGACGGAAGTACTGGCTTCGCATTTCCCAAAGTATTATTGTTTTTTTGCAAAGTATTAACTTTTCAAATATATAAACATATTTGATTTGATTTTATAGGAATCTAACTATAACTATTTTCCTGAAAACTTTATATAGCGGCACTTACTGAGTTCTAAGGAAAAAGCGGTCCAATCAGTTAATTCATTTTTCAACCAAGAATTGGTGGCCAATAAGAATTCATAACTTGAGCGCTTGTCGGGTTCGTATTGTTAGGCTTAACCCGCCAATCGACTAACCCGGACGTCATAGGTTCGATTCTCTCCTGAGGCACTGAATCTATGCCGTAAATAAATGTTTTCCGAGGATTAGTTTAGGATATGATATGACCTCGGTGGCTTGAACTTTAAAATAAAACCGGTCACTGCTAATTATGAACAATCGATTTTCCCCGTTACCCATCGCGGGAAAAATTTCAACTATTTGATATCGAAGTTTCGATATAATATAACCCACTTTTGGTGAACCACCGCCAAAACTTCAGATTCGCTTCTGGGAATTTTTGTTTCTCACGGAGCCACTGTTCTCAGAGACCAATAGTCATTTTGCGGAGCACCAGTTATGACAGTCCTTTAAGAGAAGGGTTTTCGCAAGGAAGGGATTAAGCGGCGCGTTCTCTCACATACGTGAACCGTCTGTCTCCGGTGGGAGAAAAATGCCGCACACACTCACTCACACACACTAAGCCCAGTTCCCAAATCAATCGAACGCCTTTTGTTTTCAAAGAAGCGCAAAAGGCGGAAAATATCACTCTCACTCGGGGGTGGGGAAGGGACGGAGAGAGAGAAAGAGACAGAGATTAGAAAAAAGGCTACGGAACCCCTCAAACCACTTACCACTAAGCTCTCGACGAGAGTCCATCCCGTAGCCCAATCCTTCCCACCCATCCCTCACAACAAGACACCCTCACAAATACCCGACCACACACACACACGAACACAGAGGAGGAACATCCAAGTAATTAATAGCTTTCGTTTCTACCGCCCTCGATTCTTTCACGACTCTCTGGAAACAGAAAGCGCATTTGATTAATAGAAAACCTTGAGGTCCGCGTGAGAAGCCACTCCAACTGTGGGAATGGAATTTTTCAAACCTTCCGTCTTTTTTTCCGCGATGATGGAGACCTCTACACGGATGCGGAAGGCAGCCGAGGTATTTCGGGAACGTTGGTCGGAAATAGAACGGGTTAAGGTGTCTCTTAATGACGCTGGCCGGAAGTAGGAGTCTATTACTGTATCAATTACCCTCTCTATTCAATCAAATATAACCATCAAGTTCGACGCATACAATTTGGCAAAGGAGAGAAGCACACACATTTGTCAAAAGTAGTAGACAGGTGTAAAGGGAAAAGCTGTTGGCAATGCATTTAACCATGAGCGATTTTTATACAATTAAATAACAGTTACACACACAAGGGTTATTACTTAAAAATAGTCATTATACTACAGTCGAGTCTCAATAAATCTTAGAAAATCTATCTGACGAGTCCTTAGAATGCGACAGCCTAAATCTCAGACTTCCGACGGTTATCTAGGATCGATTTTCCGATCAGGGGTTCAATTCTTTTCAATTCAGTTTCAGTTTAATAGTGTCGTACAACATCCTTTAAACTGCGGAGTCTTTAGCGTCTTCCATTAATAGCATAGTAATTTAAACATCCTGTATCCAACTATCCTTCCTTTTCCGAGTTTTCACCTAGCCCTAAATAACCTTTTGTCATGAATTGTGCAAATGACCACAGGAAACCGTACTACTTCCGAATACGATTAAAAATTAAATGTTTGCTTCTAGTATGCCAATTTATGTAACCATATTGTCCGGCATCATATTGTTTTTAAAAATAGTCTCCCAATTCCACAGATAATGAAATATTGTTACTATTACTTACAGTAACTTTCTTCGAGAAATTGACAGATTTTGACTCTTATCAGGTGTGTCGGGAAATATTTTTCTAGATTTAGATTTTTATTAATCTGAATTGAACAATACGATGGTTGAATTGGGATTTAGCAATGACTCACATACCATCACAGATTAAACACGAAAGAGTTATGCAACCATGTGCCTACTCTTGTAAACATCACAACATATATTTTTAACGAGAGTCCTGAGTACATAATTACAACCCATTTTCATGTTTAGGTTCTTCACCAGAATGACAGCATTCATTCCGGCTCGTCTTGTATTCCATTAATAGCTCCCACCGGTGGTCATGCTCAGTATCTTCATCAGAGGTTATGGAAGCCGTTTGACGCAACTTTGCGGCTCTCCTATCTGATAATTTTTATTCACAAAAAGTAATATCTGAAGAGAAAGTAGCAAGATGAAACATTGAGATATGAATCAGGGAACTGTGTCGAAGACGAGAACCGAATTATTATTAAGTAATCTACCGGTTAAGGTAGATTTTGGATGGACACAACTGCCAAATAAATATTTTGTTTCTCCTAACAAAACACAACCCAACATCCTACTCCGCAATAAGTCCCTCTTCAACTCTGTGTACCTCCTTCCTTCATTCCATCCAACATCCCTATCCTTTTACTGCCCCTTCCTCATTTGCCTAACATTCTCCTCTCCATTTAACTGCCTTCTTCTCTCCTTAACTGTATCTTCATCCATTTTTCCTGCCTCCTTAGGATTTCTCCCGACAATCCCTTTTTCTCGTCCACCATACCTAACACTTCCTCATTTGTTTTCTTTTCGGTCCATTTCACCTTCTCCGTCCTTCTCCACATTATAAAAGCCTCCAGTCTACGTCTATCTCCTGATTCAGTGTTTTCCGTGCCGCATATAAATATGCTCCATATCAAAGTTTTGACGAGTCTTTTCTTAATATCCTTACTCAACGTCCCCGTCATCAACTCCCTCCTCCTTGTGAAAGCCTCTTTGCATAGCTTAATTCTTCTCCTTACGTCCCTACTACTTTGACCATTTTGGTCCAAAACACTTCCGATATACGTAAACTGTTCCATCTGCTCTAGTTTTTGCCTTCTGATTTTATGTTAAGCTTAATAGTACCTATTATCCTCAAACCGAAACCGAATATTCAATTTAAATTTATCTACACATTCTTATTATTGGCTTGGCAATAATTGCCTTACCATTGAACTCTGCGTTACCCTTAGATTTTTCTAAATTTAAAATAAGTAGCTCCAATCTATTAAAACTATAGAAATTATTTCTCCCAAAAACTCTCGGGGTTTTTCGACCAACCTGTGTTCCTGGGCCACTTGCATTGAACTACTTGCAGAGTGTGGTGTAGAATTGACGAGTAGAGTGTACGTATATACACGTGTAATATATCATACATACGTCTGGAAAAATAATTGCAATGGGAAAATGAAAATCCGAGGCTGTCAGCTTAAGGCGATTGCATTCTGACATGGTCGCACCCTGAGTTATTCTCTAAATAGTATTGAGTTCGCACAAGGTTGTAAGTCAGCTTTCAGAAATGGCGGTTTTAACGAGCGGAGCGATTCTTCTCGATATTTGAGGGCTCGTTTAAGACAAGATCATTTCAAAAGACAATGGAAGTCAAAAATGTTCCCTCGATGACTTTCGTCGCCTTTTCACGCTGTCATGAGCAAGGTAAGGGAGAGAGCGAACCTGCTGACGCCTATAAGGTATAATGAACCAAGGTGCATCAAAATGAATAAGCTGCATCTATAAGTATAAAAAAAGAGGTGAACTAGAAAAAAGACCCCCAAGATTTCTTACCTTTGACGCTATTACTGACCGATCGCGGGCTCGCATCGAATTTTTTCCTTCTGACGTGTTCGCAATTTACTTTTAATAAATAGATTAGGGTTACTAGTTATTTCTCGGGCCTTTAAATCATATTCCGCATTATAAATTGAACTGAAATGGCCACGGATTAGTGCATTACAATTAACATTATAACACAAAAAGAATTTGTAAAAAAATTGATGATATGTAAATCAAACAAACTATCCTAATCCCTGATCCCATTGATTTTATATGGTCAACTGCTTTCTCTACAGGAAGATACATGTATTTTGGTCTAACTCCGCCTCCGCCGATTATGTAAAAATGCCAAGATATCGTTATCCAAAAGTTTTTTCAGGTTTGGCGGAAGGTAGTTTCATGAGCATTAGAGTTCCCAACAACTCAAGGTGATATCGGATTTTTCCGATCATAATGGGCTTCTTTCGCCGACAAACCCGTTTAGCATGCAAGCCGAAAATTCTCAACTTAAAACGCCCGACGGAGGTTCCCATGGTTTTCTTATGGAGATGTAAGCGGAACAATGATGAACATGGAAAACATCCCTTGAACAAGAGCATTTTTTGGAATGCCGGGATTTTCCCGTACCTCGCATTAAACGCTCAGTCATGAGGGATTTTTCCTCGAGACTTTCTTTGGGTACCCGTCACTTTTATGTGATTTGATGAGCCCCCGTCTGAGATTAAGCACTGACGTCCTAGAGTGTAGAGATGCCAATGTTTTCTCGAGGAGAGTGACCTTAATGATGAACATGTATTGAGCCCTTGTTCCTGCAGTCCTTGAATCTCCCTCATTAGGTATTTTAAAGCAATCCTCAGATAATTTAGGCTTATTCTAGTCATCAATTCACTCCTTCTTTTCTCTCCATAACTCATTGTATTCACACCTTCCACATATGATTCACACATTTCGTTCTAGGTCTTCTTCCGAGTAGAGATTTTTTTCCAACCGCAAAAGTGATGCTGCGAGGTCACTAATGTCGTAGCAAGTTATGAGAAATTAAACTGATGAACACTTTTTGGTCAAATTTTAATGGTACTTTTTCTGGTACTTTGATAACTGAGGTTACTTTTCATTTTCTAACATCTCTTGAAGATAAGTGCCACGGAATTCAGACTCAATTGCTGTAAATACATAATATTTTATAAAATGCAATTCACCAGATAAGGCGAGTTTACAAACGGAACAATATTCACAGGAATATCTGGATGTTTCCCTTAGCTGCACAGGGATTTCTTTGTTGCATCGGTGCATTCTTCACTTCTCTACCCGCAGGAGCGATCGCCACGAGTCAATCGTTTATTTAAAATGGAGCTATGGCCTTGGCTGATTTGAAAATTAAATTATTAATCCAATTTATGTTAAAAGTCGATGCCTTGGATCTGATCTAACAAAATCTGAAGTTCGTTTTCGACCTTCAGACTTTGTTATTTTGACGTTTTGGAATTGGTACACTTTCCTGCCGAAACGCCACCTACATTCGTATGTTCAATTAACCACTAAAAAAGAAATTGTTGAGAAAAAATGGGATATTTATTACAGGCACAATGAAAATAATTTATTTAACAGAAATTATAATAGCCTAGAAATAACCTCTGGGAGAGCTATTCACGATTTCGACTGTTCGAGGCATCCTTTTATCAAAACAAACCGTAAGTTAGACACATTTCAAAGCTTGATTATTTCAATATGCTTATAATATTTTATTGCATTTATAGCAGTTTTTGACAATGAAATGTATAAATCATTTAAACTGGATGTGAAAGAACTAAATGATTTTTTGTAAAAAAAAAGGAAATAGATTTGCATGTTTACTATTCTGGGACTGATGACTTCTAGCTCATCGGTAATTGTGGTTATTGAGCCGTATAATGGATGTTAATGTGTTAGAAGATTTTCTTGAAGTTCAAAGTTCTTCCAGGTTTAACTTAATTCAAATAAAAATTGTTCACAACACTGTAATAATAGCTAAAATGCATTCCAGAGCGATAATTGTAGGCCTACACAAATTTAAACACAATATGTACCAATTCACTAATAACTTCAATGCGTTGTTCAGGGCTCTTAGTACGACTTAAGCTGAGTAATATCAAAGACTAATGGGTTTCCATTGCTCTAGCGACTTTCAAATGAGCATCATTTGTTTCATTGCTGTCAGGTCGTGTATCACATGACATTTGGTACTTAGAGTCACCTAGGCATAACCGGCGCATGCGAATGGGGCAAGGATAGATAATGCATGCCACCTGTCTCGGCTTTCTTTCGGCGTAAGTGTGTAGCAGTAGTGTGGGAGGGAAGCGGGAACGTGCGAGGAAGGGTCAGCGGTCCGTAGACCCTTACTTCCGCTGAACAGAGGGAAGACTCTCCCCTCGGAGGAAACTTATCCAGAGAAAGTTATTTCGCATGAGAGGAAGGAAAGGAACTTACGTGTGATGGGCGATGGAGGAAGGGTCAGAAGAGGAGTGGGGGTAATTGGAGGGGGCGAGGACTAAGGGGAAAGAGGCAGAGTGATGGAAAAGGAGGGAAAATTCGGTTGACTGTAGAATGAAAAATGAGTTAGTGCTGGTGAAAAACCTTAGACGAACTTCAAATGAAGTCGAGGCAGTCGCATCTCGGAAACTATTCCACACCATGACATTCAGCCCATAAAAGTGACCTTTATTTATTTATACACACACACGCACGCGCACGAGGCATACTCGAAAAGGAAGGACCGCTTACTTATACATGCATTTAAATATTGGCGGATCAGAACAAAGTTATTCACATGCAGCACCATCTATTGATTGTTTTCAAAGTGACTGTATTAACCATTGTGATGCATTAGTCGTGAATGTAAATTATAAAGTCTGAGAAAATCGTTGCTCCCGCCAATTGCATAGTGCGTGCTGTGATTCGATTTTTGTGTGAAAAAGGATCATCAGCTGCCCAAATTCATTCCTGGAAGTCATGTCTAATTTATGGACCTACAGTAATGAGGGAAGGAAAGGTTAGAAAGTGGTATCGAGACTTCAAAAATGGCCACACAAATGTGTATGATGAAGGACGTAGTGACAGGCCCAGTATCAAGACCGATGAAATCGTTCAACAAGTGGACTAAGAACTGCGATCTGATAGACGATTGATGATAAGTGTCCTTGTTGATAAATTCCCTCTTATTGGACGCTCGTAAGTTGTATGGACATTAATTTATTACAAATAATATATGAAAATGGGGCGTAGTAGTCAAGAGAGTATACCACTTGGCTAATGGCCAGAGGGTTTGGGTTCATTTCCGGGTGATATATCTGGGCACTCTCAGTTTCACACAATCTGTGTGATTTTTTAGGTACCAGATCTTCCTGAAAATTCATTGGCGGTACAAGGAAATGAATTGACCACCCTACCCTGATGAGTGAATTTCACGGCGTTACGCTAAGTACCTGATGAGCTCTAACCTCACCTATCAAACAATCCTTCGGGTTGATAACTGTGAAATTAATCTTAAATATGCGATTTTTGTTTTCATAAGACATATTTCCGTTGTTCAACCTGCACTGATTTGATGTGGCATACGGGAGTATGGACAAAAAAGTGGCTGTCCACATCACATGAAAACAATATTTCAATAGGTACAATAATATAATAATCATTCTGACTTTTAATAATCAAACCACTTTACTTTTCCACATAAACTAAAGTTTATGTGGAAAAGTAAAGTAGTTTGATTATTAAAAGTCAATATGGAGATTTTCCACCAAGTTACGCCAGAAACTGTTTTATTTATAATAATCATTAATTGATAAAGTTTACACCCAGTGGCTGCTGTACACTTTTTCTTAAACCTCCTTAAATTGGATGGAAATGGCTCAAAAAACCTCCAGGCAGTTGGTTCCATTCAACAATAGTTCTGTTTAAAAAAGAGTATTTTTTCTTATTTGTCTTTTGCGCTCTTATTTTTATTTTCAAACTGCGGTCGTTTTTTCCCTTAATGTTTGGTTTTTCTATTTCTTTACATAAATCTTCCGACACTCTCTGTTATTTTGTACCTTCTTAGTACATACGTATCTTGCTGCTTTTCTTTGAACTTTTTCTATCTTTTTAATATGTCCCACCTCATATGCATCCTATACTATGGACGAGTGTTCTAGGATAGGGCTAACCAGTACCTTATATGCTTTTTCTTTTGTGGCTTCGCTACTTCCTTTTAAATTTCTCATTACCCAATGAAGTACTTTAAATACCTCCCGTGTCACATTATCTACTTGGACTCCCCTACCAAGATCCCTAGTTAAGTAAATCCCTTAATATTTGCAATGATGCTGTATGGGATTCTTTCTCCAAAGAAAATATCCTTTTGTGCATTCATTTTATTTGAAAAAATTATATGGTCACTCTTACTAACATCAATGCCCATATTATTATATGTAACCAAGTCACCAAGGCGATCTACGTCATTTTGCAGTATTACGCGGTCATTTACATGCTCTACCCGTCTGTATATAATGCAACCATCAGCAAAGAGTCTTATTTGGGAATGGAAATTGTTTGGTAGATCGTTTACGTAAATTAGGATGAGTAATGGCCCTAGAACATTGCCTTGTGGAACTCCTGCAATAACTTTCGTCTCTTTGGAAATGCATATCCTATTTTTACTGTTTGAATTCTGCCCGTAAGAAAATTTTTTATCCATTCCTTTACCCTCAAATCCAATGGTAACGACTCCAACTTCAACGATATCCTATCATGAGGCACTTGGTCGAAAGCTGCCGAAAAATCAACGATTACTGCATCAACATCCTTTCATTCATCTATTGCGTCGCCGATATTTTGGCTTAATCCCAAAAACAAGAATTAGATCATTAAGGCGAAGGAGGGATGATGGAAAAAGGTTTGGATTCATAAAATGACAGTGATGTGCAAGGGAGTAATACTAGGCCGCCCGTTATTGACAGTACTTGATAACAACCAGAAAAGCTATTTTAAGAGCCATCGGAAGGGCTTTATTTGAAAATGAGGTTGAGTACTGACACATCCATTAGATTTGCAGACAATTATATCTCCATTTAACCTCTAGGACAAGGAATCGCAGTATCTGTGAGCTCATTACAAGTGGTTTGAAGTTTGGAATAACAATAAGTAATAGGAAAGCGGAAATAATGAGATTCTTAAAAACTCCAACATGAAAGAGGTTTTATCTATGTATATAAAAAACCGGTTCTAATAGTTCAAACATGTTGATAGAACTTATGAGGAAGATGTGCGTATTAGTATTTGGTGAAGAATTGCGACAGTGAAGGAACCAACATGCGGAGGGAATCCACGAACCAAAGACCGCTATTAAAAACGTTCAGATATCAACAGTATATACTTTAAATACGGTTGACATTGTACGATTACCAAAAAATTGCTGTCGTTTGGTGCTGTGTTCGAGGAACAGTGGTCAGCGGAGATCAGGTTATTTTCAGATTTGAGAGCAAAGAAAAACGACAAACGTTGGGCAGAGAGGTAGACAAGAAGGTCACGAACACAGGAGTAGATGGGGTAAACTAATATGCTATTTGTACGACTCGAACAGGATTTGAAAACCTAAAGCTTTGAAAAATGAAATAAGGCAGAGCAAACCAAGGTGGGACTAGAAAGAACTAAGGAATCCACAAAAATGCGCGATAGTTTCAGGGACCGACCGTATGTCTTTAATAGTTGACCTTCTACTAGTAGTTGGCCTAGTTCTATTCAATAGATTATCAAGAATCTACATCTTAACTTGCAAGCCATCAACATGATGTGTGGTATGGAGAGCAGTAAACGAAGAGTTGCGATCAAGCTCATAAAAGACTGGCGCTTACAAAACTCTTGCCATATTATGCAATGAAAAATTACGCGTCAAATTCGTTGAGAAACTACAATAACCAATTGGGTTATCAAGAGGTGGTTTGACACCCAGAATCGAAAAGTCAGACTTGCCTCCATTTCCATTCAAGTACCGCTAGGCACTTCCACGGCCCAAGCAAACTTTTGTCATATTGTGAACTGTCAAATGCATACCATCCCCGCTCTGAATATATATTGACACGAAAATCTGATGCCATATACAGTCACACCCTTTTTATGGTCGTCTTGGTTGGCTAAAATTCTTCAACTTCATTGAAAGAGACGATTAAAAATATTTTTAATAAATACAAGCTTGAAATTATTTAAATAATTTTTTCAAAACAATCTTTTATATTCTGTTATTTGCATACGTCTGTGCGAATTATATACTAACATAACCATTATTTCCGAATGAATAACTACTCATAGTCTAAATAATTACTCATAGTCTTTTACAGTTCAATACAGATTTTCCTAATAGAATATACTTGCAATGAAACAATAAAAAATAAATGACAAATTTTTTCAACTTTAGAATATTTTTTTCTAAATCGTGTATAAGAGAAAATATGTTTGTTAAAGGGCAGTTTCTATTAATTAATTTAAAATATTTGTTAAAAAGTTGTTATAACCATAAGTTGTACTCTAAATTTCATATAATTAAGCTGTTTGAAGTTCAAAATATATTGTACTCTTTCAAACAAAATTAAATATCCAAAATACTATCGGAATCCTGCCTTTCACATTTCAAATACTTCATCTATACCTATGTGAGGGCAGTTATATAGTTATTAAATGAGCTGATAAGGTCGCTAACACACGTCCAGTATAAGTAGCCAACGAGTCCAAGACAATACAGGATGATTATAGCTGTATTATCTATGAGGGTGAAATGTTATCCGAAAAACCGCATGACCCACAGCAACTCACATGATATCATCACATTAACATTTTCGTGGAAGAGCTTGAGAAAATTATGCAAAATGTGTCCTCGAATCGCATTGGCAAACTAATATTTAAAAATCGGGCAAACGATGCTGAATATTCTTTCAACAAATTTCATTCATCTACTTGCAAAAAACTTGCAGTTTCGGATGCGTGAATGAATAAATTAGGGCGGGTAACATGCACGTTGCTTTCTGAATTGTCATTAAATGAAAACCGAATGCTTCGACAATCCTGAGAGGCACATTCAAACCTGCAAGTCAGCAAGTCCTGCTCTCTCTTTCCCCAGCGAAGGTGAATCCGAACAAGAGGAGTTTTTCTGGCCGAAAGGGGAGCGCGTGTTGCCCATGAGAAGAGAGGCGGCCTCAAGGGGCTAAGTGAACAAATGGGGTGGGCAAGCTGACTGCAGTTTCGTTTTCCTTCCGGAACCAAGGGAGGATTTTAAAATGCTTGAAGAGATGCGCATAATGCCTACCTCCTCTCACCATAATAGGCAATTAAGTAAAAAATTGAATCAAAACTCCCACAGGGGGTTTCCCTTTTTCCGCAGTGCAAGGAAAATAAATAGGAAAGAATACTCCCCCTCTCTTCACCTCCGCAGGATAGCTCTATCGGACAATTTATAAACTAGACCCATTAACGTTTTCGCTTTCTTTTAGAAATCGAAGGCCGTCTGGGGTGGAAAATTCGGTGCTAAACAGGCTATGTCACGCATAAAGAAACTAAAGACAATAAGTTACCACAAAACAAAAATTATTCATACTTTTATCATATTACTCAAATTTTCATCAACGATCTGAAAACAAGCTAGATCTCATCAAACAGCCCGTAATCGATGTTTATCTTTCGTGCATATGGTAAATATAAAATTGAATCTGCTAGAAAGATACAAATTGTAATGAGTCATTCCTCGCCACTTCAGACTCGAGTTGCCCTAAAAATCTCGGATTAAAGTGGCAAGACAACGTACGAGGTGTGCGCTAGAACAATAGGCAAGCTACAGTGTAAGTTTCAAATGTTCATTAGTGCGCTTCTCGAGAGGATATGACCCAAATCGGAATGAAATTATATACTTCTCAGATGGATCGACTGTTCAGCACACAAATAGGTACAATCTCCTAAACCTTTTACACCATTAGGGGGATTAAAATGTTGCGGGTGAATGGCACTAATTCGCTCCCTCCCACGGCTCGGGTACCAGATTAGGAGGCAATCGGAGTCGGTTAGTCGCGCGTGTTAGTCTGCAACTATGGCAACTACCACCCTAATGCAGATACCACCTCTTCAGCTGTATAACTAGGCTGAGGAAAATAATAAGAGAATAATCTTCGCTTATGTGTCCAATGAAGAAGTGTAAAAGAAGGAAACAATTACACAGGCCTACAAAAAAAAATTTTTTTTTGGTGCCGGGAATCTTTGTGTTGATTTTAACTATATTTGTAGAGCTGAATCCAAATATGAAATCCGTTTTTATTTAACAGCTCTACTTTTTTAGATATGGCACATCTTACGATTAGTTGTTTTAATATTTGATATATTCCGGAAAATAATTTTCAAAGTTAAATAAATCTATAAGTATACATGGGAATATATGGTAAAAGAAAATAGGAAAAATATTACAGACTTTGTGAAACGTGCATACTTGGGATACTTTGGTGTTAAGCTTGGTGACCAAGATAAAACATGGGCACCGCATTTTGTGTGTAAAACATGTGCTGAACATCTGCGGCAATGGACAACAGGACAAAGGAAAAGTCTAAAATTTGGTGTGCCAATGGTGTGGAGAGAACCTGTGAACCATATTGACGACTGTTATTTTTGCATAGTAAATTTTTCGGGAATTAATCGAAAAAATCGCCACAAGTGGACATATCCAGATTTGCCTTCAGCTAGACGCCCGGTACCCCATTCAGAAGAAATACCGATCCCAATATTTCAGACGTTACCAGATATATCTAAGGAAGAATTGGAGTTATTTGAAAACATTTCTCATTCTATTGACGATAGTGGCAGTGACTACGAGGGGGTATCAACAATTCCTCAACTATTTAATCAAGATGAACTAAGCGACCTTGCTAGAGAACTGAACTTATCGAAGGAAGCATCCGAACTACTAGCATCAAGACTGCATGAAAAGAATTTACTGCAACCCGGTAAAAAATAAGTTTTTATCGCACAAGGGAAAAGGATATGCTACCCTTCTTTACTCAAGAAGACAATCTTACATTTTGTTTAGACGTTAAGGGTCTTTTGGAAAAAATGGGACTACTATCACAATATGATGCTAGTGATTGGCGTTTGTTTATTGATAGCTCCAAGCGTAGTTTAAAATGTGTACTTCTTCCCAATGGTAACAGGTATGGCGCAATACCAATCGCTCATTCAACTAAAATGAAAGAAGAATACGATACAATAGCATTGGTCTTATAGAAGATAAAATACCAGGAACATCGCTGGGTGATTTGTGTAGATTTAAAAATGGTGAACTTTCTTCTTGGGCAGCAAAGTGGCTACACAAAATATCCTTGTTTCTTGTGCCTCTGGGATAGCAGGGACAGACAAAACCACTGGATTAAGAAGGAGTGGCCTAAGAGAGAAAACTTGGTTGTTGGGAAAGAAAACATCATAGCTGAATCTTTAGTCGAAAGAGAGAAAATCATCTTACCGCCTCTACATATTAAACTAGGCCTAATGAAGCAATTTGTAAAGGCTCTTGACAAGGATGGACCATGCTTCGGCTACTTAAGACTAAAGATGCCCCATATAAGTATTGAAAAACATAAAGCTGGTATTTTCGAGGGGCCACAAATCAGACAACTTACAAAGGATCCTGCTTTTGTCGAGTCAATGAATGAGATTGAAAAAATTAGTTGGATGTCATTTGTTGAGGTCATAAAAAATTTTCTAGGAAATCACAAAAGTGAAAATTATATTGAGCTGGTAAACATTATGCTCAGTAACTTCAAATCACTTGGATGTAATATGAGCACAAAAGTTCACTACCTACACAACCACTTAGACAATTTTCTTGGAAATTTAGGAGACACAAGTGAAGAACAAGGTGAAAGATTTCACCAGGATATAAAAACAATGGAAGCTCGCTACCAAGGAAGATGGGATAACCATATGATGGCAGATTACTGCTGGTGTTTAAAACGAGACTGTTTGAACAAAGTGCACTCAAGAAAATCGCGCAAAAGAAGCTTCCGATGTGTTGAGTGATGTTTTTATGTATTTTTTTCTTTTCAATTTGTTTTATTACAGTAAAAAATTTTAGTATTTGTGTTCAATTGTATTGTAAAATTCTGTTGTGTTTGTGGGTGATTTAACAGCCCTAGAAATAAATCAAGTCTTTATATTTAGTGGGTTTTATTATTAATATAATATTCCCACATCATCATGTAGAAGATTTTTTTAAGTAAGTAACAACATATCTATATCTTGAAAACTATAGCTGATAGGAAAAACTAGTGTCATAATTGGATTCAGCACCCCAATTGTTCTTTAAATCATCATTAAAAGCTCCGGCAACAAAACCACTGTTGGCCTGTGTTATCGAAAGAAGGTTACGAGATGTTCCAGCAATCGGAGGAATCCGATCGTACTGTTCAGCCATTCCAACACACGAAGGATGCCACGTTTAAAAGCATATAGAAGTATACTCAAAACTCAATGCAAGAAAGGAACCTACAAATTAGAAGGATTTCAAACGAGGCAAATCGATAACCATGATGATGGTAATTGAGGCAATAAATAAGAAAACTTTACCAATAGATAAAAATGTCCTCGGCGATATTTCAGTGCAAGACAAAGAGGCAGAAAGGGAAAACAGTGGCTTCCAGGAAGTGATCGGGAGTGACTTTAAAATTTAAAATTACGAAATTTAACGTTTTCTAATTTTTCATTTAAAGTCACATACTGGAGAAGTGACTCTAACATGTGAATCCATGGAGCAGATTCACGGTTATTTAATGATAAACATAATTTTTCATAACTTTTTGAAATGTGCATTCCCCGTCTCTACATGTTTGCAGTTTTATGAGTTCAGCCGCTTCTTCAACTACTACATTCTTACACTGTACTCAGAATAGGAACGAAGAACTTAAGCAGTGCCCAAACACACTTCAAAAGTTTAACCGTTTGAAAAATTTACATTATAATATCAAAACAATTTATCCTGAAATCTGTATATGTATACAGATTTCAGGGTAAATGACGTTTCGTGGAGACCTCAAGTGGTTAGAACAACAAGAAAAACAAAAGCCACTCACTTCTCATACACTGATGAAGGTGACTGGGATCACCGGCCAGTCGAAAGATGGGTCAAGTCCCGGTCAAGGTAATTTTTGCACTTTTGAGTTCCTCGATTCCGCCTTCCCTACCTCTCCTTGGTTCGTCTTTTATGTGTGTTCCTATCTCTCTTCCTAATATCTATATCCATGTGAATACTTGTTTTCCATTTGACGAGTTTTTCTTGTTTGAATGTGTGTGTATATACACAAACAAGCACATTCCCCAAACTCCCTCCTCTTTGAGAAAGCCTCCTTGCCTAGCGCAATTCTTCTCCTTGCGTCCCTACTACTTTGACCGTTTGGTCCACAACACTTCCGAGATACGTACTCTGTTCTACCTGCTCTACTTTTTCCCCTTCTATTTAAATGTTTAGCTTAGCCTTTTTCTTTCTGGAAAAGCGCATAACCTTTGTTTTATTAATATTGATTATCATCCCATATCTATCGCACTGAACCTCCAATTCACTCAGCAATGCTTGCAACCCCTTGGCTGACTGCGCAACTAATGCTTGGTCATCAGCAAACATAACCGATTTTACGAATTCCCCTCCGACTTTCATTCCTACCTCCAGTTCTTTCCATGCTTCTTTAATCATCTCCTCCACATATACGTTGAACAGCACCGGTGATAGTGGGATACCCTGATTTACACTTCTTCCTGATACTGCCCATCCGGACTCTCCGTTCCTCACTCGCATCTGAGCAGTCTGAGACATGTACAGGTTGCGGATCAGTCTCTTGTCCCTCCAATCCATTCCTATTTTCTGCAATACACACATTAGTTTTTCCCAATTCACTCTATCAAACGCTTTTTCGAAATCTACGAAACAGGCAAACACGTCCTGATTGTATTCTATATTCCTCTCGAGTAGTGACCTCATTACTGCTATGGCATCACGCGTACCTCTCTCCTTCCTAAACCCAAACTGATCATCCCATAAGTAATTATTTGCCTTACTCTCTATTCTTTTGTTGATGATCCTGAGAATAACTTTATTTGTTGCCAGGACTCAATTTCTCTTTACTGTCCATCATAAAAATCTTGGTAATAATAATTGAGGTGGTTTCCCGTTGTCTTCCTCAATAGTGTTGTTAGCGTGACACCATCACTTAATGGCCGCACCACTGGGGTCAGACGCCTTAGCAGCCGCCTCACCGAGGAACAGAGGCTGCGTGGACTACCTTTCGTCTGGTTCCTAGCCTTTGACCTATCCAGTTATTATTACTCCCGCCATCTAGGGGTGTGTTTATGTGTTTTCCTATCCCCTTTCCTTATATCTATTTCTATGTGTGAATGAATATTTATTCGCCGTATGACGGGATGTATATATATATATATATATATATATATATATATATATATATATATATATATATATATATATATATATATATATATATATATATATATATATATATATATATATACATATATATATATATAAACCATAAACACAGTAATCAATCCGAAGGTCGGTTTAGTAGGTGATGGTAGAGCTCACCCATGTATCAAGCCCGACGGCGTGTGAATATTCACACATCAGGGTAGGGGGGCCAGTTCCTTTCCCTGTGCCGGTTATGGTTTCCCAGGAAGATCTGGTACCCGAAAAATCAATAAGCTTGGGTGGAGCTGCAGGTGCCCAAAGTGCCTTGCCCGGGAATCGAACCCGGGACCCTCCGCGACCCATATATAAATATAAATTAAATATAATAGAATTGACCGCTCTCCCCTACGATTTGGGTTAGAGCATCCTGGCACAAGAAGGAAGAAGTGCCTTAAATTTTTGATTAGTTCGAAAGATCTTTTCTTTTTGCTCCCATTTACATGCTCTTCTTAACTCGATCCTCTTCCCGCCTTTTCGATTATTTTTCATTTCACACGTTTTCCCGACGACCTCCTTCAGGATTTTCCCTTAGTTCGCAGGCACCATTGAAATCCTACTGTTCAATCGATCCAATCATAACTGCTGCATCACAGAAAATAAATAGCAAGAGACCGAGAACTCGGTTTACATCCTGTCAAAAAATGTGCACACGGGCAATGCAGGAGGATGAGGAAAACATTTCGACAATTTCAGAAGGAAACAGAAACGATGGGAGAGGGTAAAAGATGGCGCCCTGTATCAGATTCTCACTGTCGAGGGCCAAAGATTCTTAAACGATTACCATTGAGGAAAGAAGACAAAAGAAGATGACCTTTTTTCATTGCTCAACAGGCGTAATCACCGCAGTCACTCCACCACGAGCCAAAGGTATCGCACGGAGTTGAAGCAACACGCTCAGCGGGGCACGAGCAAAATAGGACGAGCGTAGGACAGGGCAGAGAGCGGCTTGGCCCTCTTTCGTCCGATATGCGAAACTACTAATGGCTCTACGTTCGCTCAACATTGAGCAACCATTTAATGTCGATTGACCCCACCCCTCGCCCTATCCGCCCGGATCGAAATGGACGTGGCAATTACGATAAAAAGAATGAAAGGAAGGTTCTTCTTCTGAGACATTGCCCCCTCCATTCCCAGCCGATGGAGAAGGAGGTTTGTGGTGGGATGTTTCGTACGGGGAGAAAATAACAATGATTTCGTTCGTCTTCTCGTGACACGCAACCCTTGGGTGCCTTCCTGATTCATCCCGGAGAGATTGGTTGAAGTCGTACAGCAATATTGAAGTCTTTTACACCACTGGAGATATCTCAGGCACGAAGGGTTTATTTGCCGCAATGAGACGAAAAATAAAAGTTGCGCATTTACTTACTTCTTCAACGAAGCCAGCAAAAATCCGGCTTTCACTAGCCTGCGTCCTCCAATATTTGAAAATAAGATCCTTATTTTTTCAGTTAGCCAATACAGCTTAAAGGCAAAAGCTCCCGGGAATTGTGTCACTAGCCTTAAGCGTGGGAGTGTTGATTGAAAATGATGGGGGTAAACTTTGTTTGCTTAAGGTAACAGAAGACTTCGTGCTTGTAATTTGCAAGCAAAGTTTACATTTTATGGCTAAGGCTATATTAAACTAAAAGGTTATTTTAAACTCCTTGAAGAAGTTTCACTAATACATTAATCTTGAACCCAAGTTATTACACTATACAGTTATACGCCATTTGCAGTCCATGGGCATGCCATAACACTTTATTTAAATTTTAAAGAGTTCCATTAAATATACACACGATTATCTCAAAATTAATTCTCTGAGATGCCGTAATAAATTGTGTTTTCGCATCAGGCGAAGCGTTTCTGGATCGAAATATTAACTTTTTCAACGGCATTCAAATTGTCTTTGTAATAAAATGTTCGTATCATATTCATAAAAATTTAGCTTCAGTAACTATATGTGTTTCAGGAGACCCACAATATCCCGATATGAAAAATTTTAGTTTCCGTAGGAGCCTTAACCAATTATCCAAAATTCCTGGACCCCTCTCATATTTGAAAGGGCAACGCAGGCATTATTCTACCGGTATGTCATCTTACCTACGTTACCTATACTACATTCAATTCTCCAAATTCATAAGGTTGTGAGACACGGGGTTTACCAATTAAAGATTTTCTCTATCCCGAGTACAATAGCAGTAGTACATGGGCACGTACAGTGATAAACGCAACAGTGATACAGCTTTATCCAGTCAACTAAAATCCCAAAAAATTAATGAAGATTAAAACATAAAAAAGTCTGAAATCTACTTAAGCAGCCAGTTATTTCAATTAATTTCACTTCTGTGTTTTTCATATTGGGATGTTTTTTAAGCGAGTTAGAACAACGAACTCAACAAGCCTTTTGCCATTAAGATAACTCTTGAGGTTATGTGTCACTTTAATGATTAGGTTTTAAACATACAATTTACCGTACTTTTTGAAAACTTCTATTATGATCAACCATAGTTGTAGATTATCAAAGGTGAGAATACTTGTATTCTACGAATAAAAATTAGACATTAAACGGGGATATCTTAAGTCTAGCCTTTTCTTACTAACCCAATCTCTTCAGTTTCAAGTTTATTTGGCGTAGAAAAATTTCTGCCCGTCCAAATTAATGTAACACTGCACGACATAAATGGAGACGCGGAGCGAAGGAGGAAAGTACAGAATAAATGCTTTTAGACTGAAGTACGAGTACTTGTGACATCGGGTGAATTTGGAGAAAATACTGAAACTTCAGACCCGATTTCCCATGGGATTTTCCCACACATACCCAAATTTCAGATTTCCGAAATGCCAACTGCTTATTACAAAATTTCACGGGCACCTTGGAAGAAAACTGCGGAAATCACGCAGACGTTGGCACGAGAGAGGCTTGAAAATTTCAAACTCAACCATAAACGACCTACAAACATCCTATCGGTGACTTTCAGTGTACCATACGAACGTAGATAAGTTTGGAATACAATTTATTGTGAGTTGCGAGGAGGTGAATCAGATCGTGTCTTGCCAGTGGAAGAACCACCCCCGAACAGCACCTTAGGTGTCCATAAAATCATCTTCGAAATCCCATCAGAAGAAATGACAACCATTCAGTCTGGATCAGACGGCAGCGAGTACATTTTATAAAAATCAACTGATGCCTAAATTGGCATGAAACTGATGAATGTTTGCCATAAGTCGGGTGTGAACCAATACAGTTTCTTAAGACAGAACTGTAAAAACTCGACTATGGAAATAAGCAAAATGGATTTTGGGTCCATATACCCCAAATGAGGATTTCCCTCAGCAACAAAGGAAAAGCTCTCAGTGAACCATATCAGATTCAGAAAAGACACAATGAATATATTAGCCAATGAAATGACATTGTGCAATCGATTATATAAGCAACATGTATATTAATCACTTGTGTTTTACAAGAATTCTCATACCATATATCCATATTAAGACAAAAAAGACCTACTGCTAAGTTGACACGAAAACTACGATTGATTTAAGATATTGTATGATAGTTATTTGTGCATTTTAATTTCATACGACAAAATCATAATGAAAAGTTCATTTCAATCAAAACGCACGCATACTCCAAATACCATTTATAAATGCTATGTCATTTAAGGGAACGACATCACATAAGCTTTAAATGTGGGTGCGAGACAAAATTTCGCAGTCTACAAAATGAAATACAAGGAAATGTTCAGTCATTATTACTTTCGATGTCTCCATTTACCATTAACAAAACTTATTCATACATTGTTCTCTTTCTGAATGACATTTCCCTGAAAAAATTAAGAGCTTATTGTACTCATATTTCGTGAAAAAGACATGTTTTAACCACTTAGATCTTGCTGTACCCATTGGTCCCGTACCAATTCTGTAGATACCTACAGGACTACAAGTACATATTCGTAACTCGCGCTCGATCTCTAGTCTTCCCATTGGCCTATAGAGATGATAGGATTTTGGGTCAGCTACAACCTTCGTTGATCACCCTTGAGAACGCGTTGAGTGGAGTTATTACATACCTATCGGAGTCCGGTAAAATCAAAAGAGTATCGGTGACACCACAGTGCCTCAGAAAGTTCCCAGAATATCGCAAGACAAGAACCCAGTAACCAGACCCTCGAATCAGAGTAGTGCCTAATACTTTAACCTGCTGTAAGTTCCACGTAGTACGCATAAAAGTAGTTATTTTTATTTAATTCCTCTTAAAAATTCATTTTACCAGCAGTTTTCCGTTATATTTTAGGTTAAAAGTTAAATTTAAATCGCTTAAATAAAACTCTTAACTTTTAAAACAATAAAAGAAATAACTCAATGAAAAAATAATTTATCATGACCTATTGTCCCTAGGAAACTCACGAAATTGCCCAATGGACCGACACACCTTAATTACTTAAAATATGAGTACTTTATATCTGAGCTGAGATATGATTCGATCTAACAGAATAATTATTAATTAATGAGTTCCAAAATAAACTAAAAATCACTGCTGAGCAATGACTTCGTAAATATTCCTCAAGAATAAGGTAAGTACTCCATAAAACTACATCAGGATTATTCCATCGCCAACAATTCAGTGTTAAGTTTTGACGATTACCAACAAAACTGAACGCAAGCGAATGAGATGAATTAAACTTACCGATAAGCATTCCATTGTTCCAATGGAATAGGTCACCCAAACGAGGATGGTCATTCCTACTTTGTCGTTTCGAGAGCAGCTGATTACTTCATAACAAGAAATCCATATTTTCCATTATTCAGACGAATTTCACTTAACCAACGCCTACAATTAATCTTGAATTTTGTGAAACCTTAAGGCACAGAAATAATTTTCCGACAGTATTATCAATATTACAAATTTCCCTATCCCAATAACACCAAACCCGCTTCATCTACTGGATCTCCCAAGAAACAGTTGATTGGCCGCTTCAGATGCTCTTTTATTTCGTTCATTAACAAGACTACTGCGCTCCGCCACATTTGCTCTCTAGTTTCACGCAATGCTATAGCCACGTTACCAGTTGATACAACGATACACAAAATATCCTTTTCTGGATTTAGTTCCAGGGGAGGAGATACCTTTAGTCAGATATCTTAATTTCAACGAGGCCAATCTCTCGGGTGTTTACTTCTGAGGAATATTGCCAACGAGCGGGCAACATTCCTCGTAAGTATCTGTTGATTGACTCGTTATGGTCTGATTTATGGATATTATTTGGGATTTTAATTATTTACATACGTGGATGAAGCTACTACTTTCCTTCAAAATCTAGCGAGCATTTTGAAGTAAATCAATGCCAAATGCACACTAATCCCTTATAATAGGCCCTAATAACACAGTTTCTACGTGTGGAGTAAACATTTTTGCTCATCGTTTATGCGATGGAAATATTCCTTGCATAAAATTCATGATTTACCTAGTTTTAAAGAATTATAAATGTTTCGCTAAACATGATTCCTAACGACCAAAAACATGTACTCTTAAGAGTTGACCCAACGTTAGAAGTCGAAGACTACAAATCTTATAATGTGCAAGAAGATGGAAGAAATTTCAAGCCTTCCCCGCTGCTGTCCCGTCAGTTTGTTGAGAGATGCCGGAAAAAGTGAAAAACAAGTGAACTCGACTATGAAGGTTTCACATTTGCATAAGAAACATTGGCCAGATGTCGAAAGGGTAAAGCAGCTACACACTAACTCAAATTTCGCAGGTTCCAATTTCGTCTTCTTCGCGAATTCAGTGTAAAATTCAGCAGGTCGAGCTCTAGGAACCAAAATGGCAAGCGAAGGCCTATTGCGGTCCGAAGAAATGGAGCAAGCGAGTCGGGAAATAGAAACGCAGTTGATTTAAAGGTTCCTTATCTTTCTCAGCGAAGTTTATTATTATGGCACACTCCAAAAATGACTTACAAATGCAATACAACATGGCGTTTATAGGGTATTGACATTAATATTCACACTAAACCCAAAGTATTGTAGTACCAAAACATGATTCATCGTTTTCACCAAAATCTGCTTCCTTTTTGCGTGAGCCTTCAACAAATTCTGGTCATTCCCCCACATCCACCAGTAGGGGCACCCACCTATGCATCCCGTTTCTGTAACCTGGATTTTAAATAATAGTTGATGTATTTTAAGTCGTAGTTGCCGATGAAAAAAGTTCTATCTTACATTAATTACCCATTCTGTGTCCTTCCAGGTTGCTTGCGCTTAAGCCAAATTAAACCTCAAATTAACCCGTCTTACTCCATTACATTCTTCATGTCTACTTTCCATCTCATGTCTAGCAGTCTCAATTTCAAGATTGCTTGCCCCTTCTATTACACGTCTACTAAACCTTCCAGCACAGTGCACATCATCCGAGAATCTTCAGAGGCAACTTTTTCTTCTTCAAATTTCTCTCAATGTTATCCTTTCCCCAATCGTATTAGGTATTTTCTTTCCATGCTTCCACTTCATTTTCATTCTTCTTCGTCGCTCCCATTTTCCCAGGTAGTCATCAAATATTGTAATTCATCTCCATGTACTTTCCCCAATACACATTTTCGATTGTACTATTTTTAAAATAGTTTGTATTTTTTGTACTATATTGATGATTAATTTATTTCTTGTAGATCTTGAAATTCATACACCTCTCACAATGATTATGTACTCAGCTAGGGAATTACTTTCACTGAATTATGAAGGTTTCAAGTTTAGCCATCCTCTTGATTGGCTATCTACTTTTATTCCTACCTCCAGCGCTTTCCATACCTCCCTGATCATTTATTCCATGAATATTTTGAAAGAGGAAGGTGACAATGGAGCTGTCTTACTTCCCTGCCCATCACTTCAATTACTGACTGTTATCATATCCACTGCCTGAACCCGCAATTCCAGGATATTCGAGATTTAAAATTCCGATCCCAGAAAGAAATGTTCTTGGAAATGCCAGTCTTTGAATCCCAGGTATTGTGTTCACGGATGAGCAATTATACTATATGGAGAATGAATTTCCCAAAAAGATTGGGCTCCCATCAGTTTGAGTGAAGGAGCCCGGATGTGTCACGCAGCATCGAACCCGGGCCCTACGACTGGTATCCGAGCACACTACCTACTGAACTGATCCATCCCCTTGATACACGGAGCTGACAATATTGTATCAGCTGTATGATATATGGCAATACACCTATTAATCACAAAAAAATTACCCGAGAACTTCACTGAGTGGTTGGCTACGACGGTTTAGGAGGCATTTTTAGCAAATCAATGTTCACGGAAACCCTGAGGAAGAAAGACGAGTGCTCCTTGTACCATAGACAAATGAAAATTCCAAATCATTCATTTTCCATCAAAATTATAAAACGTGAAAAATTCAGACAAACAACTGGTCTGCTTATTCAGACAACTAACTGGTCGATTAAATCTGTTAAAAATACCCACCCTTTAGCTTGAATATACCGGAATTCAAGAGCAACTCATCAACTTAAGCAGCAACGTATTCTTAAATAAGTTAGCAACAACAAATGATTACGCAACTGTTTACAATTCGACAGAGGAGTGCAAAATTAATGTCTTTCAGGTATCAGTGGTGACTGCGAGTTAACAAACAAAAATCACAACAAATGAAAATTACGGAAAAAAACCAGAGCCATTCTTTTAAGTTGAACTCATTTATATGAATAACACTGCTATTAAAGACCTTAGTAATAGAAACAAATGGGAAAATAAAATTATATTTGGTTTCCCATTGAATTTATTCAAAGCTCCTCACAAATCAATACGAACTAAATTTCGGAGAAAATCTGCAAACTATTTAATTGGTTCATATTTAAAAGGCAGCATCTAACACTGGGTTTGTTATGTACCATGTGGATCCTTTGGTAAACAAGATTATAGGAGAAAATGTTCCATGGGCTTACGTTACCAATGCCCAGACTTCACCCTGAAATTCTGAGCAGTCCCAAATTTTACCAAATCCAGACTACACCTAGCCCAGGAGACTGAATTTGCAAGGATCAAAGGGTTGCAACAGACAATGAATTAATACAAGCTAATTTTTTAACTAAGGACACAATTCAGAATAACATAATGATACCAGGCACACTTTCCAGTTTATTTCCTTTGACAAATGTTATCGAGGCATTTTCACAATGTAAATGAGGAATTTCACATGGCAAATTAATGCTTGCTATTAACAATTTCTAACCACAACCCTGAAAAAAATAATCTTGAATGAAAAATTTCTTCATTGTAAAATCTCTGAACCAAGTGGTGTTCTTTCAATAACCTATTCAATAGCGAGATTTGTAATCACACAAATAATTTAATTAGAGAATCTAATAATGACTCTCATCTTATGGAAGAAATTCAAATTCATTTCCATTCCTTTCAATTTTCATTTGAATGACAAATGGTAACTGAAGTATTCTCAAATGATAATTGGCCCCAAGAGAGGATTTTTCATTATTGACTCTCAATGGAGGAAGAGCCAATTTCAAAAACTGTCAAGCTCAGTACATGAAAATAAAATAAAAACCTCCCACCAATACATCAATTTTCATACAATTGAAAAAAACACTAGCAAAAATGTACATTACCTAAAACTTAGGAAATTTCTAATTTTTGCAGGTACATATATATTTATTCATGGGTTTTCAAGTTTAACAAAATGACAAAAAAATATTGTCCACTTGTATAATACACAGCAAAGAAAATATATGGCAATAAATACATGCATTTATGACAATGTGTAGACATTCACCTGCAAGAGCATTCAACATCAACAGCACTATCAGGTATAGGCAAATAATGCATCTAGGCAATGACTCAACTAAAATTAATGATTTTCAAGCAGGTTAACATTAAATAGTTGTGCTCAATCAGTGAACAATCAAAATTAACATTTTAGACACCAATAAAACAAAAACTTCTGCAGGTGGTTTTATGTTATTGCAACCAGACAAAAGCACCTAAATTCATTGACCCTAGTAACACTAAGGACATCTAAGCACTAAGGACCACTCTCTAGCCCTTATCATTTCTTCCAATTTTGGACATGGCTATAGATGTACAGATATATTGCTGTCACAACAGAATTTTGTACATGAACTTGGGTAGTTTGAACAACGGGTTTAACTTATTTATACCTTACTTTTTCATTTAAAGCCCTTACGGCATTATTTCACAAGGATTCTTCACAAGTTTAATTTCATATAGACACCCCCAAACAAAGCCAATCCATTGAACACTGTCAACAAGTAGGATGGCCACAATAACTCTTTATCAACCACTACGACAAATTCATTAATCTCTTTAACTCAAACTAATGGAATGTTTTCATTACCTAAAATCATAGGAGGGGGTTGATACATAAGAATGATTTTGAACACACAACAATATGACGTCAATATTTTCACAATCCAGTTGTTCAAGTATGTTCAAACCACCGAATTTTCAACACACTATTAATATCTTGGGTGATAATTATTATTCACACCTTTTCACTTGCATCTTTTAGGAGTAATACACCTAAGTTACAAGCACTTGACCATGAATATATATTTTTATGCATATATATTTATATATATTTTGTATCTCTTTTATAATAATCTATATAGACTCTTGTATTAATGTTAAAGAAAGAAAAATTTTATACCATATTGTCAATAATGGTCGACACAAATATATATATATATATTTTACAGTGCATTTTGGATAGTCCATGTATATTCATGATTCTACTTATCTTACGCTTTTATAATACAATAGGATTCTTCTTCATATTAAATGCTGCGGCACACCAACCGACCCATCAGCCATATTTTTTGCAAAGGATAGCTTCAGAAGAGAAAGGGGGTCAAATTTCCTCCCCCACCAACATCTCAAAGGCACCAAGGAGAACAAGAATTACCAGGACAAGTGAGCCCCTTTAAGACTACGATGAAGGGCAGCACAAGATAAAGTGTGTGAGGACTGCAGAGCACAAAGAAAACAAGAACAATTTTGGCCAATAGTGCATTAAAAAGAATGTTATGAAAAATACTTTCAAAATGATATGCTGGCAAAATGGACCAGTGTGTGCCACACCTTGCTGTATTAACTAACTGTACAACTTCATTCTCACCGACATACTTGACAAACATAATGGTAAGGACAACAAATTAGAGTAATGTGTATTCAATGGGTTGACCTAAGTGGAATTAGAGCAGCTATATTTCAAAATCAGGAGAAGGCAGGCCGTAATGAAAGTGGTCAGGAGTATATTGACACTAAGAACTGACCAATAGGCCAATCTCAGAATATTATTTTACAATAGATACTGATATTCTCACATTCTTACGTTTCAATACAGTCACACTATCACACAATATCTTTTTCATCTCCATTCACTCATTTTACACATCCACACACATAACAACATACAGCATTATCTATGGTCACATTTAAACTTTTCAATTTAGCGAGCATTACCACTCCATCAATGTACATGTTCATTATAACGTCCCATCATCATCTACATGACCAACTTCCATCTGCAACATAAGCACTAGGCCGTATAATGATTTTGATGACAAAAAAACTACAACATACATAATCCACAGCCCTATGTAATCACTCAAACTCATAGAGGGATCACAGAAGGAGAGAAGACATCTGCTTCATGACAACACAACATGATTACACAAGTGTCACATATGTACTTTTACCAAGGCATTGGAGCCAGAAGAAATGAGTTTCAAAAATACCATTCACTTATTCACAGTGATTTTGTCGAATTTAAGCACCTAATACAGGGAGAGTGAAGTGGGTTTAGATGATCCATACACACTGCTTATCTACACTTATGATTCAATTCCACTTAAACTCCTGAAAAGATAAATAAGAAATATTACATCAATGTTCAACAAAGTAACTATTTTACTGTAATTATATGTTGGCAAAAATTATAAATTATGGCCTCTTTTATTAAAAGTAGCCAAATATTTTTTCATGTGCTGGACAAAAAAATTGGGTTTGAGTACACCATACTTCTACAACAACTCATAATTATACATCGACATAAAAACTGGGTATAATTGCAATGTGTTTATGATATTCACCATGCCCAAGATACAGGAAACATTCAAGTATCCTTCAGCTGGAAGCTGGAGAGAAAATTTCTATCAGCCTATTGAATCATGGTCCAAATAATACAAGTACAATAAAGTTCTTCATAACAAGCACTTGTTTAGCAAGAACAAACAAATAATGAACATGCATGGCATGCATTTTAATGTGATTGGGATTCAAATATTTTTAATTTCAGGTAAAATATTTGATTTTTATAAGTAAATTCTAATTGCTAATCTTTTAACATTTTTGCTCAGCCCATTACCAACATACCAAAGAGTCACATAAATTTACTGAAGGCAACAAGACTAGTATTTTCACATAATTAAAACTCATTTCCTGCAGGTAGTTCAGAGGCTTACTAAACAGGTAGAAATGAGTAGAATTCATGTCAAATCATTAATGGGCCTCTAGCTTCGGTCAATTTTATTGTCTGTACAGCTGGTACCCCCAGTTATAATTCTCAATATAAATATTATAAATTAATGTATCCCATAAATTTGGTAGTTCAGGTGACCTATGCTTAAGTGATATTTATTTAAAGAAGGGACAAATGTGTTTGGGATATCCACCATGCCCAAGGTACAGCAAACATTCATTTATCCTTCAGCCCTTCCACCAAAAGATTACCAAGTTCATTTTGATTGGATAATTTCTGCAATCAAATAAAAACTCCAGAGAAGTATGTCTGTTACTACTTTTGAATTTTGACGTTCCATCTGACGGACGGCATACTCACTCAATGACCTCAAAAAACCACTCTCCACAAAACACCTCAAGTAGGGATCAGGATACCACTGAAAAATATCTTCTGCTTCTGGGATTTTAACCCAGGCCCTCTGGGTGGGAAGCCTGTACGTTAGCCACTGCACCATCTTTAGTCCCTTTTTCCCCCCACAAGAAAAACCAGATACCCCACACTACATTAAAGTCTTCTTTTATTTGAAATACTTTCTATCTCCCTTCAATCTGTCCAACATGCCCATCCTGTTTCCACATCATTCAAAACCAAACTCGATATTTAAGTTTTCAAATACCAAATACATAAGTCTAGTTTTTTACCCATGTCTCATATCACTTATGTCTTCCAGAACCACAACCAATAAAACTCCTAACAAAATGTAGATAATTAGAAAACATTTCACACTTTATTCATTTTAAGTACTCCTTATCGAGATTACTTAATACTTCATAACTGGCAAATATAGCAGGACTATACCTTAGACCTGAAGATAATAAAAGGAAAAGCTGTTAAAAATTCAAGCAAATGATTTGGGGGAGAACTTGGAAGGAGGCAGAAATCAACTTTGTGGAAATCATGAACTCTCTGTAAGGCAATGACACAATTCTTCAAGGGAATATGGGAATAAAACCAAAATAGACTGTAGTGTAGTGCCAGTTTGCATGCCTATAACATACTAAAATGAAAATAAGGTTCCAAAATAATTCCATTTTCATACTTTCTTTTTGTGCCAATATATATCAAAAAGTTAAGTAGCATTCAAGGTAAGTTTGAAAGGTTCTTGGCATCATCCCTAGATATCTAGAGGTAGATCAGCTCTAGAGCAACAAGTTTCCTGCATAGTAATATAGTAGGTAATCCTTTTTTGAGTAAACAAGTAACATATCACTATTCTGGGAAGAGATTTGTGGTGTAGATGCTTCACTGTTGTTGTTCCCATGTAGCGCTTTGTGAAGATGGAAAAATGGAGAGCAGTGTTTAACTCTTTGTAAAGAAAGATACGAACGCAAAGGAAATACATGCAGACTTTCAGAAATTTAAGGACGACTCTACTCCTTCAACTGTGGCCAAGTGGACAACCAAGTTTAAGTTTGGTCAGGACAGCTTAGACGATGATCCGTATAGTGGCCACCAAAATGTGTCACTACCCCAGAAATTATTGCAAAAATGATAATATGGTCATGGTGGATAACCAACTGAAAGTGTGAGAAGTCACTAAAGCTGTAGAGATGTCATCTGAATGGGCATATCACATTTTAACAGTGGAATTGGATATGAGAAAATTAGCTGCTCGATGGGGCTACAACTCTTGATACAGGAAATTTCAAATGAAATGAAAATTTCCATACAATGTTTAACCCATTTTAAGAGCAACCACAAAGATGTTCTCCAGTGGTTTGTGACCACAAATAAAACTTGGGTCTACTACTATACCCAAGAGACAAACCAGCAGTCAAAGGAAAATAAACATATTGATTCACCTCCACCAAAGAAAGCAAAGGAAATACAGTCAGCCGGAAAGGTGATGGCTTCAGTTTTCTGGGATGCGAAAGGGATTCTGTAGATAGATTATCTTCCCACACCTCAAACAATTACTGGACAATACTATACTAACATCCTGGACCAACTATATCAAAAGATGCACAAAAAAAGGCCAGGTTTGGCAAGAAAGAAAGTCATCTTTCATCAAGACAATGTATGCCCACACACTAGTGTCACTGCAATGGCTAAAATGTGTGAACAAAGATACGAATTGTTGCCAAACCCGTTTTATTCGCCTGATTTGGCTCCATCAGATTTCCATAATTTCCCCAAGCTCAAAATTTTTCTCAGTGGATGGAGATTCTCTTCAAACAAAGAACTAACAGCCGAAGTGGACGGGTGTTTTGCAGGCTTGAATCTAATTCTCGAAAAGGGATCAAGACATTGGAACATCACTGGACCAAGTGCATTAGTGTACAGGGAGAATACATTGAAAATTTATAAGTTCCAATGAGGTAAGTTATTATTTGTATTCCCTTCCAAGAACTTTTCAAATTACCCTTGTATTAAACATGGTCACATATGATCAAAATTTGTCCATAAGCTAATATTAGATATATGACATTTTATCCAGTTAAAACCTCAAAATCTACTCAATTTGTTTTATAAATACATACAAAAATAAATGTAATAATAGAAAGATTTATACTATAAAATTTGTTCTGTTGATCGCACATAATATAAGAAAACATCTGTGTGTTCGACCAGTTCTTTTCACTTGAATTGACTACATTCATCACTAGCTGTGTTGAGTATCAGCAGAAAAGATAGAAATGGAAAATGTGGGGCATTATCACTTTTGTAGAACTGCACACACACATTCACTGCCTTTTTCAGATATTTTCCTGATGCTACATAGAGTACTTGCTGATTAACTTACTATTCTAATTTTTAAGTAGGCAGAACTTCACGGCAAATGCAACTCATCATGCCCAAAATAGACTGGTGTTTGAAAGTCATTATTATTGGATGTTGAAGGGAATCTATGTTTACATATGGCAGACTACGGAGGATTAGTAAGAAATTGGAGATTAAAAAAATGCGATGAATACTATGTCATACCCTAAAACAATGCCCAAATTAGAAGATTGCAGTCGCTATCATTTTTTAAAACTATAAAGCCTCAACATTGGTTAAAAAAATGAGCAAATGATGGTGAAACAGGCTTTCCCTTATTCCTCAACGCTTTCTGCCTTCACTGCATGATGTAATATATGTTTTCGTTCCTAATAGACCCAACTCCTTACAAAAATATCTAAGATGTCACTTATGCTACTGCAGCAAAAGCAGGAGATGTACATAGGCAGGATGAAAATGACAATATGGTACACAATGCCCTTGAAATATAGTCTGTTATTTTGTAAATAGAGTCTGTGAAGGTGCAGCATCTTAGTACCTAAATGGAAATCTTCAACCATCAGTAATAAAAATGCATGCAGAAATTTATAGATAGGGAGGGAGGTTCTCTTGACTAAATACATGGTTTGTATAAAAAGTATTGGGAAAGTTTCAGCAATATAATTTATTTCTGATATTGCTATAATGCCTCAAAATTTTTCTGAGTACATCCCTTGAGCGTCGATGCATTTTCTCAGTCACTTTTCCAGGAATAACAGGTTCCCTGATAGGCAGATTGGGCACATGTGCAAAGTTTCTTAGATGGCAATTGGGGTCCCATTGTGATGTTTTTTGAGGGAGGATTTCACTTTTGGGAATAGGAGGGGATTAAAAGGTTGTCTGTCAAGACCTTTGGGAAAAATTTAGTGCAGACCTTTCGCATCACCAATTTTTAGTGATAATGGTGTGCACTGTCATCTTATCAATGCCAATTCGATCTGTGATCATGTGCACGCTTAACCGACAGTCTGAATTCAGCAATCCATGCACACGTTGCACATTGTCGATGGCCATCCAGCACGGGGCCATCTTTGACAAGCTTGTGCTTGTTAAAAACTCCAGTTTTTGACATGCTTTCATCCTTAAACACTTGGCAAACCATACCATCTCTCTCCACACATGATTTCCATAGTCCAACACAAATTTTGACCAAGTCACTCAACATGGGTCCACTAAAAAAAAATCTGGCCTGGACGAACTGTTGCAGGCGACAGATGCTTGGCATGTGCTGAAAGTCAGACCCTCCACCACCGAGCCAGCATGGTGCAAGCATGCCAAAATGTACAGTCATGTCAGGAAAAATTTGTTTCTGATACTTTTTATACAAACCTTGTATACATGTAAAATTCATTCATGCAAAAAGGTGCACGATTAATGGAGTAAAATTTAAAATATTTTATAAAGATCCCATCCTAGGTGACTAAAGTGCAGTTTTAGAGGTTTAGAAGGAAAAAATGTCAGAAATCTTTTAACAAATAACACTACTTAAAAGTAACACAAATTAGACGGGCAAAATTACTATTTCAAAACTACTCGCTGCAAAGATATGTATTGAAAATTCCAAGGGTCAAAAAATATCACCATATTTACTACATCTAGTAGCACAGTAGAGGTTAAGAAATAAAAGGATGACCAAATTTTAGGTGCATAAATCCAGGACAGTAACCTAAATTATGCACAAATAAAGTACCAACCAAGCCTAATTAACCCACAGCTACCACGAAAAACCTATGGTAGAAAAAGAGATTCAAACAAAACTCTTTATCACCTCTCATACTGTTCCTAAAAATATTATACTTATTGATCATCAATATGTTACATATCAAGATATTTTTAGAAAGAAAGATTTTAGGAGATCTCATATTGTAAGTGTGCATACATACAGTAATTAAAATGTTTGCACTCACATTAAAAGGCAATAGAATCTCTTTACCTCCAAAGTGAGTCTGAAAATACCATCCCAGGTCTAACACTAACATAAGTGTATAAATGGCTTCATTGTCAACAATGACTCAAAGGGGTAATTTCTCCCAATTACCTTCCTGCGACATTAAATGCAGGAGAGAAAATATCTCAATCAGGAGATATTTAGTAGGCTTTTAATCTAAACTATGCATTTTTCGATACTCCCCATGCAATCAAGGAACAATTGAAATATTACAGTGATTGTATTCCATTAATGTAGTTTTTTTAATGGCATATGTAATTAGTTAGAAAAAAACACAATTTGGTTTCCTTGAGTCCTAAGTGTTACTGAAGAGCAGGATCATATTGGCTATTAGTAAATTTTAAAACTTCCATTCATGAGCATTAGTTACACATCTTCCCAAGGTTAAAACACCTCTACAAGGGTTATATGCCACCTCATTGGTCTCTGACCTCACTAATACAGGGTTTAGTACTCGCACCCAAGTTAAAGAAAAAAATGGCAGCCCATTTACCTCAGAGTGCTCCAAATGGGTCGAGAGCCATGCCCCCAGGTTGGGAGGGGACTTGAGCAGTTGGTGGTTGGGTCTGTGGTTGCTGCTGAGGAGTAGCAGAGGCAGGTGTGACACCACCAACTACACCCATGGGGGCAGCAGCTCCCAGCCGAGGACTTCCCATCATGCCACCTGAACCCCCACTCACTCCGCCACCTCCACCCACACCAGCACCCACATGTATTGGGGCCATGCCTTGCATTGCCTGCTTCACACCACATGATCATTGCAAGGAGAGGGAGTGACAAGGGTGAGCGGATAGGCAATTTTATTTTAGGAAAAGTTTTATGGAAAAGGAAGAATGGAGAAGAACAATTAACAGAAACCAAAATCCTTGTGAAAAGTTAAGATTATAGTGATTATTACATTTTATTAATCTAGTGGAATACTAAACAGTTTCTACCCATTGACAGCTAATACCCTTTTAACAACTGAAGATAATAAGCAATGAACGTTTGAAATATACTTTTCACAGCATCTAGTTGTTCCTTTAACGAGGTGCATCCTAGCATTCAGCTGATTTAAGTGTCATATTAATGGCCTAACATCTTTACCATGTGATTCAACAATTGGAAGGTGACGGCAAGATCGGGTTAGGGAGTACTTTTCGATAGCATAGGAATGCCATAAATAACCTTTGAGAAGTGAACCTGGAAATTAAAATGAACTGCTAGCCCACATTAATAAGTCCATTAGTCATATTTTATATCACAGATTTTCCTACCCTCATTGAAACTCTGATAAAGACAGAATTATGACAAAATAACAATAAAATATCACATTGTTCCCTGCTGTACATGTAATTGTTGTTGAATTTCCAAATTTTACAATTTGTTCCTGATACTTTTCATACAAACCTTGTACACATGTATAATTCATTCATGCAAAAAGGTGCAGGATTAATGGAGTAAAAAATTAAAAAAATATATAAAGATCCCATCCTTGGTGACTAAAGTGCAGTTTTAGAGGTTTAGAAGGAAACAGGAAATTATTAATTTAAAAAGTTTATCAACATGAAATTAAAACTGTGTGCAATTTTAAATTAGTTTTTCTGTATTTTAGACTCCTCATTAGCACATGCCTTACACTGATGATTCAATAGATTCAAATGTTTTTATTAACAATTTTTTGTGATTTCATTCATTTCCATTAATACTGCATATCATAATTAAAAGTATCTCAATGTGTTGATTGTGCACTTCAATTATTGTTGCACTATTGAAAGTCTCCTATGACTTTATCATTAGTATGCATTACTAGGCCCAGAAACTTATAGTAGATATACAAAAGAGTTAATGAAAATATATGTAAATCTCCATTTCACTGAAAAAATGACGATACAATTTGCTATGTACATGAACCATGATTGGTTAAGCATAAAAATTTCAATTGCATATTCACTTTTCAAATAATTATTGCAATTTTATTATTGTTAACTACTTGTTATACAATTCAGAAACAATCTAAATCATATTTCATACATGTTGCCTATTTATAGTACACAATTCATTAGATGCCCATACTTCGGCCTTTGCATTCTTACTTCCAATATTCATGAACCTTACAATGCAACAATTTCAGAGTGTAAAAATCATTCGTCTTGACCAGGATTCATACCCAGATCCCTAGATGTCCAGCCAAGTGCTTTAGCTTGTTAAACTATTGAGGCATCCTCTTAAACTCTGAAACTTTGTTTAGTTTTCTGGGTTTAAGAAAACACCTTGATAGCTTAACAGGCTAAAGCACTCAGCCAGACATCTAGGGATCTGGGTTTGAATTCCAGTCAAGGTTAATGATTTTTACACACTGAAATTGTTACATTGTAATGCACACTTATCGGATGACTCAGTTAAAAGTTACTGTTGCGGCACCTCCTGAAGTTTCTGGAATTCATGAACCTGCTCATATTTTCTAGTATTGATCTATTGGTGGACTTAACCAACAATCAGTCACAACTTAGATTTCTGTCTCTTCAGAAAATCAAGTAATCACCATTTTTATAAATAAAAAGCATTAGAACTCTGTTACAAAAACAAATGAAATATCAGAAAAAGGTTTTTCAAACATTTTTATCATATTTCATTTCCACTGCCCCCTTACTTTAAAATTAATGGCACCTGCTACTACTACCTTCCTTGAACATTGAGGGCTCCCACAGGGTTTTTATCACCAATTTCGGAAGCTATTTGTCTCAAGTCGGCATCTTTATATTTGATTGACAAAGAAGCTATTAATACCAGCAGAGAGAAATTCTTTGATGATAACTACTGTAGAAATTTCAAAAATGCTGTTTACAAGCATAGCCGCAAGGGTGTGTGCAATTTTTCTTGTTCCACCAACATCATAGCAACAACACTGCCTGATCGGATGAAAGAAGACAATGCCACTCACTGGTACCAATGAATAATCTTCCTACAGCATAACCAAATGTCAGATAATCAGCACTATTAAGTATTTGAAAAATAATGAAATGAATAATTTTCAAAATACTTTCTGACACACATGTACAGCTTTATTATGTAAGTGGTTGATTAACTCAGAACCTTTATGCTGGCTCTAGTGTTACACAATGTACTATTTACAAGGTCATTTATGCACAGCATCATTGCCATTTTAACTTTTCAAATTGAACTTTTAAGCTCTTCATTTGCATTTAACCATGCAGTGCACATTACTTTAATATATGTATGCACTGTTCACCAAGGATCTAAGTTACATATATACATTTAACCAAAAGACATTCTCAGGAATGTAATTTGCCAATGAAACAAGTACCGACTGTACAGAAAATCAAGAGATTAGCCTGCATGTCAGTTTGTAATCAATTATTAATGGTGTGGTCAAAAATGACAGTGAACCTTTTTCAAGATTATTCTCTTTTTTCTTGTATTTTCCTTGTTTTTTTTGAATATGGTCAAAATACCTCCTATTTTCCTAATTTCCTAGTTGGTAGAAACAATGTAAGTATAAATAAATCAATCATTGAGAGAAGGAATTTCACATGGCAACTATCACATTATAAGTGAAATAGAGGGGTACCTAAGGGTTGATTCAAACAAAGAATTTGCTTAAACATGTAATTGCAAGTAAAAAGAAAAAAAGAAGACTATTTAGGCAGTCATGCACATAATTACTGCTATTCTTACCAAAAACCAGCAAGTAATCTCTTAACATTAGAGAATTTTAAGCATATGAAATATCCTGCACTTAGGTGGTCATACAGTATGACAACAGCCATCACAGGTGTGCTATTTGGCCAATTAGTGAGTGCATTTTTGAAAATGTTGCACATTGTGCAAATAAACAATTTAAAATCACCGACTCATTTTCCAATTTAAGTGGAGTTAAGATTATCAAATACAGCATAGAGAGTAATGTCCAAGGTACATTTTGTTGCCCTATAATTAACATGTTAAGTAAATCTGTTAGACAGACCACCATATAAAACCCTCAGTGGTATTTTTACTATTTAGAATGATTTAACATCAGCAATAATATAAAAATTGTAAAACTGCATTCGGATTTTATTATGAAAGGCACATATTTTCCACCATCTCAGCATGTTTATTCATAATTTCTGGGCATATATACTTTTTGTAGATCCATCCTTTCCATGTGACTTCATTTCAAAAAATTCACAGCACCATTATTTCTTGTAAATAGATTCAGAACAAAATTCTGGCTCTCACAAGTTTTGTCCTTTAAATGCTAATTTTGTCAGCAGAGATCACCAGTAGGAAAAGTACTAGCTACGTCATCAACATTAGAGGGCATGTAATAAGATATCTGTCAAAGAAAAAAGTTCTACCTAGTTTCAGGAAAAAAGCATACATGGACATGACTAATGAAAAAATCCTGATAAAAAGAGAATATTTAAAGAAAGAATGAAATTAATTTAATGGAAATAATCCAGTACAATGTCCATGTACTTAATTGAAAAGAAATGTTCAATGTCTTCTTTCTTGCCAAACAGAAGCTTAAAAATGTGCCAATGAGATGTGGTGATGGGGAGGATTGTGATACTTCAAAAAAATTCTGTCCTCTCAACTTAAGGCTTTTAAAATAGAGTTCATCAAAAACATTTGATGAACCTAATTCTTATTTTCTAATTTTTGAGTTTACGATGTCATGTAGTAAGATGTTCATGAGAAACATTAATAGTCTTAAGATATTACATGACCATAATGAACAATTGTATTAAACTCAATTGAAGAGGATTTAATATTTTCCATAGCACCAAGTACAATTTATATTTAATTATAAATATATTAATATTTATCTCTTGCTTAAAATACAACACACAAATTTCAAGAAATTGTAACAGTAACTTTAACGGAGTCACCCGCTATGTGTGCATTATAATGCAACCATTTCAGCCGGATATCGAGGGATCCGGGTTCGAATCCCGGTCAAGGCGAATGATTTTTACTCTCTGAAATGGTTGCATTATACAACACACAAACTTAAAAAAAATAGAAATATTCAAAGAGTTCTCAAGACACCTCTTGGCACATACATCAGACATCCAATGTGTATGATAGAGGTTTGTATGATTGGTGAGGATCACAATCTTGAGGTTAAGAGCTAAGAATATCTTCAGTTTACGCAAGATGTATACAGTAGGTATGCTTTCTGATTTTCTCTTCTTAGTTTTATGGCCTCCCTTAGAGTTGATGCTGTCATTCACATTTAAGCACAGATCTCCAAGTTTAATCAGTTAACAAATTCAACCAGTAAAGTCTTCCAATTGTAGACTTGAAGAGGATTTATTTTAATGGGTGATACTATTGAAGCCTCACAATGATAGAGGCACCCTTATTAGCTAGCAAATATATTAATACATTTTCTAAGCCAAAATTAAGCAATTTTCCATTGCAAAAGTAACAACTTATGGAACTAAAAATAATAACACCACAAATCCAGACATTAAGACCACCCATGCCCTTCATGCATATTACAATAAGAATCCAAGAATGCTACTATGCTAGTATTAAATTTTGAAGCTTTTAAATAGGTGATGAAGGGGTTCACGAAAAAAAAATCCTTATACTTATTTTAATTCAAAATACTTATTTCAACGACATGTAATCCATATTTTTTGTCAAAAAAAGATAACAGGTCAATACAGATTCAGCTATTTAGTAAGTTGAATAACCAGTAGTTAAAAAAAAAGTAAACAATAAATGCAAAATTTCAATTTTTTAATTCATCCAAATTCTCTCCTGTGAAAATTTTGCAACACTTTCAATTTATGCATGAGGTATGCAATGTTCACACCATGCTGTAACAGGAAATTAAGTTTTATTTTACATAGAATTTTCAAGAAGTCTTTAACTTTTCATATGAAAATTCAGATTCTTTATCCTTAAGTGATACGAGGATGCAAAATTGTTTACATTAATATTCATATTATATCAAGAGCTCCAAAATGCATTATTTAAATAATCATGTTGTTAAATTATCTGATCCCTTTGGAAAGTTTTGGAATACCTCACTTTTGATGTTTCATGCATCTAAACCAAGAAAAGGAAAATGGTTAAGAACAATGTCCATGCATAGCAATTTCAATAGGCTGGGAAATCACAGAAAATAAAGGGTTGATCATGCAAAACAGAAAATTCTGGAAATCTTAAAAAAAATTCCCTTGAAAAATAACTGGCATGAGATTCAAAATTTTGTATTTAGGGAGTAAGTTGAAACACCATCTTACCTACGTCTACACTATACCCCTAATGTAAGAGGTAAGAGCATGTGGAGGGGAGTACAACTGTATTAATGATATCATATAAATTTTATTAGTTCAACATTATTCTTGCCTCCTAACCCAACGGTCATAGGCTCAAATTCTACTTGGGAAAAGGTTGCTGTGAAACTCATATGGCATACCCAATTATAACTTAGGTTGCATGAAATATAGACAATTTATTTGCAGACATAGGCCATCATAAACTGCATATAGGCATATCATAACTCAATGTGCGCAAAGTTTTCAGCATACACGGAAATATTATCAAAGACTTATTCCAGCTAATAAGTAAAGAGAATCAGGCTCATCCGACTCTGATCGCAGGATGGAAGAAAACTGAAAGCAATCACAGCGGAACCTCATTGAACAAGCACCTCGCATAACCATTAAGATGAACAATAAGCTAACATACATATTTTATACAAATATATATATATATATATATATATATATATTATTATTAGGTAATCTACCGGTTAAGGTAGGTTTTTGGATGGACACATCTATCAAATAAACATTTTGTGACTCCCCACCTATCAAACTAATCTATATCAGGTCCCTCTTCATCTCGGTGTACTTCTTTCCTCCCTTCATCCCGTCCAACATCCCTATCCTGTTCCTACCCTTACCTCGCTTGCCCAACATTCTCCCCTCTAATACCTTCTTCAACATTCCACTACCGCTCAATACGCCTTTCATCCATTTTTCCTGCCTCCATAGGATTTCTCTCAACAAACCCCTCTCCTCCCCCACCATTTCTAGTACTTCCTCATTTGTTTTCCTTTCGGTCCATTTCACCTTCTCCATTCTTCTCCACATCCACATTTCAAAATCCTCCAATCTACGTCTATCCTCCTGCTTCAGTGACCACGTTTCCGCACCGTACATAGCTACGCTCCATATCAGAGTTTTTACGAGTCTTGTCTTAACATCTCTACTCAACGTCCCCGTCATCAACTCCCTCCTCCTTGAGAAAGCCTCCTTGCCTAGCGCAATTCTTCTCTTTATGTCTAAACTAATGCTTGATCATCAGCAAACCTAACCGTTTTACGAATTCCCCTCCGAATTTCATTCCTACCTCCAGTTCTTCCCATGCCTCTTTAATCATTTCCTCTACATATACGTTGAACAGTACCGTTGACAAATGGGCAACCCTGCCTTACACCTCTTCCTAACACTGCCCATCCGGACTCTCCGTTCCCCACTCGCACCTGAGCAGTCTGAGAGATGTACAGGTTGCGGATCAGTCTCCTGTCCCTCCAATCCATTCCTATTTTCTGCAATACACACATTAATTTTTCCCAATTCACTCTATCAAACGCTTTTTCGAAATCTACAAAACAGGCAAAAACGTCCTGATTGTATTCTATATTCCTCTCGACTAGTGATCTCTTTACTGCAATGGCATCACGCGTACCTCTTCCTTTCCTGAACCCAAACTGATCATCCCCTAAGTAATCATTTGCCTTACTCTCTATCCTTTTGTTGATGATCCTGAGAATAACTTTAGCTGCGTGGGATATCAAACTTATTGTTCTGTAATCCTCACATGACGAAGCCTTTGCCTTTTTTGGAATAGGAACTAACACCGATCTCACAAAATCTTCCGGGCAGATTCCTTCCTCATAGATACTACGAATCAGTCCATATATGGCCTTCTTCCCACCTTTCCCTAACCATTTCAACATTTCTACAGGAATATTGTCCACCCCCACGGCCTTATTTGCTTTCATCTCCTTTAATACCCTTTCTATTTCATCGTCGAGTATGCCTGGACCTAAGCTATCTTCTTCTACGTCATGTTCCTTTTCTATGTCTAACCTTGTCGGCCTAAGTTCTTTACCATACAGTGTTTCTATATATTCCTTCCATCTCTCTTGGATTTTTCCTGGTTCAACTATTATCTTACCCCATTTATCTTTAACTGTTAGCACAGATCTTGCCTTCTTACTTCCCGATAATAACTTAACCTTGCTGTATATATTATGATTCCAAAGAATATAATGATATATATATATATATATATATATATATATATATATATATATATATATATATATATATATATATATATATATATATATATATATATAAATTTATTTATAGATATATATTTATGATTTCCATGAAAAAATATATATTCTTCATATATAGCTTCATACAGAAATCATTCCACCAGCATTTTTGTCACTAGTCATTGCACATTTTCCCAAACTTGTGTTCTGACATATTCTTTGTAATTTTTTTATGCTAAGTTTTAAAAATTTCCCGCAAGAAAAACCCCAAGAAGATGACCATAAGAGAAAAATAACCATAGAAGTGAAAAGCAAAAGCCATTGTATATCAAAATAGAGGTGCGAGCATGGCTGATCTAGCATGCACATACAAACAATTGCAATAAATTTGATCACTGAATTCCTAACACAAAATTTTGAAGCAATAGTTGCAGTAATTATTATAGGAGGTAACATATCTATGGTCATTTGGGCCATAATTAGTGCCATAATGGAACATAATTAGGTACAAGTTGGATTTGTATGGATTGAGAGAGAAACCCATCTGCATTAGCTTACTCTTATTGAAAGGCACAGAAGAGTTTGCGATTTAATGTCCCATCCAATAGGCAAGGTACTTGACTTGAAGTATGCGGCTACTACTTGTTGAACCCTCAATAATAACTTTTTTCACACATTTTCAGTTTTCATGCATACATTTTACTTCTCATAATTTACATGCACCAACTTGCAGTTAATAAGACAGGTTGTAGTATTTCAAACAAAACTTACATTGGAGGAAATAAAAGAGTATGATAGAGTGCTATTGTCTTACCTCACCCTTCCTTAATGATGCCTTGATGGCAACCCAAGGAAATTACAAATCTATACTAAATTTAGATAAAATATTAAGATCGTTCATTCATCATTGTTTTTCACTACCAATAATAGTCACTATATATTGATAGTGTGTATATAAGGGCCTAAATGAAAGAAGATAATGTTTTGTTTTATCACTGTAACCTTCACTGTTAGAGATCCATTATGATGCAAGAGATTCACTGCTTCTCACTGACTAATCAAATAGCAAAATAATGTAAAAACTAGTCTCTAGGTATTATTTGGAGTTCATATTTTACTGCTAAGCTCAGTTCCACACATGAATTTTGAACTGCTGAACTAATTCTATACAGTCACATCCACTTCTCATAAAATATCCTTTTTCTAATATATTACCCAGATATTTTCATTTCCATTCTGTCATTTTGTAGTCATAAAAAAAGTGAACATGACATCATAAATTTAAGTACAGCAAAAGTACCACCAAAACAAAAACCTAATCTCATCAAAAGGAGCTTATCCTCTTTGAGCGAGAGTAGAATTTTACATTAATTAGTAGTTCAGAAATGTTAATCTTCTTACAGCATTGATTTATATGGAAGGACTGTCTAGGTCATATAAAAATTATTGATACATTTTTTCAATGGCTCCTTCAAAAACAAAGTAAAATTGATGTTTAGGTAAATTAGGGATTAGTGGGAAAATATTTACGGTGTATTTACATGTTTTATAGGCGCAATCTCACAGTATTAAAATAAATAATAAAAACAAATGTTGACACAATCAAGCTCAGTAAATTTAAATAAAACAAGCCTAACACTGAAAAATATGAAGTACAACTTCTTGTGGCGGAAGATTTCCTATATTCACCTTTAATGCTTGCAGAATGTCTACCTACTTCTTGTTTATGAATGTTTTCATTTTTATTCTATCTTTTTAAAGCAACACTAATCATTATTGAAATTCAATAATATGTAACTAGGGTCAGTCATTAGATGTAATTTAGTTTAATTGACTTAAAAAACTGTGCTCACAGGAAAAAAGCATAATGTTTCATGCAGTTCAGATTATTGCAAAAGCAGATCACAAGTCCATCAGAAACATTTATTAACACACCCAATTGATAATAAACATATTATAAAGCCATTTTTACTCAATCTACAAACATATACACAAAGAACAAAATCAGGAAAATAATAACAATTAAAAAGGCATGTCATCCCCATGAGGTGGTGAGATGTGTAAATTCTGGGTTCCAGAATTACATATCTGAGGTTTTGATTGCACTGATTTAAATGGAGTGTATTCCAGACCATTTACATAACAAAGTTAAGGATTATTTGAATTCAGGGTCAGTACATATAAATTTTCACTGTCTGTAAATTTGAGTCCTATAAAAATGTAACTTCATAAATTAGAAGTGTAATTGTATTTCATAACATTTCCGCATGTATTTAAGCATGAATTATGTTGGGGAATATAAATTGCAAGGCATATGATTCAAAAGTATGGCCAAGTAGACTCATAAAATCTTTAGGACCTGATTAAGGGCTTACCATTGGCTGTATGGGTGGAAACTGAGGTGGTGGGGCAGGACTTGTTCCAACTGGCATCCCAGCCATCATACCCTGGCCCTAGTTAAGTAAAATTTTAAAATTAGATAAATTACTAAGAAAAGGGAGCAACTGAAGGAAAGCTGACTTTAATAGCAATGGCAAAATATAAAAGTAAATATTTTTCCTTAGAAAATAAAAAAAAGCCCTGTGATTTTTATTTCTGTATGTGTTGCAGTTAGTTCTAGATCTATATTTTGCAAGCCCCTGACCAAAATTCTGATTAATCTCAATGTCAACAACGAAATTGAACATGTCTCAGTGCTGAGGAAGGTACTATAAAGTGGGATGATTTCTGACTTTTCATATAAAATGACAACTTGTACATCAGGAAATTTGTTGATATATACAAAAACAAATTAATATTTGCAAAACTTTTTAAAGAGAGAAATAATATTAAATAAATTTTTACTCAGAAAAATTCTGCTAACAACAAAATATATTGTGGATGTCAAACTGATAAATGTAATCTATCTGTTGTAATTTTGCATTACCTGCACTCTAGTAGCACTGCACACAATCTATTGCCAGAACCCCCTGGAATGCTGATGGATGTTAGGCATGATTCAATAAAAGAGTGTTTTGTTTTATGAGAAAATTCGTGGAATGGATCACGCTCATATTACCAGGTTCCACTGTATTCCCTATCCAACTACGAAAAATTCACAAGCTTTTTTAGGGTCTTCTACATCTCCAAACAAACATCCTTTTAAATATTGATCACAAGTTAATAATTTACTGTATATGTCAAAAATAACAAATAATGGTTGGTAGCTTTATCATGATACTGGAAAAATAATTTCCTGCTGTATTCTGTATGTCTATGAATGCATGAAGAAAAGTGAGTGGGAACACCATTATGATCAGAAAATCTCTTGAAATGATATTAGAAAGATGGGACCTTTAGAAGAAAACAGCTCCCCTGGGAAATGAAACCAATAATGTGGAAAAAAATTGCAATGCACTATTTCACTAAAATGCTACACCTCAACAAGAATGTAAACTAGTGGTGTCTAATAAGAGTGGCTAGATCAGTTTTATTTCAGTCACATTGAAAATTGATCATTCCCATCAATCAACAAGAAACATGAACATTACTCATGAACAACAGAAAATCACTTGAAAACTAGTAGGACAAGAAACAAAAGGAAACATTTTCTTTAATTGCTAGTAACAAAATCACAAATTACTTATTAACATGCAAAGCATGCCATAATTTTTTCAATCTCAATGCAAGTCTCTCAATGGAGGGTGAAATAGGTTAAAGGCTGTAAAGAAGAAAAATGGTACCTAGGCACAAATTAGTAGTGTCTCTTGAGCACATGTCAATGCTCAATGTTGTCAAAATGATTGGAAGGATACTTTCTATTGTAAATATGGCAAATACAGATTCTTCCAGATCATTCACTAACTCCTTTTTTTTCTCCTGCAAAGCTTTTTTTCCTGAGCAGCAATATCCGCTAATCTTTTCAGTTTTCTAGATTGGTGGACACCTTTAACATGAGACACTCAACATTTGGAATGCACCAGTCAAGTGCTTGATGATTTCACAAATACCTCCATCTAGCCTTACAGACTGCTGACCAGATGACCAAAGCTTTGAGACAAACAGCAAACAAACATTTAATGACCTTTTTCCACTACCTTCTGGGGTATTTTACCTAGCTAATGTCCCCTCTGGGAAAAAGTTTTATATTAGTCATCTCCTTTGCATAAATTACTTTTTTAAATATCTTATTCAGATCATGGTAGGTGTACAGGTATATGCATGCCTGCCATAAGATGCAAATTCAAAGGAATGCAATGGCACTGCCAAATTAAAATAAGTTGGCCATAGGAAACTGCAGAACATCCACTATACTCTGCTGGCATGAGCCCTTCTGCTTTTGAATTGCTTACAAAAAAAGCTCTCCATAGACAGCAGCCTTGGAGGCTGTCTGAAGTGCTACGCACTCTATGGCTGCAATATCACAATATTATTGAAAACAAAGTGGCAGATATCATTTGGAGACTACCACAGGTTAGGGAGATTACAATGAGCATATGGAAAGTAAGATGTTTAAAAAATATCACCACATGCTCATCATTACCACTATTTTATTTTCACGTTTATGCCCAGAATGCTTCATTACTTTTTCTGAAGCATAATGATGAGATTTTAGGGGGATCAGTTTCTAATTAGGCAGAATCAACTTTTCACTTAACTCTTACTGATACTTTGGAGCTTCAGAGCCAAGTCGCTTACAGCTAAATGTGAGGTGAGTCATCAAGAGAGTAAAATACAAAATTAATGAAATTCACTACAGTTCTTTTAAACCAGAAATTTAAATAAAGCATGCATACAGAAGCAATTGGTTACATACCATGGGTCTATAACCTGCACCAGTCGTAGCTGCCATTGGTTGAGGTGTCCAACTAACTGCACCTGGTTTGGCAGCATTTTTGGGAGAATTCCACTGCATACCTCTGTGAAAAAAATTAAATGAACTTTGTACACATACTTTAGTTACAAATCCATAATCTTCACTACATATGAGGTACAATTTTCTTAATAATTATGCTTGTTTAGGAGATTTTTCCAACGCAGGTTAATAAAAGCTAAGTTTGAGGAAAGTAAATATGTGCAACAGCAGCTATGAACATAATATTAACAATAAATATAACCAATTGTGCTGACCGAAAATATTTGCCATGTTCATTCAATGTGTGAGTATAATAACTTGTAACCTAGTTCTTCAGACACAATGGGACATCAAAGGGCTCATCAATGATGATATTCTCAGGGAAAAATTAATGCAGGTATAAGCCACATCAACAATTCAATTAAAGATTAATCTCTTCCCAACAGTCAATTCTTGATCATATATTTCACTATTTCAACAACCTCATTTCCTTCAACTTTTTATTATGATCATAATAAATGTATCCATCTCTGAAAATCGATAAATGCTGCATCCGACACTATCACATCTTACTGCATATTTTGTAAATTGCATAATTTAAGGTGTCAACAGAAGTATTGCTTATGCCTCATAAGAATAAATAAGTGTACCTGAATGCATATAAAATTGCTAGTAACCAGCAGACAAACTTGAAAATTGAAGTTTTCTGTCATTCGCTGGAAAAGGCTTTTTTGAATGGCTACATCATTTATAAAAAGAATAGCAGTAACCTAATGAACAAACATTTACAATAACATCAACAGAAACTTAAAATTCAAAGTACTTAAAGGCTTCTCCACAGAAAAAAGAATCTCATCTAAGTCACCATGTCCAACTTGACTGACAGACATTTTCCTGCTATTATTCCACCAACTAATAAAAAACAAAACTCTTATCAAAAATTGTGTGCTGTGCTATCAAGCAGGAGTGTCTCTTGAAGTTTAATTTTGAGGTTATATAGTGTCTTTAATAATGCATTTTAATTTTTTCACAAAGCTGAATTTGTTAATTAAGTTCATTTTTCGTTATTTAAAGAAATTACATGGAATCCATCCCATTCCATTCAGTGCCTTTCTTAGAAATACTTAATATGGTATGATTCTTTTGACTCAATATATTTCATTTATCTAAACACACACATATATTATATATTGGCAGTTCACTACTCAGGGTGTGACAACATAACTTCTTTCTTGAAATCGTTTTGCATTTGATAAAAGGAAGTTATGTTGCTGCACCCTGTAGTTCTTCATCTGTCTGCCACAGTAAACTTTGGGAACACAATTTTATTCCAATCAATTTAATGCTCATAAACAAATTATTATATTCATGTTTCTCTTGACTTCATTTACACTGAAATAAATTGTTTTTGGAAAACAAATTCAATGTACAGTTAGTACTACTAAATTTTAATTAACAAATTCTCCTCCTTATTCCCATTATAAATTACCTATAATTAAGATTTTAATTAGTAATACTTTTACTATGTTGATTCTTTATGCATACACAGCAACAGCTGCACAACAAAATATGGAATTATTTCTTGACTTCACATCTACGTCACAATGTATACATGAATGTTTCATTTTAGTGACATTAAATTACTTCTGAAAAGGTCATCTGCATTCAAATACTGTCTTAATTTCCCTCAAAAAAGGCTATTTTGCATCGAGGTGAATGTTATGGAAAATACAAAGAATACATATTATCATGCTGATGAGCCAGATTGAGAAATAAACCTGAACATATGCCCATTTGGATACTGAAAATGGTTTATTCCATCATATTAATCTTTAAGCTACATTAACAATGATTATACTAACAAGTTATTATTTAGGGAGGTAATAAAAGTAAAAAGTTTGGGAAAAATTAATTCAATATGTTTGGTGCATAGAGGATTGAAATGCAAATGAAGAAGCTATGGCACCTTACCAAGAACTCTACTCAAGCATGAGGAACAAGGCAAAACAAAGCTCTACATCACCATTCTTCAGGTTCACAGTTCCAAAAACATTTAATTCCACCACCGAATACTGAACAGTCTAAAGTACTGATTGCCTGTTCTCTACTGAGAGAGAGAAAAAAAGACTATTTGAAATGTAATGAAATTAACAATGAACCTAGCAGCTGTTAAAATGGCGCCTTGCCATCATCAATTCCATTTCTCATCTTTAAATAAACAAGCAGCATTTTCTTCCAATGCATTTAACATTTTTTCAGCAGATATTGTTGAAATTAATAGCATGATATTGATATCATCACCTTAATTATAATGAAACACTTTTAGATATACTTACTTGACAGCTGCTTGCCCTCCTTTGTTGATGGAAAGATTCTGTGCTAATGAAGCAAGACTACTATCTAAATCTCCAGTAAGAACTTTCCCGGCAGCAGAAGTTCCTGTAGCTGCTCCTCCAGGGGCAGCACCCATTGCACCACTTGCAGCTAAATAAGAGAAGATATAATTTTGTATCAATGACAAAGCACTAGAAGCTTCATCAACATATCTACTCCTTTTGAGAGAAAAAAGGCCTTCAAATGTTCCAGCCAAAACTCGTTAAAAAATTAGCAGTTACAACCTAAGGCTTACAAATACTGCACTTCCACCACAAAGTGTCTAAGTAACTAGGTCAACATTGCTTCAGAAACTCTGCCACTATTGAGCAATAACAATTTGTCAAATTCAGTTCCTTAAGAAATATGCATATTATAGCGAGACCATAAGAGTATAACAAGAAAAAGTGATTTAAAAATGTAAACTAATAGAGTCAATAAAAATACACAAACATTCTAAATCAGTTACCAATCATTTGCTATTTATTATACAAAGCATGCAACTTTTTCATTGGCAATTCTTTTAACAACAATAATTTTTCATTGACATTATATTTTGTATTCTCAATTCCAACAAGTATTACAGCCAATCATATCAATTTTAATCTGATTTCAAACAGCAAAATAAGAATTTTAAGCATTAAATGTTTCACTTTGTGCATGGTAGATTTGTGCAGTGAGCCTTTTGAATTGCCTAATTTCATTCCACAAACCTTAACATTTATTTCTATTGGTGTTGAAACAAAGAAAAAACATGCATGTATGGTCTCAAGATTTTTTTCAGTCATCTTTGGTTAATATCATCATTAGCCACCATTAATCATAATGAACTATTATTCAATCTATACTGTCATTCATAATTACTACATAATGCACTCTGCATCAGTGAATCTTTAAATTATATCAAACAGAAAAATACAGTTTACTGAAGCGGCTGCTTCAATACACCATTGCATACATTGGAGCAACTATTTTATAGTCCCAAAGCATGGAAATTTTTCATCTTAATTTTCAAAATATTGAAGCAATATGGCCTAAGATTTACATGCACTCATAAATTGACTACCATTAAACATTGCATCAAGCATTTCCTCAGAAGAAATTAAAATGACAGCGCCATGCAGTTGGGTGGTTTGACAACTACAACTTAAGATTTCCACTATGTAACCCCCAAAGAGTTTTTAACTGAAAAAACTTCAGTACTGTGCATGGTTCAAGGGTGCTGCAGATTAACGGTTAGTGTTTGCACAAGGTAGTTTTATTTATAAAATATGAAATTCTCAGATTTTTACTCTAAGCCTAGTAAAAAAATTGTTAACCAATGAAATACTTAAAAAACATCCCATGCTTTATGATCTGACTGCCATATTTTCTGACCCAATGATAAACACTAAAAACCAAATTAAGCAGAAAAAATAGTCTTGATATAAATGGATACATACAAATTTTCCTTTTTCATTCCTTGTAATTATTTCAGGTTTTTGTCAATGAAAAGTATTTTTTTTGTTTTCTAGGCAATTTTACAGTGGTGGAAGTTTAGTTTTACAAGAACACCAATTACATAGCCAGGAAAAAAACAAATTACTGGTGAAGGACAAATATTGAAAAAGAATAGCTGGTACAGATTCATATTCACCATATGGTGGTAATTAAAAAATTCAGAGTGGGCAGTTAATTACTTATTTGTGATATAGTCAAGCTATGTATTTCCTCGACTTAAAGGGGAATATGGACTTCTCCAAGGCTAATGAATGCAAGAGAAACAATGGGAAGTATTGAGAGTACAAAATATTTGAATTAAAATGCATTTTATTGACAACTTTTTATTTTGTGAAATTAAAAACTTTCAAAAAAGCCCGGGCATTTTAAACGTGTACCTTTGAAAAAGAATATTGAAGTTTCAGAGCATTTAATTTTAGCACTACAATACTAATTTCATTAAAATTTTGAGGTGCTAAGAGGTGAATAGCATTGATAATCTACGCACAAATAATCAAGAGTATACTGTATATGATTTTTCGAATTTTTGTGACATGTTTTGTGACATCTTTGTCAAAAGCTTAATTTTATTTACAAATTAAAATATAAAATGAATAAGACATTATTTCAAATGAGCTTGCGCAATCTTTAAACCCAAGGCTTACCTTAATAAAAATCATAATTACTGTTTTTTAACCATCCTAGGCATGCATAGCAGCTAGAAATACACTTATTCCTTTATGGACATCTCTGAATAGCAAGTCAAAATATAGCTCCTGCTTTCTCTCCGACTCTTTACCATAAGTTAATTTAGCAAAATTTTACATGGCCATTATATGAAAAGAAAAATGTTGTCTTCAGTCAAGTATTACAACCTGATTTAAGAGTCTAGCACACTACTTTTCTGCGTAACATATAGATTCACAAGAGAGGTGAATGATTTTATATTAACTGAAAATGTTTATGGCAAAAATGTCATGCATTGAATAATTATTGTAATTAAAGAGCTATTGATGCTACATTGTGTAAAAAACTTTTAGCACTGATGTGTACAATGGTTTAAATAAAGACATCCAAATAATAATTATGCATAAGAAAACAAAAACATTGCAACACTTGCTAAAGTAATAAGGTTCTTGACTAACAAAATAAAACAAAACCTAATTAAAATTTATAATAAACACACCTAAAATTAAATTAACTTACCTGAAAACAACTTACACATCGTCTAATCTATTTAAGTCTACAATAATGATTAAAAAGCCAGTGCTAAAACATCATCAGGAAAACCAATTTTCTGCAAAAGTAATGTAAAATACGACAAAAACAATCACTATCGCTACAACGAAGCACCTAAGAATGCCAAGGTAATTCAAGCACACAACAACAAAGCTATTACTGAGTCCAAAAGAAGAAGGCAAATTCACCTGCTATTCCCATCCCCTGCTTAGCTGGTGAGCCAAAACCCATAGGAGGAACCCCAAATGCACCTACACTCTGAGCCCCCCCACCTCCAGGGACCATTCCCATTCCCAACCCAGTTATATCGCCACCACTTCCAAACAAATTCCCTGTCGGGGGAGCGTTACCCATCGTGGGAGGTGCAGGGGGAACGGCACCCCCTGCGAGAGGAGTCTTGGAGGGCGAACCCCCGAGGGCAGCCCGGATGCTGTCATTGAGGTCATCAAACGCGGTCTTGCTTGCAGATGCTGTTGCAGCGGAGCTTGGGGGCGGGGGACGGGCCGGGGACCCAAAAGGAACAGCGGGAGCAGGGGAAGGAGATGCAGCCACGTCCACCACATCCCCCAGTGCTGCCAACACGGGGGACGGGGCAGGGGCTGCCGGGGGGAGGAATCCGGTCGTAGCCTCCAGACCACCCATCACTGGGCCGTCCGACACTCCAGAGGGAGGAGCTTCCACCTCCGGCTGCGCCACATTGGCACCAACACTACCGCCACCCTCCTCCCCTGCAACGTCCCCAAAGAGGTCTGCGACTGCGGCGGTTGTCGGTTTTGCCATGGGAGGGGGTGGATGAGGAGGAGGGACCCGGCGCTGAGGGGCCAATACCTCAGCCTCATTGAGCCTCATTGGGTCATCCCCTTGTAATTGGGGCTCAATGGCCTCCTCAGTGCCGGTAATGGGGTCAGAGGGCCCATGATCAAAGAGATCTATGCCACCTCCACCAGGAGGGGTTGGTGGGGCTGGAGCTCTGATAGAATCTGAGCTATATTCGGACATAAAAGGATTAGGAGGAGTAGACGATGGCATCCCAGCAGAGGCAGCTTGCAGAGAAAAATACAGAGGTTGAAAAGGGAGCCACAACGTGAGCCACAAGTAGTTTAGTAATTTATAAGTTATGAGGAAACCTCTCTCTTGCCAAATAGAACCAAGAGTAGGTTAAGATTTAGACCAATATGAAGGAGAGAATCTGGAATTTTATTCTCTCTCAAAATAATTTTTTCCTCAAGTTTTACGATTCAGCCAAAAAGTGTGTTTTTGGAAACTAAAGACACTGCAGCTTGGGGCATCATACAATATGAGTTAAGCAGGGTCACTCCAAAACTAATCTGAACACAGAGTCCTTCTAAATAAACATTTTCATGCAAGTAACTAATTACCAACATCAATCATCATCAATCATGCAAGCATGATCATGGACAAGGCTCTTACAAAATAATGACTTTTTCCTATTACAGATTGACTACTTGAATTGAAATTATAAGATGCAACAAGAAAAAAGGCAACATTCATGAAAGATTTGGAATATTACTAATGCAGAAATCCAAACAGCCTATTTCACCAGGTCCTACTTTGTACATAATACATTGAACTCCCACAATTCAAATAATAATGCACGCAAATTTCACAGTAAAATAATTATTCACCAATTGAAAACCTCAGGCTGAGTGCATTAGTTAGTGATGCCACTGATGAGCTCTCTTACGCAGTACATTTTTAAGGCTTTAGAGAGGCAAGATGTTCTGAAAAATAACCAAAAATACAATGCCATAAAAGTTATCATTGCTGGGAGCATAGTGCTACAGTTGATAAGTTGACAGCCAACTTTGAAACATGTTTTGTGGAGGACGAATCCAACTGAACAAATTTAAAAGTTTGAAAATTCCCCATGCATGGAAATCCTGATCTCATGCACAGTTTTTCGTGTATTCTATTTTCATTCATCATCTGAATAACCAGAATTGTTGATTCATGATCATTCATGGAGAACCTACAATAAGATATTCAATGACACAGAGGTGGGTTCAACTTTTATTGAAGATTTGGTTCAAAGCAACATCTTTTTATGATCTTCAACTGGGAAAATTTTTCTACTATCCCTATTCCATTTTCTTGAGATTTGCATATACTCCCTTAATAAAATCCTTACTAGCTTGCCAGGGTTTCCACCAAGATAACAATAACAAACAAGTAGGTACATTTTTGTCAATATTGCAGATAGCATCTTTCAATGAAGAAGAAAAAGAACACCTGTCGCCACACTATACAATGGCAGAAGATACTACATTGAAAAGTAATGTTAGGTGTGCATATAAAATAGAAATGTTATGAGAAGAAATTCTTGTTTTATTTTAATAACCCATCAGAATGAACTTTCTGGACAGGGTAGCCTGCAATTTTATTGTTTCTATACGGTAGGCAAATCATATTGTCAAGGATAAATTTTTAAGTTTTGTGGCACCATTTTTATTACATTCGCTACCAATTTAATCACCAAAGTAATCTAATGGACACTACTAAAATTACATTTGCAAGTATTAAAGTATTTTCTCTCGTAGTGTAGGCATTCATTTGTAGATTATCAATAAAACTTGTTTTAAACATTTGATGATTTGCACAAATAAAAATCCTGGCTATGGGACAGAGATTGCCTGCACTTTTGAAGTCCTGCGCTGGAGTTTTGACATTTTTATGTATCTAGATTAATGTTAAATGTTAACATGCCTAAAACACCTTTTTGAATTTTTTATTATTAGTATTCGGGGAATAAATCCAAATTCATAAATAAATTATAACAGTATAATATCATTAGGGACCTATATTGAAGAAAAAATTAACCCTATTATGAAGTAATATGTAACCTTGTATTCTCACTCAAAGGAGTTAAGCATCTAGCAATTACTTCTTCACTGCACTTTAGCAGTAGTTATTTTTACGTAGTGCAACATTCAGTTCACCAAATTAACTGCACAAATGCTCCTTCAATGTGAACAGATATAATGTACAATTCTTTACCTTCTTGCAGAAAGCAAATTGAAAGTTGAATTGCAACTTTTTGAATTCCACTTAATATTTTAACTGTATTACCTGGGTTTCAAAACAAAGTATAATCTTTAGGCCCGAGGATGATATAATGCATTAAAACCAAGGTCATATAATTAGTATACTTCTTTCTTTCTATAATGGATAAATTTCACATAGCCAATCCTGACATTAGCAATTGCATGTTGAAAGTTGCTTGTTTTGAAAATGTGTTGGAACAATCATTCATATTTAATTCAAGTACATCAGTTTTACTTTCTTGTCTACTATTCTGTATTTTCTGGTAAAATAACATTAATTCTCCAAAGTTAGAGATTTCCCTACTCAATTGCCACTTTCTCCAGGGTTTTTTCCATTCTCAGTTTTCAAAGATTCAAGGATGGCTGCCACACTGTTTGGTGCCTCTCATATATTGTTCACACACACGTCATTCTCAAAACTTTGGCTTGAAAACCAAAGGTTTTGCATAAAGACAGAAGACAAAAGATGTAGAAATCCAGCCTTCAAAGGATACGCCGAAACACACACAAAAACTTGGCAATTCCATGACTTACTGAGAATTTCAAGAGCATCAATAAAAAAAGAAAAAAATGACCAGGTTGACAAGAGAAAGAATGATAAACGTATTGCCCTTGTAAAGCTGAAAATTCATATGGGGAACTGATGGCACAGCTCATACCCTATGAAGAGCTAGGATTGAGGCTAGATTTCATACATTGAGGAAAATTAGCGAACCAGTGTCAACTGCAGATGATGCTATTCCATCTCTCCTCCAAATATGTGCTCATCAGATTCAGTGTATAAGTGAATCAAGCTATGTAGAACAAACCACATGGCTAATTAAGATCAGGCTGAGGGAGCATAACTTTATGGCAAGGCTGTCAATGGGTTGAGCAATTGCAGAGGATTTCACAACAGAACTGAGACAAAAGGCAATCTTCAAGTTTTGTACATAATATGGCAATATTATCCTTGTTTGATTTGAGAAGCAATTGGAAAAACAAAGAGAACCAAATAATATTCTAACTTTCATAGGAAACATGCCTAACACCTCAGCAGTGTGTGGAATAGACATATAATCACCAACGAGTAATAATGGACTGATTGATATTCACAAGTAAAAATTTTTCAATACAAACTTGAATGATCAACATGCATCTCAGCAAGATGCACACATGAGTTACAAATTAACACTTCAGTCAGTTTTGGATGATATTCTCAGCAGGAATAACAAAACATGTCTAAAAAACCACTCAATATGCAGCAGGAAATCTTGAAAATATTTATAAAAAACAAATACCTATGACTTCTGCACCATTATCAGATGAGTTGCTAGCTCTATTTTATCAATTCAGAAAGATAGGACCCTAGAACAACACTTTAAGGTGAAAAGAGATTTCATTCTTATAAAATAATAAACGACAGCAACCAAATAAGCCATATTTAAGTGTAGTCAAGTTGAAACGATGCATCTGATGACTTCCTCAACTGTACACCAGAACTAGTAGCAGTTCCAAGGAAATTAAAATGTTCCTTTTTAAAGATAATAATGGAAATACAAGGTGTGTTAAAAAATTAACGGGAATTTTTTCATTTCGCGGGCTTGGAGAGTCCTATTGTCAAACTTTATTATGTTAGTATACATGCCCCAGAAGTATGATAAAACTTTCAGCTGTTTTCATTGTGGAGTTTGTCTGTGACAGCCACTAAGGCTAGACATGTTTTATGAGCTCGGCGATTTTAGTTTGTTAAAAGAAATGGATCAAAGAATTTGTATCAAATTTTGCATAAAAAAATGAAATTAAGTGTAACAAAGTGTGTGAAATGTTAAGAAAGGCCTATGGTGAGTCTTCTATGAGTAAATCAAGAGTTTACGAGTGGTATAAGCATTTCCAAGAAGGCCGTGAAGCCCTTGAAGATGACGAACGCCCTGGATGCTCCAGCACATCAACAATCGATGAAAACATGGAAAAAGTGAAAGAAATGGTTATGAGCGATCATCAAATCACAATCAGAGAGGTCGCTGATGATGTTGGCATATCGATTGGATCATGTCATGACATCATTTCCAATGTTTTGGGTATGAAATGCATGGCAGCAAAATTCGTTCTAAAATGGCTTTTGCACCACAATAATGCACCACCTCACACTTCATTGCTTGTTCGAGAATTTTTGGCCAAAAACAATACTGTAACAATGCCCCAGCCTCCATAATCGCCAGATATGGCTCCGTGTGACTTTTTCCCATTTCCAAAAATTAAGAGAACCTTGAAGGGCCGTCGTTTTGCAGCCGTAGATGACATTAAAAGCGCATCGCTGAAAGAACTAAAGGTTATCTCCAAGATCGAGTTTGAGAAGTGTTTTGGGGATTGGAAGAAGCGCTGGCAAAAGTGCATAATCTCCAATGGGGACTACTTTGAAGGTGACAACATCAATGTATAAGAATAAATATTATTGCCTGAAAAATTAAAATTCCCATTAATTTTTGAACACACCTTGTATATAGATATTTACCGCTAAGTGTTAAATGTTTTTACCTAGTGGGAATCTTCAAAATATTTCCCTTTTTAACATTACTTAGTTGCGTGCATAATCACTTTAATTTTTATTTCCACACTAGTACCAGAAAAATAATTTTATTGCTAAAAAATCTGGCATATAGTTAAATATGTCACCTTATGACAATTATCACAAGAGTTCTGAATTAGAGGAGTTCAAATGTATGTTCAATGACAATGCCACCAGTCAAGAGTTATTTTAAAATAACAATAATTTAAGTCCTCTAAAGGCCAAATCACAGGCCCTGTCTTACTAATATTTGAAACTGTTTTCACATGCAGCTGGTCTCGCTCACACAAATGAAAACTTTTCATAATAGTGGAGTTTTCACATCATCTAGTGAAAATGTGAAGGTGTATGAACCGATTAAAAATATCAACTGAACTAGGTGCACAAAACTAATACTTCTTTGCTAAAAATGTATGACTAGGAATGTTAAAATTGCAAAATGTATACACTTACTATTGTAATAAATGAAAATAACTATCAGTATTTTCAAAAATTAAATCCAAATTTTGAGCACACCAAAATAAATTTAGCTTTAAGAGTAAAACTTGTCTTCTCTGTTGAGATATCACTCAAGATGATAAAAACACACCTTCCAACAAATTAGCCGCAAATTAAATCGAGAAAGCATATAAAATAACAAATATAAACATTGGATGACTGGTGTCATGGTATTTTTTAATACATCCAAGCTTAGCAAGATGCACGTACATACAGAAGCAAAAAAAATTAAATTTTTAATGAAAAGTGGAAGGAACTTGAGCAAGGAGTGTATCAGAAAATAAAACATTTTTTAAAGTGCCCAAGTTTTTTGTATTACACACCCAATGGCCGGGAGAAAGAAATTGTTGGCAACCATTTGCAAAATGGCCCTTGGAATAACAAGGCATTAATTTTTTATTTAAATGGACGGTTCACCACAATTCAACCCCGTATTTTTCTTAAGTAAAGAATATCCATCAAACTGACGATGCTGAACAGGGATTAAAAACATATGTATTCAGTGAGATCTGGAGAATACAAGAAAAAATAAGTGAAGAGCGATACTCAAACGCAATGGACATCATCACCGCACTGAATTCAACCATTGGCATTCTAGAAAGAAAATTATGAAAACATTCTATATACCCATTAATCATAAACCACAATACAAACACACATCTAAATTTCTACATACACACATTAAACATTAGCAGAGAGTTTGGGCATAGAACAGATTTCACACATTTCTTAAGATTTCTATTTTAAACTATTTTAAAAGTTTGATTTCATGAATAAAAACTTTAAAATATTTCATCAGCAGAAAGATTCACCTTCAAGGTATGACAATGATGAAACTGCTACTCATGGAACCTATAAAGAACTACTTCAAAGAAAACAAGGAACAATAATTTACTTCTACAGATAACTATACATGAATTAAACACAAAACAACTTACCTGGTGCACCATCGGAAGCTCCAAATACAGAACTGAAGTTTTTGTCTGTTACAAAAGTATTTGTTGAAGATGGAGCTGGGGCAGCTCCAAAGCCTGCAATGCAATGAATGATCAACGATGTACCAACTTTTTCAGCAAAACATTTTTTGTGTCACAGTTTTCCCCGATGGGAAGCCTAATGAACTATTTTTTTTAGAAAGTTATCATATGCTACAGATCCTTAAAACTTTAAAATAATATTCTGTAAAAGTCTCAATCATCAATTCTAAATACATATGAATTTGATGAAGGAACCAAGCTGCTACAAAAAGAGGGGGGGTATAATAGCAGCATGGATCCTTCATCAGATAGACGTCGTGGAAGCCTAAGGATTAATTACATATGAATCTGTTCTATTTATTTCCTGATTATCTATTCTGATAATAAATGCACAAGCAAACCTCAAATGCAACTAATGTTTTGATTGTATCAAATATCTTTGATAAAACTTATCAGAAAGAACTCTAGTTTCACATCCAGCAGAAGTGAACATTTATCAAGGTGTTGGAAAAAATATGTCATAAATGAATAGGTTCATGAAACTACTTCCATCTTTAAATTTTAAAATCAAAATTATTTGAGTACACTTCGTACATTTCAGCCAAACAATTTTAAATCTTTACTGTAGAAAGATGTCTGAATTTCCTTCCCTCTTTATCTTCCATAGCCAAATTCTAATGAAAAGGTTAAGAACACATAAATAAAGATCTAATGAACAGGGAAATATCAACTTAAACTTCAAAATACATACATGAACACATTTTGATCTAGCTTGACAAAAATGTAAATCAAAGCTAATAAGAGTCTCAGGAAAAACAATAGGAGTTCAGACTTTTTATATAGATAAATTGAAAACACTAACAAAAATAATGAGTATATTATGATCCATTTTAAGAACTACCACTGAAAATGGTATCCTAGGTAAGGCTTTTCTATTCTTGGTACCCAGAAATTCCCAGTAAATGTAATAAAATATACTGCTTGGGACATGCCACTACCCATTTGTAGCACAAACTTGTTTACCCTCTATGTAAGACTGCCTACTTATCTCTATCGGCAGAAAGAGAACATCAAACACAGTTCACATTACCTACACCTACATCTTTTTCTCTCTATATCCCCACTGCAACTTGTACAGCAGACTATTCAACACTTCATCATTCATTCATTCCTGCCTATTTAATAACATCTGTTTTGTGGAGGAATACAAAATTTTCAGGGAGAAATTCCAAGGAAATGCAGCCTCTTTGACGAAAACACCATTCTACCAAGATATTACTAAAAAGCTCCCAACTTTTCACAGTATCATTTCATGCACTCCCATAATCATACTAAAAATTTTAAATATGAATTTGCATGCATTCTGTACATGCTATTTTAACAAAATGTAAATGGTGCCAAAATGCCAATAAATAAATACATAAAACTTAAAATTAAAACAGAACTAAAAGTGGACAGTATTTATGCAGTCTATTTTACCATCTAATAGCCATAAACTCAGCTAGTCTGATAAACCATGTGCATTTTTTAGTGAAAAATTGCCCATTCAAGAAGATTGCTTCACGTCTTTGATGTGAAAACTTGAAGAGAGTAGGGAGAAGAAACAAAAAGTTTTCTTTTCCTAGAGAACTGAAACACACTAAATGGGAGTCACGATGAAATGAATCACACTTAAAAATTATTTAATAATCCATTGGGATATATAAGTTATATATATTATATATATCCACTATAATATGCCAGCTATGCTGGAATTTTTGAGTTATACTATAAGACATTGCTAATTGTTTCCAGATAGTAGGTGTTGCAAATCAAGCCAACAGTTCTAGACATGCAAGACAATGTGCCAAGTGCCGGAGAACCGCAGTGACATAAGATCCTTCCTTACAACACAGTTAAACTTCAACAATTGAAGGTATTATGCTACACAAGGGAAACATTAGTAACTCTCTCGCAAAAAAAAAACAGCCTTCTTTGTTCACCTGTGAAGAAATCTGTGGCTATCAAATTTTGAGTCTTTGATAGGACCTTTGACAAAAAGCAAATATTGAAAGCACAGCATTCTAAATTTTTACTTCAGGAAGCATAGTAATAGCTACAGGGTAACAACTTAACATTCTTCACTAAACATACACTTGCCATACATCATTAAGTTACTTATACCTTTAAAATATGAAATATTTTAGGCACATCGAGAAATTAAGATTTTGGCATGTTATATCAATTAATAACTGAAAAAAATTTCTTTAAATCTTACCTGCCTTCATTCTGTCTAAAAACCCTACTCTCTTCAGTACTCTACCCTGATTACTGAACATTCCCCCTTGTATAATGGTCCTCAATGTCTCACTCACTCTCAATATATCCTTTTCTCTCCTCTCCTGCTATATAGAAAGCTTTGTAATTAGTTTTCCAAACTATCCAGTTTACTTATCTCATTTTTCTCATTAGGTATTTACATATACATTACAAGTTCCATATCTGCATAAAAACCATAAACACAGTTCACAACCCAAAAGTTGCTTTGATAGGTGAGGGTAGTTCACCCAATACTAAACTCCATGGCATGTGACAGCCACTCATCAAGATAGAGGGGCCAGATACTTTCCCTGCACCACCTATGGTTTTTCAGGATATTCCAATTTCCAACTTATCACACAGCTTGGGTGAAGCTGAGGTTACACAGAGGTGTGATCCAGAATTGAACCCAGGGCCTTTGGTCAGTAGTCTAACACTCTAGCCATAGACTACCAGGTCCCAATCATATATGTATCAATACTGTACTGCATTTGTGACTTGGCATATCTGATATATATTTGAGCCCACCTTATTGGATCAAATGAGAAATTACACAGCAAAATTCAATTGATTGGTGAACTTGTCAACAGAATGTTTAGAGTTATTTAGATAAGAGCTTACTAAGAATACACCAGCTCTGTGACTTCTAGGATATCATAAGTCTAGTCAATGGGTCAGGCAGAACAGTAACAATGAAACAGAATTTATGCAAACTCCTGAGACTCTTGTTAGAAAAAGACAGGAATATGATTGACTTTTGGGAGAAAATTAAAGGTAGAGAGCCAATCAATAAAACTTGGAAATTGGTGAATAATGCTAATGTCCTTTGGTAATGGAAAAAACTGTCAACACTGAAGAGTTGCTTGACTGAAGGGTTTGAAGATGATCCAGAACTTCTAATAACAACTGAAATACTAACAATCCCATAGTCTATTACTTATAGACTGATTTTGACAAAAATATTAATAGATGACTGGGTAATGACAAGGTTTTGGAAGGACATAAAATTTTGATAATGATATTAACCCCACTACCCTAAATGTAACTACCAGTTCAAAGTATGAAGAAGAAGTATGAAAGTGATAAGGAAGATATGATAGAACTGAGTTGTTCTTCTAATCGCTCTTTGATCAACCCAAACAATGATGCATTTTTCAGAATATGAAGATGACAGCTCTCTACTTGATATTCTTTGTGTGAGGAAAATATGAAAGGGCACAAAAAATATAATGAATACTATTATCAAAGTTCAAAATCAAGTACATATATAAAGTATTTCGTAAATTGTAGCTTGGAGTTCTGAATTTTAGTACACGAAAAGCAATAAAAAGAAATTTGGGATTCTTCATCGTGTACATAAAATATTTGATACATGCCCACTTAATTACAGCATGTTACAGAAGCTATTAAGATTACTTGGAAAAATGGAGAATTTTCATTATTTATGTACACCTAAGTACTTGTAGACGAGGCTAGATGCACATTTTGTTTGGGAGTATAGGCCGTCAGTGACCTTGATTTGTTAGCTATGTGGAGGGGGGAGTCCAGGAAGGAGGACTGGTGGCAAGATCATCAGAGAGACCTACCCTCCCACACTAGACCACCTACTATCCATCAAAGCCAGAGAGCACTTTTGCTTATGACAGCCACATGCTTTGGAAATTAGGAAGCAGACGATGATGGTAGGTCTAACACTACCTTGTTCAAAAAGTTCCCGGAATTTATTCAGAAAATTAAAAATACAAGTTTATTCACCTAAATCTATATTGTCCCCTTCAAAGTAATACCCATCGACTGCAACACACTTATGCCAGCGCTTGATCCAATCCTCGAAACATTTTTTATATTCGGTTTTCGGTATGTCCATCAGTGCTTCCTGCGATTTTTCCATTACTTCCTCTCGGCTGCTAAAACGCGTTCCCCGTAATGGTTTTTTAACTCGATTGAACAGAAAGAAGTCACAGGGAGCCAAATCAGGTGAATTCGGTGGCTGTTGGATGGTATTTGTTGCATTTTTTGTCAAAAAATTACGAATAATGATAGCACTGTGCGACGGTCTCGACGCACTGTGCGACGATTTCTGGTCTCTTTCGGCGAATTGCTTCACGCAAACGTCTCATAACGCCCAAATAATACTCTTTGTTTACTGTCTGGCCTTCTGGCAAAAATTCATGATGCACTACACCGTTGTAATCCATGAAAACCGTCAGCATTACCTTCTTTTTTGACTGAAAACGACATGGTTTTTTGGTCTCGGCTCATTTGGTGAACGCCATTCACTTGCCTGATGTCTGGATTGCGTGTCGTACTCATAAACCCACGTCTCGTCTCCAGTAATGATCCTTTTGATGAATGTGGGATCGGATTCAGCCTCGCAAATCATGTCTTTTGCGACGTCAACACGGTCTCTTTTTTGCATGAAATTGAGGTCTTTTGGCACCAACTTTGCTGCTACACGACGGAAACCCAAATCATTAACCACAATGTCTTGGGCGGATCCATAGGCAATGCTCAAGTCCTCCGCTATTTCTCTGATGGTTAATTTGCGGTTATTGACCAACATTTCTTTTACTTTATCAATTTTTTCACCGACTTTCGATGTCGATGGTCTGCCACTGCGTTCATCATCTTCGATTGACTCACGACCACTTCTGAACCGCTCGTGCCACTGGTAAACGACCGTTTTTTTTTAGAGAATCGTTGCCGAAACACTTTTCCAACATTTCCAACGTCCGAGCACCACTAAATCCGTTTTTTACGCAAAATTTAATACAAGTTCGTTGTTGCAAATTTAAATCCATTTCTGCAATTGTAAAAAATCGCCAACACACACAGAGATAGATGTACTCTTGGCTACGTAACTTTTGCAAATGTCAAGTTATGACACTAAGATTTAAAGGGAATATCAACAACAGATGTACCAATTTAACAAAAAAAACAGAACTCAAATCGGAACGATGGGAGCGCCACACGGTGGTTATTCCGGGAACTTTTTGATCAAGGTAGTATGCAATGGCCTCTTTAACTTACTTTGAGAGACACTTGGCGATATCAAAAATCAAATTTACTTTTCAAGACCAAGGCATCCATCCTTACATTTTTTTGTGATGAATTCAACTTGACACCATTATGAATTTTACACACTGTCAGGTTTATACTAAAGGTAGTAAACCTCAAATGGGATGAATTTGGCTACTGATGATATTACTTACATACAGTACTTGCTGTAGATTCTTCTGCACAATGATGACGTGCACTCAATGACTAACCATGTGGAATGTTTCAGAAGAGTTAATAGGGTAACTAATTGGATGAATAAAATGATGGCGGGTAAAGCTATGTTATTTTCTTTAAGAAACATGGGAGACTATAATATGCAGGATGCCGCAACATAAATTCCTTTTTTGAAAGTGTTTTGAATTTAAAAAAAGGAAGTTATGTTGCCACACCCGGTCGTATGCCATTGATAATAAGGCAACCACCATAAAATTCAAGGTACAAAAATAACCCATTGTTTTCTGTTACCTGATTACATATTCCCATTTATTACTGTGGATAACTACTAATAGCCATGTTTAAATTATTTGCACATGCTTGTAATAGGTAAACTTCCTCGCAATAAAATTAGGAACGTAAGAAGTATATGCACAAATAAAACAATATACTACCTTCATTTAGAGGAAGTTGCACATGAAAATTGCAATGAAAAGGGCTTCTTCACAATTTATTTATTAGTTAATCTACCGGTTAAGGTAGGTTTTTTGGATGGGCACAACTATCAAATAAATATTTTGTAACTCCAAACAAAACCCAATCCAGCAACCTAAACTACATCAGGTCCCCCTTCATCTCTGTGTACTTCTTTCCTCCCTTCATCCCATCCAACATCCCTATCCTGTTCCTACCCTTTCCTCGCTTGCCCAACATTCTCCCCTCTATTACATTCTTCAACATTCCACTTCTTCACAATACTGAGTCATTTTTTCATGTTATCAGCCTCCCTGAAAAAGATCTCCACTACTATTTCTGTGACAGTACAGCTGAAGAATAGCTAAATAACTGCCTCACACGTAAGTATTTCTGTTTATAACTTATGTGGGGTGTAGCTTTATGTGCATAGCACAATCAGGTAGGTCATTTCTATCATTTAACAGACAGATTTTCCTCTGTTAACTGAACTCTTAGATTAGTTAATAACAGTTAAGATGAGAATATAAAATCCTGGAATTAAATCTGATGATGACCAAAATATCTGTTCCTAGCTATGTTCAAGATAGAGTCATTTCAACAAAAACATGTTTCCTAATATGCTTTGTGAATCATTACTTGATTTGAATGAAGTGATACAGGATTTTCATTACTCTCCCTTTGATGAATTACTCCATGAAATCAGTTTTACTTGAAAGCCATTGTAACTCTTTCCATTACCAATCTAACACATACAGTGAAACTGGATGATTTTCAAATTAATTTTACCAAAAAGAATAATCAGTGAAGTGTAAAAACCTAAAGTAAAGGAGCAGGAAAAGTAAAATGGAATGGTTAGAATTCCATGCGAACATTTGATGAAATACAAATGAACATTATGTACAGCAACAAAATTAGAAAAAATACTATTTAATCATCAGCTAAATTTCTAACAATTATGTTAACACATCACAAACAACAACAAAAGAAATAGCAACTGTTTTTCCCCACATATGTCAATGGAAAAGGCTCTTGTTCAGCTAAAAAGGAAAGAGAAATGTACTGCAAATTTTACTTTAATCTCTAATACAGTAACTACTTCAGCAACTTCCAGCATTGCACTGTAGTTCACCAGAGCTCTCTCTCTTCTTCTTGAACTACCTAATTGGTTTAAGAAATAAATATATACCACAAGGAAAGAAAAGTTTCTTTTGATTGGGAATTTCAAATATGAGAGTTTAGGGGATCACGATTCCCATGAAAGAGATAAAGAGAGCTATAAGAGAATCTCTTTAATCATTTGAATTGAAATCCCTTAAATCATTTGAAGTTGAAGCCCCACCAAATGTATTCTTTATTCTTTCCTCCCTGATGACACAAATAAGAAAGTTTACAATACAAAATTATGTGAGCTAATTGCAGTCACAGATTGATTCTCCCTTGCCTTGCTTAGATACACACAAAGAGCATTAAGTCTTGAATGAAACTAGTGAGATAAAATGCTGGAGGAAAGAAAGAGTGGAAAGGGTGTGTTTTGTGAGTATTTCCATTTGAGAAGAAATTTTCTTAGCAGCTATGCCTGTGGCAAAAAAATTTATCATACAAAACTTGGAACAATTCTTCTTGAAAAATATTTCAGAGAGAGCTATTACCAAGAGAAAGTGGGAAAATATACTTTATCCAAATTAAATTTTCACTTTTGTAAATTTAATGTTTAAAGAGGCTTTCTATCAAATTTCAGGCCATGATTGTGTATTCAGACTATGCATTATGTTAGTTAAAAGAATAAAATGAAGTGCCTTCGGCTGAGGTCAATCAATCTTTATATTCTTATTCATTTAAATTCTTTATCATCAAATGCAGAACTTTATGAGCATTTCTCCATTTTATACTAAATAATTAATCATGCCAGAAAATATTCATTAGCAGTTATATTCATGAGTTGCAAATACAGAATGTTTACTAGCTTAAAATATGACAATGAAACTTACCATTTGAGATCCACATGTTAGGCGCAGCTGCAGCAGGTGCTACAGGAGCTGCAGAAGAAGAAGGTGGCTGTGAGGATGCTGTAAATATATCAGCAAATGGATTCCCACTTAGCTGAAGGAGATCATCAGAGGCCTTGCTTGGCTGGAAAGATAAATTAATGTTAATAAATACTTCATTTCTACCCATTTAATATCTAAATTAAGACAAATTCATGATTTCTGCCAATTGTAAGCCAACTATTAAATGTTTTCCCTAGTCATAATTTTCTCCCAATATTTGAGTTTTCAAAGAATTCATTTCTAAAAAAATCACTAACATTACATTTTTTTGTGTTTATAACAATGTTTTATTTGCTATAAAGACTACAGTATTGCTTAAATGCATGCATGACATAAGAAAACCTTTTCAAAATTATGAATGAGATACATTTTTAGTGGAAGTAGAGAAGAATTCCTAAAGGATAAACTATTCCTTTCTCTATTATAAGAAATTTAGCTCCCACTTAAAGATGTTACTTCCATATGCTTATCATCATCATAAGTATTTCAATCTTAGGATTGCTTTATTGCAGCCCTCCATTCCTTTATTTAATGTCAATTCCCTCAATTCCTGATACCTTTTCTGTTTTACATCTTTCTATGCTTATATGAATTTAATTATTAGACTGAAAATGTTGATTTTGGGTATTTGGGAATATAGGGAGTTTTAAATATAAAGGAAGATTGGTAAATGACAACCCCCCTATTGAGTATTAATACTTATTCTAATTTGGTCAGAGTAAGGTCCCATTTAGATTTGTCAAGATATTTTTCATCAATCTGACCACATAATTATAATTTATTGCTTACTTGAATAGAAAATTATTCATTTACAATATTTTAGGGCAAATTTTACCATAATCATTACACCTATGACTATTATAATACAACCCTCCACTGCTAATCATCCGAAGTGATAATTATTGTAAAGCTTGCCATCAATATTTGAGTGAAACTGCACCCACCACTCTCTTATTTCTCTGTAAACATTGATAAATTCCTTAAGTTAAACATTGTAAGGATAGAAAGTTGAAAATTATGCTCTTTTTCACTTAAAACACATCAAATGTAACATAAAAGATATTTAGCTTTCAGCCAAGGTTGATCTACATCCTACATCAATTTATTTCAAAGTAGACATATCATACCTGTGCAGCTCCACTGCCTGTAGAAGCAGTTGGTGAACCAAAAAGGTCAACAATCGGTTGATGTGAAGACAATGGTGAGCCAGTAGTTGGTGATGAACTGAGAAATGGATTTGTGCTGGCCTGCATTGAAGTGGGGGACTGACCTTTGGCTGCATTTTCCTATAAATAAAATATTATGAGATTTTTTGATAGAAACTATCTTCAGAAACTTTCATCTCATGATAACCTCAAAATTCTCAATACTAAATCCAAATTTGTGTGCATTTTGAAAGCAAACAAAACACTCAATATTGTACTTAAAATTATTGTATTTGTTACATCACGACTTTTAATTTGCATGGATAATCAACCTTGTGCATAGCCCATTATATTTGTTCAATTTACACAAATATATGAGCCAGTCTATCACTGAACTTAAGCAGCAGTAACAGATTTTTCAGTTTTAGATCTATAATGAAAGCTAAAACTTCATTTCCACTACAATTTTTTTTAATTGCTTCAAACTTATTTGGTAACACCAAATAAAACGGGAGAGGATGTGATTGAATCAAAGGACTTGGAAAATGCAGGGGGCTACAAGCTCCTGGTACTTTTTTCTTGCTTCCAGAGAGTAACCTTTCAATTTGGGCAATTTCATGAGTACACATGGTGCATCCTTTTGCATTTGACAAGTTGGTTAAGAGGTGCACTTTTTTTCCTTGCTTGTCTTTTCCACAGCACAGGCAAGTGATTGAAAACCAATGAACACTTTGTCAGAGAGCTTGTAGAAGGTGAACATCAAGATGACATAAGTGGTTTATTACAACACTGCTTCACCTAGTGGTGAAATTGTAGCAATTTTTCACACCTTGAAAGGCGAATTCTTTCTTGATTTCCTTGACTTCCTCATAATGTCTCCCCAAGAGGTGTTCAAGGTGTGCTGCACCTCCACAAACACCAAGATGTCATCGAGCATTCCCATCCCAATTATTATTGGTTGAGTATTTTGCTCTGTATGTTAATTGAAGTTTCAGTGACCAGTGTACCAGTACAAATTTTCTTGACAGACTTTATTCCTCCCAGAACAGGAGCAGACAGAACCTTGCGAATGAAGAAGGAAGGCACCTTCAAAGTCTTGCCTTCCCTATGGCACATCAACAATAGGTAAATTTTGCATGAGATATTACAATTATCTCCTGCCCATATAGGGTAGAATCTTTTGGATGAAGGAGAACCTGTTTTGGGTTATACCTCCAGTCCATCAGCCTGCCAAACCTATGTCCTACGTTGCACAACACAGGACCCTATCACTCTAGCACTTGCCACCAAAACATAAAGATGAAACAAAAGCTATTTGACTGGGAGGGACTAGCTCCAGGCCATCTGTTTACATAAAATCAAGGCCAAAGTGGGGTTTTGTTCCCTGGTCCATACCGAGCATCTGACACCTGACTGGATGCCATGGATCTCGCCCACCAGGATCCTCTTCTCCCCAGGTCTCCAGGCATAGCAAACACTTGGGTGATCATGAATCCCCTGGTATGGCTACTCACAAACAGTAGCTCCACAGATTGCTCAGATGCTACCCTAGCTAAACTGGGGGTTTTAGTAGTAGTGATAGATTTATTTGGGTGGGCTGACTCAAATCTGACTTGGGGTTCTCTCCCTACCCTTTTCACCACCACTTACAACAAGCAGGAATACTTCACCAGTATTCTCCATCCTCCTCCTCACGGTGGAGGTATTGTCGGAAAGTGAACAGTGTGTGTAATGCCTACTGACAGGATGAGACTGGTGATTTGTTAGAGGTGAAAGAGTCAGTACAACAAAATGGTTGGATAACAAAGTCTCTTTTTGGTGTCACTTATATGTTATTCAATAGTTATGTGATCTGAAGAATTCTAACCTTTGTCATCATCTGGAGTAAGAGAGCCATAGCAGATATAGATATTTGAGAAGAATCTCCAGTAGTGCAGGCAAGAAGAAAAGAATAGTGGAAGCAAGAAGACAAGAAATAGAAGAATAGTCTAAGAGAAAAATGTTCTACCAGAAGAAAAATGAACTAATGGCCAATAACATAATAAATATATATGAAAGTATTTCATTTAAGGATGAGAGCATCAATAAAACAAATATAAGGAGCATGCTTCTCCATGGTAGTTAAGGAAGAGAATAAAGAAAGCATGTAAGAGATGACAAAACATTTACAATGTATTACCACAGGATGCTTAAGAAGAAGCATACATACAGAACACCTAATGAAGAGGTCTTAAAAAGAGTAGGGAGCAAAATAAATCTAAAAGGAATCATCAAAAGAAGAAAGGCTGACCATAGCCAGCAAATTTTGAGATGCAGAGGCCTGATAAAAGCAGTATTTCAGAGAAAAGTGAAGGGAAGAACTATCTCAGTTGAGATAAATTAGGCAAAGAAGCTTTCAGAAAAAGGAGGGAACTTATGACAAGGATATTGGGTCAGGATGCTAAGAAAAGATAGTAAAAACTTTGATAGAGACAAATATTTTGCACAACACAGAAACATGATCATTTAAGATAATACGCATAGAGTGGAGGCTTTTGAAACGTAGGTGTGCAGAACAATTAATCCACATTTGTTCTTGTGCTTAAATCCTCATAAAACAAACTACCAATATACTAAGTAATTGCTCACATCTTTATTTTTCTAATAAAGCCAGACATACCGTAACTATGAATTCAATATTTAATTACAGGTAAATTGTGTTTTAACAGAGAGCAAAAAGATGAATTAACTATGGCCATACATATAATATAGCTCATTATTGAAAAAAGGAAAATTTTAAATGGACACAAATATATGTACCTTATATTGGTTCAGCACAGCCTCCTCTTCGGCCAACACCTGTTTGCGCAGGGTGTCATCAATGGTCCCACCAGCAAGAACAGATCCATTGGCAGCCTGATTCTCAAGCCGGGCATTCGCTGCTGCTGTACCAAATGCACTACTGGTGGAAGACAGTGCAGACACTGCCGACTTTACATTCACGCGATTGCTAAACAGGTTGGGCACCACACATGGTATCAAGGTGCAAGGTAGTTTGAGAGGCAGGCCGAGCGGAACAGAAAAGGCCGACACATGGATAACATAGGAGCAAGGTGTTGGTGTTAAGGTTGGAGAATAAAACAAAGGGAAACAAAATCAGGACAGAACTAAACAATGCTAACTACACAGAAAATCAACAAAATGGGTGATGTATGGAAATAATGATGACGACATGAGAAGGACATGCGTTAAATCCCTTAAATTGAGCTTCAGTGATGAATTGATACAGTCTTGTATAATTCTTATGAAGGTATGATTTTAACTAGAGCCAATAGAGCCATTTTTAAAATTATAAATCCCTGATATTGATAGAAAATATGTGGCGACGATGAACCACTTATAATTCTTTATCTTACAAACAGTGTAAGAAATAACTTGACTTGATTCCCACAAAATGTTGTATTTCTAGGTTCCCATTGCTATATCTCAATTTTACTTTCTTCATGATCTCTAGCCGCATTAGATAATTGAATACAACAAAGGTATCTTTCACAAATTATCTGCATTGCTCAAAATTAATAAGTTTTTCATAACTCAAATAAGAAAACATTGAAAAAAGTTAAAATGCACATAAAATGCTGTACGAATATATGCTGCTTGTATTTAAAAAACAAATTAAAAAAATAACAATTATAAGAAAATAGTGAGCAATAAGCACGCTTAATAAAAAGTTATGAATAAAATGAGATAAAAAGCAGAGTGGCAGGTATAAAAATAAGCTCAAAATATAAAGGTGAATAAATGCTTAAAAGGAGAAAAGCAGGAGATCTACGTGCAAAGCCAATTTTCTGTTCCATAAGAACTCCATTTAAGTTAAGGAATGAATGCCTCTTCATGAAAGCAAAAATCTTAATAACATCCACTTGCACACATTTCACAGAACAAACCACAGTACAAAGTTGTACTTGACATTGAGAACATTAATAAACCATTGACATTTAGAATACATTGCCATAGAAAGCTATTAGATGCAAACAAAAAGCCTTTTTGAAGACGGACATCAAAATAGAAATCAGGTTAAGTACATACACATCAAGAAAATTATTATGTACAAAATGTCAAAGAATGTAATCAACTGCTTAAATGCCCAATATTATTGGGAATTTTAGTAAAAAATACTTTTCATAGATATACAATACTGATGCATATTTAAAAAAAATATTTTCTTCAATTAAATTGAAGAAATAAAGCTATTGAAAATGGGTTTTCAGTAAAGAATATCAGTTGAAAAACACAAACCTTGCAGTCTGAGTTGGTGTATTAGCAGCTGAACCTTTCTTTCCCTCGAGAGATGCTAAATGCTGCTCCAGAGCATCTAGAAGACTGCTAGGGGCCTATAAAATGTCAAGATTAGAAAATATAGCATAACATTTTGATGTCGAGTGCAATATTAAATTGAAAATTATACACTCTGCAACTGGAACTATATGTATTAAAATTTTTGGTGAAGTGCAGTAAAAGTTATCAAGAAATTACTGAAATGTTGACAGCTGTTCATGGTGATAATGCTCTGATGAAAATATCTGTTTTCAAGCGGATTAAGCATTTTAAAGTTGGCCGACAAGGCACCATAGATGATGCAAGATTGGGACGACCTTCAACTACCTGTGTAGATGACAACATTGATTATGTGCTGTCCCTTGTCCTTGCCGATCGTCGAAAAACTGTCCGAATGATAGCCGATGAACTGAATTTAAGAAAATCAACAGTGCACACTATTTTAACAAACATGATGGATAGATCCTTCACCATGACAATGTACCTGCACATTTAGCATTGATTGTTTGCCAGTTTCTGGCCAAAAATTCAATCACCATTCTTGAGCATCCTTTTTTGCCAGATCTCGCCCCCTGCAACTTTTTCCTATTCCCAAAATGCAAGAATGTGATGAGGGGACATGACTGGGAGGATGTGGACACAAAATGCAAAAAACTATGACACAACCTAACTGCCGAGGACTTCCAAGGGTGCTTTAAACAGTGGAAAAATAGATGTAGACTAAATTTTGTAAAATAAAGTTTTTATGGCTTCAGTTTGCATATTTATTGGGCAGACTTTGTATGTTTTTAAACCATAAACACAGTAATCAACCCGAAGGTCGGTTTAGTAGGTGATGGTATCGTTCACCCAAGTACTAAGCCCAACGGCGTGTGAATATTCACACATCAGGGTAGGGGGGCCAGTTCCTTTCCCTGTGCCGGTTATGGTTATCCTTATCTCTATTTCTATGTGAATGAATATATATGTATGCATGTATGTATATATATAATATATATATTTATATATATAATATACATACACATTTTCTTTGCTTGTGCAATCCTTGACCTGCACAGCTAATTTTAAAATAATAATACTATCTCAACCATAAATATCACGAAACTCTGAAATAATTAATTGTTTTCGCCTTCTTACAAATTTTATAAGCAAAATATGTACCAAAAGATATAATATAAACATTACCTTGGTAAGATCTGGAATGTCTCCTTTGTCAATGCCGACATTCTGAAAAGGAAAAGCATACATGCTAAATGGTAAACTGAAAAGATACTATGTGCTTACCTATATACTACAACCAAGAATTAGATTATGGCAATGAGAAAAATATATCACAAAACACCTGGGCACATAATTTACATATTAAATATTATGCCATATTTTACTGATTATGTATTAGAATATGTGTCATGGGATATGAATAAAAATAATATTATACAAAGATTCAAATCCTTTGCAACATTTTATTTCACCATTAATAAACGAACCTCTGCAACTTTGAGAAACTCTGCAACTCTATCCATTCGAATCAAGAACTTCTTGTAGAGATCTAATGCTTCCCTGCATTGTTTCTTGTTCATATCAAAGTATTTTTCTGAAATATAAAAGCAATCCAGTACTTCTATAACATCAATGAGTTAAATTCAACTGTGTCAACAAGTCGAATATGAAAACAAAGTAATTGAAAATTTAATTATTTCATGCATGTATCCATGATTTTTCTACAATCCAACAGCACTTCTGTATACAATGTAGTCAGCCATGCAAGAAAATAAGCTGTCCATATTGCTCAGTAAAGAATCAAGCACTGATTTTGGTCGGTCCTTCATAAATTCTAACCAAATGGACGCTGTAAATTTATAAGTGCAAACTTTCATGCTACAGAAAAAACCTCTTAGAAATACATCCAAATGCTCACTGAAATAATGAAATTCTTAATTTAAGTCCAATGGTTGTACTGTATAAACGAAGTTATGAAAACTAATTGCTAAAGAGCAAAGTGTGCAAAATAGGACTGACTGACAGAGCACACAATTGCCCCTTCAGATTATTTTAATATGAAGGGGACATCTTCACATGATACTTTTACAACAATGATATTTTTAATCTGCAAAAATAATATTCACTTCACTGTTTACCTTACCTAGTAAGTTAATTATTCCATCATTGTAGCAAGCAAAAAGTCTAATAAGATCCCGGAACAAAAGCATAAATGACATGTTTATGACTCCATTTGTAAGGTCATTTGCTGTACAATCAAATTCAAGCAATGAGTCAAGCTGACTCTGCAATACTGGCAGTGTCTTCAAAAGTTTTTCAGCATTCATTGTTCGAAGAGTACCATCCTCTTTCCTGCAAATATACATAGCATTATTAAGATACAAAATCAACAAAGATAAACCCTATTTACGGTACATTTACAGAATAACTATCCATCTTGTAAACTTATCATTTTGAAGTCAAACAGTCACTCGGCACATTTTTTCACTGTTTCTGATCTCCATAGAATTGCTGGAATGTTTTGTCCCAAAATTGAATTTGTCTTCATTGCACCAAAACAACTTGACATTAAGGTTAACATGAATGCTCAAATTTAAACAATCAATTGAAATATGAAATATATTAGATAGTGTTGAACTTTATAGATAGAATGATCTTCAAAAGTAAGTCGTCATCAATACAACTTGAATATTCACGGCTTTTTAAAACGGGTACTAAATTATGGACCAATCTAGTGGGCAACAGACTTTCCAGCTCATGCCATGGTTTGGCACTTAGAACAAGGATATTCAAGCTTCAGTATTTATTTACTTCAACTAAAACTGTTAATAACACTAATTAATTCATAACCTAAAGACAACTTTCAACATTGTTCCAAAAGGTTGATGCTACAGGGGGTAATATATGTATCTACATTTATTTTTTAACTGCATCAAAAACAACTCATTTCTATCAAGAAACTTCGGGAGATGCCGCAACAGTACCTATTAACGGAGTCATTTGCTATTAGTGTATTATATTGCAACAATTTCAGAGAGTAAAAATCATTCGCCTTGACCGGGATTCGGACCCGGATCCCTCGATCGGATCGATCTCAGCCGGATGTCTAGGGATCTGGGTTCGAATCCCGGTCAAGGCGAATGATTTTTACTCTCTGAAATTGTTGCATTATAACTCATTTCTAGTTAAAAAATTAAAAAAGACAATAATTTTGACAATGTGAAGTATTTTATATGTATGTATATATATATATATATATATATATATATATATATATATATATATATATATATATATATATATATATATATACTTTTTTGGAAAACCCACAAACGTGTAATGTAAATTCACTGATAAGTCATAACAAACACAGAAACCAAAACACAAAAGAGGAAAAACTCACTGAGGAATTAGGAACAGAGTTCTGTTCCTAATTCCTCTTGAGAAAGGTGGTGGGACCACCGAAAATTCGAGAACCAGTGAGTTTTTCCTCTTTTGTGTTTTGGTTTCTGTGTTTGTTATGACTTATCAGTGAATTTATATATATATATATTATAGATATATATATATATATATATATATATAATATATATATATATATCTATAATATATATATATATATATATACACACACACTACCTTGATCAAAAAGTTTCCGGAATTTATTCAGAAAATTAAAAATACAAGTTTATTCACCTAAATCTATATTGTCCCCTTCAAAGTAATACCCATCGACTGCAACACACTTATGCCAGCGCTTGATCCAATCCTCGAAACATTTTTTATATTCGGTTTTCGGTATGTCCATCAGTGCTTCCTGCCATTTTTCCATTACTTCCTCTCGGCTGCTAAAACGCGTTCCCCGTAATGGTTTTTTAACTCGATTGAACAGAAAGAAGTCACAGGGAGCCAAATCAGGTGAATTCGGTGGCTGTTGGATGGTATTTGTTGCATTTTTCATCAAAAAATTACGAATAATGATAGCACTGTGTGACGGTGCGTTATCATGGTGCAAAATCCACGAGTTTTCTGCCCACATTTCTGGTCTCTTTCGGCGAATTGCTTCACGCAAACGTCTCATAACGCCCAAATAATACTCTTTGTTTACTGTCTGGCCTTCTGGCAAAAATTCATGATGCACTACACCGTTGTAATCCATGAAAACCGTCAGCATTACCTTCTTTTTTGACTGAAAACGACATGGTTTTTTGGTCTCGGCTCATTTGGTGAACGCCATTCACTTGCCTGATGTCTGGATTGCGTGTCGTACTCATAAACCCACGTCTCGTCTCCAGTAATGATCCTTTTGATGAATGTGGGATCGGATTCAGCCTCGCAAATCATGTCTTTTGCGACGTCAACACGGTCTCTTTTTTGCATGAAATTGAGGTCTTTTGGCACCAACTTTGCTGCTACACGACGGAAACCCAAATCATTAACCACAATGTCTTGGGCGGATCCATAGGCAATGCTCAAGTCCTCCGCTATTTCTCTGATGGTTAATTTGCGGTTATTGACCAACATTTCTTTTACTTTATCAATTTTTTCACCGACTTTCGATGTCGATGGTCTGCCACTGCGTTCATCATCTTCGATTGACTCACGACCACTTCTGAACCGCTCGTGCCACTGGTAAACGACCGTTTTTTTTTAGAGAATCGTTGCCGAAACACTTTTCCAACATTTCCAACGTCCGAGCACCACTAAATCCGTTTTTTACGCAAAATTTAATACAAGTTCGTTGTTGCAAATTTAAATCCATTTCTGCAATTGTAAAAAATCGCCAACACACACAGAGATAGATGTACTCTTGGCTACGTAACTTTTGCAAATGTCAAGTTATGACACTAAGATTTAAAGGGAATATCAACAACAGATGTACCAATTTAACAAAAAAAACAGAACTCAAATCGGAACGATGGGAGCGCCACACGGTGGTTATTCCGGGAACTTTTTGATCAAGGTAGTGTATCTATATATATATATATATGTATATATATATGTATAATGAGTTCTGTTCCTAATTCCTCTTGAGAAAGGTGGTTGCACCACCGAAAATTCAAGAACCAGTGAGTCCCTCTTTTATGTTTTAGTTTGTGTGTTTGTGTAGACTAGTTAGTGAATTTGCATTATATATATATATATATATATAAATAATATTCTAACACTTTTTATGTGTTTTAGTTTCTGTGTTTGCTATGACTATTTAGTGAATTTTATTGTGCACGTTCGTGGCTTTTCCAAGAAAGTGACTATATATATATATATATATATATATATATATATATATATATATATATATATATATATATATATATAGTGAGTCCCTCATCTAGGTGTTTCTGTTGCTTTGTGTGTGTCTACTAGTGTCAATTCCATTTACATTTTATAAAAATAGACATTATATATACACATATATATTTATAAAAACATATGTATTTTTATAAACACATATAAAGGACATTACAGATAGAAAGAATAAATAGTGACAAAATTAGTGAAGAGTGGAATTTTGTACAGGTTGGAAAAGGTTTATGAAAAAAGGAGATATAACAAGACTTGAGATCTCCAGCCTCATGAATATCCTCCAGCCTTGAGGAGGCTGGAGGATAGTGACTGGAGGAGTTAGACAAATGGAAAAATAGGAGCTTTAAAACCTTTCATGAAATAAAAAGATGGCATTAAATGTAAATTAGAGAACAATCTAAGAACATGACAAGCTGAAGGATGTAATTAAAGGAGAGGGTTCACTGATTGGCAAATGGAAGAAATACTATGTTATTAAAACAAAAGGATTTGCATAAGAAAACTATCATATCTAGTTTATACATTGTAAACAGCCTTCATTCCAATTTTAAATGGAGAAAAACAATCATCAAATATTTTAATATGATGAGAAAATTTTTATGAACAAAAATTCAAAGCTAAAAATGGAAAGAGGATGAGCTTTATAAACATTTTCTATGGTTTTACTTACCCCCTCTTGACTTTGCAGAAATCAAATGCCACAGTCCTGTAGGACAAAGCTTTTTCATTCAGGTATTTGGCATACCGCCGAATAAAAGGAGACATATCATAGCCTGCAACAAAATTGCCTTTCAAAGCAAGCAAGATAAGGAATAAATTATACAAGAGTTATACAACACTTGAGAAATCCTACTCTAACACTTATAACCAACCATATGAATACTTTTCATAAATAAGAGAATAGCGGTCATTTACTTTGCAATAAGTATTTGCAAGTGATATTTCGTGTTTACTTTGATTTGAAAATCAGAAATGTACTTCAGGAATGATAAAAAGCAAAAATTGAATGATTACCTATAGGCATAATATAAACATATGGATATTAATTGATGATAAATTTTTATTTGAATTTATGAAAATAATCAAACAATATTATTGGGATGTTGAAGTTTACATATTTATATGATGGAAGTATCTTGCAAAATTTACCATAAAATAAATTTAAAGTCATCCCTTTATTGAAAATTAATAACATTTCATTTATCCTATGCCACTGTCATACCAAATGCAATCAAACAGTAAAATGAATTATACAAGAATATCCTTGATTATATGCAATTTTGGTATGCATATAGTAAACATAAAATCTGAAACTACCAATGCAAGCTGATTACTAACTACATATTATGAATAAATAGATACTTCCAAAATGTTTTCATGCATTTTCATCAATGCTTAAGTCATATTTAATAGTTTTTTTAACCACACTTTTATCAAAATCAAAACTACGTGCTGATGACAACAGTGGAATTAACAAGACTAAATAATTGGTGGAATTGTGAAGTAAGGTGCATTTTATTAACATTAACATTTAACTGATGACACCTAATACATACATGCTAAATTTGATTAAATTCCCAATTAAAAATCAAACTAAAACCCTTCATTAATTATATTTATGAGAAAATGATTGGGAGATTTCTTATTTTACAAAAATAAATGTTTTCCTGCATTCCCTCCCATTCCTGAACTATGATCATTCAAACATCATAACAAATATTGTAATATTTCATCTGACTCAATGGGTCATGTAGTTGCAAAACCAGCTACATCAAAAAAATAATGATTTCAGGATGGGGAGGGTAAAAGAAATAGAACAAAAACCTTTGCACTTCCACACACTTATAATACAACGCGGCCATGGTTCCAATGCTGTGCATCATTATCAGATGCACAGCATTGAAACCATGGTCGTGTTCTATTAAAAGTGTGTGGAATTGCCAAGTTTTTTGTTCCCTTTCTTTTACCCTCACCATGAAGGAATTCTACAAAGTTTAACCTGAAACTGTTAGCTTTGATTTCAGGATGGACAAAAACACTCATCTTTTAGGACTTAAGTTTAAAATGTGCAACTACAGGGTGCAGCAAATGTTTACTAAAACATAAGTTTAACAGCAAAACCATAATTTGCTCACCAAAATATTAACAGACTTATTTCAGACAACCTTTAGCAATAAGTGATTATCCCTCTTCAGTTATGCCTTTATAATGCTCAATACATCACACCCATTGGGAGAAAAGGAGATATATAACGCATGCAGGAAAACTGGTTCTCGACTTTTCTAGTCTTGTCATCGGACATTCCAAGATCATTAGTCTGACAATTTTGGAATTCCATGTGCAAAGCATGTTAAGGAAGCAGACCAGCAAGACACTCAACAATGTTCAACCTGCCTCTTGGTTTGGTCATCAGGTTATCATGAGGCAAATCAATCTCTTTTGTATTAGCATAAAACATTTCTGACACAATGGGGCTACGGGTAACAATGCAGTTTGAATCAGACAGAATCTTAAAAATATCCGAGTTTGGTCAGCTAATAAGAGTTGGGCTTAAAGAGTCTGCTCACTTTTTACACACTGGACTGATTCCCCGCCCACCTCTAGTGCACTCGTTAGAAGAAAAAACAAAGTGCATTGCCTTCACCTGCCTCACTTTCACTTTTCAAGTTCCTGTCAGCTGACTGGTGATATACAGCAAAGTGGCAAGGAGAAAGGAGTGGCAGGAATGGAACAACAAGCCTCAGACAGATCATTGCCTGTGCCAGTACAAAGCACGTGTGATCAAGTATTTACAAGTGATTGGGAGAGAAGCAAAAGTGGAGGGTGCTCAATATTTAATCAATTCAAGTTACATATGAAGCCTCAGCTACTATCACATTAGAAGCAATGGCACACGTTGTTTAAGGTATATCGAGTCAACACAAATGTCATGATGACAATCGCAATGGATACATTGTATCATGACTACACAATGTGCTAAGGATAAGAAGGCTCAAATTGTCCCTATAATTGAACCCCCATTCAACATATCAATGAATTTTTGATTGAATTGATTTTTTAGGAAAATTATTGATTTTCATCTTTTGATATTAAATTTATTTGATTTTTTCAAAATCAATGTTTGATGCAATTGCAAAACCTATTTTAGAAAATTAATATACTTTGTTTCTTGTTACTCTTTCATTTACCAGAGAATGACCAAATTTAATTTAAAAGCAACTATCAAACATAAAATGAATATGCAGGAGGCAGATAAAATACCAGGTGTACTAGTATGAAATGCAGATTTCAGACAACAAGATGGTTCACCCATTCAGTTTGTGGCATAAAGACACTTATGTGCCATTTTGTTGTGCCATCAACAAGTGCCAGACGTGCATGAGTGAAATTGAAAAAACGTTAGTATAGTGTTATGTTGCTGTGTTCAATATGTCGATATCTATACCAAGCAAAGGGCATTTGCGGACAGCATTAATTTTTTGTTTTTATTTGAAGAAAACTGCTGCTAAATCATATAGATTACTTTTAGAAGCTCATGGTGAACATGCTCCATCCCAATATGTGTGTATATGTTGCAGACAAGAATACAGAAAAACCCCCAAAAAGATAGGAAGATGTGGAATCGCAAACATTGTTGGACAAAGATGATTCACAAACACAAAAACAACTCGCACAGCAATTGAGTGTTAGTCAACAAGCTGTCTCCAATCACCTACAAGAGAATTGGGAAAGATTCAGAAGACTGGTAGATGGGTACCACATGAATTGAATGACAGGTAGATGGAGAGGCACACCTCTCCATATGCCTGTCAAAAACATGAAATTTTGGCCACACGATAAAAAAGGAAGTCATTTTGGCATTGAATTGTTACTGGGCATGAGAAGTGGATTTATTTTGAGAATCCAAAGCACAAAAAATCATGAGTAGACCCAGGCACACTTATCCACATCGACCACAAGACTGAATCGCTTTGACAAAAAGCTGTGTTTGGTGGGACCAGAAGGGTGTGGTCTATTATGAGTCGTTAAAACCTGGTGAAACTGTTAACATTGAATGCTACCAACAACAACTGTTCGATTTATACTGTTTGCTGCTTGAAAAAAGATCAGAATACCAAAAGAGGCAACACAGTTATTTTTCTTCATGACAATAGTTTCTCACATACAGCAAAACCGGTTCGCTACACGTTGGAAGCACTCAGCTGGAAAGTTCTATCCCATGCGGCTTACTCACCAGACTTGGCTCCTTGCAATCACCACTTATTTGAATCGATGGGTTACACACTTGCTGAGAAGTGCTTTGGCTCATACGAAGATGTGAAAAAATTGGCTCAATGGTCTGTGGTAAAAGGGAAAGATTTTTACTGATGTGGTATCCATAAATTGCCCAAAAGATGGGACAAATGTCTAACTAGCAATGGAGCATTTTTTAATAAAGTTCTTTTAATCATTCTTTTGACTATTCTTAGGAAAAAATCCTCATTTCATGTTTGTACACCTGGTACATATAAGCTTCAAGAAAAATTGAGGAAACCAGAAAGTTGAAACCTAGATAATCAGGGTTTGCAAATAAGAGTAACATGATGACATAATAAAAAGGCATACATTTCAACTTTTAATCCATAACAAAATAAGCCACAATTGTAAAGGAAGTCAATTTATTTAAAAAATATAATTTTATAAAGCAAGTGGTAGCGGCACCATTTCTATTTCCCAGACTTTTTCCAGCTTTGCAATCTACTGAATGGTTCTAATATTTTAATTCTAAGAATAAATTAATTAATAACATTTCTATTTTACTAAAATTTACCTTATTGAATAATCCTCACTAATTTCTTAAATTGATTATTCTTGTCTCACCATCTTTCATTCCCAAGGCAAAAGCACATAGTGAACACCTTTCTGTATAAATACACCATATCATGACTCAAAAGTAAATGTTTTCTTCAACTTAGAAAGCCAATTCAGTCACATTATATGGTGATATTACATTATGGGACAAAAATTCAAAACAAAAAAAATATGCACAAATGAAATTCAAAAACTAGCCTAACATTCTGGCTGAATGTTTGAGGACTGTTGTATTAAAACAGTGCTCTCTGCCAGCCACAGTCAAAAGCCTTCTAGCCTCATTTGAAGGGTGGCATTATTAGCATGGCATAGAAGATTAAAACTACTCCAAAATGAGATACTATGGAAAATTTGATGGCATTTTCATTACTGTTGGTTTTTAAAATATATTATGATATGAGCAGGCCAAATTTCATGGCAACAATTGGGCTCTCAAATAGACAATATGAGTGATTGGATAAGCTTTGTGAATAGATTGCTATCTCTTGAAAAAAATGCTATTATTCATTTTTTAAAAAAGTCTTGTTTACAGCTTTCTTCGTAAAAAAAGTGAAATTTTCATGAGCTTGAACACAAGTTTTTCGTGTGTGGTCGCTGAAAGTTGACAAAATATACATTGTTGCCTGTGCTTTTCCCCCTTTACATGGCTCTTACATGTTAAAAGCCAATTAATAACAACTTACATCAATGAACTTGTATCATTGACCTCATGCAAACAGCTTTCAGAATCTACATCATTATTTGTTCCAAAACAAATATAACCAGGGTAACTCAGCCCAGCCCATAATCCTATTATTTGAAATTTGGCAGTAATCCTTATTAGTCCAAAATATCCAGATCCCAATGTATGTTGGCACAAATTTCAAAGAGGGCATAAAACACTTAACCATAGTCACATTACCACCTTGACCCGGCATTGAGGGTGGGTGTACACAAAACCTGTATCGAGACCAAATTCATAGACAAAATAACATGTATACCTTTGTGATAGTGGTTTCATTTCACTTCATTTGGAACAGACCAAAGTTGTGGACCATCCATCTTCAGTTATACAAATGATTATCCCAAAGCATTGTATTTTGTAATCTCACTTATCTGAATACAATTAGAACTTCCACCAGAATACTTTCAATGTGAAGTTTACCCTAATTCATAAATTTTCTTTTTTGTTTCTCAATATTTCTTTCTTCCTCCTCCCACTAACCTTCCAGAAGGTAGAGCAATGGAAATTACCAGAAATTTAACACTAATCTACTTTATGGAATGAACAAGAGCCACATTCATTTTTATGCATTTCAAGCAACTAATGATTTAAGAACCAGTCACACATGTAACTTGGTAGAAATCTTTCATAATGAGAGTTTTCTGAAGTAACATCACTGCAATTTCCACACATACTTGTAGCTTTATTTTTCAGGAAAATGGTTTGTTACAAGACACCACCTTCAGGTAGCATTCCAAGAAATGTAGCCATATATATGCAAAAGCAGGTGAGGGGGAGTGTGTTCAGATGGAGGGTGTGGGGCCTAAGTGAGGTTAGGTAGCAGAGGAAGGGGTTTTGTGCTGGTGTACCTACATGCCACCTAACTGGCTGAGAAGACATGAAATCTTGTTGGGAGTGAAAATGAGTGAAATTCTATCCTGAATCCACAATTGTAATCTTTCAGATGAAATTTCAAAGTCATATGCCAACAAAACTCTCCGAACTAGTACAATGAAAAGACCTTGGAGAGGAAACTAACACAATCACTCCAGAGCCTTCACAGTCATTTATATTACAGTAACAACATGTAATCCACTTCAAGGAAATAGGATGGCAGAGTTATTCAAATGAACAGCTGAATAACAGTCTGAAGCCTTCAATGGTGAATGTTAATAATATAATACTTATCATTTGGAAAAGAAGATGAGTAACAAAAACCATAAAATTGTTTACAAGAGATCAAGCACAGTAAATATGTACAAATATTTAATCAAACTTTATGTGCAAGTATATTAAAGGGTTTATAAAATGCTGAAACATACTTAAAATTTCAGAGCAATTGTACTAGCCTTTAGGGAAGCTTGAGAAAGAAAATCCTAGATGTGGGAATACTCAGAGTACTCAACAATTGTCTTGACAATGAAGAAACAAAAGTTACTCTCAATGAGAAAAATAAAAGTGCCAACGAGTCACACTAAGTGATTTCAACACAGAATAATATCAAACAACAAAGAAGACGAAGCATACACTTACATGGCAAATGCATTCCTATTTTCACACCAAACTAAGTGAAATGATTTACAGTTTATCTAAGTTTGTAACAAAAGGTGCCATATAATTCAACATGATGAAGGAACTTCAAAATAATGTCTTATTTAGAAACAATGGAGAAAAACATGTAAAGCCTCATAAGACCCAATATCGATGCAGCTTATTTATATAGCATTAACATGCTATTGTGATAGATGCACAACTAGACTAGCGAGAAGCAAACATGCTGCTTACTATATGTTGGCCTAGTTGATTTGAAAAAGTTGAGACTTACCAACACGGGCACCTAATGGGCATGCACCATGAGAAAAATAAGAAATGGAATTTTAAAATGAAATATTTACGCCAAACAGAACTTCTTATATTTATTAGTTATGCAATCATCAATGTAATTTGCCTTTTACAATAAATAAAACCTAAGTGAAAACATTTTAAATATATTACCTTTTCTGTAAATAAAACCTATGACATTCTATTTCAAAGTTCCACTTTTAGATATCATGATATTTAAATAAAGGAATGAAAAAACACAACTACACAATCTTGGCAACTTTTACGAAACTAAACACATTCTCAGCAAGAGGTTTCCTATTCCCTCAATCCTCAAAATATATGCCCCCTTAATATTTAGTTTTTTTAGCAATATTTTTAGTGATGCAATAAACTTATTGCACTACTAAACCTTCCAAAAGCTTTTTAAAAAATATTTGACAATAACACATTGGATTTTCCAAGTTGCTATGAACTAAGGCATCCTATCTTAAAATGATGCTCTTTTCAGGAGGTAGTACCAATGATTTAGTAGTTCAAATGTACTTCATGGAACAGAACTAATTTACCTATATATTTCTATTACAACCTTGAGGGTGAGTTTATGTTTTTCACTGGAGCTATGCTTTTTTATAAGAGAAAACATATGCAGCCTGAAACTACAAGATCAGTAAGAATTGGTAGCATGATTTTGGGCAAAACTGATTATAATTTCCCTATTGATCTCTACTTATTTGATACATTTTAACACATTTTTTCAACCTCAAAATGCCAGAATAGCATGTTGAAATGTGAAATAACCATCAGAGCACAGAAAATGCACATCTGCAGATGACCATAGTCGGATAGGGAAGGCTAAAATGTGGACCGAGTCAGTTAAGCACATGCAGAAAGTGGCTCCACAGAAAATGCCATAAATTGAAGTTTCAACAGGGCCAAAAATAACAATTCAAATAATTTGCCTTGCCTGTGCAACCAAATTATCACTTCCAATGAAATTTTTGTTAAGGGCAATAGTTTCTTAAAATGAACATTCAACCCTCAAAAAAATCTCAAATCCTTGAAAGCATGAGCTATAAATTACAACATCATTATGCATCATTAAATCAACAGCTACTATTCTCCTGAAGTTTCGTAAAATATTTTCAAATTTCTCATTTTATTTCCATATCCCTCATTATTTGGCTACTGATCAGATGGTATCAGGTGCAACCTCCTCTAGACATCATCAGTGCAACCACAGCCATTTGACTTTTGAAACCATCTAAAAATCAGCAGATGGCAAAGGGAAAAGAGTTGGCCCCACATGTATGTGTGTGAAATTCACAACACTCTAAGCCCTTGTATGACGAGTTTTGTCCTCACTTATTCAACCACCCCTAAGGTTAATTACTGTGGTTTCTATTTTTCTATGTTCATAATTATTCACTTTATAATGATTAACTCTTAAGAAATAAAATTGAATTAAAAAATGAAACAATTCAAATTTAAATTGATAATTTTGAATGAGTACACTTTATATGAATAGACTATAGAGGGCTAAATATGTTCCATGGGGCATATTCCCCAAAGCTTAACATTTAGATATGACCATAAAAGCAGTTGTACCTATCTAGTTACAGGCATTTTCATATCCCTACAATAAACCTACCTTGTACTCCACTTTTGTCAAGGAAGTTGCTAAGCTGAAATGTACTATTGCTTGATGCCAAGTATTGAGTAAACCGCTGCAAGGTAAGAAATAATTATTAATTTAATGGTTCTACCAGTAACATATAACCCAAAAGTGTATAAACACTTGAAAATTGACAAAAGTCAAATAAACCATATCACATTACTTACCTCATTGCCATAACAAAGTAAGTGGTGAACTGTTATGAGTGCTTTAAATACAACTACCCAATTTGTGTTTTGCGATCGCTCTATCAACAAATTTGCTAGTTGAGGGATGGAGACATTCGGCTCATTTGTGCAATGAAGTAAATCTGGAATGAGATGAGAAAAATATGAATGACATGAATAGTAAGATCAGAAAATGCCCTAATAAAAATACATCAATCAGTTACCAACTTTAATCCACTAGAATGTGTTATTTCACTAAGTACCCAATTGAATAGGTCAGTTATAATTCTAATGAAAAAGACTGTGCAAGACTGCATCATATATAGTCAACATTCATCTTACAGACAAAATTTGTGTACAGACATATGTGTCCAAATTCATTGCAATAATATATACACTGACAGCATTTGCTCCCAAGATCCAAAAGCAGGCTGGGTGTCATAGCTACTTATACCCTAACACATGATGAACCATGTCAATAAGATGTTTCATATGCAACTGCCTTGTAGCTCAACAAGTTAAGAATGCTTTCAAGTCATCTTCAAAAGGATAAAACAGTACTTTGACCTTTTGAGTTTTAAACATTATTAAATAATAATTATATCAATAATTCCACCATGTCCGTGTACACAATAATAAAGTGGAAATGTGACATGAAAATTTTAATGAGCCAATACAAAACTACGCAATCAATGTATTGCAAAGTCGACTAACTTCTAGCTTCATCACCGAGATCAGAAAAAAAGCTACTGAATTCTATATTTTCCGTTACATATAAAGCTTGTACAAAACATTGAAACACGAGCAAAAATGATGTGCAAGAAAATTATGACATGTTTTCATTACCTGATTTACCAGCTAACAGGTTACTTGACATGGAAGAGTAAAGCAATGACAAATTGGTTTAATTCTAGTACAAATATCAAAAGAAGAAAAAGTTCTCATTTTCCTTACATACTAGCTATCCTGGATTATTTGAGTTTTCTTTGCATAAAAAGTGAAGCTCATACAGCCTGTAGCTTCACTTATACCGAAGCTATAAGCCTCAAGAATTGCCCAGTTACATCCCACATTTTTTTTTACATATCCTTCAAAGGCTTTCTCCCTTCACTCACCCTTCAATTACCCAACTTGCTACCCTATCAATACATTTCATTTTTACCATTCTTCTGTAGTACTACATTTCCATACTCTTTTCTCTGATACTCCAATTATTTATTTCTTACAACTTAGAAAAGTAAACTTCAATTTTGAAGGAGCATTTCCTTTAAGTATTGATTAATACTATTAACCATTATTAGTTGTTCCTTCTAGTAAATGAAACAACTCTTAGGCAATAGGCAAGGCTAAAGAGTCCTCCGAACTTTCCTTAACTAAATCACATTCTGTGATTCATAAAAAATATTCAAACCTACCTCCACTCAGGTAATGCCTCAGAAATATTGTGCCTACATCTATTTATGATCTTTTTCTTCTTCAGTAGCTCCCAACATTTCTCTTTCAATCCTTACTTTGATGGAGTTTCAATTATCACTCTGCCAATCGAATGTGTTTTCATTATTCTTTTGTAGTATTACATTTCCAATGCTTCTAAACTCCATGTATCCTAACTTCTTATAAAGTTTCCCTATTCCAGACTAATTTTGTTTACAGTTATAGTATTCACTTCAGATCAAATAAAAATTTAATAGTGATTCTAACTAAATATTATACCACAAAAATAATGTTCTAAGCTGATACATTTCACACACAAGGGAAAATTAAGAGCCTAAACATACAAAGAGATTAGAGAATACACAAAAATAGCCGTTCCTTTCCAAGAACCCTTTTAGGAATGAAATTTAATGACAACTGTGTAATATTTCAAGAAACTGTAACAGTAACTTTAACGGAGTCACTCGCTATGTGTGCATTATAATGCAACCATTTCAGAGAGTAAAAATCATTCGCCTTGACCGGGATTCGAACCTGGATCCCTCGATATCCGACCGAGTGCTTTAACCAATTAAGCTACCGAGACGTCCTCTTACACTCTGAAATTTTGGGGGATTTTAAAGGAACAAGATGTTATGACTAGCTTAATTGGTTAAAGCACTCGGCCGGATATCGAAGGATCCGGGTTCAAATCCAGGTCAAGGCGAATGATTTTTACTCTCTGAAATGGACAACTGTGTAATAAGCAATGAGAACTGTGCAAGATGAAGATATTAAGAATAGCTTGTGGCCCGAATCTTGGACCAATCCCACAGTACCCAAGCAATGTCTAGTTAGAAGTACTAGAAATTTTTATATCAGGGTAATGCCCTAGTAGGTCCTGGGGTTCTACATATCGTATACTTCAATAACTAATATGAATTAATGGAAGATATCATGATTTTGGAACAAAGTGAAGAACATTTTCACTCTACACTTTAATGAAAAATGATTTTTCAAGGTAGCTTTGTACAAAAATAATAAGTTTTTTTACAATTTACAAGATACAAAAAACCAAATATCAACTAGCTATTTCACCCTATTTCACCCATCTGTCATTTTTTATGCACAGGCGGGCAATGACAGATGTCTAACCAGTTTTCTTAATCAATATCAAATTCTATTCAATATAAAACTCTTTAAAACTTTTTTCACATAAATATTTAATATTGCCATTGAAACAGTTTACTCTGAATTAAGAGAATAATTTTAACTACAGTCATGCACTTATGCCTAATTTTAACACAATATGAACCAAGCATTTATATTAGCAGCTGCTAAAGACACTGGGAAATACTGAAATGGCCAGAAATTGGTGTACTAATCCATAACAAGAAGGTGATGGGGGAAGAAGACCCCAACTATTCTGTCGATTCAGTTTTCTTGTGCAACAGCCAAGACAATTGAGAAATGCATCATAGAGAAAACCTTGGGCATCCTAGCCAATGATTTGAGAAAAGAATTTGAACATTAAACATGTTCACTGTTAAACCAATTTGTTTGGAAATATACTGACAATCATAGTTCAGTGCGAAGGTCTACAGTGAAAGGTCTAAATTTAGACAAACCAACTGACAAAGGTGAAACTGTTCTTTTTCCTCCAGCATCTCAAAATGGGTGTTTCGCAAGTGACAAGCTTTCATAACGGAAACAATGACACTACATCATAAGCAACAGAACGGAATTTTGGAAAATTGCCATTTTTAATTAATCATGATATTCCACCATATCACACCTGAAACATCTCTTTTTATTAACAGAACTGAAGTTTAAACACCAATCCATTATTTTCTATGAATACTCCATGAGCTCAAGAGGATTTGAGAATTCTGCAACAGTTCATATTCATTGAGAATTTTGGGCTCAATTGTGATTGTTTCCAAAAATGGCATGGGTTTCCCCATGCTTGCTGCATACATGAAAATCCATTGGATCCAACATCACAGAACAATAAGGCAATTAAAATGCACAAAAGAGAGATATAAGGAAGGCAGGTGATGTCAAGGGCAGTTGCTTCTCTGGCTTTATCTTTATAGTGCTCAACTTAAGAAGGTGCATCCCCAAGTCACATTGTTGTGAGGCCAAAGCTGATTGGCCCTATCAGAATTTTGTTTTTGCATCAACATCAGCAACATCAATTCTCAATTTTAAATAGACAAATCAGAAACAATCGATGAGATTGTATCTTAATTTAATATAAATAATAATATTCTTACCAAATTAAATACAGGCAAAATAACAGAAGATGAGAATAAGAGGGGATTGAATAGGTGCTGCTAATGTTAAAAGAATGTTTAGGGCATGGAAGTACAGAAACATCAGGCAGGAGATGTGGAGATGAAATAAAGATACGATTGGATAGTTAATGCCAAGCGAAAAGACTGCAGCACTATTAAGCAATTCTTGGAGTTATAGACACAGTTGTATTAAGTAGAGGGGAAGAGAACCAGCATTGGTTAGCAATATGCAGTATAAATGAAAAGGTAGGAAGACTTGTAGCAAACATACGAGCCATGACTGATGGAATATCATTAGCAAAAATAAAAATATCCAATGATCTTTATCCTTATATGAGCTTAATTAACAACAAAAATTCATGGGAAGAAATAAGAAAAAGTGTAGTATCAATCACAGGATTGATTAAGAGCTTCCTTAAAAGAAACCACAATAAGCCAGCCCGGCCTCGAAGGAGGCGGGGTCCTCATCTACCAATCCAACGGTTGTGTTTTTGAGTCCAGCCTGGGTGGGTTTTCCTCCATTAAGGCCTGGGTGTTTGCAATAGTCTCCATTTTTTTCACTGTTAATAGTTCGATGTAAAAGCCAAAAAGTGCTGTTTTTGGACTAAGGCTAGATAAATAAATAAGTAATTGAGAACCAGACATCAGTGTTGGGTGGAGAGAGAGATGGGACTGAGGTGGAATAGGGTTCTGTAAAAATTGTACAAAGCAAAGAGGCTTTCACAAGGATAAGAGAGTTGATGACAGGGACGTTGAGTAAGGATATCAAGAAAAGACTTAAAAACCTTTATATGGAACTTTTATACTTTTTTTCTTTCTGGAAAATCGCATAACCTTTGTTTTATTAATATTGATTCTCACCCCATATCTGTCACACTGAACCTCCTATTCACTCAGCAATGCTTGCAACCCCTTGGCTGACTGAGCAACTAATGCATGGTCATCAGCAAACCTAACTGATTTTACAAATTCCCTTCAGACTTTCATTCCCACCTCCAGTTCTTCCCATGCCTCTTTAATCATTTCCTCCACATATATGTTGAACAGCACTGGTGATAATGGGCAACCCTGCCTTATACCTCTTCCTAACACTGCCCATCCGGATTCTCCGTTCCCCACTCGCACCTGAGCAGTCTGAGCCATGTACAGGTTGCGGATCAGTCTCCTGTCCCTCCAATCCATTCCTATTTTCTGCAATACACGCATTAATTTTTCCCAATTCACTCTATCAAATGCTTTTTCAAAATCTACAAAACAGGCAAATACATCCTGATTTTATTCTATATTCCTCTTGATTAGTGATCTCTTTACTGCAATGGCATCATGCCTACCTCTTCCCTTCCTAAACCCAAACTGATCATCCCCAAAGTAATCATTTGCCTTACTCTCTATCCTTTTGTTGATGATCCTGAGAATAACTTTAGCTGCGTGGGATATCAAACTTATTGTTCTGTAATCCTCACATGATACAGCCTTTACCTTTTTCGGAAAAGGAAGTGTGTGTGTAAATATATTATTATTTATTTATTTAAAACCTTCACCAATGGCGATATATTCGAAAATTACATCGCATTTGGTGAAGGTTTTAAATAAATACGAGGTGCGTTCAAAAAAATAACGAGAATTTTTTCATTTTGTGAGCTTGGAGAGTCCGATTGTCAAACTTTTTTTTATTATGTTGGTATACATGCCCCTGAAGTATGATAAAACTTTCAGCTGTTTTCATTGTGGAGTTTGTCTGTGACAGCCATTAAGGTTAGACGTGTTTTATGAGCTCGGCGATTTTCGTTTGTTAAAAGAAATGGATCAAAGAATTTGTATCAAATTTTGTGTAAAAAATGAAATTAAGTATAACAAATTGTGTGAAATGTTAACAAAGTCCTATGGTGAGTATGCTATGAGTAAATCAAGAGTTTACGAGTGATATAAGCGTTTCCAAGAAGGCCGTGAAGACCTTGAAGACGACGAACGCCCTGGACGCCCCAGCACATCAACAATCAATGAAAGCATGAAAAAATGAAAGAAAGGATTATGAACGATCGCCGAATCATAATTAGAGAGGTCGCTGATGATGTTGGCACATCGATTGGATCATGTCATGACATTTCCAATTTTTTGGGTATAAAACGCGTGGCAGCAAAATTCGTTCCAAAATTGGTGAATTTTGAACAAAAACAGCGGCGAATGGAAGTTGCTCAGGAGTCACTAAACGACGATGCAGAATTACTGAAACGCATTATAACAGGTGACGAAACATGGGTTTATGGATATGATGTTGACACTAATCATCCAAGTGGAGGCATTCTGGCTTGCCAAGACCGAAAAAGGCTCGACAAGTGCGGTCGAACGTGAAGGTTATGCTCACTGTGTTCTTCGATTTTAATGGCATAGTACATCATGAATTACTGCCGCCAGGTCAAACGGCCAATAAGAAGTACTACCTACAAGTTCAACGCCGTTTTCGTGAAGCAATCCGAAAATGCCCGGATCTGTGGAAAAACAATTCATGGCCTTTGCACCACGATAACGCACCAGCTCACACTTCATTGCTTGCTCGTGAATTTTTGGCCAAAAACAATACTGTAACGATGCCCCAGCCTCCATATTCGCCAGATATGGCTCCGTGTGACTTTTTCCTATTTCCAAAAATTAAGAGAACCTTGAAGGGCCGTCGTTTTGCAGCCGTAGATGACATTAAAAGCGCATCGCTGAAAGAACTAAAGGTTATCTCCAAGATCGAGTTTGAGAAGTGTTTTGGGGATTGGAAGAAGCCCTGGCAAAAGTGCATAATCTCCAATGGAGACTATTTTGAAGGTAACAACAGTGCCTGGGCACCTGCAGCTCCACCCAAGCTAGTTTATTTTTCGGGTACGAGGCCTTGCCCGGGAATCGAACCCGGGACCCTACGGTCAGTAGTCCAGCGCTCTACCCACTAGACCACCGCGACCCGCCATATATATATATATATATATATATATATATATATATATATATATATATATATATCAATGTTAAAGTTTTGAACTCTTGTTCTAAGGAATACAAGTATATGATTGTATTACATTGTATTTCTCAAGTTTTGCATACTTTTATTCAAACCACGGAAAGCGTGGGAAACATTTTATTTAACATTCTTAAAAAGCTCCGGAAAAGAACAAAGAACTAAATTAGAAAGACAATAGTGTGATATTTAACGATATACCGGACAGCAAACTGGGAGATCCGGGCTGTTGCACCGCGGATCACCGCGACCCGCAATACACTCCCTCACATTCCGGGCCCTATCTCGGGAAGTACCAGGCAGATTATACCATACACTAATATCGAAACAGTAATAATTGAGAAACATCCAATGCCAACTGAAGTGATATGACGAGTACGACACGGTACGACTTTCCGTCATCCGATTTTAAATAACATTGAACATGAATTATTTGCCAACCAAATGGAGCAAATTTAGGCGGTGTTCCGAAAGAAATTCGGAGCTTGAAAATCAAGGGTCACCGTAGTACCCATGCTCTTGATGTAATTAACCATTCAAATAGCGTCACTTCGCAAAAGCTTTGCAATCCCATAGGATGCTTAAAATAACACCTAGTGCAGTCGAAATACCGTATCAATTCCATACAAATACGGAATGTGAAATCAGAACTAGTAAATACAAGCGTATATACAGCTCCTCAACAAATTTATCGACCAAATTTTAGAATTTCATTTATCTTGATTCTTTCAGGAAACTACATAACCTTTGTTTTGTTTACATATATTCTCATCCAATACCTATGAAACTGACATTCTCATGCGTGCATCAATGTTTGCAAACCCTTGGCTGACAGGCAAACTAAAGCTTGATCATCAGCACACCTAACTGATTTTATGAATTCCCCATCAACGTTCATTCCCACCTCCAGCTCTTCCTATGCCTCTTTTACCATTTCCTACACATTTACGTTGCAAATGCACAGGTGATAATGGGCACCCGTCTTACTTTTCTTCTTAACACTGCCCATCCGGACTCTTCATCCACCATTCGTACGGGAGCAGTCTGTGACATGTACAGGTTACGGTTAAGTCTCCCACTCAATCTATTCCTATTTCCTCCAATACATTCATTAATTCCATCCAACTTACTCTATCAAATACCTTTTTATTATCTGCGAAACTGAAAAATACATCATGATTTTTTTCTATATCGTCCTTGATTAGTGACCTCGTCAGTGCTGCGGCATCACGAGGGCCTATGCGCTTTCTGAGCCCAAACTGATCCTCCTTGTCCTGTTCTCCATCATTTTATTGACGATCTTGAGTAACACTTCATCTGCGTACAAAATAAAACTTATTGTTTTGTGGTCCTCACATTTAGTTGTCTTTCTTCTTTTTGGGATAACAACTAACACTGATTGGATGAAATCTTCCGGCCGAATTCCTCCTCCATAAATGCTAAGAATTAGTTCATAAAATCTCTCCCGCACACACTTTCCTAGATCTTTTAGTCATTCCGCGAGGATGCAGTCTACCCCCACGGCCTCGTGGTTTCAATTCCCATACCGCCCTTCCTATTTCACCATCGAGTAAGCCTGGACCTAAGTTACCTTCCTCTGTGTCATATTCTCTTTCAATATCTAACCTTGCTGACCAACTGTCGTCCAACAGTTCCTCATGTAACCCTTCTATCCCGCTTTCAACGTTCCTGGTTCAAAAAATATTTATTATTCAGTTAACATTTTTACAACCTGATAGCGCTTTCACCTAACTAAACTGTGCACAAATTTCACCCTTTCTCTGTAAACTTTCCACAATCTCGTTTTCCATTTTCCACCACACGTCTTTCGATCTCTTTGTTACCCACCTCAGTTTATTACTGAACTCTTAAAAAATCCTTATACATAACCTTTTTGCTTACATGCTTCCATTTCCTTGTCTCGTTTATCTTTCTAATCAACTCATCCATAATTCATGGTTTCCTTGCCCTTTTTCTGTTTATTAGACCTACCTGTATAGTTTCTCTTGCGGTTATCGATATCCCTTTTGTGATGTTTCCACTTTTCCTCTTTAGTGCTCAATAGCCTTTCCTCTCTTATGATAATCTCTACAACCTGCTGATACTCCTTTCTTGTTGTTCCGGTTAATGATTCCACATTTCTAAACCTTCTCCCCAGTTTAATCTCTTGGAATCGGACACTACGCCTAATTATTGCTAAATTATGATGAGTCAGTATCCGCTCCCGGAAAATTGCGAAATGAAAACGCTGTTCCTAAATCTGTGACTAACCATAAACTAGTCTAACGCATATCTTCTTGAATGCCCTGACATTTTTCATGCATACCTACGCCTATCGTGTTGACTAAACCAAGAGATCGTTATGATTAACCCCTGCTTCCAGCACATTTTTTATCACTTTCTCCCGCTGTCATTTCTTGCTCATAAACTGTTTTCCCCTACCCCCATTACCATCTTCTCTTCCCTCAAATGTCAATATGAAGATTTTCCGCCAAGTTACGCCAGAAAATATTTTATTCTGCAAATAATATTAAATAAGTTGCTTGCTATATGTTTACGATATTATTATTAGGTAATCTACCGGTTAAGGTAGGTTTTTGGATGGACAACTATCAAATAAACATTTTCTAACTCCAAACCAAACCCCAATCCAGCAATCTCATCTACATCAGGTCCCTCTTCATCTCTGTGTACTTCTTTCCTCCCTTCATCCCGTCCAAAATCCCTATCCTGTTCCTGCCCTTTCCTCGTTTGGCTAACATTCTTCCTTATATTACAGTGTCCAATATCCCACTGCCGATCTATACGCCTTTCATCCATTTATCCTGCCTCCATAGGATTTCTCTCCACAAACCCCTCTCCTCACCCACCATCTCCAGTACTTCCTCATTTGTTCTCCTTTCGGTTCATTTCACCTTCTCCATTCTTCTCCACACCCACATTTCAAAAGCCTGCAATCTACGTCTATCCTCCTGCTTCAGTGACCACGTTTCCGCGCCGTACATAGCTACGCTCCATATCAGAGTTTTTACGAGTCTTGTCTTAACATCCCTACTCAACGTCCCCGTCATCAACTCCTTCCTCCTTGAGAAAGCCTCCTTTCCTAGCGCAATTCTTCTCCCTACGTCACTACTACTTTAACCGTATTGGTCCAAAACACTTCCGAGATATGTAAACTGCTCTACCAGCTCAATTTTTTCCCCGCCTATTTTAATATTTAGCTTAGCCTTTTTCTTTCTGGAAAATCGCATAACCTTTGTTTTATTAACATTGATTCTCATCCCATATTTATCGCACTGAACCTCCAATTCACTCAGCAATGCTTGCATCCCCTTGGCTGACTGAGCAACTAATGCTTGGTCATAAGCAAACCTAACCGATTTTACGAATTCCCCTCCGACTTTCATTCCTGCCTCCAGTTCTTCCCATGCCTCTTTAATCATTTCCTCCACATATACGTTGAACAACACCGGTGACAATGGGCAACCCTGCCTTATACCTCTTCCTAACACTGCCCATCCGGATTCTCCGTTCCCCACTCGCACGTGAGCAGTTAGAGACATGTACAGGTTGCGGATCAGTTTCCTGTCCCTCCAATCCATTCCTATTTTCTGCAATACACGCATTAATTTTTCCCAATTCACTCTATCAAACGCTTTTTCGAAATCTACAAAACATGCAAATACGTCCTGATTTTATTCTATATTCCTCTCGATTAGTGATATCATTACTGCAATGGCATCACTCCTACCTCTTCCCTTCCTAAACCCAAACTGATCATCCCCAAAGTAATCATTTGTCTTACTCTTTATCCTTTTGTTGATGATCCTGAGAATAACTTTAGCTGCGTGGGATATCAAACTTATTGTTCTGTAATCCTCACATGATACAGCCTTTACCTTTTTCGGAAAAGGAACTAACACTGATCTGTGCATTTTTTAACGTCTGTGCATCTGAATTAACAAAATCTTCCGGCCAGATTCCTTCCTCATAGATACTACGAATCAGTCCATATAAGGCCTTCTTCCCACATTTTCATAAACATTTCAACAGTTCTACAGGAATGTTGTTCACCCCCACGGCCTTATTTGCTTTCATCTCCTTTAATGCCCTTTCTATTTCATCGTCGAGGATGCCTGGACCTAAGCTATCTTCTTCTACGTCATGTTCCTTTTCTATGTCTAACCTTGTCGGCCTAGTTCTTTACCATACAGTGTTTCTATATATTCCTTCCATCTCTCTAGGATTTTTCCTGGTTCAACTATTATCTTCCCCACTTATCTTTAACTGTTAGCACAGATCTTGCCTTCTTACTTCCCGATAATAACTTAACCTTGCTGAATAGAGCACCAATTTCACCCTTCTTCTGTAAACTTTCCATATCCTCGCATTGCGTTTTCCACCATTCTTCTGTTGCTTTATTTGTGGGCCATCTCAATTTATTGTTTAACTCTTTGTACTTCATTTTGCCTAACTCTGTGTTTACATTTTCCCATCGTCTTCTCTCATCCATCTTTGCAATCATCTCATCCGTTACCCATGGTTTCCTTATCCTTTTCCCGTTAACGGTTCCTATAGTGTCTTTTGCAGCTTTCGATATCCCTTGCTTGATACATTCCCATTTTTCTTCGATAGTACTCAGTTCTTTACCGTCATCCATCATTTTCTCTACAGCCTGCTGATATTCCTTCCTCGTTAATCCATTTCATGCTTCTAAATTCCAATTCCTAAGCCGCCGTCCTTGCCTTATCTTCTTGAAACGGACGTTACATTTCATAACTACTAAATTGTGGTCCGAGTCCGCATCTGCTCCTGGGAAACTGTGCGAATTTAGCACACTGATCCTAAACCTGTACCTAACCATAATATAATCTAACTGATACCTTGCTGAGTCACCTGGAATTTTCCATGCATACCTACGCCTTTTGTGGTGTCTAAGCCATGTGTTGGTGATGACTAACCCGTCTCCTGCAGAATTCAATTGCTTTCTCCCCGCGTTCATTCCTCGTGCCTAACCCATAGTCCCCCACCTCACCACCCTCTCTTCCTTCGCCTACCGTCGCATTCCAATCCCCCATCACTATCAAATGTTTCCCTGCAGGAACACACGCGATTATATCCTCTAACTCATCGTATATCCTATCAAGTTATTCGTCCTTGTGGTTGCTCGGTTGCATGTATACCTGAACAATGACCTAGTTCGTCGGCTCTGCTTTAATATCTACAAGTAAGATTCAATCAGTTGCTTGCTCTATGTTGACTACGATTCTTCCTACCCCTTTATTGAATATTACGGTAATCCCTCGTTGGCTCTCGTCCCCGCCGCTGTATATTATTCTATAATTGTCACTCCAGTAATCCCCGCTTTCCTTCCATCTCACCTGGCAGGGACCTAAAACATCTATATTACCTCTTTCCATCCCTCGCTTAACATTATCTAATTTGCCTATTCTCAACATTGTCCTGACGTTCCATGTTCCTATTCTAACTACTTTCGTCTTCTTCTGCGTCTTCTGTCCTGCTGCTGTTATTTCTCCCCCGCAAGGATTTCGTGGGATGACGACCGCGGAAGCCTTGCCCCCCCCCGCTGCCGGGCACAACACACGGTCCCTTGGGCCGAGTCCCGCAGTTGCCAAGACTCATATTCTCTATAGTGCCCATCATTACATTCTTGGGAATGATAATTGAGGTGGTTTCCCGTTGCCTTCCTCAATAGTGTTTTTAACGTGACACCATCACTTAATGGCCGCCCCACTGGGGTCAGACGCCTTTGCAGCCGCCTCACTGAGAAACAGACGCAGCGTGGACTACCTTTCGTCTGGCTCCTAACCTTCGACCTATCTGGCATAGGTGACCCTACCAGGAGCAATTATTATTACTCCCGCCAGCACAGCTCTAGGGGTCCAGTTCTTCGAAAGATTAGTTTGGACTGTAGTAAGTCCTAACTAATCTTCCGAAGAAGATGGATTTCGAGTCCGTCGAAATTATCAAGAAATTACGTGTGAGTGTTCCCTTTATGTGTTCTCGTGCTGCGTGTTGTTGTCTTAGTTTTTTGTTCAACACTTCCGTGTTACTTCGAAGAAATCATCTATATATAAAATTAATAATTGTAGTTGATAATGGTTCATAAATATAAACAATTATCTAGTTAACAGTGTTCCACAAAACCAGAAAAGAGAAGCTCAAGCCCATTGTGCACAAAAAAGGCACCAGGAATCAACGAAATTTCATCGATTTACTATGCAGATAATTATTATTTGAAATTGTTTCACAATGCGATATTTAGCATCAATAAATAAGGGGGAAAATAACGGACATTTAGAAAAATATAATTGTCCAAATACTGAAGGTATAAGGCAAATATGAAAACGATTCATACGCTATTTATAGTGAGCATAATGCAAAGATTTACATGAAGGGAATAGAGGAAAGAAGCTAATATGTAGAAGACAATATAAAATAACTACAGCCCTTTCAAGTATCAACGACCAAAAATCAATAGGAATGACTGAGAAAGAATCGGATTAACGGTTAGCGGACCGGGTTGATGATTAGAATACTTGCATCCTTCAATTAATTAATTAGTTTGTCCTAATTTGAAATATACAAATGCAAAAAGATACACCTAAATTTGTAGCATAACAAGATAAACAATGTGGGAATAATAATGGAGTAGGGGACACGGGAAAAGTAAAAGGAATATGCAGATATATGAACAGGCAATTTGGGGCATGAAAGGGTGCTGTTTAGCTATTCAAACTTAACGTTTTTCAACCACCGTAATTGAACTCTCCGACCTCGATTAACTGAACCATGATTTTTTCAAATCTTATAGAAAAATTGACTTCTACATCTACATAACTACCCTGCGAGCCATCAAAAAAAGTGTGTGGCAGGGGGTGTAGCACCAGGAAGAAAGGGTAAGGGATGAGGGGGTTGGGCTTTTTCAAATAGGTGGGGGAACCTGTAACAATATATATATATATATATATATATATATATATATATATATATATATATATGTATGTATCTCCACGCGCACTTCTACAGATAGTTGTGAACTTCTTGCAGATTTTCACAGCTTCTTTAAAATTTCTTTAACGAGATACTGATATCTGTGGTCAAAAAAAATTATGATAGATCAGTATCATAAGTCACCGGGCACGACTAATGAAAACTTGCTGGATTTTAAATGCAGTGAGTGGAAAAATATTTCTGAGTGAGTTACGGTAGGTAATTAACAAACAGATATGTTAAGAAATCCTAATGCAACATGAAAACAGGCGCTCGTCCGAATAAAAATGTACAAAGATTAATATTGCGTTATTGGTAACGTATACGTGTCTGGGGTGGCAAAATGTGCTTCTCTTTCCTCTTAGGACGCTTTGGTGGGCTCTGGGAAGAAAATCAAATCAACTCCAAGGTACTTTTAAAAGACGTGTTGCGATAGAAAACATTTTCTCATCATCTGCAGCTATGAATTATTGGTATATTTCCGCACAACGAGAGGGAAAGAAGATTTGCAAGGAAAGGAACGTAAATGATTGTTTCGGGCAGACAACTTTGTTCTAAAATTTATTCACTCGACACTACATATGTTAGACTTTTAAAGATAACGTTCACATCAAATTCTGGATGGATTGAAGAGATGCGGAATAGTTCAAGAAAAATCTGTATCGTGATAACTCTCACTCGATAGTTTATCGATTTTGTTAGGTTTTACTTGAACTATGAACTACTATATGGCTGTAACTACTACGAATTGGATACTTTGCTACACCTTTCATTACAATTTCCTTCCAAAACATTCATTCATTTATCTGAAAAATAAATCATTGACACTTCGTGTTTCTAGTGAACAAATATAACACAATAATTCAGAACAATATATTGAGGAATTTCTTTGGTATTCTCTTGTTGTTTCTCTTGTAGCTGAGCATGCCACAGATCCAAGTTGAACCTACTGGTTTCTACCATTGTCCGCAAGTACCTTAAGTCCCTGCAAGGACCTTACTGGTCTAAAAAAATAATAGCTATTTTTTTATATTTGGCCCCTTCCCCGATTTTTTGGCGAATCTGTGAAGAAGTGAATCATTCCCTCCTTTATTCAGACTTTCTCGAAAGTACGACCACCACCTGCTAGATACGCGTACTCAAACCTGCAGATAGAAAAATTATTGCGGGGAGTCATAATGAATTACTCTACGGAAATATTTATTAAAAGCAACAGATGGTATTTCCATGTGATGTTGGCGTTTTTACTGTCTGCACAGAGTGATATTTTGCAAGCGGTAATGCAAAGGGAAAAAGAAGAAACGCATGATGAACGAATAGTTCTAAAATTAGGGAAAGAAACTAAGAGCTATCCTATATTTCAGTACTCCGACAGAGAATACTGTCTTCGTGCATGGTCTGGATTGAATTTCTCCCTTTAGAGCATCCAACAAAGAATATCACAGAAAAATCCGACATACTTGGGTTTCGAACTCAGACCCAAAGCTTGCTAGGCACGTACACGGCACGAATTCCGAGCCAACTGGCGCGAGGAAAGAGCTTTAAACTCTACTTAAAGCGCAAAAATCTACATGACCTTCATAATTACTGCTGGTATCGGATTAGTAATTCAATAACTCGGTACAACGAGGACAGAAAGCAAAGTCATATTAAAATCTTTCCCACAATTACCTAAATAGTCTGCTCGACCAAAAACGAATGTTAGAAACTGGGAAAACCAACGAGCGTCTAGTGGAGATAAGTTGAGAATGCGATTTGGGAAGAGGGGATATTTCGGGGAGAGAGAATCCATCCAGTACCAAACCAAGCCAGTGTCGGTGTGACTTATCAACAGCGGACTTCCGGAACATCATTCACATGCAGACTGATAGAAAAAGCTCTTACCGAGAGCATTCCGTTTTAGAGAGAAATGTTTACTAAGTTAAATAGACACCCCTGAAAAGTTGGCAACGGTAGTTCGATACCGTCACACTTGGTTGCACTGATCAAACGATCGTCAAAGAAGAGGAATATCACAAGTGTTATATCAAGCTGTACGCTCGGTGTAAATTATTTTAAGACCGTTAGCATAAATACTCATCGTTTAGCCGTGAAAGAAAAACTTGAGCTCAATGTTCAAAAAGCTGCTGTGCAAGGGAGCTACTATTATTCGCCGAAAGGAACTGCTTTTTAAAAAGAATGCGTGCGGTAATATCCCACCAAATTGGTGGCAATTCAAATTATGTACACTGCCTGCCCAACTATACTTATCCAAAATTACACCAAAGAAACCAATAGAGCAATGCAGCATTATATTATGTACACCACTGCAGGACTCTTAGTCAATTCCAAAACATAAGAAACGAAAAATCAATACGAGGAATTTATTAAAATATGCATTCAAAATTACAGTAATCAATTTTCATAATTCCACACACCAATGAAAAAGTATTCATTTATGGACAATTAAGATATTGCATTGCGCTTCAGTTCTGCATACCGTTATTTCGCAATACTAATTCACGGTGAAATACTAAAGGAATGGCAAGGAAAACCATCAAGAATATGGCTGGCCAGTTTCAAATTCCATCTACGTAGAAAGCAATTTTATACGGCATGCGTCCACATTTGTGAATTTAATAATTCGTGTATCAATTTCAACGAATTCTATGACCTAGTAGTTTTAAATAAAATTATTACAAGGACGTTCCTGAATAATGTTTTACTCTTCCATGCACAAATTTATTACATCATGTTTATTATAAATTATTCGAGTTGATGAGAAAGAATAATTTTAACCGAGAAGGAATAATTTTAGCCCCCCATGACATTGAGAGGAAAGAGCAAGGAGCAGTTAGACAGATTGTGGGACATCGGGGCAAAATCATCCCTAACTCAATTCTTGGTCACAACAATAAGAAGCGTAACGCACTACAATCGTGACTTCTCGAATGCCCTCAATCACCAATTACTCTAATAGCTAGTGACCTAACAACCACTTTCCACACTCCCTCGTGTGCCGCAAAGTAAGGCGCAATTATTGTTTGAGTCGAGTATTTCTTACACCATGCGGTTGAGCCATAAGGCAATCCCCAAAGACTTCCCATTGAAATACACAAACTCACTAAATTCCACGTCAAGCGATACAATGGCTTATCACAAAGTACCGTTATCACAAATACTGGTTGCGTTTTAGTAAACATAAAAAAACGGCATTCTTTACCAATTACGGCAAGCTCCAATTTCTTGTATTTACAAGAAACAGACTCACTAAAGGAAAAGTTGTCATATGATTCAACATTGTCACCTACGGATATAATTCACTAGTGTGAAATAAAAATGTGAAATTAAAGCTCAATACTGTAGACGTTGGGGCGCTCAGAGTCTCAATTGAAAAATGTTACTCAACGATGGTTCGTTCTCAAATCTGCAAGATATTTCATTTCCTCTACTTTGCACGCTGAGAATACTCGAAAATCCCACATCTGCGGCAAGATTTTAACGGATATTTCTGTTATATGGAATTAAAAGTCAATATTAAAAAGAAGCTGAAAAAATCAGGAGACTTTCCTTACTGGAGAATCAGACCACCTAGGTAAAACAAGAGTAAAAAAGAAACATTTCTTTCATCTTTCCTAATTAGACTACTTCACTATAAATAATTTTATCTTCTCTTCTCCTGCATTCCTTTCCCTGTTCATAAACTCCTATTCCAACCAAATTCATTTCCTGTCGGAAGTGAAGACAACCGACGGCTGAGGCAATTAGGATAGATAAAAATTACAATCACATCGCAATAGGGTATGGAAACTTGATGGAAGAATTGAGAAAAACTGCATCGACGTCAATCAACGAGCTAAGAAGAGGGTTCCACAGATTTGACGCCCCATATCCACACACAATTCCACTTCTTTCCATTAATTTTACTAAAGAATTCCCTTCATATATTTTCCTACTCGGGGCGCTCGTTAATCAACAAAAGAGAGGCTCCACGACCACTGAACGTAAAATTTCCGAGCGCGTTCAGTGTGCTGGCAGAAGGTAGTCGAAGGGCGAAGGACCATACCTCAAAGAAATATTGTACCCCGGCTTAATTCCTTAGTAGCATACAAAAGCAAAAAATCCGTTAATGGTTGGGTCATTACTCAACTGTAGCGTATTAAATTCATAATAATATGCTACTATATTTCGACACTCACTAAAAATTTCCATAAAGGGTTAAAAAAATCGTGGAATGGAATCATACTCGTGGTTACAGGAGTTTAACGATAAAAGAAATTGCAATTCTGCTGAACACTTTAAATTTCAATGTTAACTTTTTCAACGAAAAAAATGCTGCATTAACGTAAATTCTGGTTAAATAGAAGAGGACGGTCCAATGCACCACTATACATCTAAGTCAGCTACTCTCGACGACTTCCTTCGCAGAGAGATTGCACATAATTCGTCGCGGTATGCGCTGATACTGCATATTTTTCATTACATAGAATGCGGTTATCCCAATCATTTCTGACTTCGTGAAACATGCCTATTAAAGAACAAGAAACTCATGCACTATACAGAGGGGAAATCCATGACTAACCATCAAATTATAAGCCCCGCGATCTTCAAATTATTAAATCGATCACATTTTACTATGTCCATGAAAGTGTAGCCGAATACATTTGGATATTTTAGATGGGCCTCGGGATTTTTAACTGAAAAAAAAATTCTGGCGGATAATATATGCTATAAATTAACCGATAAGTCTAAAATCCTTATCACCAAATTACTATTTTTAATTCTTGTTTTGCTACATTATCATCGCGTTATTTTTTGGCGATCTTAAATCATAAATCAATACTCACAGAAGACTTAGTGCCATACACATTTGAGCTCCAATCGAAATGATTTCCTTGCATCGTCCAATAACAAGAATTCATTTTGATTGGGACAAATGTTTTACACTCCAAATAATATACTCAAATGCTATTCCTCAGATTCTTCCTGTTTAGAAGGAAGGAGTTTTCAGAGAATCGTGAGCAGCAGTGTGTGCAACACTCCACTAAGCGTGGGTTCACAATGAATGTGTCGGTGATTACAACAACGATCCGTTCGATGTAACGGAATAGATATTTCAATATACAATCAAGTGAAATACACAATCTCAACTGAACAGACTTCCATTTACCTCGAATATACGATATCAGTTTTCCTTCTACAATTAAAACTAATTTTGCTTTGGTATATTACGGATTGTATAATTACTGCTTGTGGTAAAGAAAATCTAGAGAATCTATTCTAGAGGGCAAAGTTTTGGTAAATCAAAATTCTTCTCAATTTAAAGCACGACTCTTCTATAAATATAAGAGAAATTAAGCTGAATTATTTTAAGCAACTTTGTAATTCAATATCGTGCACCCTTCCAGGAAAAATTATACTAACTTTGTTACGTTACTTTCGTTCAACCAGCCTATCATTCAGGCTGTCTGCCGACGATAATGCCTATTCAAGTCGGGTTAAAAACTAGTCCTTATATCTAAGGCATCTTGGCTAGGAACATGAACATTCTGAGCCCAAGGGACACGCCAATCAACAAGGACGGGGCAGCCCTGAAAATGTTTACCCTCTTATGCAAGAAGGAAAGGAGCTTCTTGGGGTTGGAAATTCTTACATTAGTTTTAAAATAAAGCTCCACAATTATTTTTTCAGTCATCTTCTTAATGTCTACATATAGACGTCCCTTCATCCTTCTTCATTTGAGCCAGTTATTGTAGCCCAGGCCTTACCTATATTATTACCCTCCATCATTCCCTCCAGCACTTTTCCGAGACTTTCATGCCTCAATACATGCCCTCCAGCTCTCTTCAATTTCCATCGTGCTCTTTCATTGTATCTCCTCCTCCCACACACTGTCAAATACCTCATTGTTTGTAAATTTGTCCACCAAACTTATGCCCAACATTCGACGACAACCTCAGGAATTCAGTCGTCTGCTCCCCCCCCCCTTCGGTCCAGGTTTTGCATAAATTTAAGCTTTAAACAATTCTCACAAAAAGGCTATGATTAATTTCTTCGTTAATAATATTTTCGTTCTTTTACTGCAAAAAGACATATTCCCTTAGAAAAGTTTTCTATTTCTTTTTTTCTTTATTTCTTTGATTTTAGCGTCTACCCCAGCCATTTGAATTCGTTGATTACCTGTGTATTTCCTTGTATTCTTACTTTCGGATGAACATGCCCAACTATACTGAACACAATTCCATTTATTTTTCATTCTTAATTTGTATATTATATTCACCATCTGCAAACTTTGGCACGCCTATGAAAGACTTATAAGAATTTTCCAAAGCGACGTCCTTATTCTTCCAATCGAGAATAGGGCAACGTAGTGGTTACCAAACTGAGCTACATACACCCCATAGTATACGTTTTTGTCCTATTACAAGGCGTACAAGATATTTCATAAAAATAACTTTTACAATCGTTATCCAATCGTAATACCGTGCTCACCTTTCATTGCTTCTCGCAGTTTCTTCGTATTAATTTGAATTCACGCACAGTGAAATTTACTTTATAATACATTTTTTTAACCTGTGAAAAGGGGGAATTGGGAGGCTTTCTTTAGGGACGGTAAGGCCAACTGACTGAACATTATTGAAATTTAAAAAATTAAAGACTTCAAATCATGATAACAGAAACAAGCCGGGTGGACCAGAAGATTTCTCCCTCTATTACGGCAGAAATACCACGTGGCTGAATGATCACTACCTGTTGATTCGTGTGCTCGTGAAATGAACTATGCCAGTCTTTTCAAATAGCAAGGAAGTACTTGAAAAAAATAAGGACAACTAGCAAATAAATATCCAAAAATTAAATTGATATAAATGGCCGATTACTTAGCCTTAAGGCAACAGTTAAGAGCATTTAGTAAGGAATGACAGCACTAGCAATAAATTGTGAAAACGCGGAAAAGAATTAATTTATATTAGGTAAACAAGGAATAGAAAAAATCCATCATATCCTGCGATGAGTTAATTGACAGACAAGCGTTATTCAAGTTCGTACGCTAACGACAGCTTCAAAAAGGAATGCACGTCATCAATGTATCTCTTCGTTATTTAAGGATATGCACTATAAACATGGTGACATCTCGCACTAAGAAATGCTGAACTCAGTATGAAAGGAAAGCAAACGCGAATATTCATATACCGGTAAACGTGGTGACATCTTATACAATTGTGATATATCCTTAATGATAAGCTAAATTCGCATAAAATGTGCCAATTTAAGTTTTGGACAGCAAATGATAATTTAATATTTCAAGAAAAACTCGTCCTTCAATATTTTTGGTATCTGGTAATTTCGAGCCAACGTAATTTTGCCTACTTATTCAACAGATTTACAGGTTTAAGCAAAATTATTCTGTGCTTGATGTTCAATAGACCGCTACTACCTGTATTCAAATTCCGCTAAATCCGATTCTATTTAATTTCCATCTTCAAATGTCTTCCACCAACCACTTTCAAGTTTATAATTCTTCATAGATCAACCTAAATTTCTCTAGCGTCAGAGCAAATAATATATTGCATCAACGAAGTGAGCATCCCAAGAGAAAAGAAATACCTTATAGCGGAATGCAGGCAAAATGGTGTCGAGGAACTAACGTACAACTCAAAACAGGTGAAGAAAGAAACATACTTAAATCACTGCAAAGGTGAAGGGATTACCTTATCGGGCATATTTTGAGGCCTGCTTACTACAGACAATGGTGAACCGGAGAGGAAGTACCTCTATATGATGCACGAAACCGGTAACGGAAGGCAGCCAAGGAAAGCGAACAAATACGAAGAAACGGCAGGTTAAGATGAAAGAACAGCGAGGTAAAATGCATCAAACTAATACCAAGGATTGTGAATGCTAATCCACTACCTTTTACATTAATAGCTCACTCACTCGCTGGTTATCTTTTCATTATCGTGCACGCTTCATAGCTTACAGGCCTCAATACTATTTTTCCGCAAACTTGACAATCATCTCACCGCCAACGTCCAGAACCACCCCACTGACTAATTTAGCCAGAGCATTCGTTCTCTTGTCCAAGCCACCTAAAAATCTAGGGTCAGAGAAGATATCTGTGTGTGAGTAGTTCAGTCACCTTCATTTAAATACGCATGCACTCGGAGGGTGGGATAAGGGTGTCGCTTAAAAAGGTTGAGAAAGAAAGATGCAAAGTTTTCGAATCATGGTCCTATTTAATTACAACTTTCCTCACTTAACTCAAACAACCTAACTCTACGCCCACTAAACAAACATCCTTAGTAATATGGTTCCCAAATGTTTTGATTCGCACCTCCCCGGAGGAATAGAAACATTTTTTCACGCCTCGAGTCGTGCCTCACACATAGGAAACAATGTCCCATTATATTTTTCAAATGTATGTTCAGACCCTGAACAAAGTTAACCTGAAATAGCAGCTAATTACAGTACACTCTCAGAGACACAACTCTCCTGGGAAATGAACTCAACATTCTGAAAGAAATGGCAATGTAGTTTCTCTGAAGTGATACACCTCAACAAGAACGTGAACATTTAAAACAAATTTATCATACTCACTGATCGACAGCCTGAAAATCGCTCGAGCACCAAAAACACTGACTTCTTGACAATCAGACAACAGAGAAAGAAAATTAAGCATTCCCTGACGGTAAGAAATAAATCACAAATATGCAGTCACCGGAATAAATGTACAGGAAATAAAAAAGTTAGAACATAAATATATTCGGAAAACGAAATATTTGGGCCCTCCTTTCCATGTTAAGCTTTAACCACTACCTCAATTTTGGACTACGAATAAAGGATCAAGTACGGCAAAACACGTGAAAAACAAGGGCTACCCGAGCCCATGTTAGTTTTCTTTCTCTCAAGCATTTTAAAATGGAAGGCCGTGAACTTTCCTAGGTAAAAAAGACAAATACCGTTTTCTTCGAGGCATATTTCTCTATCCCTACTCTCGGTTACCCAACATTCTGCCTTCATCACACTTCAGCATTCCATTGACACTCAAAATGTCCTACATCCACTTTTTTTGCCTTCTTTGATTTTCTCCCAGCAACCTTTTCTTCTTCCCCACCATGCGCAGCATTTCTTCTGTTTATCTTTCGTTGTGCCCTTCTTTTCCACATTCACATTTGAATAGCCTCTGGTCTACACTAATCCTTATCCCTCAAAGACCTTTGCCATATAAAATATGCTCGAAGTTTTCACTAACACTTGATTTACATCTTTATTTCAGGTCCTTCCCATCAAATACCTCCTCTTGGCAACTTCACCTAACACAGTTCTTATTATGTCCCTAATACTTTTCCATCTTCGTCCCGAACACTTTCTCGAAAGTTGCATTTGCTTAAGTTCATGAACAAATTATAATGTATTGCTTAGCCGTCCTAATACCCGATTACCTCGTTACCTTGGTTTTCTTTCGATTGACTCATTTACATCACTCTACCACACTTGTTATGTCACGTGCTTAGTAAAGCTTGCAATCCTTCCACTGACTCATCAACATAATCATCAACACATCATCTTCACTGATCATCAACAAATATGATTTCATTAATTCGGTAATATGATACATTTATTTTATTGATTATAATGTTCTCACAACAAAATATTGCTTTGTAAACATAATAAACATTTTAATACAAGAAAACGTGTTCGTTTATTATTCATTAGCATGAAATGTCACCCGAGGTTATTCTTGAGATTAATGTTAAACTGTCAATTTTACAGAAGGTAGAGAGTCCTCTAATGAAAACTAATAATAATTAACTGGTGCATTAGAATTATGTAAATCATTTCCATTGCGTCATTTCGTAATAAAATAGTTTCATCCAGGTCGGAATTGTAATGGCTATAATCCTAACCGGGCTTCCGACCAGTTTATGGAATTTAATGACTGTCCAATAAATAAGAATCAATTCACGTACAACAGCAAACTTTCGCTCAACGCTACAAACAAAATTTCGCTCTGATGCCATGATTTATTATTATTTTTTCTAAATGCACCCATTTTAAATCCATCACTTTGAAATGAGAGAACTAAGGCTACAATGTAGCAAGAAATCAAGAGCTCTACGGCCTCTAGGTTAAAATAATAAGGGGGGAAACTCCAATGGCCGTAAAAAACAGTCGCAACTCTCGTCAGACCAAATTGTTGTGTTGGTATTCGCGGGTAAGGGACCAACCACAACCTCTCGACCAAGAATACCCTCTGTGGTGGTTTACGGGAAATTAATCCACGCCAGGGACCACACACAGCCACACACACACACACACTATCCTGTCTGGAATCCTTTACGAAGCTGTGAGACCTCGTTAAAGATTCCAGGTGGAAATGTAATCCTTCACGAGGCTGTAAGGAAGACACCGTTAAGGATACCAGGATGTATTACAAGCACACACTCTGTGACTATCCACGTGGATAGTCACAGAGTGTGTGCTTGTAATACATCCTGGTATCCTTAACGGTGTCTTCCTTACAGCCTCGTGAAGGATTACATTTCCACCTGGAATCTTTAACGAGGTCTCACAGCTTCGTAAAGGATTCCAGACAGGATAGTGTGTGTGTGTGTGTGGCTGTGTGTGGTCCCTGGCGTGGATTAATTTCCCGTAAACCACCACAGAGGGTATTCTTGGTCGAGAGGTTGTGGTTGGTCCCTTACCCGCGAATACCAACACAACAATTTGGTCTGACGAGAATTGCGACTGTTTTTTACGGCCATTGGAGTTTTCCCCCTTATTATTTTTAAGGCTACAATAATGCCCGCCTCGCCAAAAAACTTATTTGAAATATGCATATTTCTAGATGATTTCAAAATCTTTATATTTCGTAATTATCACTTTTGTCAACAAATTCAAGGTCGTGTATTTTACTAAAATCGGACGTGGAAATTTGTAAATTTATTATCACCATGATAAATTCTCGAAAACAACATCACATAGCTTTCACGATAAAAACCAGAAGTTCAAAATCAAAAAGAAATCATTCAGCAATGGCTATCTTCCATGTTTTAATAACTAATTGTCGGAAATATTTCATTGTTTGTTCGATACTTAAGCGTAATTTGGCCTTCGAAATGGAGGCACAGCATGAAACTCAAGCCCGTAAGACACTTAACACGTATTTCACCACCATGGAAAGCCGAAATTTAATACTTGTTCACTGCTTCTTATCTCTAACAGTTTTGGATTCCCTCATTTCATTATGGCATAAGAGACATGAAAATGATAGTGGAAAATGTATTTGAGGTAAATTTTGAATATAAAAAACAATGCTACACTTCTGCCAAAGGTTTAATTCACTCATAGCGAATTTGCTATCCTTAATGGACTATTGAAAACTACCGGTATAAAATGTCCACATGGGAATACCTAAATTCGACTAAAAAGGCAACGCCAGCATTTATTCCAACCACCTAAGTATTAGGGATCAAATCTGGTTACTTAAAAAAACTGTTGATCACTAGCACATCGTCTTATGGCATTTAGAAACACGAAAGATACAAGTTGAAGTACATATCAATTCAATGTCATCACCAGTCAACCGCCGATCCATAAAACTGTAACCGAAGGAAACCACAAAGAGGTTTCTACTGGGTACCAACATCTCTTTCTGGAAAGTATACTATGAGAAGATACTGCGAAGTACTGTACAAAGTGGAAAAAAGTATTACCATTATTAAAGTTTCTAAATTATCACCATGAGCAAGTCATTCAAACTGAGGTTGTCAATGCGCTTTTTTCGGAAAATTATTTGGCAAGCTACTTCTTCCAAGCTTAATTTAGATAAATAACAGAACCATATAATGATAAGAGCCTTTTCGCTAAGTTATTGAAACACTTCCAAATTCTTTAAGAAGTCTAATCCGATCCGGATAACATGAGGTTGGCCACATTACTACTACTAAAAGGACACGTATCGAAAGCAAGACTTGCTATTGCCAAATTCCACACCACAGCAAACCGGAATACGCGGCCGGTAACCGTCTCTCCCAGATTCATACGTAAGACAAATTGGTAAGACTACAAAATGTGCTAAAGAATTTTCGTCTCCGTTGGCAAATAAAGAAAAACTTGATCAAAAGCGTATGGTGCTGACAGAATTACTCACAGGCACCCATGCGACCGCTGAAATTACGACAAGAGGTTCCGTGGGATAAGACCTGTCCCAATTTCGACTCCATCCTGTCTTAGTAAAGCTCTCATTCGCAAGAAATGAAGTGAAGCAAGATGTCGAACCTACTGTACCTCACACGCATGCATTGTGGCATACTTGCTTTCTGTTTGTGAATAAAAGAGAATAAATAAAAACGCACGATACTGAAAACTGATAATAAACAACGCATTAATAATTCCATTAGATTGAAAATAATCAAAAGCAGGAGTGCTTACATACCACATGCAATGGCTGTTTTATTTCAATGTTGATATTATAATTAAATCGAAAGACCTACCATAATTTGCGGGATTTTGTATGAGAAAGAAGTTCGGAAAAGATAAGACGGCCGAGTAACATCCGGAGCGAAAGAAGAAAAACAGAATTGAATACCGATGTTTATCTCTCAAATCCTTCACAACGTTTTCAGCAGTGACCGCAAAAGCTAACAGACTCGAATGTCATCATAAATAAACAACTATATATTATAACATGAAGTCCAAAAATATCTTGCTTGCCAAGGAACGCTTTATAAATTAGAAATAGGACTTGGCAGGTACCAATATTTTTACGAGATATTACATAATTTTCATTTATTTAACTGGATAAAAAATAAATTTATTCTATTTTCCGACTGGGAAATAAAAGAAATATATCGGAATCACTTAGGCCAATGGTTAAATTATAGATCATTTCCTCCGTAAATTGAAAGCATACCTCATATGGATGTAAACTTAGCTAGACCCATTCTAACTTAGGATTAATCTTGGAAATACGTTTAGAGAATTGAATGTAGAACTGAAAGTTTACAATGTAACTGTATACCCACACCAGCGATTTTACTCCCAAATTTTTACATTTTGAGAAGAAAGGGTACCGTCTTGATGCGCTGGAGCAGCTGGAAATCCTTCAACACACGAATTACGGGGAAGATGTTTTGACCAACGATTTTCTTTACCCTTCACATTCCCCGTTATTGTTTTTTCCCTCACCCCCTGCCAGCTCACCTGAAACCAAGTGAGACTTTTTCAACAATGTAGCGACTCCTCCCAACCCGCTACTGAGTCACCTAACTAATTACTAAGTGCCGTTCTCCCAGTTCATAATAATCATTTCCCTAATCCTCTGCCAACTAATCTGATGTCAGGTGGGCTTTTTGTAACATTGTATTGACCATATCCTTCCAGCTAATTATATAATATTATCCGCCTCAAACCATAGACTTTTAGCCCCCCTCTTCATAGCTCAACCAATCCTTTCTTTCCTCCCTCCTCTTCCCCTCCGCCCAGAGATATGTATATACACGGTGTTGGACTTGTTTATTTTTACCTGATGATGTTATGTTATAACGAAACCTGGGTAGTAAAAATTAAAAAGTTTATGTGGAAAAGTAAAGTGGTTTGATTATTAAAAGTCAGTATACAAAGCAGCTAATTTAAAGACTTTTTTATTCCAACAGCCTACTTCTTAATCATCTCTCTCTCTCTCTAACCTTCACTAACACCTCGTCTCGCATTCAGAGGAAACACTTGAATAATGTAGTGCATTATAAAGCAGTTTTTAAAAATAACAAAACATTTGACAAGTTTATTTCCGTGGCTCACTACTATATATATTTACATACATATAATGAATATTTCCATAATTCCTATCGGCCTATAATTATAATAGAACGGTTCTTTGCGTTAAAAAAGAATATCAGGGAGTTATCCAAGCCTGCTAAAAAGTCAGTTAATGATATCGTCACTTATAAGTAAAACCCAGTTAAGGAAATGATCCAATAGATGGGGAATTTCGGTGTTTTAACGTCGTTAATTCTCTAGCGAGGAATGCATTTCATACACTGCATCAGCGATACATTTCCTTGCAGTTTTTTGTGTTAAAACCACTTCCTGGACAGAAATTAATCATCAGGGACTACTTTAAATTAGCATGCAATTATAGTTTGCATTGCATTTCTTGTAACACATTTTTACCATATAAGTAATAGAAACTTTGGTGTTTTTTCTCAGCCACCTTTCCCTTGCATAAAAAGCGTAACCCCCGCTTAAATCAATGAATTGAATTACTACCAGAAGTAAACCCTGTTCAAATCACAGCCATCATATAGCTAAATTGAAGGTAACCACGAATGAAACGTAGTGGATAGAATGGAAGAACAGACTACGAAAGTGCTCACAGAAACAGGCTTACTACAAACAAGAGAAACTCCTAATATAATAAAGGAGATTAGTGCCCAAATGCAAGCAATAATCGCGAAATAAATTATGCAAGGGAAAATATTAATTAATTAATACTTCCGATCGACCATCGTTTGGGTACAACCGGTGCTCTATCCAATCAAATCGTTGATTAAAAATTGCACGTTGCGCATTTAAAGAAATTGGAAGGGTAGATGCAAATACGTTTGTTGTTTTATTATTTATTGATTATTCTTAGACCGATCCTGATGACTAAAGTGAAAAACAACATTAATTGGAAATTATTATAAGGTTCCCACCGAGTTTCCATCTAGAAGGCGTCTACTGTTCACTAACTGATGCTGCTCCAAGTCGCTGCCGCTGGTCGCCGCCGGCTGGCCAGTGGCAACGCCCCCTAAGCAGGCATTTTTAATCGCTAGCGTAAATGTCTACTTCAGAATGATTCATATAACTATCTCCGACCTCTACGAGCACCGCCTATATTAAATTTTCCTATCGCTAAAACATTTTAACCACCTTTCTGGACATCTTGTGCACGCGTGCATCTTGTGCATTAAGTGCGAAAGTGCACGAAGTGCAAAAAGACATCCTTCTCTATTCCAATCGGAGGTGGGTCAAGAACATTCACTTGCATTAATCTGAATGCCTCAGACACCATGACACAATAGATCTCCCTCGCACCTAATTTCGCGACTTAAGTGGCCGTTCGCGTACTACTCACGAGACGGTGAGAACGGTCCACGACATTCATTTCGCAATCGAAGTCGCTCCATTTGAAATGACGCTCTAACCTTATGACTAAGAGAATACTATTGCTACCATTAGTGCGTCGAGGTTCGACAAAACCAGACTTTACAGTCAAAGAGACTAACGCCACATAACTTGCCCTCAGTTGAACCGGGAAAAAAAATTAAAACAAACCGTAGTGACCCCAATTTTATCTTCGGGCCTGGAAAAACATATGCGCTTTAACTTCAGGGACATTGCTGTCCCCAGCGGTCGAGTCTTGACGGATAAAAAAGCAGTAAAATGGAAAAATAACGATAAGCAGCAAAAGTGACAGCGAACAGACGAGATGCGAGGGATAATGGGGAAGATGGTGAGAGTGGTGGCAGCGGACGACAAAAATATGATTAAATTTTGGGGAGAGGGGTATTATGAACTGGATAGGGGTAGGCTGGCACGTCAGGAAAACAGTGGAATAGCCGCGACCGGGAGTACACACAAGATGTAGTGGTCGAGTGGAAGGGATATTTCGATGAAGAGTTCGCGTTGATATGTAAAGAAATAGAACAAACGATCGAATAGTATCAGGCTGGCCCACGAGGGAGGGGAGAAACCATCTCAAGCAGAATGGGGAGTGGGGCGAGATAGGGGAGGAGTTGAAGAAAGAGGAGTGTGGTAAGACCTGTTTCTGCACACACCAGTTTCCCCGTGCGGCAAAAGGAAAAAGGTGAACGGATGGGAGAGTCAGGAGGGTCGGGGTGGGGAGTTAACAAAGACGGCGGTGGAATGGGGAGGAGGGGAAAATGGATAGGGATTGTAGACCAGCAGGTACACGGGGGGGAAGACGCAGACAGAGAGAGAGAGAGGAGCCCCAGAGCTTGAGTGGAAATCGTGGGCCGTCAAAAATTTTCAACAGGAGGAGAAAGGGAGAGTGGGTGAAATGCTAAGGAGAAAGGTCCATTTATGCTCGGTGTGGGAGTGTGCGCATGCATGAATGTGACGCAAAGAGGCCACGCCACTTCAGACAGAGCTGCTGCCCCGGATGAAAAGAGGGTACGAAAACGTGATCTTTATGGCAGAATGCAATTTCTCGCGAAAGAGGATGTGACGTGCTCAGCCGAAAATTAATACAGGCCGGTTTTATAATGGCGGGTGGGGCCAAAACACTAAGCGTTTTAAGTCATTCTTATCAGCACACAACTTTTCCGTTCAACATACTACTGGTATTTAAGTTTTAACTCAAGATGCTCGTTCCTTCTAACACATAGTCGTTAGCCGATAAAAGCAACCTTTTGAAGATTAAACATCAAACTTTTACCCATATTCTAAAAAAAGTCATTCAGTCACAGTAAAAGGTCATCCAACAGCCATGAAAACGAAATCAGTCCCGACAGTAAGGAAACTTGCAACAAGACCAGCTACATTAAATAATACCCCGTGGGGCGCTGCAAAGGTTTGCGGTCAGGAGTTTATGAGATCAGTCATATTCATTTGCTAATTTTATGAAAATGAACAATTTCCTCTTTATTTGTTCTCCAAAAGGTAATACGCTATCATGCTAGCCTTAATTGTTGATTTTGAAATATTCCTATAAATGTCCCCGAGTTTTATCATTACTGATGTTCACCGAGTCATACGGCAATTTTTCTTCCATATTCTAACCAGGTGCCACACTTCGCTACTAATACACATTTCCGTAATAATGAAAAGTTTACTCGAACCACTATATTGCATGACAATCTGTCCATTCAAATCTAGGTAATGCAAAATAAGGGGAGGGGCACTGGCTAACAGTTGCCACGATTTTTTCATCGTGTAAGTACAATCTGAAAAAAATATTTCATGATCACAGCCGATGTCACCGTGGCATCAAAGCGGACACTTTTATTAAACATTAAGATTATTAAATACAACTTTCATAGCTGAGGATGTACGTCCACGAAATCAAAACAAATGCCAATACAAAAATCATTGAGTTGACTCCTTGTGTACATACATGGATTTCATCAATATTTAGAAAGCTACCGTAGGGGTGTGAGGTGGGGGCGTTTCTATATAAATCATGGAAAATTAAAACCAAGTGTTGTTCAAAATTTTAGATAATAATAAATGACTTTAAATGATAAACAATTCAAATAATGGAAACAAAAACAATTTCAATAATGGAAACAAAATAAATTTCAATTATTGAACAGTACAGATTTAAAACGTCCCAAGTGGTAAGAAATTCCCCCCAAGAATATCAATTAGTACTCCACGACATCAGTTCAAAATGTTTACTATCCAATAAAAGTTCTTCGTATTCGAAACCATTGTGTCTATACTACCCTCGCCTCAAGGAGAATTGCAGAAATCATTTGTTAATGTCTTTTAATTGTAAGGACATAATGATCGACATAATAACCCTTTAAATCAGAAATAAAAGTTATACAGGTGAATGGTTAGCTAATGTTTTCTACCACCTCGGGCGTCGTGATGCACCTGAATCACGGCCAAGGGTTCACTCCATCGAGCGCGTCTCAGTCCACTCATGACTACGACTGTGGCAACTTAACAGACAGATGAGACGTGATTTCTTTAAAGGGGGTAGTCGCCTGAACCCCCCTCACCATACTCGTAACCAATACTATTCCCTTCAACGACCTTCTGATCTGAATCATTTAAGGGTCACACTTGAAATGCACGAACGACTAGAATGTATAAAAGGAAAAGGTTAGCCACCACGGTCACCCAAGATTTGATATTCACCTTGAAACCACATTCTACGTCTATTCATGGCTCTCGGTCACCGAACTAAAAGGAATTCTTCTAAAACAAGAAAAATTTCCTGCATAAAAAGCAATATATCACAAGGCGGAAAACTGCCATTGCCTTATATGTACATTAACTTCCAAGCAAACCCATTTGAAAGCATGAAGCACAAAGACGAAAGGATTTTATAATGAAAAGACTCAAGGAAATATATATATATATATATATATATATATATATATATATACACACAAATATATTTACGTTCTTATGTATTATTTTTTTGTTCTTTTACGTGTTATCTTTTTTATTCTATGTTCTATTGGGCCGTCCAAAAGTTATATTGGTCTAGTGAGTGCCTCCGCATCATCGAGATATATATATATATATATATATATATATATATATATATATATATATATATATATATATATATATACATACATACACACACATAATAAATCTCACGTAGTAGTAGCTTCTTTAGCCTCAGCCCAATTACAAAAAACTTCCAGGGTCGTTGCTCGAATGCACTACACATCATTGATCTCTTTGGTCGATTCATCCCTTACCTCGTGGAATTGACGGAGGGCACCACCACGAAAAATACATTATGAATAATAAAACAACCAAACGAATTCTCTAAATTTATTATCAAGAGGGCATTTAGTACGCAAAGAGGAATTACTTTGGGCTACAATGAGAGCAGCCTCCGAGAAATGCAGGATGATAAAAGAATTAGAGAATAGGCCAGGTAATGCATGAAACCATGAATCAACTCACTGGATCCCCATCGAAGAAGTACTTCAAGTTCTAATCGGCATAACAAGCCAAAATCATTAATGCTGGTTGAACTGACGGATTCCCACGAGACAAACATTGCAACACTTTGCCTTAGGCACGACGACTCCAGTGAACATGGGTACCAAAATCCTGCGAGTATGATATTTTCCATAACAAGAAAGAATGCCTTCCATTTCGCAACGCTATTATGGATGATGTCGTCTTAATAGAAAGAAAAACAATCTTCCACCTTCACTTTTACTTCTCACAAATAACCAGAAACAGATACCCATTTAAGCTAGAGGTCTTGGAAAAATGACAAACCGTCAGGTCATCGTAATTGTCGACAACCGATCTACAAATTTGTACTTAAACTTCAAATAGCCAACTGGAATTTAAATCCCATTGTATCGTGTAAGCAAGTGTTGTGAAAAATTTAGTGCAAACAAGCCCATTCAATAGTTTATTTCTTTAAATTCGTTGCGACGTTTGTTAAAACTAGTTTTAAAGGTCATTGTATTATACGGGTCATTTAATGGTAACAATCTAAAAAACAAGAAGTCGTACCAAGTTCATTACCAGGACACTAATACGACGTTTAACTCAGTATGATAGTGGTGGACGTTAAGACAGTATGCAGGGGTTATTTGATATTTAAAATTTAGTTCTTTATCATTCGTATTGTAGGATAATGCACTGTTTCTTACAATAAAAACATCAAGACACTTGATGTCTTTCTCTCATAAAGAAACGATATTCCACGTCATTGAATCGCTAATATCTTCTAAATGAATTAGAAGGCACGTAAACGGCGTTGAGACTAAGGGGATGGAGAGACGAAGGGTAGAGTACGAAGAGGATATTTATGAAAATTCGGGCAATTTCTTGGGTACTTTGATAAAGAATATTTTTATTTTGTTAATACGAAAAAATGAACAAGTATATTAATCACGGGCTCTTCATCTCGTGCAAAATAAGGCATCCGCCGTGTCCTTTCTATCATACTAAACAAGTTTCATTTGATTAACTTTAACAAAAATCTGTCAAATCTAAGTGCAATCATTCCTTCTTAGGGGTGGTCCACATCATAATGTTGGAGCAGACTATTTAAAGGGCATCATACAAAGCCACGCACGATTTGAGCAAATCCCACCTTGATGAACTCTCGTTGAACTGGAGGGTTCAGAGCGGGAGAAGGGTGATAATGAAAAACGGGAAGAAGCCACTTTCCCCCATATGCTCGGGCGAATCGTGACCCAGTGCCTCACTTGTCCGCGGCATACCATTTAGAATCCGTTGAAACCACAATGAATCAAGAGGCCCCCAGCTAGAACAAATCGTTTAGGGGTGCCCCCATGAGTTACTAGCGTGTGAGAAGGGATAGGAGAGCACCAAAAACCCGATGCTATCTAAAAACCTATTGACAATTCCGAGAAGGGACTGTTCGTAATATTGATGAAGAGGGGGTTGAAAATATGGCAAGTGCTTGGGGAGACAACTTCCTCCATAGCAGCCTGAGATCTAAGTTGCTCGGCTGTGAAGCGGCTGAAGTCGGCCGATCGATTCAACGAAATGCTAAGGGGTGGAATGGATGGGGGTGGGGTTGGGGACAGGAGGGTGGATGAATTACGGGGTGGAATGGGAAAGAGGTCGAGGGAGAACACGAGAAGGAAGAAAAAAATTAATGACGCCCACTCTATAGTTTTTCTTAAGGCTTATCGACTTTGATTGTGCTAGTCACTACGCTAGACCGCTTTGGTTTAGAGTAAAATACCCAAAAACAAATACTAAAGGTGAGGGCTACTGCGCCTGAGCGCAGACACCCTTCGACCAACCTCACAAAAAATAAAATCCCACGCAGACACGTAAGTGTTCGTGCTCGCAAATCACACCGCAGTCTAAAGTGTAAGTCGATTATTTGACTTAACGTTGTGACTAGAATTTGGAATAAATTTATTAATAAGAAAATCCTTCACATATGAACACCCGAATGCAAATTTTCTAAAAAAAACAATTATTTGACTTCTGAAGAACGAAATCACATTCAGGGCAAAATTCACGCAAAATATTCAAATAAATCCTTCAACGCAAGAACTCGGCAATCACTTCTTCGATCGGCATATTAATGGTGGGGGGGGGCGATGAACTGTCAAAGAGGGTCTCAGTGACGAGGTCAAATTCAACTATTTCATTCGTGAAGGTCAGCGAACTTATATGCAAGACCAAACAGAAAGCTGGGATGAGAATACATCTTCATCGAATCATCTTTTCCTCATGGGCAACTGGGTGACTCGTCACGTACTCTTAGGACATGATGAGAACCAATAAACGATGAGGTCGCGTCACCCTTGCATGGAGGTAATAATAACTGGCGGTAATCCTGCGTGGTTTAAATACCAAACCACAGTTATGACGACAAAGCATAATATAAGAAGTTGTACCTAAATTACATTTAGGATTACCCAAATTTATAGAATCAAGAAGGTGGCATTTCAAAACTTTTTAATTGGGAAGCTCTAAAAAATCAAAGTATGTCCCACTGGGCATTCCAAGAAGGATAGTACTACACACATTCAACGGTTTCACAAATAGTAGCCATTTTAAGTTCATTTAATTGCTGGGTTGCAAAAAGAATTACTAAGTAACAAATACCATTACAATGAGATGATGTACCGATTACTGGAAGGATTACAAATACTTAGGTTCCAAAAATCAGAATTATCCATTCGACAATCTTAGGGCATTTGTGGGTTATTACCATTATTAGTCAGTAACACAAGTGGTTTTCACACGTGAATAAATATCTAAATTCTATTTATCACATTTTGCGATTTACTGTCAAAACTCCACAAAGCTGCAAGCTGAACCCCAGCAGTGGAACTTGCCGAAGAAATGAACCAGCTACTATAATTCTATTTCTCTATACGAACGATTTTTCCAACACGAACTGACCAAAAACTTAAATTTTCAAACAATGCTCAACTTCATCGAAATATACAAGGTAGCAAAAGGCCGGGATGATAAGTTCTCACAAACTAAACTTCTCTTCATTATACAAGAGATTTTTATTGGAAATGTCCTCAATTTCTGCCCTTTTTTTAGTCAATTTATAACAATTTACAAGACTGACTGAAAATAAAATATATTGGCACTATGATAGGATTACTGCAATGCACGTGAAACTGTACTCAAACAATTATCACCCCTATTTCACCAACGTAAGCTATACAAAGTAAGTTAAAACAAAAATGAACTGAAGATTAGTGCTAAAATCAATGGTCTTATACCAAGTACAAGCTGGAGTGAAAATTCAAAACAGTGCTTTCGCTGTGCTAGCATATCCTTTGTAAACCTCAAAACAAATGCGAATAAATTATTAATAAACCCAAAAAGGACCATTACTACATATTACAAAATCACTGACCCACAATAGAGCTTCCTTGAAATAAACAAGTTCATGACAATTATCACTCAAGACCACATAAATAATACGATTTCGTTTACAATATACTTCCGAATTAAATTTCTTAAAACATGGTATTTACTTACAATCAAGATGCTTCTTTTTAGGTCCAATCAATTCCTCTGTAGTCGCTTTGCATACCGATTTCGCCAAACCTTGGCCGGCAATGCTATGTCTGGCTGCCAGTAACCTGTCGTTAATTGTTTGTCCAGCCATTTTAACACTCATAATAAATAAATAGACTTATATACAAGGAAGGGCTTAGAAAGCCCAAATCCTACGACGACCACCAGCGAAATGACACTTTAGCCTGACAGGTCAGCTGTACAAAACGATACTCCAAATCTGTAAGATGGCGACTACGGCACAGGTGGTGACGTCAGAACTAGAATCTAGTCAATTGGAAATTTTGATCTTGTATATGCACACTGTTTCTTTCCTATGAATTTATACGGTAGGTTTTAAATGCCATTTGTATTTTTCAAGAATTCTACCACTCATATTAACTTTATAAAATACCCTAAGTCGAAAAACATTAATTTTGAACATGAGACAAACGAAATATGTATAGAGCGAAGTACGATTTGATGCCGGATATTTTTTAGATGAATTTGTTATTTGGATATTATTTTCAATGGCATCTTCGTTGAAGAGAATAATACTTCAGAAGGTTGTTTAGGATTCTGCTTAGTTATGCCTCTTCTCAACTGGATTCTTATTTAGTGAAACAATTATTTTGTTTTTCAGATTTTAGATGCAGCGCGTAACAAAGGCGAAAATTTATATTCGTTTCAAAAGAGTTTGCTACAAGGAATGTATGTATCTAGCTCGAGAAATGAGCTTTTGCAAGTGAATGTTCCAGTAAGTGAACTAAAATCTTTATGTCCGAAGAAATCATTATCCTCATTATTTTCTTTTGAATCGGATGATACCATTGAAAACGTTCAATTTCATAGTAATAAAGAGGCAATGATTTCGATCAATAAAATGGAATTCATTAAGAGTGTACTAAATGAATGCGTGTCAAAGGAAATATATTGTGACAACGAAGTGACAGTGTGTAAGGGAAGTACAGTTTTGATTGAATTCAGGCAAGTGGTTCCCTTTTTTTGACTGCCTATAGTATCCTTCGGGCGTACTTTGTCCAGAGCTTAAATATTAACAATAGTGGTCTTATAATATCTTCATTTTTCACAGTTCACCTAACATTGCAAAGCCTTTCCACTTAGGTCACTTGAGATCTACAATCATAGGTAACTTTATTGGAAATATTTATGAATTATTTGGTCATAAAGTTACCAGGATCAACTACCTTGGTGATTGGGGTACACAGTTTGGACTACTAAGTCTAGGACTTCAAGTCGATGCTGTGTCTGATGAATATTTGGAAAGTGATCCTATAAATGTTTTGTATTCTGCATATGTTAAGGCCAACAAAATAGCTTCTCAGGTACTTACATATTTCATTTAAATTCATCTAACAACTATATTTGTGTGTATATATTATTTATACTGTCGAAAATATACTTAAGCCTTTGGTATCCATGTATATCTGTATGAACTTCAACCAACCGCCCATTTCTTAGGATTCATCATTTGCAGAACGGGCAAGAGAAATATTCCAAGGCCTTGAGAATTGCTCCATAGGCAAGGAAGAACCCAAAAGTTCAAATACTTGTGTGGATGAATTAAATCAATGGGAAAAAATTAGGAAATATACAGAAAATGAGCTTAGCCATATGTACACAAGGCTAGGAGTGAAATTTGATGAATATGCTTGGGAGTCAGAATACAGAACTGGTAAAATTATGCCCATGCTTTTGGAAATGGAACAAACAGGTCTCTTGGAGGTGGACAGTTGCGGAAAAAAAGTATGGAATTGTTACATTTCATGCATTCATTTAATCCATACTTGTTATTCATCCCCTTTTCAGTGGTATGAATGAGAGCATGAAATAATATGTGACATTAATTCCAGGTAGTGAAACTGGATGGTCACATAAAGCCTATAACACTGGTGAAAAGTGACGGGACAACTTTATATTTAACAAGAGATGTAGCCTGCGCACTTGATCGTTACAAAAGATATAATTTTGACCAAATGCTGTATGTGGTTGATAATGGTCAAAGCAATCATTTTAAATCTTTGTTTTCCATTTTGGAGAGGATTGGAATTTTCTCCTCTAGAAAGGAAAAATGCCATCCAGTGATGACCCATGTTAAATTTGGCAGAGTTCGTGGAATGAGCACTAGGAAAGGCACATCTGTGTTCCTGAAAGATATATTAAATGAAGCTCAATGTATGATGAAAGAGAAGATTTTGAGCTCTCCCAGTAAGTCATTTTAAATTTAATGAATTATTTATTAGCCTTTAGCATGAAGCAAATCTTCTAATAGATTAACATTCTATTTTTTTTTAATGTTTTCCAATTCAGGTGAATTCAGGAACTTATTTTTGGGTTAAGTCATATTACATTTTATTCTTTCCCATGACACAGTTATTAATCTAGTAGACAAGTATTTTCGTGTAAATGATAAAGATTATTGCTTATTTAATAACACCATTGGTCAGATCACTAAGCATTGTGACTGATTATTGTTTCATCATTCCGCATCCATGTAATGCTTACTTAACTGATTTATAACACAAAATGTACATATATATGATTAGCAAATTAAAATCGTGAGAAAATGTGTTGACCATTTCAACCAGCTAATATTTAAAAATGTTGCCTTTCCTGGATAATTTCATAATAAAATGAACAAGAATCAATATTTACCAATAATAAAAGTCAAAAAGCTCATAAATTGGTCATTTATGACATGAAACGATGCATGCTACAAGAAATCCTCACAATTGGGCCAGACAAGGAAAATATTCCCAATGTTTTGTTTCAAAATTTACGAATATCTTATTACAAACATCCAGTTCAGTTTCATTAAAATGTTAATTTTTAATCCCCAATAAAGTAAATGCCTTGCTATCACTTGTACCATTACATATATTGCTTTTATGATATTATCTACAGGTCTTACTCCCCATTATCTAATTCCACTCAAATTGTGAGCTTTCACAAAGTTTAAGTAGGAATCGGACAAAAAAGTGTATTACATTTTGTTTTATTCTTACTTGTGTATAACAGCTCCCTCCCTAATACTATTTATCTTGAAATCATGATCATAAGTTCAAATTATGTTTTCAAGTTTCTGAAATTTAGTTGCAAAACTCAGCTAGATCCTCATCAGTGGTAATTTTGCTTTAACACTAAAAAATTTCTTAAGAAGAAAGTGCTGGAAATGTATCTGGGTGAACGGTATTGTCATCTGCTATTGGCTAATGAGCAGTGCTCTCTTCACTAACCAGTCATTCAGCAATAATTTCCTTTTGTTTTATCATGAAAACTTCCATGTAGCCTTACTTTGGGCAAGATGATAAAGGGTCAAATCTTAGACATTATTAAACTAACCTCAGGACTTATTTTCTTTTATGTACTGCTACACCCCTTCTTGAACATACTCAGAATTAACAGGGCAGATGGACATGCTCTTTTGCTGATAATGCAGAGCAAACTTACGGGCTTTTATCCTAGTTAGCATTGCACGGGTTGCTGCCTCAACTTCATTTGTTCAGAGAAATGTTAACTGCATGTCTGTATTACTGTTAATAATTTTGATTATCATCCAAGACCAAATGAATGCTCTCTAATGGATGCTATGAATTGTAGTAATAATATGGCTATAGTCTTTACATGCACCATGATCATCATAGCTCTGTCATTAAATCCATTTGCAGTTATTAAATTTGTCCATTTTTCTTCTTATGGCCAAAAAAGATACAAAGATTTCATTGGATATGATTGATGAGACTGCAGGAATATTGGGAACCTCGGCAGTTATTGTTAATGACCTGAAGCAGAGACGCCAAAAGGAGTATGACTTTGAATGGAGCCATATACTTCAAGTGAGTTTGCATTTACACCATCAAGATTTCAAATTCAGTCCAATGCTGAATAATTAGTTTCTGATAAAAAGAAAAGTTTTTTAGTTCAAGTAATGACCACCTTGGTATACTAAGAAAAGGACTTGGGAACTAGAGGAGGAGATTTATGAAGATGTCTGTTGAATTATTTGAAAGGAGGTTTAGGCTCATGCGATGATGCAGCTTCAAATTATATCGTTATGCATTGGTTTGGGTGGTAGTTGTGGTGGCTATTGGGAATTACAAAAGACTTTCCAGTGTAGATTCCAGCAGAAACTTAAGACATCGAAGGGTATGGTCTCACCGTTAACTCTGGGTTCAGAGAAAATTAGAGTTCCTCGTTAAAAAAGAATTGAGACATGGAGTTCAGTGAGTAGAACATTGGACTACTGACTAGAGGGCCTGGGTTCGATTCCCAGGAATGCCTCTGGGTGTCCTCAGCTTCACCGAAGGTGTGTGATTTTTCAAGTACCAGATCTTCCCGGGAAATCATAGATGACACAGGGAAAAGGAACTGGTCTTCCTAACCTGATGTGTGTATTTCGCATGCTGCTGGGCTTGGTATTTGCTGTTTCGCTAAGGAAAGAGTTTTCATGGGAGTTCAAGAATGTGAACAATAGGTTTTTAACCACATCATCCGATGGGTCTAGTGAATCATCTTGTGGCTCAGAGGGATTGGGTGATGAATCATTGTTCTCAGGAATATGTTTCAGGATAACACTATTGGATGGTGGTAGAGGAAGGATAAAAAGGGATACCAGGTCTGGTTTTGTGTATAGGGGGTGAGGAGGGAGAGGTTATCAAAACAAACTGGGATTAACTGGTAGTACTTAGTGGAAGTAATAATAGCATTTTTCTTGCCACTGACCATAAATATTATTTAAGTATAAGAGTCGTCCAATGCATAGAAAATTGCAAAATACAGATACATTTTAACTCTATGAACATTCTTAATCAAGAATAGATGCATGAAAGTATGTAATAAAAAAACACATTGCATTGCAAGTTGAAACTCATGCACCAAATAAATGTACATGGAGGACATTTTTCTAATTAATATCATTTGGCAGAGTTGAATGTAGAGAAAATTGGATAGGAGAATCTGTTGGACATTGAGGAGGAGGTGGGGGGCAGAGAGAATTATGATATAGTTAAGCTCAGACAAAGAAGAAGTTCATTGGTGAAATCTGAGAAAGATTGAGTATTTTATTTTTTTTTAGATTCAAAGTCAGTTCAAAGTTTTAACAGCACATCACAGTAAATGAAATTTTCAAATGAATAACCACAATTATATGGTTATTGATTCCCACCGAGTGTTGTTCAAACTCAATTGGTGATGAGTGAGCTTGACCATGACAGTATGAACTAATTTAGTGCTGTGAAAAACATTTGCTCATATAAACATGTTCTAGATATTATAATCCATAGAACAGTAATTGATACTTGTTTTGTATCCTTATATAGGTTGATGGAGATACTGGCATAAAATTACAGTACACTCACAGTCGTTTATGTAATCTGGAGAAGAACTGTGGTGTTGAACTTCCTTTGTTGTGTGAGCCATCACTTCTGTCCGAACCAGAAGTAACTAATCTTGTACGAGAAATTGCTCGGTAAGTCTTAAATTACATATGTAGAAAACTTGAAGTAGATGTGCCATCAAATTTTCCTTTCAATCATATTCATGTTTGTATGTTGATCTTGGTTATTAGCTCTGAAGGAGGAAAAAATAGTATTCAAGTATAGAACATGAATATCTGAGGCAAGAGAATTGAGTATCCAGCATACACCAACTTTGTATTTTGCCATTCATTACTTGTGAAATTTATCATAGTGTTTTTCTATATAACATATAAACTTATTTTATGACCGGTCAAATATCTATATGAATATTTTTTGTTCACTAAATAGCAGATGTTAGTCTACCAAGAAAACAAATCTTAAAGAAAGAATATAAAAGAAATATATTAATAGAAAATCAAATGTGTGCTAATGAAGGAAGTCTATACAAGTGTGTGATGATGGTGTTTTTACTTCCCTTTTCTTTTTCTACATGTCAATAGTTTCTTTTTAAAATTTTATTTTTGCTAAGATTTCATGGAAAAATATGATTCATGCATTGTATTACAATACAATACAATGCAATTTATTTGTCCAGCGATCAAGTTGTTACAACTGTATACTTGATATAAGACACGTCAGAGTAAGTAACAGAATATGTACATGGATACATGATACACATCAGGCATTAACAAGAAATTCGGCAATTGAATAAAACATTTTTAATTTTAAGAACCTGAGTAGGTTGACCTTAAATGCAGCCACACTTTTTTGGGACTTAATCTCAGTTGGGAGTTTATTGTAAAGTTGGAGGCCCATAAAATTTGGGCCAGCACCTGCATTTTTTGTACGTACGTATAAAACGTGCAGCTGCCCATTCTGCGTAGTAGAATATAGTATTTATGGATATCACAATTTTTCACATACTATACTCAGATATTTTTTTTTATACTCAGATAGATTTCTTTTTGTATGTACTAATACATGAAAAATATAAATGCATGGTACTGGCAGTATATCCAATTTTTTAAACAGGGGACGGCAAGGGGCATCATGTTTCGCAAAACACATGAGCCGAATGGCTCTCTTTTGGACCCTGAAAATGATCATGGCCTTAGAAGACGAACCCCAGTAGAGGATACTATAGGCTATGTGAGAATAAAATTCTTCATAGTAAAGTGCACGGAGAACAGCCACTGAAACTGTGGATCTAATGGACCTTATTAAAAAGCAGACAGAGCTTAACTTACTGGTTAAAGTACTTATGTGATCATCCCAAGAGATTTGAGAATTTATGAGGAAACCCAAAAATTTGGTATTTTGTACCTGTGGGATCACCTTCCCATCAACTTCAATAGACAGTACTTTACTTGCTTTATTTTTATTTGCAAAGTAGATTAGGTGAGACTTTTCTATATTCAAATCTAGTAAATTATTATGACACCAGGAAAGTAAGGTGTGACTAGCTTGTTTACACTTAACTATCAATTCATTAAAAGTAGGCGATACAAGAATAATGTTGGTGTCATCAGCATATAACAGGGGGGTAGCACCATTAATATGTTGAAAACTTTCTGCAAGGTCATTTATATAAGAAAGAAGACAGGCCCAAGAACAGAGCCTTGAGGAACACCTCGATTAAGGACCTTACTTGTGGAAACAAAAGATGCACCATTTTTAGAAACAACCACGTGTTGAATTCTATCGAATAAGTAGGATTTAATCCAAGCATTAGGTATGCCACGAATACCCATCCTGTGGAGTTTCTTGAGAAGTAATTGGTGGTCAACACAATCGAAAGCTTTCGAGAAATCGAAAAACATTGCAGCAACTTCCATTTTTTTATCTAGAGTGTTTAAAGTCTGGGTTATTAACTGATAGTTGGCAGAAGATGTAGATTTATGTTCCCTAAAGCCATGCTGAGATGGTGAAAGGAGATTGGAAATCTCTAGGTAGGAAATTAACCTAACATTGAATGCCTTCTCAAATATTTTGCTGAATTGGTTCAGCAGAGAAATTGGACGGTAGGAGTTAATGTCATGTCTGTCACCCTTGTTTTTATAAAGTGGAATGACTTTTGACACCTTCAGAGGAGATGGAAACACTCCTAACTGGAAAGATTCATTTATGAGAAAAAGAAGAGGCTGCATAATGAAGTCAATAGATTGCTTAATAATGAAACTGGGAATGCCATCAAAACCAGAGCTTCGTTTTGTACCTAGATTCTTCACTATATCATTCAGTTCAGCTCTTGTGAGGGGATGGAGAAATAGGGATTTTGAGTGGGTAGCATTAATGGCTTCTAAACTAGGACAGTTGCTCTGCTTAGCAATAGAAGAAGGTTGAAAGTGATCCGCAAAACTACAGGCAAGTTTGGAAAAGTCCGATATAATAATTCCAGATGAATCATTAATCTGTATTTGAGACTGCTTCCTGGGTTTGTTTCTGGAGGTATTAATGATTTTCCAGATTTCTCTAGATTTATTGACAGAGTTAATGATCCTGCGGTCATTATAACAACGTTTAGCTGACTGTATCATCTGACGGTAATGCTTTTTCCTTTTTACATATTCAGTCTTAAGTTTGCAATTAGTTTTACAAGAAATGGCCAGCTCTTTAAGATATTGGGCCATGAAACGTATTTAATTACTTATCCAAGGTTTACACATAGGAGACTTGGTTCTTATTTTGTAGTGAACAGGGAATGACATGTTAAAGTAGTGCAGAAATTTGGTATAAAAATTATTAAAGCTTTCATCAAAGGAGGCAGTGTTATACACATTGTGCCACTCCTCAAGCCTCAAGAGATTCATAAAATGATGAGTGTTATAGCTATTGAAATGTCGAGTGGGATAAGCCTCAAAAGGAGTGTTAGAATTCATTAGAAAATTAGCAACAATGGGGTAATGGTCCGAAAGATGTGAGGGGATTGTCCTACATTACATATCATTTTTAAAGTGATGGTTTAACAATGATTTTCCTGTTTCCTGATAATTAAAATAATTGACAATCACTTTGACATCATTATAATTTGATTATTTTGTTTCAGATTTGAAGATGTCATAATAAAATCATACAAGGAGTTGGAGGCTTGTCACCTTGTTGTATATCTTTTCCAGTTGTGGTACGTAAAAATTTTAAATTTTCTTTGTGAGTGCTGCTTGTGATGATTCCCAATGATGGAATGCTCAAATTCCACAGAAAGGAACTCAAATAAACTCGCCCATCATGACATAACTGCTATTATTATTATTAGGTAATCTACCGGTTAAGGTAGGTTTTTGGATGGACACTACTATCAAATAAATATTTTGTAACTTCAAACAAAACCCAATCCAGCCACTTACTCTACATCAGGTCCCTCATCATCTCTGTGTACTTCTTTCCTCCCTTCATCCCTTCCAACATCCCTATCCTGTTCCTACCCTTTCCTCGTTTACCTAACATTCCCCCCTCTATTGCCTTCTTTAACATCCCACTACCGCTCAATCTGCCTTTAATCCATTTTTCCTGCCTCCATAAGATTTCTCTCAACAAACCCCTCTCCTCACCCACCATATCTAGTACTTCCTCATTTGATTTTCTTTCAGTCCATTTCACCTTCTCCATTCTTCTCCACACCCACATTTCAAAAGCCTCCAGTCTACGCCTATCCTCCTGCTTCAGCAACCACGTTTCCGCGCCGTATATAGCTACGCTCCATATCAGAGTTTTTACAAGTCTTGTCTTAACCTCCCTACTCAACGTCCCCATCATCAACTCCCTCCTCCTTGTGAAAGCCTCTTTGCATAGCATAATTCTTCTCCTTACGTCCCTACTACTTTGACCGTGTTGGGCCAAAACAATTCTGAGATATGTAAACTGCTCTACCTGCTCTATTTTTTCCCTGCCTATTTTAATGTTTAGCTTAGCCTTCTTCTTCCTGGAGAATCACATAACCTTTGTTTTATTGATATTGATTCTCATCCCATATCTATCGCATTAAACCTCCAATTTACTGAGCAATGCCTGCAACCCCTTGGCTGACTGAGCAACTAATGCTTGGTCATAAGCAAACCTAACCGATTTTACAAATTCCCCTCCGACTTTCATTCCTACCTCCAGTTCTTCCCATGCCTCTTTAATCATTTCCTCCACATATACGTTGAACAGCACCGGTGACAATGGGCAACCCTGCCTTACACCTCTTCCTAACACTGCCCATCTGGATTCTCTGTTCCTCACTAGCACCTGAGCAGTCTGGGACATGTACAGGTTGCGAATCATTCTTCTGTCCCTCCAATCAATTCCTATTTCCTGCAATACATGCATTAAATTTTCCCAATTCACTCTATCAAATGCTTTCTAAAATCTATGAAACAGGCAAATATGTCCTTATTGTATTCTATGTTCCTCTCGATTAGTGATCTCATTACTGCAATGGCATCGCGCATACCTCTCCCCTTTCTAAACCCAAACTGATCATCCCCTAAGTAATCATTTGCCTTAATCTCTATCCTTTTGTTGATGATCCTAAGAATAACTTTAGCTGTGTGGGATACCAAGCTTATTGTTCTGTAACATGACGTAGCTTTTACCTTTTTCGGAATAGGAACTAACACTGATTTCACAAAATCTTCCAGCCAGATTCCTTTTCCGGTTAACGGTTGCTATAGTGTCGTCTGCGGCTTTCGATATCACTTTCTTGATACATTCCCATTTTTCCTGGATAGTACTCAGCTCTTTACCCTCATCCATGATTTCCTCTATAGCCTCCTGATACTCCTTCCTTGTCATTCCATTTAATGCTTCTACAGTCTATTTCCTAACCCGCCGCCCCTGCCTTATCTTTTTGAAACGGACGCTACATTTCATTACAACTAAATTGTGGTCTGAGTCCGCATCCGCTCCTGGGAAACTGCAAATTTATCAAACTGTTGTAAAGCTGTGCCTAACCATAATATAATCTAACTGATACCTTTCTGAGTCACCTGGCATTTTCCATGTATACCTTCGCCTTTTGTGGTGTCTAAACCATGTGTTGGTGATGACTAACCCCTGTCTCCTGCAGAATTCAATTGCTTTCTCCCCGCGTTCATTCCTCATGCCTAAACCGTAGCCCCGCACCTCATCACCATCTCTTCCTTTGCCTACCGTTGCTTTCCAGTCCCCCATCACTATCAAATGTTTCCCTGCAAGAACACATGCGATGATATCCTCTAACTCATCGTACATTCTATCGACTTCTTCCTCATTGTGGTTGCTCGGTGGCATGTATACCTGAAAAATGACCAAGTTCGTCGGTTCTGCTTTAATCTCTGCGAGTATGATTCTATCAGTTGCTTGCTCTATGTTGACTACGATTCTTCCTACCCCTTTATTTAATATTACGGCAACCCCTCATTGGCTCTCGTCCCCGCCACTGTATATCACTCTATAATTGTCACTTCAGTAATCCCCACTATCCTTCCATCTCACCTCGCACAGACAAACATCTATATTACCTCTTTCCATCTCTTGCTTAATATTCTCTAATTTGCCTGCGCTTAACATTGTCCTGACATTCCATGTTCCTATTTTAACTACTTTCGTCTTCTTCTGCATCTTCTGGCCTGCTGCTGTTATTTCTCCCCTGCAAGGGTTTCGTGGGATGACGACCACGGAAGCCTTGCTACCCCCACTGCCGGGCGCGACACACGGCTGCTTGGGTGGAGTCCCGCAGTTGCCAGGACTCAATTTCTGTCTTGCGTCCATCATTTTTCATGGGAATAATAATTTATGAGGTGGTTTCCCATTGCCTTCCTCAATAGTGTTTTTAACGTGACACTATCACTTAATGACCGCCCCACTGCCATAAAGACTATAAAAATCATTTAATAAAAATCTGTTAAACCTATTAAAAATAATGTTCTATTCTGTATATGAATTTCTGGAATTGTCACTTCACATCAATTCTGACTTAACCAACTAATATGTAAATATAATAGCATATTGGTTTGTATACATATATATATTGTATTTTTTCTAAAGTTGTGAAGTTTATATCTGATGTGTCCTATTTTTGTGTATGTGTGCATTTGCACCAAATCTCCAAACAAATAAAAGCATTATTATTATTGCAACTTACCAAGCAGAGTGGTGAGTTTAACATTGCTAAATTGAATGATCCTTGGGTGATAATACTGTCCAAATTTTGATCCAAATATGTCCAACCTATCAGCTATAAGAATTAATGGAATTGATAAAATTTAAGAAATGGGATCTGATAGTAAGTACAATTTTAGTAAGCCATAATGACCACACTTGTTAGTAAACAACATTGCGATAAAGAAGAGAAAAAAATGGCATGCAGGTTATCGTTGTATTTTCTTGATCCCCTTGCTCATGGCTTGTAACAGAGCTTTAATTTGTGATTTCTCGTAATCCTTTTTAATACACTTCAGAGTTGTACAAATTAATATTACAATATGTGCAAATTCTAAAGTAAACAGTGTCAATGTGTAGGCTTTATAATGACAATTGATGTGCAATTAGATGAAAATAATACTAAGTGTACCACCAAAAGTTAATTTAAAATATTTATATTTTCTTAATTATTTCAAAACATTAACATTATTCCTTACTTTGCAGCAACAATATCAACAGAGCTTTTAAGGTGCTCCAAGTGAAAGGTCAAGTGAATGATGTTGGATGTCAGCGCCTTCTACTATTTCACGTATCTCGATTGATCCTTGGTCATGGTATGAAAATACTAGGCATCAAGCCACTAGAAAATATGTGAAACAGTTTTTAAATTTGTAATTAAGAATAATAAAAAAATTAATATATTACTTGTTTGTTAGTTTTTCCTCTAATTAGTGAACAAGAGACTTTCTTGCTATGCTTCAAAACTGAAAAACCTAAAAACCATTGATTTTGGTTTTGATTTCAATGTTTGTTCAAATTTTAAGAAGTCACCACTTGATAACAATCAAATAATTCAAGCCAATTTTACTAATCCCTCTTCTCCAGCCACAAAGAAATTGGCTGCTTAAATTGAAAATAAATCCCAGTTATGATTACTGGGCTAGGCATTGAATGAAAGTATTTATTGTTTCGTTATTTTGTATAAAAAGGAGTGAAAATGAAAAATATGTATTTTCAAATACTGGGCGATCAAACTTCATTTTAATTCAAAAAGTACAGTATCCTTGCAATACCCTACAAATGCCTGCCACTTATATACATTTACAAATGTGTCATCACTTAGGGATCACAATAGTAGGTGCACAAATTACAGGGTTTCTAGTATCCAAGAAAACTTGTAAATGTTTAGAAATTGTTTTCCTAGAGAAAAAGAGGAAATATTTTGGGAATTATAACCAATCTGAAGGTGTTAAAACTATCTTATTCTAAGCGGAACTCACCCTACATTTTTTGATTTTTTAAAACCTTGCAAACCACCGCTAGGGTGTGTGGCAGGGGGTTGAATATATGTTACACCAGACTAATTTTGACCCTACCGAGGTCAATGTTGTTCTGATCCCTTATCGTTCATGGAAAAAATGACTCTCTAATCTATACTTAATCATTCTAACATGATCTGTCCTACCATAGTATGATGGGCTTAATGATACATTTTCAACACCACTGCTAAAATTTAAATATACAAGGAACGTAGCTACGGTCGTGAATCAATGTAAACAAAAAATACTGGGACCTTAAACTTGAATGGCACCAAATAGTAATAAAAAATAGTAATAATAAATATAAATAAATAAATGGAATAAAAATAAATAATAATAATAAATTTAAATAAATAAATAATAATAAAAAATTTAAATAAATAAATAATAATAATAAATTTAAATAAAAAATAATAATAATGAAATTTATAATTAAAAAATAATAAAATTAAATTAAAAACACCACACATACACGAATCTGAAACAAATAATTAAAGAAATAATATAATAATAATAAAATAAATAAAAAATAATAAAACAAACTTACAACCACTCGATCACTAGGGTGAGTTACGAAATAACTTTCACTCTCGTGAATAACATTCACACACACACTCGGGGGCCATTCAAGTTTACAGTCCCGGTATTTTTTGTTTACATCACTGCTAAAGATCACTGCCTAGCTCCTCTAATATTTTGGATATGCTACTTAGTTTAATCTGGCAATCAATCGAACTTCGTGAGAATCCCATATACTTGCAGCATATTCTAAAACACATTTCTCTTTGACCTTTTCATCATGTTTACCCAGTACTCTTCTAATAAATCCTAATTTTTGGTTACCTTGTCCACATATGTGTTTCACCCAGGAGAGGTTGTGAATGAGGATAACGCCCAAGTATTTAATCGAGTCTGCACATTCCATTTTGATGCTCCTGATGCAGTAGGCATTAGAGGAGGAATTGCTCTTTTTCCAAAAATTCATCCCAGTGCACTTTTTTAAGTTTAATTCTAATGGCCAAATGTCGCACCAGCATTGTATTGCATTTAGGTCATCTGATAAAGCTGCTGTGACTGCTAGTGTAATTGCTGGGTTCCTCCTTGCCTCCTTTTTTAAATATTGGTATTACATTAGCCATTTTCCAATATTTTGAAACCTTGTGATCTACCAGCAACTTTTTAAATATGATTTCTAGATGTGGTGCAATATCAAATGCTAGTTCCTTAGATATGAAAGCGGGTGTTTTATCAGGCCCGGAGTATTAATTAACTTTAATATGATTGAGCAAACATTCTATTCCATTATATGAGATTCAATTTTGGGCATCAGTTGGCTGGCATGATTTGGTAAGCTATCAGAGACATTTGGTGTGCCGTTGGTGAAGACTTGGAAAGAAGGAATTTAGTAAGTTAGCCTTTTCCGCACTTTTGATTACTCTTTTGCCTTGATAATTTTTTATTGAATTAACTGTCGACTTAATTTCCTGAACCTCAATGACGAATGACTAAAACGCTTTTGGATTCTCTTTTAAATTTTCCACTACTTATTTTCTTTTGAATTCAGTTAACGCTTTCCAAATTTTATTCTTGGCATTCACCTAGATATCTGGTAATCATTAGTGATCTCATTCCTTTTGTCGCTAGAGATATACCTAATATTTTTTATCTTGGTAGCCTTTGACCTCTCAATGCTTTTCCTAATTCCACATTGTACCATCTAGACTCTGTGATATCTTCTATAAAGTTACTGGGAATGAGTTTATTGACTACTGGGTGCGTGATTTCAAGGAAGTGATTCCATGTATCGTCAGTATTTCGGTGATTACTATGTTTCTTAAACCTCACAAATTGACTCTGTAGTATGCAATTTAGGCCATTGTAGTCTCCTTCTTTAAACAGGTAAATTTTTCTTTCAGGCTTTTTATTTCAGACCTCATGTAGCAAAAACGTAGAATTTATGTACTGCCCTGTGGTCCCTAATTCCTTTTATGATTTCTATAGTTTTATAGTTTATAAGACTTTTCTTGGGTATGTTCATTGCTAACAAATCAAGAATATTATCACACCTAGTTGGTGAAATGACAAGTTGATTCAAGGAGTTCAACGTAAAACAATGCAATAGTGACTTGCAGGTCTTTACCCCTCATTTTGATAGAAAATGTTCCCCAATCAATAGATGAAATATTGAAATCTCCTCCAATCGTAACGTTGTGATCATTGAATTTGGATAAGAAACCTTTGATTTGCTGATCTAATTTTGAATTATCTTTTTCATCTAGCGGCATGAAAAATTCAAAAATATAATTCTTTGGGATTAAGGACTTTAAATGGAGCACCAAACGCTTTCCAAACAATTATCTCAGTCCTGATGATGCAAGAATTTTTAACTGCAATAGAGACACTGCCCTGATTCGATTTGCTGTGTCATTTCTGTAAACGGAGAAGGATTTTGAGAAAATTTCACTGTCGGCAATATCTGTGGATAACCAGCTTTCTGCCGTAATAATTAAGTCTGTGTCTGTACTTTGAATAAGGTGATGATATTCTGTAAATTTGGTTTTAAACTTAACCAATTATCTACGAATACAGATAATCTTCCCTTAATATTACGGTTTTTTGAATTTTTAACGAGGGTCATCTTCCTATTAATATTGAATCCCTTATAAAATTTTCCATCCGATGCTATCTGATTCCTATTAAATGAGCTATTGTTAGCACTGACCCTCACTTCACCAAGTAACATGACAAAACAATGTGATGCTTCTAGAGAAATTGGATAGGGAGTTTTCTGTTAGGTAGAAATACTAAGTATATATAGTACATAGAGAGGAAGATAAAAACTATATATAGTAGATACAGATTTAGTACTTATACATAGATAGCAGGATAGAAAAGTACTCATGAAAATGAAAGTAAACAAAACATTATAAACTGAAATCATCTCTCATAACTACTCAAGATTTAGCTAAGAGTACAAGAAAGAGTACAAATAAACAAATCGAAGGGCTGAAACAGTATAACTTATACAAACTTTATATGTAATGAGAAAATACTTGTTAAACAAACCATAGGTTTTTAGGAAAAGCATCTTTCTACAACTTCCACAGAGAACTTTTTTTAGAAGTCAAGGTGCTGTTTCAGAAAATCTTTCAACAGGAGTTAATTTGTTGTTGGCAAATTGTTCTTTGGAAATTAACTTTGTTGTTAAACCAACTATATTTCCTATTTTTTTCCAACATTTATAAATCTGAGAATGGAATAATTGATTTCCCATTAGGTAAAATGAAAAACTGACACAGCCTGCAGACAAATGAATTATTCACAAGTTGATGAAACACTATAATTTAATTGCAAGAGCAAAAAAGGTAGTATTAAGGATTATCAATAAAAATATGGAAAAGAGAACAAATTACTACTAATGAGATCAGTTTGTTTTTAAATAGGAGAAGGGAACACAATGTGACAAATAAAGAAGACCACTGATTAAAGCAATATTGAACACTATTGACTGGACTAGATAAAAGAACGGTTTTGCTTCATGTTTCTTGAAAAAGTATTCTACACGAGTCTAGAGAAACATACTAAAGAATGTACTGCAAAATTTAGGAGTAGACTTAAGGAAAGGCAACTTATTCAACTGTTGCATGACTCAAGACTGCATCAAAAAGGATAGAGGTGAGAATGAAAGTAGCCAGAGAATTGGTCAAGTCAATTATCTTGGCAAATGATGACTCTAGTTAACCAGAAAGCCAAGCAATGCAATTGCTATTTGATTACATGATCAGTATAAGGGAAAGGGAAGAGAATCGATTATAAGAGAAAATATGTAATAAAATTCTCAAGATACTTGAAGATTAAATTAAACTAATAAAATAAAAAGATATAAATTAGATATTAGATCTTAAATTAAATATGAGAGCATACATCACAGTTTTAGAGTATAATTAGGAAATATTGGAAGATATTACAATGAAAAGACAAAATTTACAAAAATTCAGGAGTTGATGATAATGAAGTGAATGAAAGACTAGAGAAAATTTTTATATGGAGCAGTGTGTTGACCAAATTGACCAAACTTGGTCATTAAACAGATAAGTGTACATAAGAGACTTGAGTTCAGAGAAGAATGGGAATAAAATGCACGTGAATGAAGAAGTTTAAGGCATGTAAGGGAAGGAAGATTATTGTATGAATTCGAAGAAGGTAGAAAAATTGGATGCAGAAGGTATTGAGAATCAATGGGATGCTGAAGATCGGGATACAGAGGAAATATTTGTCAAGAAAAGTAAAAGATGCAGTATTTTTTAAAGTATGAAGGGAACAGACGATAGGTAGAACCGAAAATTGTTTATTAATATACATGGGGCTTAGAGGTGCATAAAATCCTTAGTACCCAAGAGCTCACAAATCCACATATTAATATTTCTGTAACCATATAAAACCTGTTACAAATATGGAAAAAATAACTACATGAAATTATCAATGGTTCCATTATTTAAAGGATTCCTTCAAATGCATGGAGACATCATTTTATACTTTCAAGCAAAGTACTAATGAAAGTATCTATTAACCTACTAGAACTCAATTTTATAAATGATGGAACACCAGTGACTTGCATAATTTATTCACTACAATGTGCCAACAAAAAGGGTTTAATTGTAGGGTATAAATAATTGGATTGGCCTTAACTCAAGATCTCTGCAGCCATGGTTGCTTTCTGGAAATCGTGAACATTGTGACACAATTTATCCTCTATGATTAACCCTCTTTTCAACATGTATTTTTTGATTCAGATATGCATGATGTTTTATGTAATTGGATAAATGAAGACTGATGATTAAGATAATTCAAGTTTATGGGTAGAAATAATTAGGCAATTCATCTGTATGTTAACCTCCGGTAATAAGTGGCTCAAAACTGAAGTGAAGGTAAATAATCTATTTACATTCTACAATTTTCATCAAAATTATGAATCTTAAACTGACATCAGAATAACAAACCGAACGGTAATAGGGTTAACCTTGTGAAATTTATTTGAAATTGCTTGTCATATATATAGGATATGTAACTCTGTATAGTCACCTGAAGATGACATTAAGTGTATGAGACCCGGGTCGTGAATAAATCTCTATTCAAGTGAAATTTGCATAGTTTGTCTCCTTTCCATTATGACATCAGAATATTCTAAATATACCAATAATGCAAAGCTTCTTTACTCAATATTAAACACTTGAATAGGGTACCTTATTATCTTATTTTAATCTAAGAAAGATATATGCATCATCAAATGAACCATAGAAAAGAATAATAATAAATTGACTCAACTTAAGAAAATAACCACATTATCAAAGTCATAAACAGTATGTATTTAGAAATCTGAGATGACCTTGAATGGCATATGAATCTCTATCTTTACAGAATATTATAGAAAAAAAATGTCAACCCAAATATTTGGGACACTTTATAAAGTAGACAATTTAAGCATATTATTGAGTTTTGATGTTTTTTTAAATAAAATCACTTTGCTTTTCCACATAAACTTTTTATTCTCACGACCCAGGTTTCGTTATAACGAAACATAACATCATCCAAGATAATGTTCATCCATCATCAACCAGGATGATGTTATGCTATAACGAAACCTGGGCCATGAGAATAAAAAGTATATGTGGAAAAGCAAAGTGGTTTTATTTAAAAAAAAAACGTCAATATGAAGATTTTCCACCAAGTTACGCCAGAAACTGTTTTATATATTATTGAGTGAAAATTGAAGATTTACTTCGTCAAAAAACCATAAATCTAAGCAAATTTACAAGATGCAGAGTAACGAAGCAATTCCTGCAGTTGATTTTGAAAGATTGGTAAGTAAAAATATGATGGCCTTTCATGAGGACATTTGAAATTAGGCAAGTATTGGACTCCTAGAAAAACAATGTACATACCAATTATGTTCTTCTTCTAACAAATGTAAGTACCTAATGATTAGTGAAGGATATAAGAGGTAAGCAAAATACCACAAATGTAATTTGAAAGTCTCTATTTTTACATGAAATTACAGTTAATTCCTTTTCTTCACTTCACAAAGAGTTTTATTCATAAATTATAACAACTGACATCTTAAAGTAGTTATCTCTTCTTCCAGGTAAATTTCCTTCGAGCTCCTTCCTGCCCTGGCTTTTTCCTTTCTTTCCGCCGTAAATCCTTTGTTAACAGTCCAGCTGCAAAAGTATTACATTCTAAGTCTCACAAATGAATATTAACATACTTTCATTCAAAGTATAATAGCCTATTAGGATGAAAAAGTCTCACACATAACATTAAAATAATTTGCATCCACAATTGAATTTTTAAACTTTGAATCGAACTATCTAGGTATCCATTATTCTCACTACATAATTTGACCCTTAAGGAACAAGAGATTGCTGAGTGCCAATTTTTACACTCATTGAACAGTATAAAATAGTCAAATAAGCTTAAATGACTACATTGATAGCTGTAATTTAATAAATCAAATTATAAATTGCCATTGAAGAATAAAACGAAGAGACAATAATTTTCTGATTATAATATGCACCCACCATACACATACCCAAGTTTTCATGATTGAAATTTTAAAATTAATTTGTCACTATGCCATAATATGGTTTCAACCTACCCAGCTGCATGACCTATTTTTCCTTCCACTTTCATGATAAAAAAATCCTAGAAAAGGATGCTTACAATTTTTCCTGCCCATACAGGCTGCTGTGCATTTTTTATGCAAAAAATCAGATCTTATACATGTAAGGACATTGTTCCTTTAATCATTCTTTTTGGTTGTTGACTTAATCAACAAAATACTAACAAGGAATATTTCAGAGACAGGTATTGACTCGAGTCTATACTATATTCTGTTATGCCCATGCTTTTGATGAACTTATATATGTGATATTATGTTTTTGTAAGATATTGGATCTGATAATGGCATAAGGTATATGATGCATTACATCTTGCGGCGATGATTGAAATGTGCAAGACATAGGGAAAGACCCAATTCAGCACTCTTCATCTCTTCCTGCTCACTAGCTAGAGTGATAACTGGGCTGACGTCTTCAAAATATCTCACCTCTGTGGTCCTACAGTCAGGTCACTGGGGGTTATGTTTGGGCATTTGGATTCAAGAAAAACATGGGAATGAAGGATTCTGCATTTTTGGGTTTCACCGTGTTGTTGTTTAAAGTTGCCGAAGTTGCATTCGGCATCTTCAGGTCGAAGATGAGCGATTTTGGCCGCCCTCATATAGGTGGTCCCATCCAGTGGCTACTCGCTGATTGGTCCTTTTCAGAAGAACTCTCTTCCATGCATTGTGGAGATGGTAGCCTTCATCTCTGTTGAAATTCTCTGGGTTTTTGGCAATCTCAATTGCTTCTCTAATTAATTATGGATCAAATCAGAATCAAATGTATCAAATTTACCATGGAAGTAGAAAAGGACAACCAACTACCTTTCCTGGACATGTTAGTCAAAAAGAAGAGTGGTGGGAAGCTGGGACATGCTGTCTACAGGAAGAAGACGCACACTGACTGTTATCTAAATGCAGCCTCTCACCACCATCCGCTCCAGAAGACATCTATGTTGGACACACTAGTTCACCAAGCCTACGAAATCTCTGATGCCGATTCTTTGCTGACAGAAAAGAAACATCTCCTGAAAGCACTACAACAAAACGGCTATCGGAATGATATGGTCCTTAAAGGGCAGCCAGGGAAGTAAGGCAAAGACGGGATTGTGACAAGTCCATCAAGCAGACAGAACCGGACCCAAAGGCATACGCTACTATCTCCTTCGTATCAAGAACATCCGATAAGATAGCCAGAGTCCTAAAAAAGCACGATGTGGTGACAAGATTCAACTGCACCAAGAAAATAGTGGACGCTCTCCCTGGACCGGAGGACAAAATCCCAAAAGACCTATACGAAGGGATCTACCAAGTACCCTGCTCATGTGGGAAAGCCTACATCGGGGAAACAAGCCGGCCAATGAAAGTTTGGATGAAAGAACACCTCTGGGCAACAACAAATAAGCAGTTTCAACTGTCGGCCAACTCCAAACACAAATGGAGTGAACCCGGACACAAAATTTTATTCCAAGATACAAATATCATAGCTAAGGAGAGTAGATATTATCCACGATTAATTAGAGAAGCAATTGAGATCACCAAAAACCTGGAGAATTTCAACAGAGATGAAGGCTACCATCTCCACAACATGTTGAAGAGAGTTCTTCGGAAAAGGACCAATCAGCGAGCAGCCACTGGACGGGACCACCTATATAAGGGTGGCCAAAATCCGAGTCCCTCATCTTCGACCTGAAGACGTCGAATGCAACTTTGGCGAAACTGTTGTCAGCTTTAAACAACAATGCAGTGCAACCTGAAAATGCAGAATCCTTCAAGCCACTGCTGCAAAAATCTACGCAGCCAACATGGGAATGACTTCATAAACACCTTTCATTGTACTCATTGGACTAATAAAACCTCAAAATTCTTCTTTGCCTTCCTCTACCCCCACTGGTTGCATTATCAACATCCACTTCAATACAATCACTCAATAACAGTAGTCCATAGGTCAAGGAAGATAAGCTATAGACACATAGACTTATCACTGCTATACATACGTTAAAGTCATGCCCAAGATTACATTTCATCCCTGACACCCAACAATACAATAATACATTATTCCACTCCACATGCTTCAAGCTTATATTTTTCTTCCTTAACCTCGTTTACCTAACATTCTTCCATCTTTATTCAATATTGCATCATCAGTCTATTTTTTTGAACTCATATTTCCTCCAACAAATTCTTTATGCCCTACCATGCCCAGCACAGTTATTTCTTTTTCTTTCTATCCTTTAATTTTTTCTCTTTCTCTCCACACCAACATCTTAAGACATCCAATCATCCATTTTGTCTCAGAGAAGGCTACAAAAAACAGCTCTCAAGCTAATATTTAATGCTGAGTTAAATAAAATTGACATTAAAGGACTTTAGCATTGTAAATCTCAGTATATATCATGAAACATTGTGAGGTACTACAATGAAACCAACATGAAAGCTGCTGAAAGTTTTGGCCTGCCTCTGGTATCATTCAAGTGAATTTAAAGTAAAGAGTCATGTGATCTTAGCCAGAAAAGTATATTACAGCTGAAGATAAATGGAAATCAAATATAACTCACTACATACTGAAATCACATTCTTTCATTTAATTCACTTCACCAGTAAATGGAATGCACAATAATAGTAAATTAATACACCAAAGAGCATTATCTAGTATAGCCCAATGAGTACAATTAATTTGAAAGATGTACTTCCCTAACTCATTCAATGCTTAAGTGAAAAAGAGTGGTCTGAGTAACCAAGATCATTAAAATTATACAGCAAGGATTTTATAACATTTGATTGATACAATTAAAGAAGTTGTTGGATCCTCTCAAGACAATATTTCTAGGAAAAACCAGCAAGTGCGCCAAGAAATTAAAATTTGTTAAAAGAAGTATCCAAAATTCATGTACTTTTGAGCCATGCTCAATAAATAACAATTATGAATTCTACTAACAAGGCTAGATATAGCTTATGAATGAGAGGCACTGTGTACAACAGTAAGGTAATCTTGTTGAGCAAATTTCAAGTTAGATTTATGATTAAATTCCATAGCCTCCTTATATAAATCAACATTAAAAATGTTTAACTTATTAAAAAAATAACATAATTACCCAGCCGCATCTTTTCAACAGTGTCAATGCTAACAAAGCTACGCAGCCCCCATGCAATAGCCCATCTAACAGCGCCAGCTTGGGATGTGACTCCACCACCCATTACAGTTGCATCCACATCAACTTGGTCAATCAAACCAGTAAATATCAATGGAAATATAACCTAGGAAAAAAATTCAGAGTTGATAAACCGGATATTACTCACAATACACAATGGAACATATGTTTACTTGATATTGCGATACCCTTCACACATGAAAGGGTGACTGAGATCCAAAACAACATGATTTCAGACAGCCATAATGGGTTGAAATACAGAAATCACCAGTGACATAAAATACAGTTCAGGTTTAGGCCAAATGAAAATTTTTCTTCTAAAAAAACACCCATTTTCTTACAAATCTGTACAAAGTCTTCTAGTGGAACTTTTTATGAGAGTTTTTCCCAGCATTTGTACAAATGAATCAATTATCCATGACGTAAAATGCACATATTTGTACTTTAATCCTATTCATGCTGTAAAAGCTACTTGACTGCTTTGGAAAGATCAACAAATTCTGAAAATTTGTAGAGTACCTACACGGTTTTACAAAGTTCAAGCAATTAAACAATCTATTTCAGACAAAAGTTGAATAAATATATAAATTCTTTTTCATAAAAAAATTAAAAATCACCTACTTCCCTTACCAATAATGAATAGTAACATGCAAATCATTGCCATTACTTTTATTCTTCTTCTGCAGAGCTACTACAGTTCTTAACTTGATTTTTGAACCTTTTTCTTATCAGAATGGAGTCAATGTGGTATCATCTGGACTTCTCCAAAGATGCCTTCCTTTGTTGTGATGGGTAAACATGTGTTTGCAACAAATTATTAGTTGTTACTATTGTTAATCTAGTACTAGTTTCCTTCCAATCTTCCTCCTATTTATTCCTTTCCCTACACCCAAAATTTCTGACAATTATTCATTCCCCAATCTCTGCTCATAATTACCTTCCTCTTTAAGTTTCTTTGTTATAATTCCATTATATTCTCATAAACCTCCACTTCAAAATCATTGTGGGGATATATACCAGCATCAGTAAACATCATATTGAGTGAAAAAATATTACTGAAATCCCACCATAGCTATGAATCAAATTCTGGATCTGGACTCCTAAAATAATATCACCAAGTTCACTAACTAGAATTGTCATTAGTTTTAGAATAAAGTAGTTTAGAATTGAAGATGTAACCTTAACACAATATTTTTACAATCACAAAAAAAACCAAAGGAACCAAAACAAGATTTGATAGGTGAGGTAGGAGCTCTAAGCCCAACAGCACATGAAATTCACTGATTCAGGGGAAACTAGTACCTTTTTCTGTGTCAACTGTGGACTGAGGGTACACCAAGGCAATTTAATCGGGCTTGGCCTCTCCAGTAAATACTCCAATTCTCCAAACCACTGGACTGCCATACCTCATAATATTTAAATATGTTTTAGCCAAATAGCTATTTAAAGGAAAAATCCATCACCAAGCCTAAGGGCTAAATTAGTTTGGGCTCTTTATAGGCTCTTCAAGTGCAAAGAAATTGAGAATACATTGTTCATACATTTACTTGGCAGTAGTGGTATCAAAATTCATTTATTTTGTCATATATTACATTTCAAATATAACAGTAATTGATTAAAAAATCTTTATAAAAATAACAATCATTCCTCTCATAAAAACAAAACAAGAATATTTATAAGAAAAGCAAAATTAATAAATCTCATGGTATGCAAGAAATGTTTTGAGAAAAACAAATTGCAGAAACTGAGTATTAATAATGAGTAATAAACCTTCTTCACCATTCAGACCTTATAAGTAGAAAAACTGGCCACTTTTAATATCATATCTTAAATAATTATCCTTACTCAGCTCCTAACTAAATATCTTTCATAAATGGCTTAGTGTGCTTTAGGAGAAATCCAAATATCTCTAGTAGTTTAAATATTTCAAGATTACTCTTTAGGCAAAATTGAAATATATAGTTGTAAATTCGCATTCTATAATATTCTGGAGAAGGGGATTTTAAATTCTGTGAGGAGTACAATTCTAATCAACTTACTTGAACTATTAGCAAGGAATTGAAGCTTTTAGTTCTTCAATTTTAATGGGATCCTTAACACACCTGAGTATAAGTGCCAAATTACACTTATACTTGTAACGTTCAACATGAACCCAAAGTGCTTAAATGCCAACTTGATAAATATTTCTGGGAATGTGTAACCTGTCAATTATTTGTTGAAGTTCATTATCACAGAACATGAGATATCAACAGATTATGATCAAAATTGTCAAATGGCAGAAACAGATGTACTCATTTCATGGAAAACATTGCATAGTACAACATTCATATTTCCACTAAGAAAATTTAATGTTTAATGAATACATTGTGGAATACTTCAGGAATAGATTAATTCATCATTTTGCTGTTTATAAAAATATAATATCTGGACAACTTTTAACCATACATTTTATAATGACTCTTCACTTATTTTTCTACATGGTTTATGGGCATTTCTGTCAGTGTTCACCAGAGTTTCTAAAGAAATACCTATCTTTTCTAAAGACTTTTTTATTTCTCCAACTTCTTTGGTAAGACGAGCTATATCTTCTTTTGCTAATTTTTCTTCCCTTTGCCTGCCACCAACAGTTTTAAATGATGATTGTGTGCCACAGTGACGACAAAAACGCGTAAGAGTGGACTGAGCAGATAAAGTATCTGCTGAACCATTTGGTGCATCGGCTGCCATTTGGCGTAACTTATTTCTACTTCTGGCAACTTCAAGGGCATCTGCAGTTACACTTGGTGGCAAGCGACGGTCCCTAGGATCACATGGGCGGACACTGAGAACTACACGATATGCAGAGGGTGACACCAGGGCAGATCTCCTCAAAAACCGGAGCAAACGAAATCTTAGACCACAAACTTTATCTGCACCTGCAAATAGTGCAGATTCAACATATGCCACCAACTCTGTCTGCTGAACTAACCCTGTTAGTCCAGCAGTTCTTTGGAGGCCTTGAATATCATGCACAGCTATTCCAACAAGCAGATTCATTAAAGCAACAGAAACAAGTAAAATAAATGTAACAAAAATTACAGTTGGTATAATAGATTCTTCAATGGGTTTTTCATTTCTTAACACATCATCGCTCACTTCCCCTGTGGCATATATGAGAACTTTTACAAATGACAGCAAAGATGTGGGAAACTGATCATCTGCAGGGAAAAGGATCATGAAAGCAATTAAAAATCCAATGAGTAGACAGGCATACGCAAGTAGTAATCGGTAAAACTCTTTCAAAACAGTTGAGTACATATGAACATATGCAGCAAAAGAAGGCAAGTGGCCAATGACAGACAGTAGATCAATCCACGCACAAAGAAGAGATATTGACCCAATTGGTCTCACCCAACTTTCATGATCACCTTTAATACCCTGTACAGCACACACTATCACAGCACCAGCAAGCATAGTCCACTCTAGAAGATTCTGAGCCTGTAAAACATAGTGACGAATTGATGTAGCACCGCTCCCCAAAATACCCAAGCCCTTCCTCAAGATTTCTATAACAATCAGAACACAAAGAAGGTAAAATGAAATTATGATCAAGTAATACTTTTTGCTAAATTCTGTAAAGTCATTAGTTTTGCAATCACTTTCAGTGGGAGCAATGGTTCCGTTGGTTGTATTAAGCCCGAGTCCATTGCAACTTTTACCGGAACAATTTGTAACAGAAGCAACATTCTTTGTTAAATTGGCATTGGTCTCAACAAAATGGGGTTCATGAGAATCATCAGAAATGCACCCGTTGGTCACGATTGCATAAAATGAGAATACAAGAACAAAAACAGTACAAAAAAATATTCTAGCCAAATAAAATTTGCGCACGCGACCCCACTTAAGGTGAAGAAAAGCACGGCATAGTGGATGCTCTAACAGTGTCTCTGCTTGGCCTTCGTCCACCATCGTTTTCATGAATCGCGTCTCTCGACCGCCTCCATGGCGAATAAGAGCACGGAAATCAAGACGTACTTCCACCTCCCTCCTAGGGGGAGATTCTGGATCATCGTGATCGGACAGAGTGACGGCAGAATCTAGGATTTCAACGACGGTGGAAAGGCAGGCTGGCGTCCGTCGCGCAACCAACCCTAGGGTGGTGGGCCCATCAAGAGCATCATCCCCGCTGGAATTCCAGCAAAACCACTCCCACCACCCGCAACTCGATTTCTCATGAGGTGGCGAACTTCTGGCAGTCAAATCTGCGCCGGCTCGTATTAGAGCGTCCACGCACCCAGGTAACTCGTTAATGGCTGCGAGATGAAGAGGAGCCCGACCGTATGCGTCCGACACGCACGGGTCGGCATTAGCGTTCAGCAGCGCCGTCACCGTCTCCACCACGGGGACAGAGAACGCTGGCCGGCGCCTCCCCGACACAGCGACGTGAAGGGGCGTCCGCCCTTCGGAATCCGCCAAATTTGGATCGGCGCCGGCTCTCAGCAATTCCCCCACCGCGTCTGCAGCTTGGGATCTAGCGCTTAGATGAAGTGGGGTTTGCCCACGAGAATCCAGCGCTTCGACATTTGCTCCTGCCTTGAGGAGGACGCGTATTCCTTCGGTGTCTCCGTCACCGGCCAAAATGTGCAGAGGGGTGAAGCCATTATGATCTTGCGTTTTCTCGTTTAGATTCGCCCCGGCAGCCAAAAGGATTGGAATGCAATCCATGTGGCTGAGCTCGGCCGCCACATGAAGAGGGGCGTAACCCCTCGCTCCGAAAGCATTGACGGAAGCGCCTGCAGCAACAAGAGCATCGAGGCACTCAGTGGCGTTGGCTCTCACAGCGTATCCAAGGGCAGTCTCGTCTTCGTTCTCCACAGCCAATTCGGCTCCAGATGAAAGAAGTAGTTTCAGTATCTCGGGGGAATTTCCAAGAGCTGCGCAATGCAGTGGGGTAAGTAATAATTGAAGTCTGCCCAATGAAACAGAATTAACATCCGCATTCCTGGCTATAAGGGCTTTCGCAACTGTAGGATCGCCAGATAATGCACAGAGATGTACGGGACCTAATCCAGTTTCTTCATCCCTGGTGTCCACTCCAATGCCTTCTACCAACATTCTGTCCACAATGTCTGCGCGCCCTACAAACGTAGCCCATAGAAATATTACTTTTTTTGATGATCTTGTGTAAGATTCAAACGCTTCAGATTCTTCATTGTTGCATTCTATTGTCTCCAAAAACTTAACACCTGATGACCCTATCAGTCTTCTCATGCGGTCCATTAAACTATGACGCACTCGATCTTTGCAAATACGAACGCTCAAGACATCATCCATGGAATGTTGAATTTCAACTGCCTTTTCAACCAGATCTCCAAGATATACTTCGTCCCCTGAAGATAAAGCATCGTTCGTAAAACCTGCCACACCTCCTCGATCTTCGGAAGGCATCAAGTCCCTCTGTTTCCTGGACTTCCATCGCTTCAGAAGAGACGGAGTTACTGACTTATATCGGAAAGAGGTCTCTTTTGATGGCTTCCTCTCCACGACCGTCATGCTTGTCGCACGGTCCATCCTAACCCTCTTCTTCTCCATTTCTCCGCAAAATACACCTGAAATTTTCAATTCGTTTAATATCCCTCATATGAGTTGTTATTGTGGTTTTTATAGCATTTTTAGCAAAGCACAACATAGCTATCTTCAATCACACACATATACACATCTTAAAAATATGCACACACACCCTTCTTACTTCTGTATGTTATTTAATTCACTTCGTATTTTCGCATTGTAAAATAATCCAATACAAATAGCTGATTATTTGGCAAAATGTTTCTCAAAGGTGAATAATCAAAATTGTACATTAAGATTGGAAACCTAATAACGCAAGTTCTAAGACATGTTGTCTATTTGAAAATAAAGAGCGGCGGGGGTTATCTTTGAAAATGTTCAGAATGGAATTTTGACCTTCGAGATATTATTTTGCATGGAAAAGATATCCTTGAGATAACTCCGGTTGGTCATTAGCAATAACAGTCTTATCTACCCTCGTATCCTACCATCTTAAAGAAATAATTGAAGTTCAACGCAGAGAGCAACTGTTTCGAAAAACGACAACTTCAATCGGAAAGAATAGCTTTATTGGAAAGTCTACTGTATTAAACTGACAGATGACCTTACTACTTGGCGTCGTTAACAAACAAGTTTGGGATCCAAGTTTCCTGCACTCGGTAAAAACGTTACTTGCATCCCTAAAGACATGAAACTTTGATGGTGAGCATTATTAGGTCATTGAAGAGGTAGATACAAGGGGGTGTCCCCAATTGGAGAATATTTCTCACGTAAATAGAATTCTACGTAAATATATATACTACGCTCGAATCTAATTTTGAATACCTACTGCAACCTCCAACTAAACTCGAATTGTATGGTGTGTAGCAGTCTCTAAACGGGTGCATTTGGTTGTTAATTTAACATGATTATCATTTTACCAAGCAAGAAAAATATTATGACACTAATTTCGTTTATATACGAAAATGGCTCAGCCCCTTGCAGATTTTCCAGATCCGATCCTGCGTTATTGAAAATTAACATGTGGGCAAGCGGTACAATAAAATAATTAGGCACAAAGGAGTAACATAACCTCATGAAAACAATGAAGAAGAAGTATCTTTGAACGCTACGAACAATACGCTAAGTCCTGCCCGTAAGAGCCTCAGAATTGAGGCCTCGACTCGAGAGTGATTATTAGAGATTTCTACGGGAATTTTAACGCCCGTGAGTCACCGTTGCCAATGCGAACCAACACGACGATATGCTAGCGGAGCAGATGGCTTATACTTAGAGACATTGACAGACGATGCACGACTGATGAAAATTTACATATAGACGTGATAAATGCAGCGATTGACCTTTACGGTTTACTTATAATTTTAACGAAGTATGTAAAAGAGTGGTAACCACATATTATATAACCAGAACATTTGAAAGAATGCATTACATGCAATTTTACTCACCTAAACGATGTTTTTCAAAATCCGTGAATAAAATTCACCAGAACTCACGGAGAAGCCATAGCTAAACACATCCCACGGCCGCTCTCTTTCCACTACACTGGTGCCAGCCTATGCAGGATGGCATCTGAGAAAATTGAACTTTTAGCCATCGAGCGCCATCGCTGTCACAATGAAGAACTACGAGGAGAAACGCGCGGCTTGTTGGATCTCACGTTGACCCATATTTTAAAAGTTGCCGCCTGTCCGGTGGTTTCTCTTTCTATTAATATAGTTCCTCAATTTGTCCATGTCATCTTATTCGCACTGATTGGTGTAAACGGCATACTACACAAACAACCAAAACGTAAATTGTCTCCATGTCATGAATGAATCAAAATCATTATGAAATTATGTCTCCTTTGGGAAATAAGATAAACAATAACATGAGGAAACATTGGCTTTTAGACGAATATGCGAACGCTTAAAATAAACCAGAGGAGTTTTCGACAATTGTCCGGAAACTAATATTTCATTGTAACAATGGCTAAAATAAAAAGTAAATTCAATATTTATAGTCATTATCACCAAATGGCAATGCACTCGACTGCAACAGAGTTGTTTGAGATCCGCTTGGGCATGGGTATTATGCAAACTACCCCTCGGAAAATATGGGCAAAGAAGGCTAAATCCAAATGCTGAAGGGCCAATACAAATACTAACAGTTAATGCACACATGAGTAAGTTTAAATTCATATTTTGCACTACAAAGAAAAACTGTGTATTCAATATTTCTCAAAGTAAGAACTTAACACAATGATTATTTAGGAATTACAGCTGTATTCCTAAAAAATACAAAAAGCATTGTACAGGCTGATTCAACCCCCTGTACAAAAATTAGTCATTTCTGAAATCTAAGAACTAATTTCAGTTTTAATAATAAAAAGTCATGTTTTATGAGATCTGTACACTTTTTCTCATTTACCCGGGTCTCTTAAAGGGCAACCAAGAAAATTTTAAAATAATAACTGGCTTGGTCATTCTATGCAGTTTCTGTACCGTCTAAAAGCCAATGTTTTCTCATTCTATGTAACCCACTAATAGGTAATACTTTCTGTAATTGATGATACTGCAAGTAGCATTCATGGATTATGAGAGATATAACATAAGTATACTGAATAAACCAGAAAGCTGGGAGTTTAGTCAGCATGTTATGATCACTTGGAGAAGGGATCCAGAAAGTTCCTCACATACCCTTTGGTACCATTGGTTATGCAAGCCACAGGGCTTAATTCCCACAAGCAATTTCCAGTTATTCACCTCAAAGCTATTCTAATGACAATCTATTATCATATCCTGTTTATTTGAACAGATTTGTTACATTGTACACATACATTAGGTTTAGTAAAAGTCTTTAAGGCAACAAAATTGTAAAAATACACAAAGGTAATACCATAACCAAATATTCTAACCTACATCCACCCATTCTAATTTTGCACAAATTTCCAAATATCCTACCAGACATGTCATCTCTTTCCCTTGAAATATTCTAACATATGTAAGTACTTGAAATGCTAGGGTATCAGACACAAGAATATAGGAAATGATTTTTGCTGAAAGTTTGCTAAAAAATATAGGCCGGAAATGCCTCTTTGCTATTTTATAGCTGAAAACAAGTTTACCTGAAACTTACAGACAAGTGCTTCACTATAAAGTGATTCTGTTCTAAACCAGTTGAAACAGAATGAACTTTAAATGTGTCTTGAAATCACTTATATATATAAATTGCTTTAGTCTCCCTTACGAGTGAGGCAGTTTAAAGAGAATGAAGAGCCTCAATAGAAATAGACAAATGTGCAGAAAGGTTTTTTGATACTTATGTAGTTAAAGAAGAGGCCAACTAGGAGCAAACAATATAATTGTTATCCCGCATCCAGGAATAGGAGAAGGGTATGCAGTGTATTAATCCATGTCAAGGCAGAGTTTAGTGGTGGACCTAAATAATGAATATTCAAATCTTTCCAGTTTTTTCAGTTAGTTACAGGCAAAATAGGTAACATTCTTAGTATTAATAACATTGCTTGGAATTGAGATATTTTTGAAAAACTGCGAAAGAAATATTTTTCTCACGAAATGTACTCAATGAAATAACTAAACAGGAAAAAAATACAAGATGCCTCATATAAATCATATCCTGGTAAATTAGTACATCCTATTCTGTTGTCAATTTTCTTCACTTGCTCATCAATTATTGCAGATAGCAAAGTACATCTTTCCTCATCATGGACGTTATAGAGCATTCATATTTTTATTTGGATTAAGCGTTTCACACATTACACCTTCAATCATCATATTCCATCTATATAAACCTGACAAAATTGAGGTGAGATTTTAATTGTTTAATACTTTTTGATTAACAAAAATAAAAGTATCATCTTACATAATCGGATGCATACTGGGTCACACTACACACTGACTCTATGAGGATGGCACAAATCTGCCCCACTTTGCACCGAACCACTTAAAAACAGAACTTACTTTCTGCATAGGTATTATAAACCCAATCACTCAGTAAATGAGAATATGTGCAAAAAATTACTTAGCAAAAAATATAGGAAATATATATCAGGGTATTTATTGAATCTTGGAAATACTGTTTTGTTCAAATTCAATTTAACACTTCCAGAGACGCTTTGATTTATTTTAAGGAAGAGAACATTTATAAAATTTTTATACACTAATTCATGATAACTATTTCAGGAACCATAAAATCGGTTAGGTTTGCTGATGACCAAGCATTAGTTGCTCAGTCAGCCAAGGGGTTGCAAGCAATGCTGAGTGAATTGGAGGTTCAGTGCGATAGATATGGGATGAGAATCAATGTTAATAAAACGAAGGTTATACGATTTTCCAGAAAGAAAAAGGCTAAGCTAAACATTAAAATAGGAGGGCAAAAACTAGAGCAGGTAGAACAGTTTACATATCATGGAAGTGTTTTGGACCAACATGGTCAAAGTAGTACGGACATAAGGAGAAGTTGAGGAGGGAGTTGATGATGGGGACGTTGAGTAGGGAGGTTAAGACAAGACTCGTAAAAACTCTGATGTGGAGCGTAGCTATGTACGGCGTGGAAACAAGATCACTGAAGCAGGAGGATATAGGTAGATTGAAGGGTTTTAAAATGTGGGCATGGAGAAGAATGGAGAAGGTGAAATGGACCAAAAGGAAAACAAATGAGGAAGTACTGGTGATGGTGGGGGAGGAGAGGGGTATGTTGAGAGAAATCCTATGGAGGCCGGAAAAATGGATGAAAGGCATATTGAATGGTAGCGGACTGCTGAAGAAGGTAATAGAGGGGAGAATGTTAGGCAAACGAGGAAAGGGCAAGAAGATAGGGATGTTAGACGTGGTGAAGGTAGGAAGGAAGTACACAGAGATAAAGAGGGACCTGATGTAGAGTAGGTTGCTGGATTGGGTTTCTTTTGGAGTTACAAAATATTTATTTGACAGTTGTGTCCATCCAAAAACCTACCTTAACCGGTAGATTACCGAATAATAATTTCAGGAATGATACTTAATTAGACTATAGGTGGAGATGGGATGGATAAGATTACACACAAAATATACTACCTTGATCAAAAAGTTCCCGGAATTTATTCAGAAAATTAAAAATATAGTACAAGTTTATTCATCTAAATCTATATTGTCCCCTTCAAAGTAATCCCCATCGACTGCAACACACTTATGCCAGCGCTTGATCCAATCCTCGAAACATTTTTTATATTCGGTTTTCGGTATGTCCATCAGTGCTTCCTGCGATTTTTCCATTACTTCCTCTCGGCTGCTAAAACGCGTTCCCCGTAATGGTTTTTTAACTCGATTGAACAGAAAGAAGTCACAGGGAGCCAAATCAGGTGAATTCGGTGGCTGTTGGATGGTATTTGTTGCATTTTTCGTCAAAAAATTACGAATAATGATAGCACTGTGCGACGGTCTCGACGCACTGTGCGACGATTTCTGGTCTCTTTCGGCGAATTGCTTCACGCAAACGTATCATAACGCCCAAATAATACTCTTTGTTTACTGTCTGGCCTTCTGGCAAAAATTCATGATGCACTACACCGTTGTAATCCATGAAAACCGTCAGCATTGCCTTCTTTTTTGACTGAAAACGACGTGGTTTTTTGGTCTCGGCTCATTTGGTGAACGCCATTCACTTGCCTGATGTCTGGATTGCGTGTCGTACTCATAAACCCACGTCTCGTCTCCAGTAATGATCCTTTTGATGAATGTGGGATCGGATTCAGCCTCGCAAATCATGTCTTTTGCGACGTCAACACGGTCTCTTTTTTGCATGAAATTGAGGTCTTTTGGCACCAACTTTGCTGCTACACGACGGAAACCCAAATCATTAACCACAATGTCTTGGGCGGATCCATAGGCAATGTTCAAGTCCTCCGCTATTTCTCTGATGGTTAATTTGCGGTTATTGACCAACATTTCTTTTACTTTATCAATTTTTTCACCGACTTTCGATGTCGATGGTCTGCCACTGCGTTCATCATCTTCGATTGACTCACGACCACTTCTGAACCGCTCGTGCCACTGGTAAACGACCGTTTTTTTTTAGAGAATCGTTGCCGAAACACTTTTCCAACATTTCCAACGTCCGAGCGCCACTAAATCCGTTTTTTACGCAAAATTTAATACAAGTTCGTTGTTGCAAATTTAAATCCATTTCTGCAATTGTAAAAAATCGCCAACACACACAGAGATAGATGTACTCTTGGCTACGTAACTTTTGCAAATGTCAAGTTATGACACTAAGATTTAAAGGGAATATCAACAACAGATGTACCAATTTAACAAAAAAACAGAACTCAAATCGGAACGATGGGAGCGCCACACGGTGGTTATTCGGGAACTTTTTGAGCAAGGTAGTACGTTTATTTTGCAAATTTTTAAAATAAGTAGGCAGTCTGGAGTTGATGACTAAATGATCATCTTTTTGGCCACTTCCCCAAGGAACAAGGGTTGCATTCTCAGAATATTTCTCAGGAATCCATCTACAGATGTGGCCACACAATTTTAACCAGTTTTCCATTGCAAGGAAACGTGAAAACCCAGACCCTAACTCTTATGGAATATTCAATGCAATGAAATGATCATTTAAAGAAACAGTAACTCTCAGAATGATGTATCATAGATAGAATGAAAATTCACTTTTCTGATTGAGGCCACCTTTCCACTTACTGTTGGAAAAATTAAAATTATTATGCCAATAAAAATAACTACCTTACGATAAACTAATTGGTGTCCCTGTCCAGCAATTTATTTACCACACAACTAAAACATACTAATATTTGCATTTTTAATGCAGGATTATGAGCAAGAAATTTAATTTTTCTTTATGTTTCCCTACAATTTTTTGGCTTCATCCTCTCATGAGTACACAAATAAGTACTCCCAATTTTCCACATACTTCTCATTTCCAGCCACTATTCACATTAATACCTTTCACCAGACAAGTATATTCTAGTATTTGGAAAGATAAAACACAAAGTCTAAGAGAGTAATATAATGTTGACAGCATAAGAATTTTATATTGTATTCAAGCTTCATTGATTCCTTGATTCTTAAAAGATGGGATGAAATATATAATTATCCCATGGTGCACATTTAATACAAAACAGAAAAATTAATAAATCAAAAATAAATCTTGTTATCACAAAAAATATTTGTTTATAACTCTTACCTGTTCACGAGATTGCAAGTTTGTAAAATAGAGAATGTCCATCCCATTGATACGTATATTTCCAGATCCAGGATATGTAAGAGTTGCCCTTGCCGAGGCTGTTTTCCTAATGGCCCCTGCCAGATCAAAAAAGGACAACATTACATTGCAATATAGAAGTAACAAAGACCACATGGAAGAGAGCAAAGGATACATACCAGTAACATGAATAACAGACTTTCCATCCTCACGAACTTCTGGCTGTAAAGAAAAATAAATGCACAGTTTTATATATTCTAATACATTTTATATATTTTAATGGATTCCTTGACTAGAAAAAAGTGAGAATAAATGGTTCAAAAAATTATAACCATACATGTATGTGAGCTGGTAAAACAATCCATCTTTCCATAAGAGATCATTTTCACCTATACCATGGAGAAATAGAGTGCAGTGATACCAAAGGTGGTGGTGAATTACACCACTAATATGGGTGAACACAACAGATCATTTTTTGAGTACCTACTGTATTTTAAGTAAGACATTGAAATGGTGTCTTTTCCATTGAAACGATTTTTGCCAGGGGCCTAGAAGTCAACATAGTGAATTCATACATATTATATGAAGACTGCAAGAAAATCAAAAGTGAAGGACATGGTTCACACATGAAATTCAAGGGCACATTAGTTGTAGATCTTGGAAACTTAAGAATGTGTATCGCAAAATTCCAGGGGCCAACCAAAATATGCAAACCCACTAGACCATGTTAAAGCAACAGGGACTTGCAGAGATTGACCTGAAAAAGAGACTAAAAGTGATCATCTTTACGCCAGGAGGTGTCAAAATCAGATCTTATTTTTTCTCAATACAATTAATCAAATTCAATTAGAATTTGTATTGAAAATAAATGGGTTTAGATCACCAGGAAATTTTTATTACCACCAAAATGCATTTAACTGGTATTTAATTTTTGTTATCTTGTAGAATCAGATCAAACAACTTACCTTGGGAATATCCTCTGTTTTGGTCTGACTCATGAGTATTTTTCTGAATTTATATACATGATCCTTAATTCTAGAAGAATAGGGATGACAAGCAAGTCTTTCCATAGCCTTGACAAAATTTTCATACTGTAAAAAAAAAGAAACAGAAAAGTGAGTACACATTGTTAATAGTTGAAGAATACACATGATATATATTCAATGTCAATCACAAATAAGAGAAATTCACTCAGTACCTTGAACTGTAATATTATTCCTGACACCAATGTCACCACTTGGTTTCTGTGCAAAGGCACACATGCTAAGTTGATCCCTGACATTGGATTAATTTCTCTTAAAGCCAACAGTATGAATGTGACCTGAATATTTTCTTTCCAAATGTAGTTTCCACTAAATTAATGAGGTAAGTACTTATAGGAGTGTATCAGGACCTGTAATTTCCCATGGCCAGGAGTTGAACTCCTATAAAATATTACAGGCTATGTGTGTCTTATTGTGTTTTCAGTATGTACTGATCCCTACAGAGGGCTAATTTTCTATAAATCATCATGTTGATTGCACTTAATTATTTTTGTGAGTTAGTTTCAAGAGCATGCTCTTCTTACGACTGGATCATATTGGATGGGATCTCATTGTAAAATATCTTTACCCAGACTTTTTCCTACTTTGAATTCCCACATTGTTAACATACCACCTAAAATGGACAGTATCCTCCTAAAATATTAAAGTCTTGAAGTAATCTTTGTCATTCTCAATAACTATACTTTCTAAATGACCATTTATTAGGATATTTCCCTCAGTAAAAGGAAACCAACTTGTACAGTTCCAATGCGCATATTTCCCACATAAATTTTGAGGCTATCCATTTTTCTCAGTTAATTAAAACTTGCTATTTTAGTGTTCAACACCCTTAGTGCACTAATAGATGGTGACTTTGTGAATGAAAAGCATACATTTGCTGTGTTTTCAATTTTATTTTGAAACCATTTATTTAAATTAGACCCATAAGCATGACTTGCACTATGGTGTCTTTCACATTCTTTTCATTTGAGTTTCTGCACCAAAGACCCTGGTCTGCCTCATGCTGGTGTGTTTACAGGGTATTCAAGATTTTCCAAATGGCCCAGGTATTGTAATTCACTTAGATTATTTTTTTAATTAGGCTGCTTGCTAGAGTGATTACCCTTTTCATGGTAGGCTTGAATTCCCCTTCATTGATTACTGATATTTGGTTTAAACTTCTTGCAAGCCACATCAAGGAAATTAATATGAATCTGATATGTTAGCCCCTAACATTGATTAGGTAATTTTCTCAGAAACCACTTCCATCTGTTTGTTACTAGTCATTATGGCTTGAAAGGAGCTCTCCAGAATATCCTTGTGAGGAATCTCTAAAAGATATGGTGACCATGGTCAATAATTGTCCCTAGCATGGAATTAGTTTTCCCTTAGTAAATGTAGGAGATATTTTAATATTTCCATTTTTAAATATGATTTTGAAATAGGCAGCTACCCTTTTTCTTGCCTGCAACTTATACTCAAGCTGAGTATGTTATGGGATGATTTTGGCAGAAAAGTAACTTAGACTCACACCCAAATATCCTATACTGAAAGTTATACCATTCAAAAAGGTAGGTAAGTAAGCCAATATATTTAATCAGGTCATAATAATATTTCTAGTCAAAAAAACATGACAAACACAGTATTCAACCCAAAGGTTGGTTTTGGTAGGTGATGGTAGAGTTCACCCAGTACTAAACCCGATGGCGTGTGAAATTCATACATCAGGGTAGGGGGCCAGGTCCTTTCCCTGTGCCGGTTATGGTTTCCCAGGAAGACCTGGTACCCGAAAAATCACATAGCTTGGGTGGAGCTGCAGGTACCCATGGTGCCTTGCCCAGGAATCGAATCCAGAGTCCAACGCTCTACCCACAATATTTCTAGTAAGATTAATAAAATGCAGAGTTGATTAAAAGGCTCTATTTGTACAGGAAAGGTACACCAAAAATATTTTGTGAATGACTGCATATGATATAGATTATTTCTATTAGACTTTTTTGCCTGTTGACCAATATAAGTTAAACCACTCAGTATATCCGGCAAGTAAGATATCAATCAAAAATGTCATTCATAGTTTGTGGGAAACATATTTTCATTTCATACAAACCAGTATTTAGTACAGGATCAAGCATATAAAATTAAATTTTCAGGGAAGCATATGAGTTTTTTGATTTGGATAGTAACAATAAAATTGTGTAATGTGTCATGGTATAGAACAGCATACAATATCTATTTATCAATTACAGGATGTTGTATGCAATATTAATTTTAAATATGAATTATTGTCAAGTTTTGTCATTGCAATAAAACACTGCATGAATAGTAATTATTTTTCATTATTAATTAAAGGATAATATAAGTACATGCATACATATTATTTGAATGCTGATTGTTATGATTATTATGTGCAGTGCATATCATAATTGTGGGCTATAACAATTTACAAATACATCTTTCTTCAGTCATGAGTATATATTCACAGAAAGAAACCAAAAGACTATTTACATTCAATAATGCACAAATTAAATTATGTGCCAGATAGCATTTATTTAATTTTCTTATAGATGATGTAATCATCAGAAAAAAATTATAACTAATACACCAGAAATTAGAGGGAATAAGCCATTCAAAAGATTTTAATATAATTTTAGATGCAAATTAAGTTCATACCTCACGATCACTCATAGTTTCAACAAGAAATTTCTCTAAGTCCTCTTTGGATATCCACTCTGACCCTGACAAATCCCTGAAAACAAAAAGGAGAAAGAAATATAGCAAAGGTATTAAATTGTTCCACTTACCTTGTGTGCTTTGAAGATCTAAGATGTCACTTTGGAAGTTTGTTAAATGTAATCACTTTCAAAATAACTTCATATATATGCTACTGCGAATTTTATTATTGATCTAAGTTTCAATGCTTCTCCTTTTTAAGCTGGAAAAGTATGGGAATGCAAACCTTTATTTAGGTACACTGCAGTATTGAAGAAAAGGAGCTTATTATTGGAAATATGGCAAAAGGAATTGAAAGAATACCAGTGAGTAGATGGGTGATGTAGACTCAAAAATTTATTTTATTTATCGACTTTATTGGGGTGAGATTGAGACTTCCACCCTTCTTCCACCTAACCCTTATACATTACAATACTATAAAGACACAAACACCCAAGCCCTAGTTGGAGGAAAACCCACCTAGGTGGGACTCGAACCCACGATCTCTGGATTGACAAGTGCCCACTGCCACAGGCTGTGATGAGGGAGATAGGACAATCCACATGTCGTGGAAATGTCAAAAAGGTCAGAATGCTTTGGAGGAATATCAAATAAGGCTAAAGATAATATAGGGAGTGAAAAGGATACATGATCATTCAGAAGTGTTACATGTTGCTTTCTTCACAAGTAAAATTTTTAGTTCTAAAATATTCAATGTCCTTTCTTTTGTTTCTTTGGTGAATTTACCACTTTTGGTTGAAAATCATGGGAATACTCCTCTTCAATAAGGTGTTTAGTGAAGTTTTATGCAACATCATACTTTGAGCCAACACTTTTTGTGCTCACTCACATGAGGCATTATGGCATGGCCTGCTTGATCCATATTCTGGGTGTTACAATCAGGAGTGTGACAACATATTTTACACATGCCATTCAAATTTGAAATGCCAAAATTACCTTTCGAATTAAAAAGAATTTTTTCATTAGCCCTTAGATTACAAACTATGCTGTCTTACACCTAATTGCAATGTATAGTATGCAGGCCAAAGTGGCTCTTTCCATAACTACTCATGAGAATGAACACAAAATGAGTACGGACAAAACTGATGCCACAATGACCTTGGTGTAATATTTTATTGAAGAGGAATGCAAGTATTTCAATTTCTTTAAACCAAAAGTGCTACAAAAACAATAGAACAGGAGAAAATTAGACTTTTTAGACCTACAAATTGTACTCACCTCTATTATCATTACCTTTCTTTGATCTACCTCCATGACTTGCAACCATTTCTGATTTTACTCACAACAATGACTTGTTCATTCTTCTTTATGATCAACTCCAAACTGTATAAATATAAGCCATTTCCCTCCCTTTTGGACACCACCCTACCCATTCAACTGCTTTTACTCTCTTCACTACATTTCCAACAAGAATCACCTTCTCCTTCCCCAACTGCAGTGCACCTAAAAAAGGCTTTAGACTCCACACCACCTAATATGATAATGGCAGGGAAAGTATTGAAGTCTAAGACTGTCAATATAAAAGTTTTAGGGCATACATAATATGTAAGTATTATAACCCCCTGTCGGGACCCCACATACTGTAAAATTTAGTTTAAAGATGAAATCTAAAATGAATAAAGACTAAAGTGACAGTTACTCAAGCAAAATAGATGCTGTTCACTTCATGAAGTTTAATGCAATATACTCAAGTTCAATCAATTGACATACTAGATAAAATTGGCACTTAATAATAGTAAGATTTCATGAATTGTGAAACATAAAAACTTTGAAAGTTCCACTGAATTTTAATTAAAATGACTGGTTTTGTTGAACAGTCATCATGGTCAGGTCATTATACCAGATGACATTGATTGTTCAAAGAAACTGGCAGCTTTAAATAAAATTTAGAGTAACCTAAAAGGTTTTTTATGTTTCACAATTCAACATGGAGTTCCATTAAGTTGAGCAGATTACCATATAATTCATCATGGACACCAGTACCGCAATAAGGAATACAGTAATATTTCATTATTTCCATTAAAATTGAAAATTTTGAACTAAGTATTAGAGAACATTAGTAATAATGCTGGCTAAGTAACTCAATAAATTAGCTATTTGAACAACCATCAATCATGGGAATCACGGCGGTGTAGTGGCTTACATATTGGCTTCCCGCCCAGGGGGGCTGGGTTCAAATCCCACAGGTGGCATATATTTTTCAGTGGTATCTTGATCCTGAACACTTCGAGTGAGTGCACTGTCCATTGGATGGGACTTTAAACTGTGAATCCCTTGGAACCTTTTGTTAAGAGTAGACTAATGCCGACAGAGAGACATATTAACATATAAGTTAGTTACTTTCATTCAATGTTTTCAAATCAAAATATATTACGTAGGTATGTAACACTGAACTTGTTGAGTTACAAGTGTACATTACCATCCAATGCTTCAAGACTACACAAAAGAAAATCAAATTAAGCACTGATCTTACTTTATGTGATTGACTTACTTATATGATTATCTGATTTTAAGATAAAAGTATGATACCCTACAGTGTTCCATTCACAGTTAGTAAATGGTCATAATATGGTTTCATAAATTGGAGAGTTAGTTGGCTTATCTGATAACTAGCTAATTAAGAACAATGAGCCATGATATTGGCCCCTATGGGATTATTCAAAAATAATTTTTATTTCAGAAGTGAATACTACTTTATGATTTAAAAATGTATGAAATATAACTATTCAGCAGTTCTTGAATTCTTCTCTGAAGAGGCCTGCTTGGCAGGCAAAACACCAGGTGTCAGGTTTTCTTTAGGCACTTACCTACCCCTAATTTTAGTTCCTTATTTTTTGTTTGTGTGATAGACGGGTCCCTGACATAGGAGGATTCCTTGTAAACCCTGAATGAGTGAGTATGTGTGATTCACAAAGGTCGGATACACCTGAGTGAATTTGTATTTACGAAAGTCCCTTATTTTTCGTTCTATTATTTCTGTGTGATTGGCAGGTCCCTGGCATAGGAGGAATCCTGGTAAACCCTGAACATCCTTGTCCTTGTTTTAGAACACACCTGAGTGATTGAGTGAATGAGCAAGAGCATGCATACATCCTATATAATTTTGTATTCATCTGTGTGATTGAAGGGTCAATGGTATAGGAGGGATCCTTGTAAACCCTGACTGAGTGAGTGCATGGGATTCACAAAGGTCTAACACACCCAAGTGATTGAGTGACTGCATGTTCACGTAAGTCATTTCTGTTTCACTACAACCTTTTATAATTTTTCATTTATTTGTGTGATTGGCAGGTCACTGACATAAGAGGAATGCTTGTAAACCCTGAGTGTGTGTGAATGTGATTCACGAGAGTGACTGTTATTTCTTAACACACCCTAGTGATCGAGTGGTTGTAAGTTTTTTTTATTATTTATTTGGTCGTTTGTGTGTGATTGAGGAATACGTGGGTCACTGTTTCTCAAACACACCCAAGGGACCTAGTGTGTGTTCCCTATTTCTCCCCTTACTTGTAACTTTTTTACCTCCTTTTTTTTGTCTTCTTTTTTTCTTTTTCTTATCACTTAGTGCCAATCAAGTTTACGCTCTCTGCCATTTTTTGCTTGAAGTTCTTGAATTGTTCAGTGGTTTTTAACAATGTTCAACTTCTAAATAACCTTGCAAATATAATCCTCCTGGATAATCCACACAAGTGCCTGCATAACAACCATTTCTTCCCAGAGCTTTTTATGTATCTCATCATACAATTCTTATGATAACTGGTGTATCATGATGCGAAATACATATTTTTTTATTTGCTTAGCAGGAATGTACCAGGAGAATGAACTGGGCAATATCAGCCATTAACCAATAAAATCCTAGATCATATAATGCCACATATAAGTGTACAAATAATTGTGTACCAAATTTTAAAACTGTGAACAAATTTGATGCTATGTTAGTAATTTATTAAAGCATTTGATTGCACTTGAATGGTTACTTAGGTCCATGACAAAGAAGGAAGAACTGCAAGTTGGAATTGGGACCTCAGTCCCATGGCTTACTGCATTTTCTATATCACCTATTCTTTGAGGTATAATTATGGAATTAATGATTAGCAAGTTAGCAATAAACAAGTTATTTGAATCAACATTAATTGACATTTATCTAAATAATTTAATTGAGATTTCTAACAACAAAATTTTCATCTTAATAAATAAAAAATAAATTATCAATTAGAAACAATGCTTTATGTTTAGCAAATGAAAATTTAATTCTTAGTGCCATTAGGATGCATTATGACCATTCTGGGAATCCTTAAAATTAAACATAACATTTTCAAAATCTTCAATTTACTCACAATTCATTTTCCTTAGAAGGATACATATTTTTCTTTATCTGTTCATCCTCATACTTGTTTAGACTATCCATAACAGAGGCTGCATCCTGCAAGATTGCATAAAAGATAACTTTAACAACCACTAATATAGGTTTGGAAGATAAATTTACACTAAATTATTAGAGTTACTAGTAAAAATACTATATTTGTGCAACAAAGGTAGCACTAGACTTCAATCAACAATATGAAGCCTTCTGTATGACAAGGCAAGTTCACCTCTGAAAGCGCACGCAAGCCTCATGCAAGCTCAAGTCTGAAATATCTTTTTATTTTCTTCAGAGCTTACTTTTTCCCTATTTGAGGAGCTAATAGCAGGGAGGATGGCTGGCCATTATCATGAGCCTTTCAAGGAATTCACAATGACTACAATGCAAGAGCCAATTTAAAGAGAGTATAATATTTGAAAACAACACTGGTGAAAACTCCAGAACTCCCTGATGAACTTCTTGTTCAGGAGATCATGCGACTGTCACTAAAAAAATATTGTTAGTAGACATTATTAACTGGTGCAATATACATTTTTAACTGGATTTGCAGTTCCTTGTGACAGGGGATGGATAGCACTCAGTGTAACAAAAAGCTGAGGAGAAGGCAGCCAATTTTTGCAAGAAATGATGTATTGATTTACTGTGGATGATTTGATCAGGGTACCCATGGACAAGCCTTCAGAATGCTTGCAACATTTTACTCTGAATATGAAATACAAGTCATAATTTTAGTTCACAAATTTAGAAGGGAAAGTGATTCACTTTCAGATCACCTTCATGAAGGTTATGTAAGCTGGATTCACAAATTCTGCTGGGGGTAACTGGCAAACAAATCACATACAATGAATGATACTAGGGTGCACCTCAGTGGTAGCACTTTTTTGGATTGGATACTTGAAAGCTCAATTGGATTTTCATTCCATATGTCCGAAAGAACTAAAATGACAAAAAAGGTGTTCAATCAATGTCCTAATAAGTGATTAGGGCTGCCATATTTAACATTGCAGGTCTGATACGTAAGTTAGATTTGTGGATCTTTGCAAGATCGAAAAACCATGATGCAAAGGGATTCATTGGAAATACTTTGAATATTTTACTTGGATGGAAAATCACTGAGCATGAGGAAACTTAATGCCTACACTTTCACTGGAACTATGGAATGAGGTTACTCAAAAGTTCATCTATGTTCTTGGTTTGACAGAATTCTTCACACTTTACAATGTAAATGTTTCTGTGATCATCACTACTGTTGCCTTTGTTAACCTTTTGTAGGAATAAGTAGTTGTTGAAGATCATTCTCTTAATTGCTGTGATAGTCATGAGCTCTGGGGAGTGTTAAAAATTTGTTTTTGGAGAAGTCAGAAATGAGGGGATTGACCTAGTATTTCTTGGGATATGCATGTAAAAGCCCTTCAGCATAAGCTCAGTTCAACTTGCTATTTATTAAGACACTTGTATGAAACTACAAGTAAAAGTATACTATTGAATTTATACTACGGGGAAATTTATTCAAATATAACCTATAATATAATATTATGGGGATCAGCTGCTATCTCTCAAACCATCTTTAAAATGCAAAAGAAAGCCATTAGAATAATTACCAGGAAACCTCACAATGCCCCATCAAGGCCTATTTTCCATGAATTAAAATTGCTACCACTCCCATGCATATACATTATGTTCTTAATTTTGTATATTAGAAATAACATTGGAAACTATTCTCTTAACTCTGCCTATCATCATCACTACACCAGAGGAAGGAACAACATCCATTATGGGAATATTAGAACTAAAGCATTGAAATTAGGACCCAATGAAATCAGCATCAGATTATATAACAAACTACCCAAAAGTATAAAGGAAACTAAGGGAACTGCTGCATTCAGGCATAAATTAAAAAGATATCTACAACGCAATATGTTCTACTCGGTTGATGAATATCTCAACAACATTCCTGACTAGAAGGTTTATACTCTGTGCATGTAACAGCCAATGTTCATGGCGTTATGTCATATATTATGTAACTGTGAGCACCATTTCATTTCTTTGTATCTTATTTAGAGCCTGTGTCTTTGCTCCTTATTGACGTGCCTTATATCATGTACATACACCTTCCACCCGGTATTTTGTATTGTGATCTCTGGGCAAATAAAAAGTAATAATAATAATAGTCAATTCAGAGTTTGGCACCGAAGTCCACTTAACAAAGGTCTGAGCACAATCAACTATAATAAACTTAAACTCCCATTGCAAGAGTGGTATGTTGGGAACATCTACACTTTTCTGGAATTGCTAATTCTATGGGTTGAACGTTGTGATTCAACAAGTCCATCCCTCTTGCACTGAGCTTGTAAGGAGTCTGTAATTCATCTTGGAAGATGTTGAGAGAATGAAATGTACTGATGGTGAGCAAGTGGATTGGGTGCTTCCTTACTGAGAGTTGGAATTTCCAGGTAACTGTCATTGTCTTTTTGCAAGCTATTTTATTACCACATTGGCATATATGTAGTTAAGATATATCCACTCCAGTCAGCGCAGTTTAAGAGTTCATTCCATGTAAAGAAGTAACAGATAATGGGACAAAGAATCCATTTTCACAAACCATTCATATAGTTCTCTCCTTATTCCAACTCATTTTCCGACTTCTGTAGTATATTTTCCAGATGAGGAAGACACTTTACATTTTAGGTTTGCATACTTCAGCACAATTCTATGAAATACACTCCAGCTTATTGAAGATGTTTTGTGATGCTTACTAGTACTTGATGTGTAATTTTCAGTACAGTCATACATTGGTTAAGTTACTAGCAATTTAAAGCTAACAGTTTCAGGCTTAACTTTGTGGAATTCCTTCATGGTGAGAGTAAAAGAAAGAGAAAAAAAATTTACACTTCCACACACTTTTAATACAACACGACCATGGTTTGGATGATGCGCAGCATCGAAACCATGGTCGTGTTGTATTTAAAGTGTGTGGAAGTGCAAAGTTTTTTTATCTTTCTTTTACCCTCACTACTAGCAATTTGACATGGAAATGACTTTGGAGAAATTTATTGGATCAACTGTATTAGAAGAACTCAAAGCTTTTAGTAATTCCACATTAAAATATTTATTGTATCACACAAACTTCATTGTTGTGCAACATCTCCTGGTGGCCAATGTAACATGGGTTGTGCAATCAAGATTTTAATGAGGAATTACTAAGATTCAGAATTATTTTAATCATGCAGCGAATCCATGAAGTCACTCCAAAAATTATTTCTTCTACATCTGTTGCTTGACTGTTCCATTTTGATTTCCAAAAGGAGTGTGCCTATCAAAGTTGTTGCAACAAGGACACAAGATTGCCCCCATTTATACATGATCCCCCTAGTAAGTATACATTACAAAATGCAATGCATTCCAGACTCCCATCATTTACAGTGACAGTCAGTTACAGAGTTTGCAGATCCAAAATGGAGGGTAAGTAAAACCTCTATACCTTTTAAAACATCCTTGCCCAACACTCATTAATAACTGTTGGTAGAGAAATACACAATACATTTAAATCATGTATTAAAAGCTCTAGCTCCTCCTTATAATGATTATAAAATCCTCAGCAGTTTCTCCTCACATTTAGACTTGATGAAGAATTCCAAAGACTGTAAACCTTCTTTAAATGGTCTTGGATTAAAATGGAAGTGTGGGTCTTAAAAAGATCAACACTTAATTTAAATTTTATTTCCAAAACTTTAAGTTTTTGGTCTCTGACAGACTATGGTCATTCTCCATAGCCATCACCTAAGAGGGGAAGATGGATTGGTGTTGGATGGGTGGGGATTTGTATTCTCTTGTATCATTGGTCCAGGTTTTTTGGACTCTTTTTAGAAGCATGAATTTTGGGTTCCTTAATGGATATTTTGTGCACCTCTTCATTTGACTTTAGAAGTTCTTTTTCCTTAGCTTTATTCACCTCTTGTGGGTTACAAAGGGGATTATTTGGATGGTTATTGTAATATTAGAAACAAACTGACACAAAAGAAGCAGAAGTTGGCAAAATTTTCTCAGTGATCTTCATTTACATGATTTTTCACTTTTATTTTATTTGAAGGAACACAAAAGAGTACAATAATTTTTCAACCAGGCAGTTCACACAAAATAAGAATTTTACTAGAATTCTCCTAGGTGTTAATGAGGGAAGAATAACTTATCAGATTTCACCAGAATAGTTATTCTGTATGGCCATGGTTTTGTTGCAAAGTAACCCAAGGCAAGGATCCTGATTGCAAGGCAACAAAACCAGGGTTGTGCAAAATAAAAATTCTAGTGAAATGTGTCAAGTTAGTCTTCCCTTGCCTCAAAATAGTAGGAAACAACTAGAGTAAGTGAAACAGTTCCCCTATCTCCGAAGTGTTCTGGACCAAAATGGTCTAATTAGTATAGACACCAGAAGAATAATTGTGTTATGCAAAGAAGCTTTTACAAAGAGGAATTTATAACACAGATGTTGGAAAAGGATTTTAAGAAATGGCTAGGCAAAACTTTGATATGGAGTATAGTTTTGTATGGCACAGAAATATGGCCACTGAAGCAAGATGATTGTCAAGACATTGGAGTTTTTTAAAGTATGGGAGTAGAAAAGGTGAAACCAACAGAAAGTGAAACAAAGGAGGAAGGGGGAGGAAGGACAAAGGGAACATGTTGGGAAGGAGAGGAGATTGTTGGGAGAAATTTAAAGGAGATGGGAAAGATGGATGTACAGCTTTTTTATCGGCAATGGGATATCAAAGACTGTGATAGAGGGGTGAATGTTTGCCAGATGAGGAAGGGGCAGGAATAGGATATGGATTTTGTATGAAATGAAGGGAGGAATGAAGTAGACAGGATTGAAGTGGGGTTAATTGTAGTGTTGAATATCCAGTTGTGTCTTCTTAGGGTAGGCAAGGAAATTATCGCCACACCATTTGTTAGCTTGTGTCCACCCAAAACCTACTCCAACCGGTAGTTTAGCAATAATAATATAACTGGCCAACCAACAGCTATGGCCTTATTTTGAGTGATTAAAAAAACAGACCAAACTGTTTGATAATCCACACAAGCAACCAGTACAATGATCATTTTAAATTAACATGCATCAAGTAAACATAAAAACTTAGAGACAAAACCTTGGAAAATTATAAAAATCAGCTCCATGGGATGGTAAGATATAGGTAAATTCTAGGTTTCAGGAATTGAAATTTGAGGATAACACATAGTCCTGGTTGCAAATTGGAGGTTTTATTGTTGATAAAATTGACTTGCAGTACTTACACTGACTTACTAAATAAAACCATAAGAAACACACCAATCTGAAGGAAAAATGGTATTACTGAAAAATGTGAAAACAATGACAAAATTATTTGGCAGCAAACCTGCTCATTATGTATACCCACCAACTATCCCCAGACAATAACTAGAAAAGTAACATATGACATAAGTGGCATATAACAAAAACATGATGCACAAAAACTAATAGGGATAAAGATAGACTTACATAGAGCTGCTGGTAATAATTTGGTTTTCCTGTGTAAAACAAAAAGTGATGAGGACGCCCACTCTCATCAAATTCTGCAGCCTTTCTTTCAGGAAATATCTCCTCTGGTGGCTTCATTACAGGTCTGGCTCTAGGCTCATATAAGCCACAGGGAAACAAGTATTCTATTGCCTTCTGCAATTGTTAAGAAACATACATTATAATTATCATAGAGAGAAGTAAATCTCTACAATAATGTTTATCAGGGAAATGAGTAAGAAATTATGTCATTTACAATCTGATGCATCCAGTGCATTACTTTGTCCTTAATGTGGTGTGTCTGTCATTGGAAAACTAAATAATATAATTAACAATTAAAATAAACTAATTGACATGACTATTACATCAACATGTATTGAAAATCTTTTCAATTAAAATTTAGTTTTGCTGTGGAAGTATTAGTATAAATTACTCTCCCTATGGACTACAACTTTAATTTGGTGGAAGGGCTTGTGTGTTCCACTGACCCGTAGAGCTTTACTGGCAGGGGCAATGATAACTGCTCCAGGTGGTGTAGCCTATGTCATATAGCGGGAAGAGTAGGAGCCCGACAAAAGTTAGTCCACACACTATCCTTTCCTCAGTCGGACAGCAGTAAAGCTGTGACCACAGTTTGGATGCCTTTTAAGTGATGGTTTCACAATTAAAACACTAATTAGGAAGGTAACCGGAAACCACCTCATTATCCCTCTTATGCAAGAAAAGTAAACAAAGAAAATTAAACCTGATAAAAAGAATGGTTTGAGGCATCACTTTATGGAAGCGATTCATAACGGAAAAAGAAAATGCTTAGTTCTTCCACACAAATTTAATTACACACGACCTAGGTTTCGACTTACAAAGTCATCATCAGGTAAAGAAACAGAAGACACACCGCTTTATATAGTGGACAGAGAAGAGGAGAGGGGAGGTGTTATTGAAGGTCGGAGGGGTAACTGGTGTGAGGGAAGGTAGGAAAGGGAAGAGGTGGTGGGTATGGCGTCAGGGTGGTTGAGGGGGGAGGGGACGGTTGGGTATGGTGTTAGGGTGGGAGAGGGCCTTCCCAACTGCCCTCTCCCCCCTCAACCACCCTGACGCCATACCCACCACCTCTTCCCTTTCCTACCTTCCCTCACACCAGTTACCCCTCCGACCTTCAATAACACCTCCCCTCTCCTCTGTCCACTACATAAAGCGGTGTGTCTTCTGTTTCTTTACCTGATGATGACTTTGTAAGTCGAAACCTAGGTCGTGTGTAATTAAATTTGTGTGGAAGAACTAAGTATTTTCTTTTTCCATTAGAATTAAACCTGTTAACTATGGGAATGGCCCCACAGGGCCTGGTATTGAACCTTAAATCAGGACATACATAGTTGTCATAATATGAATTCCTTTCTCAACCAAGCTGAAGGCAGCTGAAATGATTCAGAAGAAGACTGTAGTGGTTGGGAAAATGAATGCAAGTACAATGATGAGGACAGGAAAGTTAGAAAATATCAAGATAGAAATAGAGAAAAAATGTAGGGATGTGTTAGGTTTGTGTGAGATGTGATTGAAAGAGAGTAAGGATGGATGTTCAAACAACAGTGAGTCACCCAAAGGATGAAGTTGTTATTGAGTTCTTTACAGTAAGAATGTGAGAGGCATGGGTTGAAGATAAACCAAAAGAAAATGAAACAAATGAGATCCTCAGGAAATAGGAAAGCTAAATACAACAATAAAGTAGGAGGGAAAAAACTAGAGCAGTTTATGCATTAGGAAAGGATTTTAGAGGAAAATGGGCATTTCAGTGGGCACATTGGTTGAGGAAATGCATTACTCCAAGAAGCATTCACCAGAAGATAATTTATGACAGGTAGATTTGGTAAAGATGAAGAGAAAATATAAGTAAAAATTTAATATGGAGCATAGAACATTAAAGATGAGAATCCAGTTTTGGAGACATAAAATGATGAGGGTCGATTATAGGCTTCTGAGATATGGGCATAGCAAAGAATGGAGAAAATATATATACATTTAACAGAAAGATAGGCAAGCACTGAAGTTTTAAAAAGAGTGGCCAAAGAGAGAACTTTGCAGGGAGAAATCCAAAAAAAGGTAGAGAAGTGCACGCAAAAAATACTGAAAGATGGCAGGATTTTGAAGGATGTGATAGAAGGGAGAATATTGAGTAAATGGGGTAAAACAACAAATGGATAGTTTTTTAGACAGCATGATAGCAGGTAGATGTTAGGAATAAATGAAGACATTCTCATGTTACGTATACAGTAGTCTTTAGAGATGATCCAAAATTTACCACATTAGGTAAATACCTTGAATGAATGAATGAAAATGACCATATTTGATGTAATATAAGTTGAACCCAATTGTAGGTCATCTTATTCATGAAAAAAGGGTCAACATTATCTTTGGAAAGCCTCACCTTCACACATAATCATGGAATGATTTTTTTAACATTTTTTTAAAATTTGGATCTCATATGCCATAAAATATGGTATTATTATTATTAGGTAATCTAACGGTTAAGGTAGGTTTTTCGATGGACACAACTATCAAATAAATAAATATTTTGTAACTCCATATAAAACCCAATTCAGCAACCTACTCTATATCAGGTCTCTCTTCATCACTGTGTACTTCTTTCCTCCTTAATCCTGTCCAACATCACTATCCTGTTCCTATCTTTCCTCGTTTGCCCAACATTCTCCTCTCTGTTACTTCTTAAGCATTACACTACCGCTCAATATGCCTTTCATCCATTTTTCCTGCCTCCATAAGATTTCTCTCAACAAACCCCTCTACTCACCCACCATCTCCAGTACTTCCTCATTTGTTTTCCTTTCGGTCCATTTCACCTTCTCCATTCTTCTCCACACCCACATTTCAAAAACCTCAAACCTACATCTATCCTCCTGCTTCAGTGACCACGTTTCCGCGCCGTACATAGCTACGCTCCATATCAGAGTTTTTACGAGTCTTGTCTTAACATTCCTACTCAACGTCTCCATCATCAACTCCCTCTTCCTTGAGAAAGCCTCCTTGCCTAGCGCAATTCTTCTCCTTATGTCCCTACCACTTTGACCGTATTGGTCCAAAACACTTCCGAGATATGTTAACTGCTCTACCTGCTCTATTTTTTCCCTGCCTATTTTAATATTTAGCTTAGCCTTTTTCTTTCTGGAAAATCGCATAACCTTTGTTTTATTAATATTGATTCTCATCCCATATTTATCGCACTGAACCTCCAATTCACTCAACAATGCTTGCAACCCCTTGGCTGACTGAGCAACTAATGAGCAAACCTAACGGATTTCACGAATTTCCCTCCGACTTTCATTCCTACCTCCAGTTCTTCCCATGCCTCTTTAATCATTTCCTCCACATATATAGTATGTTCAACAGCACTGGTGATAATGGGCAACCCTGCCTTATACCTCTTCCTAACACTGCCCATCCGGACTCTCCGTTCCCCACTCACACCTGAGCCGTCTGAGACATGTAGAGGTTGCGGATTAGTCTCCTGTCCCTCCAATCCATTCCTATTTTCTGCAATACATGCATTAGTTTTTCCCAATTCACTCTTTTAAATGCTTTGTCGAAATCTACATAACAGGCAAATACTTCCTGCTTGTGTTCTATATTCCTCTCGCTTAGTGATCTCTTCACAGCAATGGCATCACGCATACCTCTCCCCTTCCTAAACCCAAACTGATCATCCCCTAAGTATTCATTCGCCTTACTCTCTATCCTTTTGTTGATGATCCTGAGAATAACTTTAGCTGCGTGGGATATCAAGCTTATTGTTCTGTAATCCTCACATGATGTAGCCTTTACCTTTTTTGGAATACGAACTAATACTGATCTCAAAAAATCTTCCGACCAGATTCCTTCCTCATTGATACTACAAATCAGTCCATATAGTCTTCTTCCCACATTTTCCTAAACATTTCAAAAGTTCCACAGTAATGTTGTCTACCCCCATGGCCTTATTTGGTTTCATCTCCTTTAATGCCCTTTCTATTTCATCATCAATTATGCCTGGGCCTAAGCTATCTTCTTCTACGTCATGCTACTTTTCTATGTCTAACCTTGTCGGCCTAAGTTCTTTACCACACAGTGTTTCTATATATTCCTTCCATCTCTCTAGGATTTTTCCTGGTTCAACTATTATCTTACCCCACTTATCTTTAACTGCTAGTACAGATCTTCCTTCTTACTTCCCCACAATAACTTAACCTTGCTGTATAGCGCACACATTTCACCCTTCCTCTGTAAACTTCCCATATCCTCGCACTGCGTTTTCCACCATGCTTCTTTCGCTTTATTGGTGGTCAGTCTGAATTTATTGTTTAACTCTTTGTGCCTCATTTTGCCTAAGTCTGTGTTCACATTCTTCCAATTTCTTCTCTCATCCGTCTTTGCAATAACCTCATCCGTGACTCTTGGTTTCCTTATCCTTTTCCCGTTAACGGTTCCTATAGTGTCTTTTGCGGCTTCCGATATCCCTTGCTTGATACATTCCCATTTTTCTTCGATAGTACTCAGTTCTTTACCGTCATCCATCATTTTCTCTACAGCCTGCTGATACTCCTTCCTGGTTAATCCATTTAATGCTTCTACATTCCATTTCCTAACCTGCCGCCCTTGCCTTATCTTCTTGAAACGGACATTACATTTCATAACTACTAAATTGTGGTCAGCGTCCGCATCCGCTCCTGGGAAACTGTGCGAATTTATCACACTATTCCTAAACCTGTACCTAACCATAATATAATCTAACTGATACCTTTCTGAGTCACCTGGAATTTTTCATGTATACCTACGCCTTTCGTGGCATCCAAACCATGTGTTGGTGATTACTAACCTGTCTTCTGCAGAATTCAATTGCTTTCTCCCCGCATTCATTCCTCGTGCCTAAACCGTAGCCCCGCACCTCATCACCCTCTCTTCCTTCGCCTACCGTCGCATTCCAATCCCCCATCACTATCAAATGTTTCCCTGCAGGAACACACGCAATTATATCCTCTAACTCATCGTACATCCTATCGACTTCTTCCTCCTTGTGGTTGCTCGGTGGCATGTATACCTGAACAATGACCAAGTTTGTCGGCTCTGCTTTAATCTCTACGAGTACAATTCTATCAGTTGCTTGATCTATGTTGACTACGCTTCTTCCTACCCCTTTATTTAATATTACTGCAACCCCTCGTTGGCTCTTGCCCCTGCCGCTGTATATCACTCTATAATTGTCACTCCAGTAATCCCCGCTATCCTTCCATCTCACCTGGCAGAGACCTAAAACATCTATAGTACCTCTTTCTATCTCTCGCTTAATATTCTCTAATTTGCCTGTTCTCAACATTGTCCTGACGTTCCATGTTCTTTTTTTAACTACTTTCGTCTTCTTCTGTTTTGCTGCTGTTATTTTTCTCCTCCAAGGTTTTTGTGGGACAACGACCATGGAAGCCTTGCCTCCCCCGCTGCCGGGCACGACACATGGCCCCTCGGGCGTAGTGCCGCAGTTTTCAGGACTCTATTTCTCTCTTTTGTCCATCATTTACTTGGGAGTATAATTGAGTAGGTTTCCCGTTGCCTTCCTATATAGTGTTTTTAACGTGACACCATCACTTAATGGCTACCCCAATGGGACACAGACACTTTAGCAGCTGTCACACTGAGAAACAGAGGCTACGCGGACTACCTTTCGTCTGGCTCCTAACCTTCGACCTATCTGGCATGGGTCACCCTACCAGGAGCAATTATTACAAATATGGTAAATATGGTATATTTGATTGGAAATGAAAGAAAAGTACTTTGTGATTCCACAGAAAATTTATTACGATACGACCCAGGTTTCAACGTTCAAAGTCATCTTCAATTATTTCAGGTGTTTGTCAGGTATTTCAGGTAATACCTGGTATATTTGATGAAATTAATGCTAAATAAATGTTAGTTAACACAAGCAAAGACCAAAAGAAAAGTCCCTACATATCGACCGTGGTCAGCAGAGGCCACCATTCATGAATATACCAAAATGTTCTGCAATCAGTAAGTAAAAAAGCATTTAAAGAGGATTTTCTTCAAAATTCTAGCAGACTTTTTGTGATAACTGTACATAGATTAATTTTGGAAGTTGCTATGCTTGTAATGTTACATAAATTATTGTTTTTCTAATGTAATATTTTATGTAATTAATGAGGAAGGCTTAAGTATATATTGTTCATACAAAAGTAGGGTACAAGTGAAAGCAATAAATGGGTCTCCATAGGCATTTCATGATGGAGCCAAGGAGAAGTTTCATAAAAGTTTAAATTTCACCACCCTTGCCCCAGGGTTAAAAATTGTCCGTTTAAAAAAAATTGCATGAGCAATACACCTATTAAAATGTAACAGGTATGCAACAATGAAACACAAGGCTAGTAACCTAGTCAATACTTCTTTCTTTTCCACAAATAGCTCTTAATTATCCACAACAAGGTAATCATTTCTCAGCTTAATAGTACCTCCTCTCTTTTCCTTGATCTAAGGGATGTCAAGACAATGACTTATAAATCTGCAAATTCCTTTATTTTACGTTTTTTCCAGCTTTCACTACATTTGCTCAATCCAACCCACTCTGTATGTAGAGCATGAAACAAAATAGTCTTTGTAGTTCATTTCTTTTAGGATACAAAGGGCTGTATTTGTTGTATATACGGATGTAGAAAGCCATCTTATGGGGTATTTGTGACCTTGGAGAAGGCTTTCAACAACACTGATTGGAACAAGATATTCAAGATACTAGAAGCACTTGGAATGGACTACAAGGACAGAAGAATAATCTATCACCCCTACAAGAATCAGGTAACAACCATGCAAATGAAAAATTGAAGTAAAATAGAAGCCTATATGAACAAAGGTTTTAGACATGGGTGCCTCTTGCCAGCACTATTCCACATACATCTACAAGAGGCAATAAAAGAAGCACAAAAATTGTGCATCAAAGGAGTGATGGTGAATAAATTAACATGCTCCAGTTCACAGATGACATCACAGTAGTTGCTGGAACACGAGAGGACCAGTAAGCAATCCTGAATTCTATGGACTGCATACTTTGGGAATACACATGTGATGTAATCTGAGCATCATTAAGGAGAAAACTAAAATCCTTGTGCGTAAAAGAGAGAAACTGGAGGCAAATATCACAATTCAAGAAATTACACTAGGATAAGTTGAATCCTTCATCCACCTGGGCAGAATTATAACTTGGGATGGCAGAAATTTGACCAACATTAAATGAAGAAGATCTAAAGCTAAGAAGATGTCCATGAAGAGGCACCATCTATGTTAAAAGAACCTGAGGTTACCATCAAGGCCGTAGTTCATCAAACCATTCATATGAAGCGTGGCACCCTACGGATCATGGAATATTTGAAAGTAGACCAATGAAAAGCATTTGAAAATGGTTCTGGAGAATGCCTGATATTGAATGGGCAGTTAAAATGAGGAAGTATATGGAGGGGCAAAAGGGTCAAAATGGTGAACTCTATGGCAAAGAAGAACTAAGTGGACTGGGCACACATTGAGGGAAAAAGTAGTTGGAAACATAGCACAAGGGAAAATTGAAGGGAAGATCCATCTCATGAGGAAACCAAGAGACAAGTACATAAGAAACAAATTAAAATGGATGTAAAACAGAGAAGTTATCAGTGGGTGAGGGAATAAGCACTGAACACAGAAAAATGAAGGGTTGCAGTGGACCAACGTTCAGATTGAAACATTGATGATGAAGGGGTTGTATTTCAGCCTATGTTCATATAAAATTTCTTCAGATCTACAGACTCAATATAGTTAGGTTGGCCTTTCTCCATATCCTATTCTCTACAAGGATGTTGCCAATTTGATATCTCCTTATAACACTCAAGAATTTTCCAATTGCTTCCAAATTTTCAAATAGCATGTGCACCAAAAAGTTTGTAATGTTCATATAATTCCAGTCCTAACTTCTCTTTCATTTAGTTTTTGATATTATTATTGTCCTGCTTTTTCACATTCACAGGTGATTGTATTCCAGTCTATGGGAATTACTACAATGTTTAATAGAGAGTTATCCAGCTTTTTATACCATAAATTATCCTACAAACTTGAATTTTGATGCTATACTGTTAGCTTAATGTTAAATGGTACAAATTTTATTGATTTGACTCTAGTATTTCATCAGCGGCAACCATTGAAAGTGAAATATGTCCAGTTCACCTTTGGCAAGTATGGAGGTAATATGAAACAAGCAATAAACTGTTTTGAAATTTTGCTTTGACCTTAATAAACCATCAGCCTACTGTAGGTCTATACAATGCTATATGAGGCTTTTGAAGAGGCTGTTTAAAATGTTTAAAGAAGTGAGACAATCAAAAGTAAGGTAGACCAACCTTATCCCAGTAGGTACCCAGGTGCAGATATAAATAGCGATCACAACCTGACAATCATGGACAGCAGACTGCGGTACAAGAAGATGAAGAAAGAGATACCACAACCCAGATGGAACACAATGATACTGGAAGAAATGAGTGTAAGAGCCTCTAGTAGGTTCACCACAGCTGTCAAAAGGGAAATAGAAGGAAATAATAAAAATACTAGCACTGAAGGTCAATGGAAAGAAATGAAGAATATAATTACCAAAGCTGCAGATGAGCTCATTGTGAGTAAGGTGGAAACATCTAAGAAACCATGTATAACAGCTCAAATAAGGGGTGTCATACATGAAAGAAGATAATACAAGAATTCAAGAAATGAGAGTGAAAAAGACCTCTATGAACAGTGGCGGAACCAGGTCATACGAGAGTGCAGGAAAGCAAAGGAAGGATGGACAGAAAGCTGAGGCAAGGAAATTAATAGAAAAAAGGGAAATAGCGAGATGGTTTAAAAACTAGTGAAGAGGCAATTCAGGGAAAGAAAAATAAAATTGCAAAACATCTGAGCCACTAATGGAAAAATACTAATACATGACGACAGCATTGGGAACAGATGGAAATAATACATTGAAGTACTCTATCAAGCTCCCAAACCACCAGAAGATGGCTTAATTAATGATGAAAGAATGAAAAGTAAAGATGATCAGGGTCCACAGATATTAAGAAGCAAATTTGAGAGAGCTGTGGCAGACCTGAGAAACAACAAGGCACCAGGAGTTGACAGAATAACCAGAGAAATAATCAAGGCACTTGGGGTCAAAGCAAAGGATGGCCTCATAATCAAATAATCAAAGATAGCTACGACAGCGGAAAGATACCAGAAGACTTTGAGAAAAGTATAATTATTGTAATACTGAAGAAACCGAAAACAGATAAATGTGAGGAACACAGAACGTTGAGCCTGGTGACTCGAGCATCAAAAATCCTTACTCGGATAATAAGCCAAAGAATAAAAGGAAGGAATGATGAGGTCTCAGGCGTGATGTGGTGGAAGCGTAACATATTAAAACCACAGGTATTGCAATTTTCCACTAGATATATCTAGTGGAAAATTGCAATACCTGTGGTTTTAATAAATAAAAGGAAGGATAGAAGGATGCCTCTCAGAAAACCAATTCGGATTCAGGAAAAACCATGTAGCAAGAGAGGCAATTCTCAGCTTGAGAGTTCTGGCTGAATAAATGAGACACGTGAATAAGCCATTATATGTAGCATTCGTGGATTTGAAGGTCTTCAGCAACATCGAATGGAACAAAATGTTCAAGATACTAGAAGCAGCTGGATTACATTACAATGACAGAAGAATTATCCATAACCTCTACAAGAATCAGGTTACTATAATGCAAATAAAAAATGTAAGAAAAATAAAAGCCAAAATAAACAAAGGAGTAAGACAAGAATACAACCTACCGCCCCAGCAATATTCAATGTATACCTGGAAGAGACAATAAAAGATCGGAGGCAAACAAGAATCGGGTATCAAAGGAGTCAAAGTAAATGGAGAAGAAATCAAAATGCTCCGGTTTGCAGAAGACATCACTGTAGTGGTGGAAACAAAAGAGGACCTGCAAGCAACTCTAAGTGGTATGGATTGAGTATTGGGGGAATATAGTATGAACATCAACAAGAAGAAAACGAAAATCCTTGTTTGTGGTAGAGAGCAGTTGAATGCAAACATCACAATTCAAGGGGTGAAACTAGAACAAGTGGAATCCTTCATCTGTCTGGACAGCAGCATAACATGGGATGGAAGAAGTTCGACCAACATCAAGTGAAGAATAGCCCAAGCTTTGAACGCATTCATAAAGAAGAGGCAATTACTATGTTCAAATAACCTAAAGCTGGAAACAAAGAAAAAATTCGTCAAGACTTTCGTGTGGAGTATGGCACTCTATGGTTCCCAGACGCAAGTAAAATGTAATACCCAAGTACTGAGAACATGGCTAATTCAATTGGAGAAAACCAGGTAATTACACAGAAATTTATTCGAATTACATGGCAAAAGCTACTTTACAAATTAGGGCAACTCACATCAATATCTTCTTGACCAAAAGTTTCAGGATCTTCTCCCATCATATTGGCCAAATGTCGTTTCCCAATCCTGTAAGCCACTTGCTGCTTCTTCATAAATTCATCTGTAGGAAGAAATATCATCAACTCGTCACAAAACATGACTTTCAAACCACTTAACAGATAAATACGCACTGAACGAAGAGCTATCTAGATAACTGTATTAAGCAATGCATTCAGTTTAGTAAGTTCTCTTCAACAATAAATTTAGGAACTTAAATATTATTCTATTCAAGTCAACTTTCACGAGTTTTTCAAAACTAGTAAGTACGAAATCAGACATATATTGGTATAACAGCGACAGGACCCCTCGAAATAAAAAACGGGGGATATATGATATGAAAAAATACAGATATTCATATAGCAAGCAAAACAGAAATTCTTGGGACACTGGAAAAAATTGAATGGATTAATACAGCTGCATCTGGAATTGAAAAGGACAACGGGGTTTGGCATTTGTCTGCAAATACAAGGCCCTGCCTTCAGAAGGCACTAAATATCAGGGTTGTATAGATTGAAACTAGGATTTAAAAAGAAAATAAGAACGGTCGTGAAAACTTGATCAGCAAAATAATTACTGGGCTATAGGTAAATAGCCAAGAATAGTCTCTTTTTTTGGTACAATGCAATGAATTTAGAAACTATAAATACGCTCCACTCAGAACATTTTAAGTACTACAAAAATATATAAAAGTGGATATTCGGAAAATTTTGAAAACTTAAATTTCGAGTCATTAGCAAGACCAATTTATAGCAATAAAACTGGCCAATACACAACGGAGTCCGAAAGTTTACCCCTTACAGTAATAAATAGAAAATATGTTCACTAATTCTACGGATTTGTCTAGTGCTCTGCAACTCCAGGGAACTTAGTAGGTAATGCACGTGGATCTTACCGTGTTCTTTTGATCTTTGTAAATAAAGACTCATTGCTTTACTGATAGTCTTACGCCCTACATCCTTCGGCTCTGATTCCTTTGTTGGAGCATCGCTTGAAAATGTACAAGAAGCAGGATGAATTGCCTAAGGAACAAATGCTTATAAATAAATCTTGGAGGACCTTATACCGCCATCCTCTTTCAGTATATGTGCATGATATTATAACCTTAATCGCACATACCCGTCGATAAATACATATTCCTAATTTGTTACTTATTCTGAAGTGCCTTAACACTTCACTTCCCCATGCAATAGCCATTTTTAAATGCGTATTCTAAAGCACATGAAACACGATTTTAAACATTTCAAATCAAAACAATGAAAACAAGAGAAATACGTTTTTCGAGATGCGGCGGTTGATGACGTCAGTTACAACGGAACCACATTTGAAAGTGGAGCCAATTGCAACCACTGATCATGTTGTGGCTAAAGTACGAATCGCCCTGAAATAATTCGGTATATCTTGGTGTAACTGATTTCAGTGCTTCATTTCTCTACGGTTACCTTCTTTGGACGTGCGCCGACATTAGTGCAGCTGTACGAATCTAATGAAACCCAATGTATTTACCTAAGTGGAACGAGGCCCTAGTGGATTGGGTCAACTGCCTCGCGCTGACCCCCAAGATTAGTGATCTCCGTGAACTCGAGAGTGGATTGTTCTTTAATTCGCTCCTAAAAAATTTAATTCCTTCTGATCAGTTCTTTGAACATGAATTTAACGCAAGTGGTCTTGATTTCGTGTTTCCTTATCTAGAGAAAGAATTTCCATTGTATGGTGTTCAAGACATTGGATTAGAGAGGGATTCAAAAATTGTGTATATTTCTTCATTATTACTTCTATTATCAGTCACCAAAAGGGAAACTCAACAGTTTTGTTCGCAACTTTGTAAAGATTTACAGCATGACTCACAAGTGACAATAAAATGCTTTTTAGAAACTTGCATTTCGGCTGCTGATAAGCTGGACCATGTATTTTTAAAATCTATAATAGAAGGAGATCATGTTTCTAATGAAGAACAAAGCTTTCAAAGCCCAAAAAGAGCCCCTGGAGTAATTAAAACTCCTCTTAAAGAGTTTTTAGAATCTCCTCGTCTGACTGATAAGCTTTCGAGAGACGTACGAAGGCTGGAATCTGAAAAGGAAGCCTTGCAAATAGAAAAACTGGAGTTGGAAGATGAACTTAGGATTGAAAAAGAAAAGAGAGAACAACTGGAAGAAAATGTGTTCAAGAAGTCAGAACAGGTACCCTTTTTTGTGTTTAGGATTTACTAGTAGCCATTTGATGGACGTATAAACTATATTGCTGCAGCTTATTAACCTAATTTATCACTTTTGATAGGTGGTGAAGCTGAGAGAAGAATTACTGGAGTACGCTCAAAGTATTGATGAACTAAATAAGGGGAATGGCATTTCGGTGACCCCACTTAAAATCAGAAATCTTGAGTCCGAACTTAGAGAATCTGAGAGATATATGAAGGCTTTGATTGAAGAAAGAGACATGGTGAACGAAGAAAAAAAGAAGTTGAAGGAGAAACTAGTTGCATTGTCAGATAAAGTAAAAATAATGGAGGTGCGTATTAATGCTGGTAGAAATAATTTTGTTCTCCTGTCAAACTTGCTGATAGATTGCTGATCTGCCATTATGTATTTATCTAGGGAGTAGTGTCACTTTTTCAGTTTTAGACGTAGTTTTTCTTATCAACAACGCCTGAATCTATGCCTAATGTGATGCTAGATCATGTAGCAATTGGAGGCTTCCAGCTAGAGCGCCAGCACCTATGAGTATTTGTTTGTGACCATATCAAGAAATTTATGCAAGTGAATTGCTGCATAATCGTTAGTTTTAGCAATGAGTTACAGTGGCTTCATGAAAGTAGTATTAAACATTAAAGCACCCGTTATTTAGTGAACCTCTGGTTTTAATTTTCGGCGTATAGTGCACGAAAATTGTGGTAAAATATCAAGAAGTCTCCTGTAAAAATCAATTTGTTGGTGGAAGCCTCGTACACCCCAATTTCATATATTGCTGTTATCACATGAAAATATACTATCTTAAAGAATTCAGTGCCCTCAGATTTTCACTCTTGTATCGAATTCCATCATTTGTTATCATTCATTAATAATCATGCATAATGCAATGCATATGGTGCAGAAGAAGATATTTTATATGTTTTATTATAGGCGTTATTACCACCTACTTTCCTACATTAGAACCACATTTTCAGACATAATAGAAATTCCTATTAATAGGGCTGAACTTCTTGAATTTTACTTTGTTGTTAATAATGTCTTACCACTGAAAAGGAATCGTCCCAAAATAAATTGTTTCTAACATTATGAAAAATTGAAACACTAGTTATTCTACACTAGTTATATTTTCAATACATATATAGAATATTGAAGTACTATATATCAATTCCCTTAACTACATAATAATGACAATATGACTGTGAATGTCCATAAAATAGAAAATAATCTTTAAATGTGTCGACCAAGAAATGTTTCCCTATCCATTCACCTCTCATTCACTTTACAAGAGGTGGGTACTAAAAACGCTACTTAAGAGATGCATCTTTGCCAACTATCAACTTCAATTATTTGTTGATTGCAATCACATTTCTAGCCTTGCTTGATACTACAGAGTCACTATTTTATTTGATATATTTATATTTAGAATATTTAATCAATAAGATATTTTTCACTTTTCATAGTTTCATCGCTAAAATGTAATAATAATATATTTATTTGCCTTAAGATCAGGTAACAATAAAATGTGTTTCTTCATATTGTTTGCGTAAAATAAGCATTTTAAATAAATGATATTTGTATTTCATACAATATTTTCCAGGAGTTAATTTTTTTGTATCAATTGTTGGCAGAAACAGTTTTTTGTTTAACAAATTCCTGGACATTATTTTACTCTTTTGGTACTATGGTCACACTAAGAACCCTCTTTAGATCTCTTATTTCTTTTATTTTTGACTAATGCTATTAACATTTCAGGCAAGAGTATTAAATACTGTGAGATCCAACGAGGAACTCCAAATGTCCATTTCCCAAAAGGAGCAGGAGCTGCAAGAAATTAAAACCCATTGTACTGAGCTGAAAGAAAAAATTCAATTACTTTCTACACAGCACAATAACAGTCTTGATTCAGATACTTCAATATCTCTGGTTAGCCACATACTATCATCTCCATTTTCAGAAGGTAAGTTTCATATTTTATAGTAATTTGGTTGTTACAGGAATTGGAATTTATATGTAGTCTTCTTGTTGGGTGGAAAAACTAAAATGAATGGATAGGGAAACAAATTAAGTACCAGGCATGGTTGGGGAAGGTTAAGAGTAGTTGAGGAAAATTTTGAGGAGGGAAAAGGAGTGGATTATAAGTGTTTATATATATGTGATGGAATGTTGATGACTATTATATGGGAGAGAATGCTAGGTAAGAGAGGAGGGAACGGATGAACATGTTGGAAAAACACTTCATCATTTTTGACCCATATTAGCTACAAATGACTGGACCGTGCTGCTTGGAAGGTCTTTCCTAAGAAATGCTGATGTACTCTCTCTTTTAGCACCAATTATCTTCAGATCCTCTTGGAGTAGCCCAGTGCAAACCTTCTCAGATGAAAACAATGCGCCCAAATTGTCTTTAGCCATCTTTAATAGCTTACACACCTCAGGCAATTCATGAAGCACCCAAACCACATTTTCATCCATAGCTTTGTCTATACTGTATTATGTACATTATGGCTATCACGTAGTCTTGGCTACTCTTACTTTCTCCAGTTTCTCCCCCAGTTTGAGATCGAGGGAACTAATGTGATGGTTGATACCCTTGTCCTCAAATACCTTGGCCATGTTGTTTCAGGCTTCCTTTGCTACCTGGGCATTTCTTACATAGGGTGGGTGTGGATCTTTTCAAGCATATGTGTTCAAGCTTATGCAATACAAAATTGGTGCGATACATGGCAGTTGGAATGAAATTTTTAAAAATGCGTAGTAATACATTTTTGGGAATAGAGTATTTCCCCCCCTTATTGTAACAAAGTGAAACAAACCAAAATCGTGAGGGTAGATTCCTTTAAATAGTTGGGTGTAACAATTTCTCACGATCTGTCCTGGGGAAAACACATACGAGATATATGCGGTCGTGCTAATAAAAAATTGGGATTTGTTAAAAGATTGCTAGGTAAATGCGACGAAAAAGTGAAGGAACGATGTTTCCTTGACTTGGTCAGGCCCCACCTAGAGTATGCTGCCAGTATATGGGACCCTCGAAATATAAATTTGATTTCGGAATTAGATCGAGTTCAGCGGAGGGGGGCTAGATTTGTCAAGCATTGTTATGACCAACGCAGCAGCGTATCTACTTTGCTAGACAATTTAGGTTGGGATTCTCTTACACAGCGGCGTTTACAATATAGATTAAACTTATTAAAAACATTTAAAGATGGGCCCTTTTCCGATGACATTAAGAATATAATACGAACCCCAAAGTATTACGGTCGGAGGGATTACCAATATAAGACTAGAGAGACTGCAAGACTGACAGGTTTAAAATGTCATTTTTTCCTAGAACGATAAGAGACCAGAATACTTGTAGCTGAAATCCCCCAGGAGTCAGTTCATTACAACAAGTATTAATTAAAAATAAAGTATTAATGTACAGGTTAGGGACTGCTGGTGGAAAAATAAATATATTTTTTTTACAGATTCCCCCCCTTCCCCTGCCTATTTGAATAAACCCCAACCCTCTCATCCCTTACCCTTTCCTCCTGGTGCTGCACCCCCTGTCACACACCTCTTTTGGTGGCTCGCAGGGTATTTATGTAGATGTGTTAATGCTTCTGTGTGTCAACTCCTGGCCCACATTTTTGGTAGCCTCGCCTTGGTAGGCATCTCCGATGACATACTTCCACAAATTTTCACTCTGAAGGAGTTTGCATGCTGCCTCAATTGCATGTTAATTGGCTCCAGTGCTACCCATCTTGAGCCCATGTCTTCTACTCACTCCACATTTTTCTTATGTTCTTTTAATTCTCATTTTCTCTAATGATGATATATTAGAAAAAACATTCCATTCAGTTCTCTACAATGTCTGGGCTCATTACCTGTTTGAGGTTTTGGAGGATCGATTAATACAATGGTCGTTTAAACTCTTGGTTAAATAATAGAATATTCCAGAGTACATGTTACATGGTGAAGTAAGGAACTGGAAGTAAAAAAACCTTTATTTACATATTTTAAAATAATTACAGTACAATTTTTGTATGTATGCCTCAATTATATACAACATGGGATATTTTTAAGCCATGTTCCAAGAAGCCTGCAGCTCATAGATGGATAGAGTAAGAAATATCAATGGGAGCACTAGAACTGTTTATGATGAGTAAGTAAATATTAGAATATTGCTTAAATAAAAATATAACAAGAAAAAAGCACCTAAGCATACTTGAGAAATTCAGCCTGAATATGGAGAAAGAAAATAATTATAGAAATGAATGAGTAAAGTTTAAGACAATCCCATAGATACCATTTAAATTTATTTAAGAACATTTTGAGGTAATGAATAAATTCCATGTCATGAGGTAGTTAATGGTATGGCATAATAGCCTGGTACCAAATGGATTTAATCCTGTGTCTTGCTGAGGGTAAGTTATCAACGTGTATGTTGATGGAAGTTCTTTTGTCATGGTAATGTATATGAGAATAAAAGAATTAGTGTACTATTTGAATATAACAGGTCATGTTTTGACATAATATAGAGTAATTGAAGAAAGTATAGATTTTAACATGAAAGCATTAGTTGATTGGTGGGATTCCAAGAGTGGTATTAAGGAAATTGAAACTCAACAGATTTTTGAGGGTTCTTCTTTGTAGTACTGCTAAGACATTGAATACATCCTTTCCTCACCAACCCCAATTGTTTATTGTATAGCATAGTTGGGTATCAATCAGTGCAAAATACTTTTGGCAATTAGTGTTGGAACAATATGCTGAAGTTCATATAGTATTGTAAGAGCAGGCATCATTTAATGTTTAATCTTACAAACATGGCTTTCCCCAGGATAAAGTTGAATCAGTATGTAAGCCAAGGTTAATTGAATGTCAGAATGTAGTGAAACTAGGTGCAAATATGCAATGGTGCTATGCAAAATCTTTCCCATGGAAACACAAAGTCTTCTTGATTCCTCCTTTGTGCATTGGTTCACTAGTTGATGGTGCATTAACTTTTCAAAAATCCTAGAGAAAATGAAAATATTGCAATGGCTGTATAATTTTCTGTTTTATTACATGATCCTTTTTTGTGAACTGATATTTTCAAAGCAGTTGAAGTATGTTGTAAATGTGAAGTTAGAGAGAAACATGTTTAAAATGCCTTGAAGGATTGAGAGAATCTTAGCCACCAGTTTAATAATTGGCGTAGAGGAGCCCCATTACACCCTACAGACCATTTCTTTTCAGAGTTTGTATGATGTCCATACTTCTGTGAAGTCTAGTGTTGTCAAAAATATAGTTTTGACAGTTTCTCATATTATGAACAGTTGGATTAGTACTTCCCCACATTCGAAAAAATTGTTTATTGACGTAATTAGCATTATCAACAGGTTTGATACTAGACTAGACTGAACAGGAAGGTACCAAGCTAAGTTAGTTTGTGTCAGTGATTGTACAATGGTTTGCTCTCCCATGAGGGTACACAGTTGAGGGGAAGGATTGCAGTAACTATCATTTGAAGGTCAATGCCAAACCTTCTCATTGTCAATTAATGATGAATACATGCCCTCTCTCTGGTAGAAACATGGGGAAATGTTATGTATTCATTCTAGAATGTGTGTATAGTAAATTTTTTTAATAGAATTTAATTGTTAGAGTAATCTGGATTTTTACGGTGCTCCTATTAAAGCCATATTATCCTGCAAACGGCATTATCTTAGCCGCATTCCATCCATCCCCTGAGTTGCAGAAAATTAACCTTCTTTGTGAATTTTTATATATTCAGGTTGCTTCTGACGAGAAAATGTAATCACCTACGTTATTTGTCTTGTATGTTTTATCAAAATAGATGATTTATTTTAGAGGATTCTGGTATTCTTTTGATTGTATGCTAATGTAGTCGGTTTAGTATAGTTTAGTTATTCAATGTTAATGCAGAATTGACGTTCCAGGTTTTAATTTGGCCAGATATGCAATGGAGTGCAATTGTGAATTATTTAAATCATTCATAACGTGTTTTTACGTTAAAGACGCGAGATAATTTACAATGCCAACGATGGGCGATGAAAACGTGAACTATTACAATTGATTGCGTTTTGGTCTACTAATTCTGTGATTTCAAAATAATTCATCATTGAATACTGCGGCGTAAGTTATGTTATATTCCTCGTCGGGCACTATCAACTCGGGATTATGTGAAATTATTTCCTCACCTTAATGAAAAAAACGTTCTCCCTTTTACTTTCAAGGTAGTGTATGTTCCATAACACCTTAGTTTAACCTTTTTTCAAAGTATTTTTCTTCCACAGTTTGGTTTGACGTGTCGTAAATCCTTTTGTATCTTAAATTATATGGCGTCATTAGCGTAGAAAAACTCGCTAAGGTTATGGTTCATTTATCTAATTCACGACTGCACTCTAGCATAGCACATTGAATCATATTGAAACGGGGAATAATGGTAAATGTGCATTAAAATTTAATTATCACTCGGACCATATTAGTATATAAACTGAAAATTTTGTGTGATTCATGGAACAACAATAAAGTAACTAAACCAAGAAATCGAGAAGTGGTCGTATGTGGCGCCGCTCCAATTTTTCTGGGAAGTGTGAACATCACAGTACATTCAGGACTGGTATGCCTCAAAATAAACATGTCCTTTTTGAGTTAATTGTTGAAACCTTTTGGCGGCTGAAAGTTCATTTTAAAGTATTTGGATGTAAAGCAATATGATTTCAATTGTTTGTATCAAGCCTTATTATGGTTATCATGGTTATTCCAATTAAATAAACTAAGCTGTGTCTTTGATATAAATATGTAGTTTATTGTTGTTATTTAAAATCCCTCATTCTATAATTTAATTTATAAGAATACTGGGATCTTGAATTCAAAATGTGTACAAATTTAAATGTTATCTGTACATATTAATTGACGATAAAATATCCATTTGCTCCAGGTGAACGCTTAAGTCAGGCTGTGGTTGACCTTAAATTGGCTGAAGTGGAAGCTGATAATGAGAAGTTGAAATCTCAACTTGACTTAACTCAAGAGCAGAGCCAAAAATTACTAGTGCAGCTGGAGGAAGTGAATGTTAAGCTGGGAAAAGCTAAAATTGCTCAAGAAGCTGCAATGGCTGAAAACACTAACGTTCAGGAAAAGATAAATGAATTCATGAAAGAAAGAGAAAAATTGAGCATTTCTCTGCTTGAGTCAAATAATAAAATTTTAATGCTCACTGAAACAAATACTTGCATCAATGAAGAAATTGCAGATTTAAAATGTAAGGTTACTGCATCTGAAGATCTCCGTATTAAATTGGATGAGAAGATTTGCATTTTGGAGAAGCAACTGAGAAAAGAGCAAGAGATCCAAGAAAGTTTATTGAGGAAGCTAGAAGATGAAGAGCTTACACTAGAAAATTATGAGTCTAAGAATAAACAGCTTCAGGATCAGATAACTTTGTGTATGAAAGAAAAAGAGGAGCTTCAGGCTTCTCTGCAGGAGATGAATGAAAAAAATGTTGTCTTAAATAATGAAAAAACTTTGTCTTTGAAGGAGATATCAGATTGTAAATTTAAACTAACAGTTGCTGATGAGACTAATATCTGCCTGAAGAATGATTGTGCCCTTCTTAAGAAAGAGCAGTATGAGAATCAGAAAAAAATAGAGAAAACCCAGGAGCAACTAGATGTTTTTGGAAGGGAAAATCAAAGTCTGAAGGATAAGCTTGCAGATTCAGAAAATGCTATTGACTGCTTGAATGGAGAGCTAGCTTTGGAAAAACAAAGAAGATGTGAAAGTGAGGAGAATTTACAGAAAGTGATAGAAAGTCTGCAAGCTGAATTGAGTATAGACTCCCAGTTGGAAGAAATAGAGACTATCATTGTTTCAGTAGATAGGTCATTAAGTGATAAATTGAATCATCTTCTAAATTTTATGAAGCAATACAACCTCTCAAATAGAACTGACAAAGAGGATATTAAAGCAAAATATGCTTTACTTGAAAAGGATTTGTTGCATCAGAAACAATGTGAACAAATACTTTTGGATGAGAAGGAACAATATGAGAAACAATGCTCTAATGGTGTTATAAAAATCAAGGAATTGGAGTCATATGTAACACAATTGGAAACCAGCGTGAAACTGTTAAAAGAGCAGTTGATAGAAAAGAATAGTCATGACCAAGAGATTTCATTGTCACTCAAAGAAAAACAAGAGCTAGAGGACTTCAGAAGTGATAAAGTGGATTATTTAGACCGCATATCTGTCAAAGAGGAAGAAATAAATCAGCTTCAGGTGAAAATCTCTGAAAAAGAAAACATGATACAGGTTCTGAAGAATGACCGAGATGAGCTTTTCTGTGAGAAGAATAGTCTCTTGAGTGTGGCGGATGAACTCAGAACCACTATTGACAGATTAATGGAAGAGAAGCGCTTAATGGAGAATGAACAAAGAGAGCTATTGCAATGGAAATCTCTATGTGAATCACCAGAAGCAAAAGTTAAACCACTGACACATCAGAATCATTTTGCTCTTGTATCAGATCTAAAAAGTAGTCGTGACATGTTGGATAAATCTGGTGAACCTGTATCGTTAATAGAAAATTTCAAATTGAGGAATGATCTCCAGAGTTTTGAACATAATATTTTACAAAGAAATTTGGGTATAACATACAATGTATCTGTTAAAAACAATAGTGAAATGGAAATGTTAGTACCTGGTGATGAAATAAAATTGGCCAGCCAGCTAGCTATTGAATCTGATATCAACAGAGATCTTGGACTGGAAAATAAATTATGGCAGATTATAAGATCTGCAGAGATGCTAGAAATGTATGTGGAGAAACTAGAAGAAAAAAATGATGAATTAACTAATAAGATGGCAGCTCTATGGAAGATTTTGCCAAATGTGCAGTTGAAATGTAATGAAGTCTTTATGTCTAAAGGTTCATCCAGATTGATGGGAAATGAAGCAGAGGTATCAAAAGAACTTAGTATGCATTTGAATAATATGCTGATAAGATTGGAGAAGCATAAGGCATCTTTGGAGCAAGAAAAAATGCTTGTTTCTCATAGAGCTGTTTCATGGGTTTTAAATGGAATTCAGTTTTCGTTTGAAGGTACATTGACTTATGAAGATTCTAATCAGGGGCGTGTGAATAAACCTTGTTCAGGGTCAAAAGAAGATCAAGAAAATGATGTTTCTAAGTCACTGGAGCAAATTGACAACAAATTTGCCATGGCTCTGACTGAAGTGGATTCAACCGCAAAACTGTTACAAGAAGTTGAATGTAGATGTTTAAAGGCAGAAGATGCTTTGGAGTACCTGAAATCTCATGGGAAAATAGAAGAGAGTACTGTGAATGTTATCGGTGTTGAGAATGATTTCATTATTGGAGATCAGTTGAAGGTTCTGAAGGAATCTTTGAAGGAAATGGATAAAGCCAAGCTTCATTTAGAAAAAATATGCAGAGAGAATCAAGAAGAACTTCAAAAGTGTCATGCAGAGAAGAATGCCCTTTATGAAAAGATTGATCATTTAACTTCTCAAAATAATCGACTTCTAAATGAATTAGATGCATACAAGGCTAAACTAGGGAGTATAAGGCAGGAGTCAATAGAAGAGATTAAAAAAGAATATGAGAAGAAACTTGCACGAGTAAGCGAAAAACTGGTGAGTAATTTTTGCTGCTACACACTTTGAGTTGTTCCAACATAAAGGCCTACATAATTGAAGTTGTATACAACAAATTCATGAAGTAATTTGTCATGCCTACCAATGTTTGGTTTGATAAAAAGGTTCGCCTTTTAAAATAGCTATAGATTTTGTTCATCAGGCTTGTGATTCCAATTTGCTGTGCTCTTAAAAAATTGGAAAGTAGAATTAACTTTGAATACCCATGCAATGCTATATTTAAAAAATCCACATTCCTATTTTGAGTAATTATACAGTTGTCATTGAACAGTTTCTAATTTTATCATTACTTTTGAAGATATAGGTCTTTTAAGTATGAATTTCAATAATGAAGTGTCAAATGTTTGCTGGTCACATTTTGTACTATTTGCAAGTAAAATATTCTTTGCCTATTTTAAATTTTCTCTCATTTGTTGAGATAAAGCCAGAAAACTATATGTAAAATATTAATTATAATTTCTATTAGTATCAGGATCAATTTGACAAATAAGATTGAGCCATCTGAGAATCTGTTTTACAGAATACAGGACTACTGAAAAAAAATATAATTTTTCTACCATGTTACTCTACCCATATTTATTCATTTTTAATTAACCATATTGAGCCAATTTGATGTTGCCATAAATTGATACATATTTCACCTCAGTAAATGCATGAAAGACTAGTTAAATGTATCAATGTGAAGGAGTACAGTTAATAAAAATATCCATTGCATGGATTGACAAACATTTTGAAAGTAGCTTATGTGGATTTCACAGAGCCTGGCCAAAATAAAAAAAACAAGGAATTATATATTGATGCATGATTTTTCTTTTAATTGAAACATTTGTGGTTCACAATTCAATCTGTATTAACTTAGGTTGGTGTTGAGTTAGTCAACACTTTCTGCACATGTACAAGTATGATTAAAAGTCCATGTTTAAGATATTGCAAAATCGCCATTTTAATTATAAGACAAAGATGAAAAAAATTAACTTTGTAATTTGTGGTGAAAATGATCAATTAAGATGTTTAAAAACAATTGATAATGAGGATATAAAAGAAACTTTGCACTTCCATATAAATATTTAATATTTCACGACCATGGTTTTGATGCTGTGCATCATCATGATGACCAGATGATGGGCAGCATCGAAACCATGGTCGTGAAATATCAAATATTTATGTGGGAGTGCAAAGTTTCTTTTTTTACCCTCATCATGAAGGAATTCCACAATGTTAAACCTGAAGCTGTTATGTTTAAACAATTGATAAAATAAAAATGATAATATGCCTTTGAAAATGAACCCAATCTGTTAAAATGTAAAGAACTTCCTTGATAAAAATTTTTTTGATTACTGTTCAATCAGTTCCTCTCTTAGAACCTGAGTTTATGCACAGTTCATTAGAGTAATAATCATTTGTCCAAAGATTGAAGCCTGTGATGTGTAAATAATTAGGGCAAGTCAATATGGCCAGTCGACCAAGGGTTTACAAGCATCGCTGTGTGCATTAGAATATCAGTGTGATAGGTATGGGTTTGAGAATCAGTGCAAACAAAACAAAGGTTATGAGGTTTTCAAGAAAGTGGAAGGCTAAGTTAAACAACATATAAAGGCAAAAAAAGAGATGGTGGAACAGTTGACCAATCTAGACAGTGTTTTGGATGATCATGGTCCAAGTATGATGAAGAATTATACTAGGCAAAGGAATTCAAAATTTACCCTAGTTTCATGATGATTGAACCCTTAAAAAGCCATCTTATTTGACAACTTACTTTTAAGATGGCAACAGAGTTTTTCAAATTACAAATATAAGATTGTGGAGTTATTGCAAAAAAGAATATATTTTTTAATTTAATTTGTGCATGTGCATCTTTAAATTTTCAGGCAAGTGCATACAAGGATGATTTGGAAAAATTTTCTCAGGAAAGTGATCGTTGCCAAAAGTTAGAAGAAAGTTGTAAAAAATACAAGAATTTGATCATGGAATGTCAAAAAAATCTCTTGGATATGAAATCATACAATAAAAGTCAGCAACAGAAAATTGAAACTTTAACAAAGAAAAATGCATTACTGGAAGAGAAAATTTACGAGTCACAATTACATTTTGGTGTGGGTGATTTTAACCATTCAATGGTAAGTATTTACTGTTCATAAAGTAACATGCATCTTATTTTGGGCTGTAATAATGATTGTTCTAAAACAATTATTACTTTTTCAAGTATTAAATTCATTATTTATTTAATAATATCTGTTTGTATTAAACTATCAGTGGTGAACGTCTTATTTAATGAATTTGCCCAATAGAGGACCAGAAACATATTATATTACTGGGATATCAAAACGAATACATTACTCGTATATTCTCTGTAAATATTTCTGTTTTATTAGAATATGATAGCTCTTCATTTTTTTACCCTGATAAAGATGACAACTGCAGTGTAAATACGCATTATTTAAAATTACTGGCAACTTACTAAAATAGTTCTCATGCTTTACCAAAGTGGTTAAAGAGGATGTTATTGGAAGAAACTAATAACAAAATCAGAGAAAAGCAATGAAATGTGGACTACTTAAAGTAGTTTTGTTTCCCTTCTCCCCTTGCTCACTCTCCCGCATGACCTGAAGGAGCTTATGGTTTTGCTTATGTGTGTAACTATGTATTTTATTATATATAAACTGTATCAACCCCATGGGTATAACATTGACCTGGAGATTGGAGAGCTTGTATCTCCTTAATGAGTTATATCTGGGTTGAACGATTCAGAGGGATGTGCCTCTGAATAACACCTCAAACTAAACTCTGGGTGATTTTTTTGGGTCTTAGAACTTTTTGGGAAACCACAGTTGCCAAAGGAATTGTCCACCTGCCCTGATGTGCATTCTAAATATTGTAATGGTTGATACAATTGATGTGCTCTTAACTGTCAAACTGATGTACAGATTTACAGCTCTAGCTTGCTCTCAGTGACTGTGTTTGTCATTATTTTACATACATTTGATACAACAACTAACTCTGTATATAATGTATTGATTGATATTTTCTCTCTTTTCTCCTTTAAGAATATCCTGAATAGAAGCCATTCTGCCGAACACATGGCTACGTAAGTTTAAAAAATAAATAATATCAATATAAGTAGTGAGTAATCAGTTCCCTAGAAATATCAATGGGAGTAGTATCATTATGAGTAAAAGCCAGTGAACAGTGTTCGAGTGACAGGTTTATTTCTAAATGGAAGCTACTTATTTGTTTTACCTGGGGTATTAGCTTTTAAAATGCTCAAAGTAAAAGCTCTATGCTTTCTAAATTGAAAAATAAATTTTAGGAGTTTATAGCTTTAAGAGTATTTATGAATTTTTACAAAGAGTATTGTTTACATGTTTGACCTGATAACTTGTTTAAAATGTTTTCAAAATGCCAGAGGTAATTTCAATTGAGATCAGGCAGAAATCAGATGGGAGCCATCAATTCTGCTATAACACTGGGAGTCACAATGAGTTCATTTAAAGTTACCTCTGCTACTGGAATTTGGCAGTTACTTTTCATGTGTTGTATTAAGAACTTCAGTAACTGACATAAAAAATTTGGACACCTCAGTTTTTGTACTTCACCCATGGTAAATTTGAAAAATAATGTATTAGTATTAACAGTATGGATTTATGCATCAAAATCAACTGGTGAATCTCAAAGGATTATATTACTTTATGATAAGTTTAAATTACTTTGGGAAATTGTAAAAATAAGGAGGTACACTGATGCAATATGACTCACTAGGCTTTTGTAAAGTTCATTTAAATTATGCATATAGACTTGGACTTAGATTTACTTAGTAATGTGCAATATACTGTGAGTAGACTCATATGTTGGTTGAATTCATAGATATTATGGACCATCTACTTAAAATTTCCTCTCATATACCAATATTGAGTGTTCAAGCTTCACAGACAAACTGACTTTTAATAATCAAACCACTTTACTTTTCCACATAAACTTTTTAATTTTTACAACCCAGGTTTCGTTATAGCATAACATCATCTTCAACCTCTAAGTCAGACTCTCCGGGCTTATCAGCACTCTCATCCCTACTGCACCAAAAGCTCATAATAGGTGGCGACTTGAATGCCAAGCATGCTGCCTGGGGTTGCAAAACCACCACCACACGAGGGCGTGCCCTTCTTAAGCTTCTATTCACCAAAAATCTTGCTATTCACTCACCACCTTTCCCCACCCACTTTCATCACCACCCCCATTCCTCCGATATCCTGGATGTAGTTCTTTCATCCGCAAATATATCATTTCAAATCATTAACCTCGACAACTCTGCCTCCAACCACTGCCTCATATTTTACTGTGTTCCTACCCTTTCCTACCTACAACCAGAACCTATAAGAAGAGTTAACTGGAAACATTTTAAAGAAAACTGCTTGGCCATCAATCTCGTTGCTCCTATCACTAATACTCCAGACAACATAGAAAAAGCATCTCAAGATTTCACAAGTAACCTGTCCAACATCATCCATCGTTCCTGCTACCCTCCTTCTCCGGTCTCCATCGCAGGTCCCACACTACCTCAGAATATTCTGCGCCTAATTTTGCTCAGAAACAAGGCCAGAACCCTATGGCAACGCACTCATCTCAGCCAAGATAAAAACCGCTTCTGTGCACTCCGAAACCTGGTAACATCCCAAATTAGAACACATAGAGAAAAAACTTGGCATGACAAAATAAGCTCACCCTCACATGAGGACCACTCGGTATGAATCCTAGCCCGCAGCTTACGCAGGAGAATGCTACCCACCCTGCCAATACTACATAATGGGAGAGCACTATACGATGACAGCGACAAAGCAAATGCCTTTGCCGACTCCCTTGAATGCATTTTTAAAAACGATAAAACGTCATTGTTGGACTCAGAAGCCTCAAACAGCGTTTCTAACCTTTCCCTTTTCCCCCTCCCCCCATGCCCAGAAATTACACCTCAAGAACTTTTTTCCATAATATCCCACTCCAAAACTAAGTCATCACCCGGCCCCGATCAAATCTCCTACAATCACCTCAAAAAGCTTCCTAAATCTTTCATCCAACACCTACTTTCCATCCTTAATGCCTGCCTAACCCAATCGTACTTCCCAAAGGCGTGGAAAACGGCCAAAGTTATCCTCTTTCCAAAACCTGATAAAAACCCTTCTGATATCTTTAACTACAGACCCATTAGCCTGCTCCCCTGCATGGGAAAACTCCTAGAAAAATGTATTTTAAACAGGCTGCAAGAAGAAATCTCGGCCTTAGACCTGATCAGACCTGAGCAAACTGGTTTCTAAAAAGTCTTTAGAACGGGAGGAGTCCTGGAGTCGCACTTGGTAGAGCGGTAGTGGGTGGGGATCAATACGTGGGAGCTCCGCATTAGGGTTGGCACTCCGGATTGCTTCCCTTTCTGCTCTCTGATAATTGTTTGGCCTGGTGGAGCGCAGCTGAGAGATATTCTCCGCAGGAAAACCGATATCCGCCAGAGCTTCTTCTATGGCTTCTTTAGGTGTGTTTGCAGGTATTCCTCGTAGAACAAAATGAGGCTTTTTATCGGCTTGGAGTTGGTATGTGTAATAGGCGTAGTTTTTGGAGGTGAGCCTTTTTGTGACAGCTCTAAAGTCGGCAATGGTTTGGCATTGAACTCTAATCTCATTACGGATGAGGTTGGCCACAGGAGGGATTGTGCAGACTTGCCGGATTTCATTGTATTTCATTTGCCAGTTGGTGATGTCGCGGAGAAAAATAGGAGGGATACGGGTTTTAGGAGGTGGAGTGGGCTGAGCTTCAACATCTGCATCTTGGCCAGGGGTTTCCTTACTTTAGTGAGTTTCTCTGACTGACTGATGCTTCAGCACTGCGCCGTTTGGCGCATTTTACACCGATACCCAGCTATGCTGATAAACGGTTGTGTGATATAAGTGGCCTAAGGGCGAAATTAAGCTAACAAGTATACTATTTGGTGATTATTAGGATTCATTTAGACTTGTTTTTGCACGTTTGTATTTAAAATGGGGATTATCAGAATAGTCCCATAAAGGTTCTATGAGAGGGTTACCAGTATTTCCTATTGCTTGCTGAAATGACAGGGCTAGGTCTCTTAGATAGGTTGGTAGGTTTGGTATTTTGAGGTCCTTGTGAATGTCTGAGTTTCGGACGAACCAAGGGGCGTTAGTAAGAGTTCGCAAGATTTTATTTTGAAAACGTGTCAGTTTGTTCAGGTTTTTTGCAGCTACTGATCCCCAGGCTGGATAACCATAGGTTAAGATAGGTCGTATCATGGATTTGAACAGAACTACCTTAGTAAGAAGACGGAGGGGACTCGTGCGCTTTATGAGGGGATAGATCGAGAAAAAGGCCACGTTGGCCTTGTTAAGTGCATATTGGGTGTGTGCTTGCCAAGTGAGTTTCTGGTCCAGTTGTACACCAAGAAATTTGGCAGATGATGCCTGGGGGATCTTTTCCTTGCCGTAGTAAATGGGGGTGTTGTTAGGTTTCTTCCATTTTCTGGCGTAATTGACGTTGATGCATTTTGTTGGGTTTAAGGTAAAGTCAAGCACCGCATATATACATATCTCTGGGCGGAGGGGAAGAGGAGGTAGGAAAGAAAGGATTGGTTGAGCTAGGAAGAGGGGGGTTAAAAGTCTATGGTTTGAGGTGGAGGAGGAGGATTGGTAATATTGACAAATTAGCAATAATTCGATAATTAGATTAGATAAAAACCAATTAGATAATTAGCAGGCCGGAAGGATATGGTCAATACAATGTTGCAAAAAGCCCACCTGACATCAGATTAGTTGGCAGAGGATTAGGGAAATGATTATTATGAACTGGGAGAATGGCACTTAGTAATTAGTAAGGTGACTCAGTAGTGGGCTGAGAGGAGTCGCTACATTGTAGATAAAGTCTCACTTCCCCTCCGCCCAGAGATATGTATATACATGGTTCTTGACTTGTACGACCTACGGTTATCCAGCCTGGGGATCAGTAGCTGCAAAAAACCTGAACAAACTGACACGCTTTCAAAATAAAATCTTGCGAACTCTTACTAACGCCCCTTGGTTCGTCCGAAACTCAGACATTCTCAAGGACCTCAAAATACCAAACCTATCTAAGAGACCTAGCCCTGTCATTTCAGCAAGCAATAGGAAATACTGGTAACCCTCTCATCGAACCTTTATGGGACTATTCTGATAATCCCCATTTTAAATACAAACATGCAAAAACAAGTCTAAATGAATCCTAATAATCACCAAATAGTATACTCGTTAGCTTAATTTCACCCTTAAGCCACTTATATCACACAACCGTTTATCAGCATAGCTGGGTATCGGTGTAAAATGCGCCAAACGGCGCAGTGCTTAAGCATCAGTCAGTCAGTCAGTTATTTTTACCTGATGATGTTATGCTATAACAAAACCTGGGTTGTAAAAATTAAAAAGTTTATGTGGAAAAGTAAAGTGGTTTGATTATTAAAAGTCAGCATGAAGATTTTCCACCAAGTTACGCCAGAAACTGTTTTATTCACAGACAAAATTTTGACAAAACATATGATTATTGTGATGGTGCATGTACACGTAAATCCCTCCTCAATCTTTTTTATTTTAATTTAATGTTTCACATTAGAAATTCGGAAGCTTAAATGAGTAAAGTAAATTCCTGGTTATAACCGTAAATGTTTTTAACATATGGTTATTTTAATAGGTCTTCTCTTTTGCATGTAATGAATTGCCTACCCTGTAATTAAACTACCAGGTATATTTATGAAATAGATCCTTTAAAATGTGGCATGATTTAATATTTTGTAGTTATAATTTTAAACTCTTAAAGTTTAAAACGAAAATATTTCAGGGGAGACATGACTGAACAATTATGGTATAAAGTTTAGAAAGAAAGAATTTTGGAAATATTTCCTTTTCCACATCACATTTTCATTGTTTTGCATTATTTTAAAGTTTTTATTGAAAAGTAACACATTTACTTTGGTTAAAAACTCAGTTGACACAGTTCTGAAACATACTGCAACTCAAATCAGGAACAGCCCATTCTTTTTTAATTCTAACCATACAGAGTGATCATAAAATTTTTATTTTCATAATTTATTATGCAAAAATGTAATATTGTTAATTTAATGTGTAGACAATGTAGATGTGGTGTTAGTTGAATTGATTTGACTCCACTATTGCAACAGCCATTTTAAGTTGAAACATTTTCACGTTGTCTAAGTCTGCTTCTTTAGATGAAAAATGTTTTCCACAAAGGTGTTTCTTTACTTAAGAGAACAGGTAAAAAATCACATGGGACTGTCTGATCTGTAGAGTGGATGAGGGAAACACTTTACTTTGATTTTGTAGCAAAAAAAAAAGACAGGACTGATTTTGTAACTCGTTTATTTCAGCGGAGACAGCTTAATCGAACTTCTCACCCTCAAAATACATGCCTTGGCTGACGACACACCTTAGCCAACGTTTCTTCCAGCTCTCGAACCCTGCCTGGAAAGCCGACTTAGGGATCCTCTTCAGGTCCACTGTACAATTAATTTTAATGTCCGCAATAGAGTCGAATCAGCACCCTTTCAAGGTTGATTTTAACTTAGGAAAAAAAAGTGATGGAGCCACGTCTTGAGAGTAGGGTGGCTATGGGATCACGGAAGTTCCGGTTCTGGCGAAAAACTGTCACGATCAGAGCCGTATGAACCGGTACGTTATCGTGGTGGAAATGCCATGCATTGTTTCTCCACATGTCCGGCCTCTTTGGCTCACTGTGACCCTCAGCATCTTCATAACCTTTAAGTAGAAGTCTTTGCTGATGGTTTGGTTTGACCTTGAGGGACGTATTCATAATGAATCAGCCTTTGACAATCGAAGAAACGCACCAGCATGACATTCACAATGGACCAGGACATGCAAGCTTTCTTTTTGTCGCAGAGAATGAGGACCTTTCCACTGGGAAGACTGGGCCTTTGTCTCAACATCATATCCGTAAACCTAGGTTTTGTCACCGGTTATGATGGTTTCAAGAAACTCTGGGTCAGCATTGGCTCGATCTAGGAGTTCCTGACAAATGTTCACACAGGTTTTTTCTCTGTCCATCAGTCAGCACCCGTGGGACGAATTTTGATGCGACGTGCATCATGCTCAAAATATGTCAAAATTGTCTGACAGGATCCAAAACTATTGTTCACTTCCACGGCTATCTCTCTAACAGTTAAACAGTGCTGCCCGCACCAAATCATTCACCAATTTGACATGGTTGGGGTCTGTCGAAGTGTAGGGCCACCTCGTTTGCAAATCTTCATCTGTCGAGGTTTGCCCACTTTAAAACAACCTCTCAGAACAATGTCTTGGACTCATAGCTTCATTAACAAAGGCTTGCTGAATCATTCAAAATGTCTCCGTAGCGCTTTTGCCAAGTTTGAAACAATATTTCACGCGCACACACTGTTCCTCTAGCTCCTTCATTGCTGCCGTTGCACGTGGCAACGAACAGGTTAAGACACGTACCTCTGCTGCTGTGTAACGACTCAACGTTAACAAATGCAACACCTTTCGTTTTTGTTGTCAGATTTGTCACTAGAAAGCGCACTGTGTCGTTTCAATCCGTTGAATGGTTTGCACAGAATAAAATCAGTCCGATCTTTTTTTGACTACACCTTGTATAAAATAATCACAATTCTGTGGTTTTTTCATGTAACTCAGAATATGAATAAATTTATTGTTCATTCAATAATATTTTCAATGGATCTCAGAGTGCTCTTAATGTTATTCAATGATCTCCTCTCACAGTGGTGAGCCATTGTGTTAATGCTTACTTCTGAAAGGGAATTGATTGGAGGTCCACGTCCACCTTCCTTTGAAATGGATTGTCTACCCTCTTTTAATATTTTAAACCATCTTCTATGTTATTTTGAATAGCAGATCCTCCATAAGGTGTCTTTAGAATCATATAGGTCTCTGCTTATGATTTGCTCAGGTGAATGCTAAAATTTAATCCAGCATATTGTTTAATTCATGTTAGCTCAATTGTTATCTGGGATGATCTGACCATTTTTCAATTTGCAACAGGTTCTGCTGATCCAACTCTGCTCTGTGCAACTTGCACCACATATGCATTACACATTAGGCTGATAATATAATAAATTATGCTAATATAACAATTTCAACTTTAATGAACCGCCATAATACTTAAGAGATATAATACATAATAAGTACTATTATGGAAGCAAGGTATCATACTAAGATTGAGTAGAAACAGGAGTGACTATAGATTATGTGTTCAAGTGAAACATGCTTTACAGTGAAATACAGAAACAATATATTGCGTTATATAATACTGTGACGACTAGTCTTTAGTTATTCTTGTGTTTTCCCAATGTGCAGCATCATATTGGTGGTTGACTTTTTTCTTTATCTTGTTATTTTAAGCTATTTTTCAAGAGGGGAAAGAGCAGGAATGGAATCAGTGAAGTATTCCTCTGAAAATCGTCTCTACCCACTGAATACAAGCAATTTTTCAAGAGAGAGTGGTCGTAGCAATCTTCCTTCAGGTATGGGTAAGTAGAATGCACTGTAGTGAAATGCATGGCACTTGCACTATGCATGACCCAAACAGTTTTGCCATAATTGTTCTTATTTTTAATCTGTTGTTTTATTTATTGTAGGAATATCACTAAACACTGATAGTAAATAAATACCGCAACAGTTTGACTTAGTTTTACGTAGTGTGCACATTTTTTTACGTTCATTGTGTAGAGGAAAGCTATATATTCACAATAAGAACCAACTTCATTTTTCTTTGGCATGAATATCCAGAGATTTTCTTATTATTTTATCCTTTGACCATTTATATCTGTGGAAGTGAGTGATATATAAAAAAAACAAACATGGTAATCAACCCAATGATCAGTTGGGTAGGTGATGGTAAAGTTCACCCAGTACTAAGCCCAACAGCATGTGAAATTCGCACATCAGAGTAGGGGGGCCAGTTTCTTTCCCTGTGCAGGTTATAGTTTCCCAGGATGACCTGTTACTCAAAAATCACAGCTTGGTGAGAGCTGAGGGTGACCAGAGAGGCTTGCCTGGGAATTGAACCCAGCCCTCCAGTCAGTAGTGTAATGCTCAGCCCCTTCTTAATGGTAAATAAGTGGTTTAAATGTTTTGTGCCGTGTACATACTCAAAAATCTCCACCATATAGTACAACCTTAATATGATTGAAGGGCTTTTGTATTCAGATGACCCCTAGGGCTCTGCTGACTGGAGCAATGGTAATTTTTTCCTGGTAGGGTCATCCATGCCAGTAAGGTTGAACAATAGGAACCATACAACTTGTCTGTCCCTCAGTGAGGTGACTGGAAAGGTATCTCAGCCCAGTGGGATAGTGATGGTGTCATCTTAAAAATATTGTTGAAGAAGTTAACCATCTCAATTATTTATTCCATTATACTATAATGAACTCAATTTTGAAAATGGGTCCTGGCCAGGACAGGACTTTTGACCATAAGGGTCTTGCCTGTCACTGAGGAGGCAACGTTTTCATGAGTGAAATTTTTTTATTTCATACATGAGCATAACAGAATTGAAAGCATAAACAGAAAAGGTCACATTAGAAAGGGAACAAAACAGAATAGAGACTTGGTATGTTTACATAATATTGTAGAAGGAAAGTTAGAAAATATCAAGCAGGAGATGGAGGGATGAAATACGTATAAATGGAAGATACTATGTTGAAAAGGATAGAAATGGTTATCCTCTAAAATAAGTTACATAGTTTTCATTTTTGGAGAGGTTTTTCAAATCACTTGTGTATTAATGGGTGAAACCAATAGGAATAAATTATGGTTTTATTATAATGTCATCTCATGCCCACCTTCCTTTGGGATTGTAGTATGCTGCAAGGTGGGATAAGGAGCTAAAATGCAAATGTACAAGAAAATTGAAAATAATTCTTTTTTCTTAGGTCAACCAGTACCATGACTGCTAAAGGCTTGGCCCACTTTCATAGATAAAGGGGAAAATAAGAGTGAGGTAGACCAGTATGGACTAGGAACATTTGAAATTGACAACATACAATTTGATGAATAACATAAAGAAATTTAATCATAAAAATGGGAGGAAATGGAATGGGTTAGATGTTGAGAGATGGTGAATGTGAGGGTTAAACAGTTTAAAAAGATGGAAAAGACCAAGTATGAAGAAATGTGGCTCATTAAATGACTAAGTAATAGCCTAAGATGAGATAGCAATTGTGCAAATGATATTAGGTCAAATAGAAATTCAAAGAAGATTAAAGTCAAATTAGATGTTTTTAATAAAATATTTTTCTTGGGAAAATATGTGCAACTAGCAAAGTAAATTTACCTGCCATTACTACACATTGAAAAAGGATAGCAAATAAAAATTTTACCTACATGGGGAAATATCAAAATTCAGCAATTCTCAACAAATTAAACTAAACATGAATAGAACTATTACCTCCATCAATTAATTTCCAATATAAAAAGCTATATTGATATTTATTTATGGAACTTCCACTGTTGTCCTGGAACTTTTTGAATTTTACAGAGTATAAAATTCAGTATTAATGATTTTCATTGCAAAATGCTTCAGCACATTTGGTGATATCAAACCCCTTCTTCTCAACATACACAATGATCCCTTGACTTATTAGTATGCTTTTCTGTTCATCCCAAACCTAGCAGACTGCCTTTTATAACTTATTTTATCAGAATACTGAAGTACAAATTAATTAAGTAGGTTGAGGATATTTCTTTTATTAGTTTTGTGAAGTATATGTATGTGTGTTGTTGTATGCTATGTATTTGATGAAATAAATGTGCAGAATAATTATTGATCTAATAGGATTGGTGTTGGTTAACTTTTTTAGAATAGTTAATAACTGACTAGATACATAGGTATTTTCTGAATCTTCACATTAGCATGCTACATATTTCTGTTACCAATAATTCTATTGTGCATTAATTCCTCTTGATGAACCAGGGCAAGTATTCTGTACAGAAGATGAAGAAGGGGAATCATTCAATGCAACATTCCTGTCTGATTTGAAGGAAGGTAGATGTGATGTTCCACATAACACTGCATCCACAAACCGGAAAACTCTGGCAGTACTACAAGAACAAAATCGACAGTGTAATGTTGAAAATTATGGATCTCAGCCGATTGTTGATACCCCTACCAAAAGATTGAATGAATTAATGCGACGTAATACACTTTGCCTTCCTCACCTGAAATCTTCCTATCCAGCAGAGACTCAAATACATGACCCACGGAACTTTTCAGAGGATTCTCTTAAGGTATTTTATAGTAAATAGTTAAAATATATATATATTATATTTATAGAACTAATTTATTATGTACAAATGGTGACTTTTTAAGAAATTAGATAACTTACTAAATTTAATTTCTCCATTTGAAAACAAAGTGATAGTCTTTGGTTTATTCATAGGTATTTAATGAATATTCTTTCTGTAGAAATATCTATTTGAATGATGGAAGAGAAGGATCCTGATTGTTGCTTCCTCATGTAGAAGGTTCAGAGCCTTTGACCATCTAAGTTTTTATATGTTAGTGTTCAATTACAGCTCCAAAAATAAATAAGTGCAGTTAATGTCAAAGGAGCTGTTTTGTGAGTTACCTTTTGATAAACCTTAAATAATTTAACCATCAAAGAAATTCTTTTATTTAACTTTTCAGGTATACTGCATGTGGCTTGTGTAATTAGTTTGTCATTTATTTCAGGGAAACTCTTCCCTTAAAGCCCCACTCCTTAGTGGAAATCAACCCAGAAGGTTAAGCGGTAACATCTGTGGAGATTTAAGGCGAAGAAAAGATAAAGGACAGGTTGTCAACCTAATAATAAAAAACAGGGTGGCCAGCAACATATGTATTAAAAAATTCAAGAAAATCAGGGCATTTAGAATTTTCAGTCATTAGAACAAATAAGCATTTATTTCAAATCATCATTTTATGTGTGTCTGGTGATTTAAGCAAATTGCATAGGAATTATATAAACCTTTTACCTAATGCTATAACAGAAATAATACATAGGTACCTACTCTTTATTTTACGGAGATAGTGGACCAGCCGATTAAAATATGAATCTTTATAATCTTAGTCTTCCATTAGCTTGTGTTGTTCATCAGCTCGTTCTGTCTTGCCCATTTCTGTTGTCAATTCAAATTTCCCCAATAGTTCAAAAGTATCATATGGGGAGGAGAATGTCAAAATGGCCTGCTTTTTCTTACACCTTTCATGCTGCTCCATTTTCATTACTAGGCATTGTAGAAGTATTAGCACAATCAATATGAGAGTTTAATATTACTTTTCCATATGCATTTCATTATTACTGTAAATATTTTTAATATTTCTATGTTATTTTACTAGATGTTGTTAATTGCGTAGAATATTTATCTTCTGGGTCTTTATGACTCACAATGGCAGTTGAGTATTATTCACATTTGCATTCAGTTGTGTTTCGCCTATACCTCAATTTCATAATCTTATTTCACACCTTCAATTCTGTAGGAATTTGAATTTAAAAGTAAAATTTAAAACCCTCCAGGCAAAAAGAAAGGTTTAAAGCCTTGAAATGGAAATTTACCCTATCGTTGTTGCTGTTGACTTTGGTTATGTAGTATTTTCAATTATTTTTGCTGTGGAAAAAGTATCAATTATTAATGGAATCTCTAGCATAGGAATGCCCTGTTTTCTAACCTTTATGTTGTCAATTCCCAAAGGAGGATGTTTCAGTACTCTAGGGGTTGAGCAGGGCAAGACTCTTTTGACCTAATTGATTACCACTGAAACTGGTCCTCCTATTGTATGAGCTGTTTCACAAACCACTTCAGAGTTGGTGTTTGGTATGTAGTCTTTAACTCTAAGAAGTGCTACACTCTTGTCAAGCTGTGTTTCTCAGTGTTACACTCAAGGAAATAAGTTCCTACTCTGCCAAAAATTTGTGAATATTTGGTGTATTTTGCTTTAATATGATTCGGACTATTTCTTCTGTGTCCTGATAGCATGGGAGTATGGCCTAGGGCTTTCTTTCATGTAATTTCTTCTTTTCATTCTCCTTCCCGGAAGTTATTATTTCAATCAGCAACCGTGTCTGTGTTTTGGAGAAGGGTTGTCCTCTTTTTGCAATGGCAAAAATTCAAAGAACCTCAAAAAATAATGGAACAGTTTTACAAAGTGGAGTCACCTGCGGATGTGAATGCACCTGTGAGAACTTCATAGGGTAAAAATCATCATCAATCAAGATCATTCATTGATGGGGGGTTCGCACCTGATCACTCTATTCAAGCCATGTGCTTTAATGATTAAGCCCACAAGTTGGGAGGGTTCCAGGTTCTAATTCTGATCCAGGTAAAAGATTTTGTTATGAAATTCCCACATCGTGGCACTATTTAGGTTATTTAGTTAAACTAATAAAATAGGAGGTTAAGGTCTAGTGTAGGCTCTACAATTGTGTATGAGATTTCAACAAGAACTACACTCCCTCCAGTATTAAGATATTTAATTATTCCAGTGGAAGATATTTAATTATTCTCTAACAATAAAATAAAGTTACTGGGGAATGTATATGGAGTTTTAAATATTATGTGTGAAAAAGGTTTTTTTTAATTTTGAAAACATGACATTACAAAAAAAATTTGCTGGCCACCCTGGAAAAAATGGCATTGTAGTAGTTGTTTTAGCATTGATATTTAAGTGCAATTTATTTTCCAGATTGCTTACATGAAACCCGGGCCCCCAACCCCTGGAAAGAATCGACGCTCTTCTTTGCAGGTGAATTGATTTGGTTTACAAATAAAATTGCATTTTTCTTAGTGCCTTTGAGTCAATGCTTTTCTTCAGCAGATATTGCTTGGGCATTGCTGCTTTGATTGGTGCATGATGGTGCAGTTCATTTTACAATGTAAAATTTTCTTCAAAAGTGTGATATATATTCCAGTTGAATATAATTTTATTTTTACTATAGTAAATGCATTAATGATATAAGTATTCTCCCAGGGCTTCTTCAAATAAAGATAGCAAGTTTATTCCTGTGACCTATCAAATCTCTCTGTCACATTTTACCTGAAAACAAATTTGTCCTTTCCGTCAAAAGACTCAACCAGTGTAACATAGTTGTACTCAAAATAAAGTACAGCAAATGCATGCAAATAAAATCCCACCTTTATTCTTTAACATGACACATTTTTCATTGGCATGTTATTCATTGCAAGCAGTATTTTTGTGTCTTAAATTTAATCATTCACCCAGCACAAATCCTATTGCTGTAAAAACCACTTTATTTCTAGTAGTAGTAGTTTTAATGGGAGGTGACTGACAGCTAAAGTCATTTGTGCCATTAGGGATGGATGGGAAAGGAAGTAGTTCCTTTTTAATGGTTTCATGGATACAGTAGTATATAACTACCTCTTTGAATTCCACCATGAATGAAATGATTGTGTTGTTTCAAATGGTTCCTTAGCTTTCTTGTGTAGTTAAATGTGGTGTTAGTACATTCCAGACTGACTTAACAGTGCACCATAAAATTTCCTATTAAATATGTAGTTGGCTCTAGAAACAAGCATGCCCATACTCCTTGGTGATGATTCTTTGAATTGCTTAGTTTTGACAGTGAAAAACATAATTTTATTGGTCCCAAGACTTTGCATAGTAAAATATAGGACAAGTCAGAGAACAAACAAGCAGCTGTTTCAGTGTTCTGGAAACTCGAAAGATATTTATCTATTAGAAAATGCTGGAGGTATTTCTTAAATGTACTCCTAGAAGGAGCTGTTTTTATGCCTGGTTGCAGATAGTTGAAAATGTTGATGGCCACCTGAAAGGGACTTTTATTATACATCGCATAAGATTGACAGAATAAATGTACATCAACACTCAGTTGAGTATTATGCCAATGTACTTGGGCAGAATTTTCAATTCTTTAAAATGAGGGGTATTTTTGCTATATACCTAATACATCTTTTTTGCATAATAAAAACTCTACAGAATAGAGAGAGGAATAATAAAAGGATTTCTTGAGACGTGATTAGAACAAGGAAGTCCAGCTAGTTGACATATATTGAGGCTGTTCAATGAAGAGTGAATATTCATTTTTCATTCTTATAATTTATTTTAATTTTATTACTTAGATTAATTTTATACTTAGCTCAATATGTATGTGGTAAAATTTTCATTGATTAAATACAAGAATTGCATTAGGGGAAGCCATTGGAACTTGAAGCATGATCAGTCACCTCTGGCCATGATGGAGGTAGCATGCAATAGGCCTTACACTGGATCGAAATTTTGTATTTACCAAATCAAAGTGTCAGCTGAGGCCTATGGATGGTCTGTCTTATCTATAATAACGTAGAAGGTGGTTTAAAATCTTAAACCTTTAAGAGAGGAGACAAATCAATTTCAAAAAAGGATGTTCCTGATCTCCAGGGAAATCTTTATGAAAGTAAACATGAGCAATGCTGAGAGAGAAGATTTTTGAAAAGCATCAAGAGCACTTTCAAAAATATGGAAAATTTCATTGGTTGGCACCCATTTATTGGCAACAGAAACATCGCACGAGATGTGTTTTCACAACATGAGTTTTACGACTTCTCATACCTTAATAACTGGATGTTAATTTGCAGTTGATGTTATAGGAAAACAAGTTACTTTCAAAGGTTATCACTGCAGATTAAACTTGGATGCATCATTTTGATCCTAAGAGGAAACAGCAAAACAATTGTGTGGAAAAACCTAGCATCAAAACCACTGAAAAAAGCTGAAGTGGTGGGAAAGTTATGATCTTATCATTGTGGGTGATGGAATTGTATACCAGCATGCCATACTAACACATAACTGTAAATGGAGCATGTGAATATACTATATGGGGCCAAAGGGACATACTTAAAATTCTCCAAGGTCATACCAAGTGGAAAGGTCAGATTTCGAAGAAACAGGCTGGATGCTACCCCATAATGATACAAGATTTCACATTGCGAATGTTGTTGCCGAATTTCTCATGAAAATCGATGTGCAGGGTTTTCTGCATCATTCGTATATTTCAGACCAATCCCTGTGCAACTCTTTCCTGTTCCCCAATGATAAGAAACCTTTGAAAGAAGCAAATCCTCAGAAGCAATGGTGAAGGCTGCTGAGGCTATTTTTGAAGACCTTTCAAGAAATTTCTTTTGAGATGTCTTTGAAGAGTGAAATAAAAGTGGCACAAGTACATTGTCTCCAATGTGTACTACTTTGAGAAGGACCATAAAAATTTGTAGGTGGAGTGAAGGTATGGTGTTTAAAATGATCATTCTTTATTGAACAGCCTTCATGTTTAAAAAGAGCACTGGTGTAAGGTTTATATTTAATTCAGTTTTCATATTTAATTATAGAAAATAATTATAATACATTCTATTTTTTACACTTACCTTAATATTTATAGTAGTATGCTAATGTTACAATTTTATAAGTTTAACATGGGAATATATCCTCCCCCATCTCAAAAACCTCTACTTTATGCTCATTCTCTGGCTTCAGGTTTCACCAAAACCAGCTATGGCATTCATTCAAAATCCAGATTCAAGTCTTTACTAATCATTTTACTTAGCATACCTATGATAAAATCTATTTCTTTGAAATACTGCCCAATAGCTTGAACTGCTGCTATCCCATGTCATTCATGACTTCTTAATTATTTTTTCTTTCATATTCCTATTGTTTCCTCTGCATTTTGTGATACTCCATTTAAAAAATCCACCCATCTTTACTCTGCAGTTCTCATCTTTTTACCTTCACTTAAATACTTTTATGCATATTAAGTATTTCTTGGTATTTCTTACTTTTTATTTCAGTTAAAGGTTGAAATTGTTACTTCTTTACTTTCCTTCCCCTTCTAACTCTTTTGAATTTTAAATTATGTTTTATAAAGACTTAATATTAATCAGAATATGTCAGCACCCGGGAAACTATGAGTTCACGGTGCTGTTCTTAAATCATGGTGTGATATAAGGAAGATAATGTGTGTTCATATGGAGAATAATTCCTGTGAGGTTAATATATAAATTGTTCATACTCTTGGGTTTTTTCACATGATTTCTTTGTGATAACTGCATACCATTCATGGCACTTCCTTTCAGTGTAGGAATAGTAAAAAAAGCTTTGTTTCAAAGTATTTCCGGAAACATACCCTCTTTTAGTAATTGTTCAATGATGCTTTCTTGAATAACCCTTTTTCTTTGTCATTCATTCATTCTTTTTTCAAGTTGTTTTATTTCTGATAATTCTGAAATTTCTTGTCTTTAAAGTCCCTTCATCTAAATTCATCCCATTTCTTGTTGGTCTACCCCTCCTGAAAACTATTTTATGCTTATCTCATAAATTAGCTTGGTCCACATTATTTCACAACCAACTCATTCCTCTTCCTTTCTCTCCTATATTTACTAAAGGTGCTCCTCAAGTGTGCTACACACTCCAAAATTTAGTTGATGTTTATTGTTTTCCTGGCATGCCCTATTTTCATTTCCATGCAATAATGTGTGTTTGTGTGTGTGTGTGTATATATATATATATATATATATGTGTGTGTGTGTGTGTGTGTATATATGTACACATTCACACATAGAAATAGATTAAGGAAAGGGGATCGGAAAACACACAAAAGACGAACACAGGACAGGTGGGGAAGGTGGATTTGAGTAGATCACATATGTAAAAATATTTCCTTAACCGGGACTTGAACACCAGACCTTCCACTTGCCGGGCGGATGCGCTACCGATTACGCTATTAAGGAAACCTAATTTACACTGAGATCTGCGATTTTTTAAAGTGGCCAATGTGGCTCATATCTTCTTCTGGCTATGCATGCCATGAAATGTACTGTTCCTATTCTATATGATACTATATGCTTTCTAACCTACTGTCCCTTCTTCTTGTGTGTATTGTCTATTTCTCCTTTGGTGAGTGAAACAGCTCCCTAAAGCCATCTCTTGGCCAAGGAGTCGGAGCATCTGGGCGCTTTGAAAACATCGTAGACCTCAGTGTAAATTCGGTTTCCTTAATAGCATAATTGGTAGCGCATCCACGTGGCAAATGGAAGGTTCGGTGTTCAAGTCCAGGTTAAGGAAATATTTTTACATTTATGATCTGCTCAAATCCACCTTCCCCACCTGTCCTGTGTTCATCTTTTGTGTGTTTTCCTATCCCCTTTCCTTTTATCTATTTCCATGTGCGAAAATAATATATATATACACATATATATGTACTCTTATTCACTTCAATTTTTGCTGTCCAAAATAACTATTTTTTTTCAATACAGCTACTGCCTACAACCATTCAGTTTAAACTCAATACGCAATCATTTTTTTAATTCTCTTAATGAAATATACATACTTTCATTGTGCTAAGTAAAAAAAAATCTTTTATATTTGACAGGCATCGTATTTAATATTCCAACTGTATATTTCATGAAGCTTTGATGTTGTATTATTGATGTTTAAAACGTTAGACAAACCATTACCTCAGATATGTTTTAAAGAATTGGATATATAAATCTTTTCATTGGAGATCTTTTTTACAGCTTGAGAGTGACTGGAGACTTGGGACTGGATACCCACTTAACTGGATAGAATTTTTAGTATTAGACAAATTAATATTTCAGCAAATCTATCTATGTGTGTCTGTGTGCATGCATGCATATGCTAGCATGTGCATTTTTGTGCGTCTGCAAGATAATGAGCCGAGACTGTTGAGTTGATGAATACAAGAAAGGGACCAGATGAGAGGGCATGTGTTGCATCATGACCAAAGACACGGTTAAGGATATTTGGATGAGGGAATTTTATGGAGGGCAGCGAGGGCATGGAATATTGTGAAGGTTGGCAAATTCCCTATAAGAGATATTGGGACATTTGAAAACTGTTTTGAGGAGAGGGTCACTAAATGAATTCCAGGGAAGAAGATTGTGCATAGGTTCAATGATGTATTGGTTTTGGGCATTTGGGGGTATGTATGGGGAAGATGAAAGGCTGGAGCGGTGATTAACAATGTTGATTGATAGCCACATTGCATGAGGGAGACGTTGAGGTTTTGTAAATGAAATTTGAGTGTTGAATGATTATTGTAAATTTCATGGCACAGATTGAGATTGAATAGGGAATTAAGTACATTTGATGTGTGAAGGGGTGGTAGCTATTGAAATGAGATTATGTTGGTGGCTGGCAGGCTATGAACTGAGGTGAGGAACTGATTGTTACAAAGGGTTGTTCACTGTCTAAAAAAGCGACATCTGTGCTGGAGGTCAAAGAGGTAAATAATTGAGTCAGAAAATGAATTTAGAGTGGGAGTTTAGATTAAAAATATCATCAATGAAGCAGAGCCAGAAAAACGATTTCACTCCCTGTAAGCAGAGGAACTCTTCCTCCAGAAGGCCCATAAACAAGTTGATGTACAAGGAAGCCATTCTTGTGCCTATCTCTGCGCCTTTATCTTCAGAAATAATTATTCTCCGAGAGAGATGACTTTTCTTTCAAGCATAAAATGAGTTGAAATAAGTGGAAAGGACATTGGGAGATGGGTGTCGATAAAGGTGGTGCCATAGTGCAGTAAGACCCCAACTGTGGAAATGGAAGTGTACAGAGAGTTGCATCTTAAGAGGCTACATTACGACATGGCCATGATGCAAAGCATGTGCTCTCACCCACTCATGTTTGACATCACTAACAGTTGCACCCCATGTTCTATTTCATCATACAATAACTGCACTTCTTTCTTTCTATGCACTTTCTTTCATTTTTTTCCAGAGAGATTGCCTCATATTTTTGAGCTAAAGGAATTTTACATGCAGCAGCTCTTGATGCAGTATTTTTAACCATGTTGAAGGTTTTGATAATGTTCAAGGAAATCCCATTTTTTTATTTGGGTAGAATTGTAGGTAGTTTTAGTGCATTCATGTAGTTTTTGATGTAAAAATTATAAATTTCACTAGTGTAAACACAAATGAAGAAGAGCCAATTTGCAATAGTAAAATGCTGTCATGCGAAGTATTTTTTCTCTGCAAAGATTTTCACTAATGGAGTCGAGTGAGTAACATCCCTATTACTCCTGACAAATGCATACATATTGGTATTAATCAAAATAAATTATATCATTTATTGTATAAAAATCAAAGACATTTTATATTTTTCCATGGAAAAAGATTTATGGCAGGAAACTTGCAGGTTATCTTGCATTTTTATGAGAAAACTGTTCAAGTGCTTGTTCAGAGGTTTAGATTCTTTCCTATTGGTTTTTATACATTTCTCAATATGTTTAATAATATTATCTAAAAGAAGCGATAATTAATGTTTTGAGTTTATTTATTTAGAACAAAAATAGAATTCTTGTTGAACTAGTTCTAAAACAAAGAAAGAAATTTATCTCAAACGGTTTGCTATGTAATAAGAAGGGAATATGGAAAAACAATAATTGCAGTCATTCCTGGTGATAATCAGTTCCAAAAGTTTAAATTCTTGATTTTCAGGGAAATGAACAGATAGCTGAACAAAAAATCCAGTCAACACCTGGGCGTATTCTTTCATGGTTTGGGCGGAGGCGGCGATCTGTCTGGGATGCTGAGGTGAGACATCTTGGAAGAAAAAACAACAAACAACATATTTCAAATAAATGGGCATGGAGTTGGCTGTTTCTCATACTAATGCTGTTGTTTTCATGCTCATTCATGAGCAATTATTTCACTTACAAACTGTCTTTCTCCTATTTGTAATTTTTCCATTGACACAGAAGACAAGCATTGTTAAATTTAATTGTCCTGTTTTTGTTGCCTATCAGTCTAATCTATGACTAACCAAATTCTTCTACACTCAAACGGAAACCTCTTGATTAACTCCTTGATTTTTAAAAAATTGTTTTTATCTTTTATTTCATATTTTCCTATTGTGATTCTGTTATCCTCTGGAGATAAAATAAAATGTGGTTTCTGTTTACTTAAATTAATTTTATGAAATCTTTAATGTGGGAATAGCAAGGTTCAAATGATAGACATACACATACAGGATAATTGCATATTAAATGTTTATACAATATATTAACAAAATGGGAGCAATGATTTTTTTATATTATTGAATATTAGATTGTTGGTTAGTATGGGGTGAGCTTTAACATATTCCCTGAGTGCGTGGACCTCTTGATCCATTCTGACAACTCCCATTTTAAACCCATCAGTCATACATGCAGGTGTCAAGAGCACTATGGCAGAGGTATGGATGTCACCAATCCAACCTCCTCTCGGATTCAAATTTGCTTAACTGTGGTGATCTAACAGCTCCCAGTGTTTTAATATGGCTAAGTAGACCCTTGCTTATATTATTGGTATTGGAACACTTACTAAACCATTATTTACTTCTAAATACTATCCAACATTTTGTCACCAGTCCATTTAGTTGTTCTTGCTACATTGTCAATCTTGGAAAGTTTTCAATTCTTCTTAGAACCATACATGATCTTTCACCTTATGCCACATTATCAGCCATAGTTTAAAAAAATTAAAAGCAAAGTTGCAATTTCCAGACAAATGTTAATGAATCCTATGTCAACAATTTAAGTAAATCCACCAGTTTTTGTCATCCTTTAAAGTTGGATATGTAAACATGCTTCAGCAGTAGCACAATAATTTAATCCCTTACTTTAAGTTCTTATATCTCATGCTATAATTTTACCCTTTTACCTAACTATATTCTTCTGACCCATTTCTTTAAATTTGCCTTGATCTTTAAATCAATTGCAATTTGAGGAAACTGCTTCTAATCAACACAAGTCTATTTTTTATTGAATTGTTAATTTTCCAAGAGTATTTAGATGAAACTAATCTCTAGTAGATGTTTGGTCTTTTCATTGATAATTTACTTCAAATTCTGTGTTGAATTAATTTTCAGTTGCAATAGTTTTATACTTGTCAAGGTTTGTCTTAGATTTTTTAATTTTTTCTAAATCTTTGATCAACTAACCTCCCAATATTTTCTTTTTCTTCATCCAATGTTGTGAGATTTGATAGTGGTATTAATTTGATGTAATGCTGCTGGTCCCATTATCTTATTGACATGAGAACATATTCAAATATTGGCAAATACTTTTTGAAAACTGGAATGTCTATGCATCAACAGAAAGCTTTCTTAAAATGTTTTCATTTGAAGCAGATTGCAGACTTCAAATGTTGAGGAATTGGTTTCACTGTCGAGCCTTACTGACTTATTTTACAAGTTTTTTTAAGAGATATGTCGCTACTTATTTTTTTAACCACCCATCATTGTGGTCTTAAGGCATTATAAATTGTAGATTTTTCCAAAGAAATGTATGGCTTCTTTTCAAGATTCTGCTGAATCATTTCTGAGACAATTTATATTTTGAGTTCCATATCCCGAGAATTAAATCAGCTAATTTTATGCAAAAGAACTGCTTGCATACCATTGCATTTTCCTGACACATCAAGTCAATTATTATAGGTTTGTCCCACACAGTTTTTATAATTCAATTTAGTTGCTGTAGTAAATTTAAAAGCAAGCAAGTAATTTTCACCCATTTTATCTGAAAAAATTATCGAACGCATAAAAAACTATTCAGTTAAAATTACAGCTTGTAAACTTTGCATAATGATGGAATAATGTTGTTTGTTTCGAATGAGATTTGGAGTTGCAGTAGCAATAATAGAAAATTATTTACCCATCTTCACATTCACAGTAATTGTTTTGAACAAAGAAGATACAAATATTTATAAACTTCTGAATTCTTGTTTAAAGATAATGTTAAATTGCTCTATCATCAAATTCACTTTTATGTGAATTTTTCCATCAAACTTGATTCTATGTGAAAAAATGATCATAAGATGTTATGCATTCTTATAACTTTTTCTAATCATTGTCAATGTCATTTTATCTTCAAAATATGTAGATGGAAGTATCTTCCCATTTGGAATTAAATTTGGTGGACAATGAATTGATTAGTTTTTTGATGAACTGGTGTCCTCTATATTACCCATATATAACCATTTGGAAGAATTCTTGAGAGTAAATTTGATTAAAATTCATGATTTGATTTTTTCCAATATTTTTTTAAATTTCAGACCACTTATGTACAAAAATAATTTTAATTGACCAAGATTATTTTGAAGTATTCCAATATCTGAAACTTCCTTGTTTCAATATTTAATTTTATTTCAGCAATCATCTCTTCGTTATTCTTATAAATATGTGTTATATACATGTGTAGTTCACTGTCATTAAATTTATCTTGGAATCTTGTTTCAACTCTTACAGTATTACTACATTCCTATTTAGTTGGACTACTCTATCTTCTAATTCAGTTTTGTCAATGTTTTACACTTGTTTCATTTCCACAGATCTGTCTCTACACCTGCCGTTACTTTCTATTTTGAATATTATTTCTATTTCTGTGGTAACTTGATCACGAAAAACATCAGGTCAATTTTATCATAGTGGGTTCTGTCAATTTTTTTCTTGTATTTCTTTCAAATTCTTCATTTTTACTATCCTATTAATCTTTTATCCAGTGAAATAAAAATACCATAGAAAATGTAGTTCACCCAAGAAACACTAATTCAAATTTGATTTTTAATATTAAATTTTCCTTTTTAAGCTAAATGAATTGGCATATTTTAGACTCATACCTTATTAGTGTACTTGTCAGAATGATAATATTGTTTGTAAACAGTCTTTAGTGGAATTTAATTATGCACACATGAGATTCAGAAACCAGTGCACAAGGCACAGTATATCAAAGTCTATGCTACAATTTCAATAGTATTAATGGCCATCTGCTTCTCTTTGATTTTGCATAGTTTAGCTTTCAAGTTTGCTGCAGTGAATATAGTATTATATAATATAAATATATATAGTATAGTTTTATATGAATATAAATTTATAAATGGCAGCAGTCTATCGTAGGTGGACCCTGATACGATACATTACTGTACTCATGTTATTTCCCTGCTGAGGTTTATCCCACACTCGCTGCGATCACCTTAAACTCGCCTTCCCTCTACACTCCCAATTCCCCTCCAACTCCCTGCTTTTTCTCCTTCTCTATATTAACCCTCTTGGTTTGTGTACCATATACCTAAAGATGACTCTGAGTTGAAACGCATCATTTGTTAAAACTTTATTTTATGGAAAAGTAGTAAAAGTCTCTTATTTATTTATTTATGCATGGATTCCTTCCACCACATCAATCTGGAAACTATGAATTTAAGCATTTGATTAAACATCCAGTATTTATTAATCCTTAGGCTTCCACGCCATCTATCTGATGAATCTATGCTACTTCTGGGAATTACCATCGCATAGGTGAGCTGGTAGACAACTGCTTCGCCCCCAGTCCTGGAGGCATCCCACTTCGACCTGAAGATGCCTCCAGGACTGGGGGCGAAACAGTTGTCTACCAACTCACCTACTTGATGGTCATTCCTGGAAGCAGCATGGACTCTGGCATTTATATTAGTCTATCATTAAATACAAAGTCATGTGGATAAGTGAAGGAGAGAAAGGAGGCACAGTAAAAGCAGAATAAATTCCCAGTGAAATTTTCAATTGGCTTGGGAGCGAGGTGGGGAAGCAATGAGGGGATGTGGGGAGAGGTAAGCAGATCTGATGAGTGGACAGGTTTTACATCAGGGTTGGTTGCAAGTGGAGGGGGAAATTTGTTGTGGGGCTGAGTCAAAGGGTTGGTGAATCTGAGGATTTTCTTAAATTGGAGGGTCGTCGATATGTGGGAAATGGGCATTGGGGCAGGAGGGAAGAGGTCGAGTTATTGTCGTTTAAAACAGGAAAGAGTTCTTTGAAAAAGATCTTTAGTCTGTGTGTTCTAGGGAAATAGGTGGTGTATAGGTTGAGTCCTGCATCAGTTATGGGGTTGTTTTTCCTTGATGTGTAACATTGCAATGCAATGGCAGATTTTCGCTTATAGGAGATTTTCTGTTAACCACATTTGTGGAGTGCAATATGGAGATTGTGAAGGTATTTGCACTCTATCTTTATTTGTGTCTATTTGCACATGTACATTTTAATAATAATTTGGTAAGGGAGGTTGTGAAGTTACATATCTGATGTCCACAGATCATGAGAGAATTGGGAATGGAATGTTTAGTGGTGGGTTGGGTGGTAGTTGGTAAAATGGAGGTATTGCTGGTGGTTAGTAGGTTTTGGTATGCACGTAAGTGGTGAATTTGTGGTTGTGGAGGGAAGTGTCAGTGTCAAGAAAGGTGATGGTAGAGTCATGAATGGAAGAAGTGAATTGGAGCTGATATGAAATTGTTGAGGGACTCCAAGCCATATGTCTAGAGGAGGACAATGTCATCTATATAGTGGATCCAGAAACCAAAAGTGGTTTGTAGTAGTTGCAAAACGAATGTCTCTTCAAGTTCACCCATAAAAGTGCCATCCTCATTCCGATTGATGTGCCTCTGGTTGTAAGCTAAAACTTTTTTGGAAAGAAAATGCATTTTTTGTTAGAAGGAAAGTGGCTAGGTTAAGGAAAATTCAGTCAAAGGACGCAGGTTAGGGCTGTAGAGAAATATAATGTTGGAGAGAGGATGAGTCTTTGCCTATTTCCTCTTCAAAAGCATAATCTCCTCTTTTGCAACAATGTTCATTTTTCTACATTTGCCAGTGCATTACTCCCATGTCCCTTCACACATGAAATCCCATAACCTTTCCTTCGATCAGTGTTTTTCTCTAAACATCCTCAAATCTCTCCCCAAATACACTGCTGTTCTAGAGGTAAGAACTCATTAATCTGCCTAGATATGTGCATTCAGATCTTTTGAAAGTCTCAGGCTCAGCTTTCACTTTTAGGCCATCTCCTGTCCCCTTCCCATGCTTTCCCCTGCCACAACATGTCCATTCCTTCCACCGAAATGTGTATGCACAAACATAAACCCAGCACTCAAGCCTTATCCCCATTCCATGATTCATGCTGGCTTGCGCATGAATCCACAACTCTCATCATTATAAATTAAATTAATTGTAAATGTAAGGTTCTTTTAGGTGTACTGCTGTACTCTCTTTCATGTAAACACCAAATATATGTTTGGGTATTTTCAAAGCAACCTAAGGTCAAACTATTTTTTAATGAAGTTAAGACTCAAGTTCTAAGGGTTTCCTATGCAGTCACCATTCTAATTTGTGAATATACGAGGGTTGCTATTTATATATTGAGCCTTGACAACACTATGCACTTAAGGCACCATCTGACGTTTCCATCTGAAAGTTTGACCCTTTCAACATGAACTTTCTTCAAAATATTTCATCGTTTCATCATAACTTGTGTTGTTTATAGTGACTTGAAAATTTTGTCTCAGCAAAAAAATTAACTCGAGTTAACTCGTGAACACTTTCATGAGATGATTTTTATGACTTTTGACATGGATTATCAAGACGAGTGCATTGATCAACTTACTTCCACTTTTGCTGATGAAGCCCTATCCTTTGCCACTGAAATGCTGGTATAATTAATTCTGTCATGACCACTGTTCACTCAGCGACAAAAGTCGTGAAGGTTGTCCAAAATTGATTCTGTGCAATAACTAGTAAAGGAAGATCATCATGTGACTTATTGTGAGATTGAGGCATCCTTGGGGATTAGTATGATGAGCATCAATAAGATACTGCATGAACATTTAGCTGTGAAAAAATATATTTGTTTTGGATCCTGCATAATTTGACAAAAGCTCAAAAAGATGCTCGTGTCAATTTGTGTAAAGAAATGCTTAACAAATACAATCACGGTGCATCAAAACCTATGTATAACATATACACAGGTGATGAATCTTGGATCTTTACATATGAGCAACAAAATAGCAATCCACAGCAATCCAATAGCAATGCATGGATCTTCCAAGATGAGCACAAATCTGGCAAAAGTGATTCGTGCCCAAAACACATAGAAGCAAATGATCGCCTGTTTCTTCAGAATAACTGGACAAGTGGCAACCGTACCATTAGTGCAACGTAGAACCATAAATTCTGAATGGTACACAAGCATTTTTTTGCCAGAAGTGCTAGGTGAAATACAGAAAAAGAAGCAGCAACAAAGGATCATTCTTCATCATGACAATGCAAGCTCTCACAGATCGGCTGAAACAACTACCTATTTGATTGGCCAAAACATCGAATTGAGGGTCATCCTCCTTACAGCCCTGATTTAGCACCAAATGATTTCTTTTTACTCCCGTTTATCAAGAAAAAATTGCATGGCCAACATTTTTCGGCACCTGAAGAATTCGTTGATGCATTTAAAAACCATGTTTTGGAGGTATCTCAATCAGAGTGGAAAAAGTGTCATGGAAATTGGTTCAAGCACATGCAAAAGTGTATTGATTATCATAGAGAATACTTCGCAAAACAACAAAGCCATTTTGAATGATAAATTACTGTCTTTTCAATATTAAGCTAAAAATATAAATAGTAACCGTCGTAGACATCCTGTGGTTGTTAATAACTTATTCAATTGACATTCTTAAATTTCTAAAATATATTATTAAATAACACTTGTCTTGAGTGTGCAAGGTTAACCGACAAAAACATCCATGCTAGATTCATGTGCTACATCTGTGTACCTAGCAGTTAATGCATTTGTTAACTTAGCATTGAAGTTGTTAAGAAAATTGCTGATATTTACAATGGCTGCATCCTAATGTTCCCAAGTCCATAACCATGGTTTCCATAGATATAAAGTTGAAGACTGATTGACCTCATTTTTATTGCAACCAACACCAATTTGGTAAAATATTTACCAATTTTTTAACCAAACCAGCTAAATTTGATTAAAATAATATAATTAATGCCTTTTATTAATTTACACACTGATAAACTCTTATGCAATGATTTATAATGTAAGTTTTAATTATTTCATATCCAAAGCCCTTTTGCACCAGGCTACCTTGATAATCAAAAGGTATTGGATACTCACTCTTTCATTTATTTCTAATGCAGGGGCTGAGTTATGTCAGATAATAATATTTCTAATTTAGGAGACATGTTTTCTGTAATCAAAACCTATTCCTTCCAACAGATACTCTGTGTGAACACAATTGGCAAATGAAATAAACAAGTGGCCTTTTATTAGTAGTGTTTTTTTATACTAGTGACATCATAAGAAAGTATTAATGAATTATTTGAGTTTTTATAGTAAGCATAGATTATAATTATCAAAAGTACTCTCTATGATTGGTCAGATTTTTTATGGAACCCTAGAATCGGCACTGGTGATTAACATTTATGGCTCGAGGGGAGGAGGGGGTTTCTCTCTCCTTCGGGAAGAAAAGAGAATGAGAGGAAGGATGTAAACTAAGGGAGATATAACACTAGAAGGGAGAAGAAGAGGGAGAGAGGAGGTCGGAGGGAGGGAGGAGGGGAACTGAAGAGGAGGGGAGAGAGAGAGAGGAAGGGAGAAGAAGAGAGAAATAGAGAGAGAGCAAAGGAAGGAAAAGGAGGGAACCCTCTCCTTCTTTTCTTTCTCTCTCTCTCTCTGGAGAGAGATCAAATGAAAAATGACTATCATAACTCACAACTATGCAAAAATCCATTTTTCAACCCTACATAAAACACTTCCTGCCTCCATTCTGTCCAATATATCAAACCTGGCGCAAGTTTTAAATATGATACAATGACTAAATATTTAGCCCTATTTATTAAATTGGTACTAATCTCATTACTTTACAGGAAGGGAATGAAAGGATTTGTAAACATCTCTAAAAATTCATTGGCGAAAGACTTAATTTTGCACTTGGTTACTCGGAAATTCCATTTATACAGTTTTTTGTTATTTCAAGACATGCTAAGACATTATTATTGTTATGTTATATAAGTGCTGCCCACTACTGTTTAACCAATTGTTTTTTAGAATCTAGCACTTATAGTTAAGAATTAAAGTAAACTCATATATTTGGATTCCTAATCACTGAGTTTAGGGCCCTGAAATCCTGAAAAAGGGACATCAACCTGTACAATTCCAGCCTCAATAAAGCATACTTAATGATATTTTATTAAGTTTGTGGATTTTCTGAATTTTATGATAATTTTACACCACATTAATTATGTCTCCTGGAATTAGTTGCTAATATTTATCATGTCGGTAAAACTTAGTACTATTTAATTACTGATCGAGAATGATAATACAGCTTCCTGCTCCTGTAATTTTTGCTCTTACTTGATGCAGGTAGCATATGGTAAAAATCAATTTCAGCTTAAATTTGAATGTATGACAAATATTAATTATTTACATAGTTGACACTTTCTATGTGATTGTATTGTATTCGAGATCATAAAGCTTTTTTTAGAAATATATGCAAGTTGTACATTTACAACTGTCATTGTCCCAAATTATTTCCATACCTCTATGGCAACCCTAAATAAAGAAGATGATCTAATGTAGAGGCAGGTAGACCCTTATAAATGATATTCACTAAAACATTCGAGTCCATACTGATTTCAGGTGCAATGAAATTCATGTGGTAAACTTATGTAACCTAATAGTTGAAATGTGATTAAGTATGACGCAATTCTCCCAATGCTCTTTCTGTGGAAGGTTATTTAATTTGGCATTAAAATAGATCACTTGTAAGTGGACCACAATCAATAAGTAAAACGCCTCTCACATTGGCAATCAAATGAATACAAGTTATAAAAGGGATGGTAGGTATAGTACCTATGGTTTTAACTCTTCTCTAATGATATATCACATTAATGATTATTATAACTAATCCCATTATTGTTACTATTATCAAATTAATGATTATTAATATTATAATATTAATGATTGAGTGCTGATTCCCATGAAATTATAAATGGACTGTCTAGCAGTAGGCAATATTTTTCTTGAAATACTTAGGAGTGCTTACTATTTTTATGTATCCACATTGAACAATGTCTCATGTAGAAAGCAGAAGAAAGAAATTTTGGGGAAGATATGTTCCACTATTTACCATTTTTAAGCAAAGTTACATTCTGCACTTTGATCTGCTTCACTTTTGTTTCATTTTAAAGAATTCATTTCATTCTATCCTCAGAACATTCCAGACACTCCTAGAATGAAGCAGAAGGGCATGTTGCGCCGACCTGGAGATAGGCAGGAGCATGATGGTTCTTAAAAGATTAGCAATTGTGCACGATTTTTAGATCTTACTTCAAGAAGTAGTTTTATAATTTTTCATTTTAATTTTATTAAGTGCTTATTAAAAATATTTTTTGGCTGCACTGTCAAGAAAATCTGAAATATTTTAATTGTAATAATTTTTATGAATGCAAATATTTATGTACAAAGTAAAAGTAAAATTTTTTTATCAAATTAAATGCCAGATTTTAATATTCATACTGATACAGATTCCACCTGGTGTCCAAAGTTGTCACTGATGACATTTTGACTAAAGCATAAGAGATGAAATTGTATCAACCCCTTTTTGTAAATTATTAGAAAAATGTGTAAATGATTTATCACATATAAGTACCTGGAACTGGACGTAGTAACTTAATATATTTCAATTGTAAAACCTGTTCATCATTACCTTATGTGGCTTATATGATTCTATTATGTATTTTTTATTTATTTTTTTTGATATGCTTCATTCACCATAGGCTGGTTTCGTCATAAAAGATACATCAATTTCTTTAGAGTACACATTTATTTGATCTCTTAGGCAAATGAAAATTGTTTGCATTATTCTCTCTAGCCTCATCATAAATAATTTAATTTGAGAGGTTTTTGGTACAAGTTTGTGCTTAGCTTATTTATCTTATTATGTATTAACTCGAAAACAATATGTGAGTTCACTAATGCCGTCATTTTTATATAATATCGTATAAAACATCCCTGCAAAGTGAATTTTACAGTCAGATGTCAGGTTGTTTTGCAGGAGAGCCAAGGATATATTGCTGTATTATAAGCAGTGTCCATCCAAAACCTACCTCAACCAATAGAATCAATCCACAAATTTTATTTGCTTCAAGTACTGATAGCAATAGATATTTTTTCACTGGAGACTTCATTAAATGAGTACTAGACTCTCATACTTTATCCTGGCAAACATGAGTTAATGGTGACAATGAAGCAATAAAACAACTTAAATGGCAAATATTAAACCACACTTCTCTGGTAAAAGGTGAATTGAATTTTTCAGAAAATTATGTCAAACATTTACATATCTGTAATTATTTCTTTTTCCAAGGGTATGTATGTTGTGATGGTGTTCGAAACAAGTGTCAATTACTACAAGTGTCATTTACTTTCTCTCTACAATCATTCCTAAACAATACTCTCCCTCCCATTGTTTCCTTCACCTACCATTAAAAATGCCAAGATAAGAGGTAAGTACTAGTTAGAATACAAATTGGAGAGTAGAAGGATGAAAACTGGGGAAATATGTGTAGCTCATAATAATTGGAATCAAAAACTTCAAAAGGAGCAATAGGAAAAGTAAACATGGAAATAAATTTTAAAACCATGGATTAATGGAGAGATGATTATACATTAGAGGCAAGAAGAAGATGGAAAGAGAGGATTGCAAAAGAGAATCAATGGAAATAAGTTGAGACAACAGTGAAAACTGATGAAAAGGGCAGAGTGATGATGCAGAGTCACATATGCATGGGAAATAGGTTGAATATAATATGGAGAAGCAGAAGAAAAACTATATTGCCAATGAGAAAATGGAAGGATTTTACAGAAATTATGACAAGAAATTCATGGTTGGTGGAAGGAACACTTTAGAACTCTGTTAAAGAGCTTGGTTGTATATGAAATGGATAAAGATAGCCTGGTTTCAATAATAACTGGCAGTTTTCCCAAAGTCAATATTGATATTTGAATGAAACAGTTGTCCACAGGCGTTGAGAATAGACAACATTATAGAAGTAGTACCCAAGGCCAAGTTGACACCCTCTTTGTTCCAATAATAACTGATCACAGTAAAAGTGAAAAAGGCAGAATTTATAATATCCCTACAAAAATACTTAACAGAATTTGGGAAATTGAAAGAGATTTTTTTTAAATTTCACTATAAGAGTTTATCCTGAAGGAGTTTGACTGGAAGATTTCATTAGGTCAGTTTCACTCCCACTCAAAAAAGAGTGAAGTGGCGGGGTGTGGTAATTACAGGGTAGTTTTTGTCACATGCAGAAAAAGGTAGTTGTGACATTCGTTAATTTTAATCAATGGCAAAGTTCGGTTTGACTTATAAAAGAGGAGTCAATATTTGGAGCCATTACACGAATACGTCCATGTCAAGTTTGTTGAAAAAGAATAGATAGCCCTATTTCATAAAAAACTAACAACACAACGCATTTTATGTAATCTGCAGGTACTTCATGATACTGATAAGTGGTGAAGCTGGAAATTGTGTTTCATTGATTTCGAAAGTTATTCCTAAAACCATTATAACTACGTCCTAAAAGTCAAAAAGTATTTGATCCTTTTAAGCTCATGCCATGGGGAAAAGAGCTGCACGACTAATTTTTTAATTATTTATATATATTCCCTCCAAACCACCGCTAGGGTGTTTGGCAGGGGGTGAATACACACTATGATGCATGTGGATGTGATACACAAATGACCCTACCGCGGTAGAACAATGTTATTATGATCCCCTATCGTTCGTGGAAAAGATGATATCTTAAATCTGTTCTACACTTAATCTCTCTAATTTTATTAATATGATCTCTCCTAACGTAGTACGATGGGAGTAATAAAAATACATTTTAAACACCACTGCTAAAGAGACCTTCCAATTTATGAAAGAGCTTCAATCTGCAATTTATCCTTCACTCCGTGTTTCCCAGCCTAGCTCTAATATTTTAGATACGCTATGATACCAACGTTTTACAACAACACTACAACTACAACTGAACTAACTCCTCTATGCTGCACGCGATCCAATTCGGCAATTAATTCAACTTCGTGAGGATCCCATACATTTGCAGGATATTTTAAATGAGGCCTAACAAACGATAGATAAAATTCCTCTTTGACCTTTCATCACATTTGCCTAGTACTCTACTAATAAATCCCAATTTTTTGTTAGCATGTCAACAAGGAGAAATCGTGCGTATTTAGGTAGGTATAGGTATTTAAACGAGTCTACATATTCCAGTTCCGTGTTCCCAATAGGTGTTATGGGAGAATTGCTCCAAAACAGTTATATGAAGCGGAGAGAGAGTTCCGTTGTTTTATTATCCTGAAAAAGTTCCCATCGTGAACTCTGAAGATCCGGACACTGAAATGGGTCTCTATAGTTTCACATGAGATCTAAAGCTCATCTGTGCTAGTATATATTAAATACAACTCATAGTCAAACATCTTAGGAAACCCAAAAAATGTTGAGGATGGAAACACATGTTTCCACTCGATTAAACATCAATTAAAAGTATAAAAATACAGTGGGTCAGTGAAAACCTGTCTTGAACTAGACGCCATCACAACCACCCAATGCATGACCTATCTTAGCACACGCTTTTTATATATTCGTTTTTCATTTGTCAGCATTAGATATCAGGTGGTTCATTTAACAACATTAATGGAACGTTAAGTTTACACGTAGAAGGCAGTGTATCCTGAATGTATATTTTCGTTGCCCATGCGGCCACTAAGATTCGTTTCCATTCCTTTGGCTCATCTTAAAAAATGGTTAAAGTAACATTTCTTCACCCGGATTTGGGTATTGGTGGTGCTGAACGACTGGTCGTCGACGCTGCCCTAGCTCTAAAGAAGAAAGGTCACAATGTCAGCTTTGTCACGACTCATCACGACAGTTCTCACTGTTTCGAAGAAACGAAAGATGGTACTTTTGATGTGAAAGTGGTTGGCGATTGGATACCTCGACATTTTTGTGGCCGAATGTATGCGCTGTTTGCTTATGTACGTATGATATACGCCGCGTTTTATTTAGCATTTTTCATTGACCAATGCCCAGATGTTGTATTTTGTGATTTGGTGTCGGCATGTGTTCCAGTTCTGAGAATGAATAGAAAACTGCGTGTTCTATTCTATTGCCATTTTCCCGACCAGTTGTTAAGTAGACCGGAGGGGAAATTGAAGAGATTATATAGGATTCCTATAAACTGGTTGGAAGAAGTTTCAACTGGATATGCCCATAAAGTTCTCGTTAACAGTAATTTTACCGCGAATGTATTTGAATCAACGTTCACAAGGCTAGCGGGTAAAGTGAAACCTTCCGTTCTTTATCCTTGTGTCGATATTTCAAAGTTTGAGATTGTGCCATTGAATACAAGGATAGACGTACTAAGAGAAGTTGGCATTCCCAGTAACGCAACTCTGTTACTTTCAATAAACAGGTATGAAAGGAAAAAGAATTTATCTTTGGCGATTGATGCGTTGAAATACGTGAAGAATGCCATTACAGGTAATGCAGCTACTTTAAAGCCGCGTTACAAAAAAATTAGTAGATTTGTTTCTAATTCTTTCTTTCTTACAGAAAAATTGTGGGCATCTGTGTACCTAGTTATGGCTGGTGGATATGATATAAGACTAAATGAAAATATTGATCATCTGAAGGAATTAGATTCGTACTCCGAGGACTTGGGCGTTGCTGATAAGGTTGTCTTCTTAAAGTCTCCCACAGACGCTACGAAGGTTGGTATTTTGCTGAAAGTCAGAGCTTTGATTTGTGTGCATGTGAGAACGTTTTTCCTAAAGAAATTAAACCGTCATTAATTGGTTTTTAATTAAAGGTGGCTTTGCTGCAGAGTGCTTGCTGTTTGCTTTATACTCCGACTGGTGAACACTTCGGAATTGTTCCCATCGAGGCAATGAGTTCAGGCTGCCCTGTGGTTGCTGTGAACATCGGAGGTCCAACTGAGACGGTTATTGATGGGCTTACAGGCTTTCTTTGTAAACCATCGCCAGAATCATTTGGTGAAGCAATGGTTAAATTTATTTCAGATAAAAATTTAACACACACAATGGGAGAGGAAGGAAAAAAACATGTAAAATCATCTTTTTCTAGTGAAGCCTTTGGAGACTCATTGAATACAGAAATTGAATCACTGCTTACAGACTCCAAACCTACACTAAAGAACAATTAACTGCTTTAGTTAATTGTTAACATTTAGTGTGTTTTGTATTTATTTTGATAATCAATGGAATCAGTTATTACCATTACATAGTTAATGGTTGTCTTCGGAATACACCTACTTTTATTAAAGTTCTGCGATGATAACTAATAATTGCTTATATGTAATTTGTCAATAAAATATGACAAGTACATTTAGAAAAATTAGTTTTTTTATTTGGATAATTGTTAGGGATAGTTTGATTCCTAAATTTCAATGATTAAAATCTAGATTATTAATTCTCACATGCTATACAGAACAGAAAAGGATCTTTCAAGGCATAAGGAAGGAACTTCCGATTACTGGCATTTTAAAGGCGCAATGAGAAACATCAATGTAGATGAGATTCTGGCAACATGGAAAAGAATACATGAAGAAACTATGTGGTCAAGATATTAGCCATCGAGTTGATATAAAAAGCAAATACGAGTATGTCTATGACGATTTTGAGGGGTAGGAAAGGCACATGGGAAATGAAATTTAGGAAGGTGGGAATGGATAACACCCCTGGCAGAACTAATCAAGAGAGCTGTCACTATCTAAAGGATGCTATAACAATATGTGTGGTGTATTTCATGGAAACAAATTAAATCCAAGTAAATGCACTGTTATGTCCATTTGTCAAAATATCCCCTATTAACTTCAAATGTACTATTAAGTCCATCCTTCTCAATGGAATGTCACCAGTCGGGGATCTTGGAAGTTTTAATAGATAATAAAGATAATTTTGGTGGGCATATTTGAACAGTCCAAAATAAAGCTGTTTCTATTAGGCCTCCTCTATGGCTTCATATAGACCTCATGTCTTCTTCCATTTATCTTTATCAATTACATCAGCAGAAGCATCTGAATCCAACACTTGTTGGTGCTGTACTAATATTCTCTTTAATTCAATCATTAGCCCTTGACATTTCAAGGACTCAGACCAAATGCAAAACCATTATATATTTTTTTGTGGTGACCTTTACTGGCAGTTATTAACTCAATTCAATTTTGTGTTACAACACTTAGCATAGCTCCTGGAAAGGCTACTTTTTTAAAGCTTTTTTGCCAAATATGTACTCAAACACAATGGTGTAACTCTCGCCTTTCTTTTACATTTTACAAATACCTGAATTTTGTCTCTACTCTTGTTTTACCATTTTTTTTATTGCATTCACTATTACTTCTGTAGGAATTTACTTTTGACTCCTTCATAGTCAGCTCCCACCAGCAAACAATGTCCATGGCTTTTGCAAGAGGTTCACAAGTAAAAAAACTTTGGTACCTACTGGTCCCAGATAGCATCAACTGCTTACTGCCCCAACCATCCCATATTCTGGATTTGTTGTTGCAGCCTCATCACATGATTATCAATGGTCTTAGGTGCACTTTGACAAATTAGTCCAAATTGCTATTATTGATGTGGTTTATTCACTTCTGCAATGCAATGACAGTAACAATTTCGGTATACTAATCTTCTGGGATTGAAGTTGAGCCTATACTTCACCCCAAGCAACACGATCATGAGATGTCTCAGCATAGATCACTGCAAGAGCAAAATAGTGCCTTACATTTAATTGTGCCTCAGCGTAATGTAGCAGCATAGCCCTCTTCTTCACTGAAATACCTGTCTATTCTCCATACTTGACAGCATGTCTGGTTTACCACCAGATTGATTAAGCCTGCTTTAATCTCTACCAACAGAATTCTATCACTTACCTACTCAATGTTCACAACACTTCTCCCCGGTGTCCTGTTTGATACTACAGCCACACCACATTGACTCCTTTCCCTCCACTATCAATTACTCTGTAACTATCATTCCAGTAATCCCTGCTGTCTCCATTTCACTTCACGCAAGCCTCTGCATGCATGTATCTTTACTTCTTTCTCCATTTTTCTCTTGATATCCTTTTGCGTTCATGTCCTTATCATTGTTCTAACATTCCATGAACTTGTCCTAACTGCAGCAGCCTTCTTTTGGGTCTTCTTTTCCACTGTTTTCACCAATTCAATTGTGCAAACATTTCCTTAGCATGCAAATTAAATACTTATAAAGTGCATCAATTCATGTTTTTCTATTAAGACTATATGACATTATTTAAATTTATTCATACAATTTGTCTTGATTCATTTTCACAAAATATTGGAAAACTTCGAGTAGAGCCACATTCACACTTCATTCACTTCAAGTGAAATTTAGGCAGAAGAAGAGATGAAAATAGGAAAGCATCTCACTCATGGCTCTAATGGGAAAATTGAGTGATCAGCCGATGAGTCAACAAGAATGTGAGCATATTTCTCCCTACATCTGTGCATAAAGTTAAACTAGGGCATTCCAAAATATTCATAAATTCAACTAAATATTAGATAATAAAAATAAATATGTACAACTGGGATACCTAAGCATTAAGTAGCAATAGTAGAGACAAGTCATGAAATGAATAGTTCTTGAAATACTGTGAATCAGATACTCCAATATATTTGGCTGGTCAAGTCATGTTGAGAGAACTGATGAGAATTGAGTCATAAATGAGATGATATATGGTAATGAAATATGAGAGAAAAGTAAATTCTGTGCGAAAAAGTCCTGAGTAAGTATGCCTGAGGAATCTTGAGGCAAATAATAATAGAAGTACCTGAAACAAGACATATATATGAAACAAATAAGCAACTGGGGCAAAAGTGACAGGACTAAAAAAATAACAAAGGGATAGGACATTATGGAAGAAATTATTCAGAGAAATTATTGTAATTCACAACCTAAAATTAGCCTTATTTCCACAGTGCATACAAAAAGTATGAGGGTTATCAAAACAGCACACATTAAATTTTGGGTGATTTAGTGTCTTCATTTACATTTTTATTACAAAACTTCAACTTTAGAACAAAACAATATTACAGCCTTTAATATAATATGTTCTGGTCACCAGACATCATTGGTTCCATAAACTCTGTGGTAATTACTGTTCTCACTATCTTCAGTTTCTTCACTGTTAAAATTGACATTTTGAGAAAATTTCTCATTTTCACTTAGTTCAGTATTTTCTTGTGACTTAATACTTGTTTCAATTACATTTAAATGAATGTCATATTGCTGATCCCAGCCTATGTAGCAGTCAGACATGATGTAAACAGTCAGTATCAGCCGCCCTAAAATAATAGGAAACATGACATTGTGTTATGATTCTTACACACATATTCTCATAACAATTATGAAGGTATAACATAACTAAAAACCAATGTTTGCAATCATTGGCAAGAGTTTATCCAACCCTGGGCATCTATTTTACTGTTAGCTCATATAGCAGCTTCAGTGGCTTAGTAACTAAATGCAATTAATGTGGTAAAATGAGAGCTACCCAAATAATTAGCAGTGTTTTTTCACTTTCTGGAAAAACCTCTTCAACATTCAGATACTTGACCAGAAACCATACAGAAGTGAGAGAGGCCATTTAAAAGTCTAGAATATTTCCCACTATGTTCCTTAATAGATAAAATTCAAATTTTGGCTCTGATATGTGATGCTAATCACATTTCCAATATCCCAAAATCCTAGTCTCCTCTTTTTATTTTGATTTAGAGGGATTATGTTGGTACTATCATATGCAGTGCTACCAAAAATTAATTGTAGCTAGAAATATTCTCTGAAAATTTTAATTATAAAATATATTCCTATGTAAATTATTATTATTACTTCTCTGGTTTTTGCCCTCCTATTTTAACATTACGCTTAGCTTTTTTTCCTACAAAACCACATAAACTTTGTTTTACTTACCTTAATTTTCATCCCATACCTATCACACTGACTTCAATGCACTCAGCAGAGTTTACAACTTCTTGGCTGACTAACAAACTAAAGCTTGATCATCCACAAACGTAACTGATTCTGATTTCTTTCCTACCTCTAGTTCTTCTGTGCCTCTTCTACCATTTCCTCCACATATACATTGAAAAGCACAGGTGATTGTGGACACCCCTGTCGTACTCCTCTTCTTCCTTAACACTGCCCATTTAGGCTCTCCATTCACCACTCGTACGGTGAGACATGTACAGGTTGTGGATGCCTCCTATCCCCTCAATCTACTCCTATTTTCTACAATGCATTCATTACCTTTACCCAATTTACTCTATTAAATAACTTTTTGAAATCTGCAAAATCAGTAAATAAATCCTGATTGTATTCCATGTTCCCCTCTATTAGCGAACTCATTACTGCAATGGCATCACACATGCCTCTCCCCTTCCTTAACCCAAATTAAAAACTGCATTAAATATTCAGCTAAGAATGAGTTTCTCATAAAATGCAGAGATCAAGATTACTCTCAAAATGCTTTTTATATTTATCATTTTAAATAGAACTGAATTTATCTCTTAAATAATATAAGAACTAAATAGACATATAGCTTCAATTGAACTTGAGTTATAACTTATTCCAAGATCTTGAGTAAATGCTTAATTCTAATAGAGTGAATTACAAATTTAACTTCCATCAAAACTGGAATTACAGAAAGAAGTGTTTAAAATCAATTTTCAGTTTCACAGATCTGGCATCACTATCTCACTAAATTCTAATAAAATGAATTCACTTATAGATCAATGTAGAACATTTAGGGTCACTATAATGCAACAATTTCAGAGAGTAAAAATTATTCGCCTTGACCGGGATGATTTTTACTCTCTGAAATTGTTGCATTATAATGCACACATAGCGGGTGACTCCGTTAAAGTTACTGTTACAGTTTCTTGAAATTTAGGGTCACATTTTGTAGTACTCGGACAAAATCAATTTTATTGTGAGGTACAACTTCTTGAACAAAAGCAATGTCATAATGGAGAATGAAACCTTTTGTAATGGAACTGGATGGAAAATAAAGGCAATGGGAAGGTGTCATAATAGTCTTGGCCTTAATGGCTACCCTTATTTCCATGAAAAATCCATTTGATCACCATCAAGGCCAAACTTGAGCATAATCATAGAATAGACATTGAGAAGGGCATCTATTGTACTAGGGCCAGTGTGCTTTGGTTGTATGGAAAATTTAATGCAAATGAGCGTTAATAAAACCATGAGATAAGATTGCTTTAGTATTAATAATGATCTATTTTTCCATGAAAAAATGCCCATCCAAAAATTTATCCCTATCAAATGTTCTGTACATGCTGTCTGGTTTGTATATTGGTAAACAGTGCCACAGTGGAAACCAGAAGTATAGGAAGAATGATGTTCCACTTTTCAGAATTAAATTTTAATGATTAATGGAACCATCACATTATGCTGATTGAAACCTTATGCAAAATATTTTTACCAAACTAATTCATTGTGCACATTCTATTATAGTATTCCTAGGAGGTGTGCATATCTCTCAAGTGCAACCTGATCAATAGTTTCCTTTAACTCCACAAGAAGCAAATGTTTCCAGGTGTAATCCCAACCAAGATAGAAATATAGATAGTACATATGTAAGAAATATATAAAAGCCTTCTCCTCCAGTAATACAGGTAAGTTAAGACCCTCTAAGTTATTTATAAAAATCGGCCCACTAGTCCACTTTAAAGGTTTTACATTATGAAAGGATCCTAGTAAAGAAAAAGATTGGACATCATACTAGAATGGACAATCACTCTGTTAAATTTCATCCTAAGTCTTTAACTCTACAATTTGCTCCTTACTGACAAACTGAAAATTCAATACCAATAGGGATTCCCCTTGCACAAAAAAACCTAATCAAAGTTGATAGCCATCACAGTCAAAGGAGCTACTTAAATTTAACTAGACCAAGTATTATTATTAGGCAATCTACCGGTTAAGGTAGGTTTTTGGATGAACACAACTATCAGATGAAGAGGGACCTGATGTAAATTAGGTTGCTGGATTGTAAATCCAAACAAAACCCAATCCAGCAACCTAATCTATATCAGGTCCCTCTTCATCTCTGTGTACTTCATTCCTCCCTTCATCCCATCCAACATCCCTATCCTGTTCCTGCCCTTTCCTCGCTTGCCCAACATTCTCCCCTCTATCACCTTCTTCAACATTCCACTACCGCTCAATACACCTTTCATCCATTTTTCCTGCCTCCATAGGATTTCTCTCAACAAACCCCTCTCCTTACCCACCATCTCCAGTACTTTCTCATTTGTTTTCCTTTTGGTCTATTTCCCCTTCTCCATTCTTCTGCACACAGACCAAGTATTACAAAATTGATACAATGAAAAGACTAGCACAAAGTGGAAAGAGTTAACAAAATACATTATAAGATACTCAAGTTTACCTGTCTTTGAAGGTGTTCTAAATGACAACTGCTGCATGGTGCCACCCCCACCACCTCCCCATGGCCTGCCACAACCAGTTGCTCGCTTTAGTGCAAGCACTTCTCCTCTTTCTACATCTCCAAGAATTAGGAACCAGCCTTCATCCTTGGCCTTGTGATATCTTGGGCAATGGGCTCTACCCATTTCACCATTACCTCTCACGCTACTCATATTGGCACCACGACCCCTTCCTCTCCCACCTCTTCCACTGCCAATTCTCAAACCAACAGAAGACAGTCTCCCAAAACGAATAACAAGGGTGTATTCTTGATCTGCATGGACATCAACCCATGGTCCTTGACGTGAAGGAGGCTGAGGGAATTTTTTCTCTTCTTCAGCCTCCTCTGAATCTTCAATTGCATTCGCAAATGTTTTGGAAGACGGAGACCACCAACCACGTACACTAAGCTCAATACTAGGGGCAGGCATATCACAAACCACTTGGTAAATCTAGGAAAAAGAGAAACACCAGATCAAACTTGAGCTCATATTATGACTCTTCGATGGCTAACAGTTCAAAAGTTCACTTGTAAAAGTTAAACTATCCTGGTCAACATTCCTTAGTCATACCAAAATGACTGAGTTTATTCAAATGAAATATTTGGCTACACACAGCAGTGAACGTAATGCTAGAGCACTGTTTTCAATAAATGAAAATACAATTATGCTAATGATATTAACTTGGTAATCTACTGGTTAGGTATGTTTTGATTAGACACAGTCTATACAACTGTATAAGAATGCATTATCTTGCCTCTCATAATAAAACACAACCAGGTATCTGACACTACAGTAAGTCCCTCTTCCTTTCCTCCTCTCCTCACTACTTCCTTCCTCCCTTCATTCTGTTCAACATTCGTACACAATTCCTACTCCATCCTTGTTTGTCTAATATTCTCCCCTCTTTCACAGTCTTCAACAGCCCATTGCTTATCAGAATGCTCTATATCTAGCTAACTATTGACACATGAAATTCTAACATCAGGTGGTCAAATTTAAAGAAAACAAATACAATCTAATATTCCATATTGTCCTATTTCCTTTAAAAGAAGTACCAATGGGCTGCATTATCCAAAGGAACAATGTAGTCCTCTTTCAAATATTTTTTGTTAAATATTCCACTTGTTTCATGTTGTTAATTACTACATGAAAAAAATGTAGGTTTATAATTCAATGCCATTTCCAGCTCTTCTGAAGAAGCTGGTTAATATATAACATATATTCATGGAAAACATGTGCATTTTATATGTATCATTGAGTAGTAAGCATTTTAAAAGTTTTATACCATCAAGGAATTGAAATAGGAAAGAAATTTTGATTGGAATTGTTAATTGAATACTTTGGAACACAAGTAATTGGCAAATTATTTATCAAATGAAATGTTTCAATTGTAATTAATTCCTTGAGGAGTTGAGATGGGTGAGAGATTTGAATGGAATTTTGAACTAAATACTTTGGAGCACAAGACTGGCAAATTAATTATTAAATGCCATATTTCAATTGCTATTTCAATGACTGGAAGACTACCCAATAGCAGTAAGATCTTCCTCCACCAACAAAATATAACCTTCTGATTCAGCTGGAAATAATGTGCATCACATCTTAAATTCAAGGACCAAGGATGTTGGTGAGATATTTTCCCATGAAATCTTAATCCTTTTCCCTGTTGGGCCTTTGTTGCTTTTTATATTTACAAATGAGAGTCAGAGGGGAGGAGAGTCAGTAAAATGTCCTTAAAAATCATTGAGAACTAGCATTGATTTTTTTAAAATTAGGAAAGAGTGGAATATGCTATGTGAAATAGAAAATCCTGTTGAGGATGTTGATTCTTCTAACTGTGAGGTCAGCTCATGTTTTTTTTAAAGGTCATAGCACATACAGATCTGAAGCAAACCAAATCTATAACAGGATTGACTTTTGTTACATACAAGTGACACACACAGCAATAACGATTCACTGAAAGTACCTAAAAGAGTGCCCACTAACTGACAGTCAAGAAATTTCAAATCAAGATTTCCAGAGCATTTATATCTCCAAACAAGTTATGTGTGGGCAAATTCTGGTGAAGTAAATGAGTAGGAACTGCAGGGGTCAGAAGGGACAAGGAACGACTGCTAGTCTAAATGCAGTATTAGGGGGCATACATAGTGACATCCTAATATATGCAAAAAATGTAAGTAAGTACAATAAAAATATTGAGTAAGAACATCATCCTGATCAGAAATTCTCCCAAATTATTTTCATTTTATAAATAATCTCAAATCAAAAATTATTGACAGTGAACCTCTTTTAGGGGAACATGGATTTTCTAGATAATTGAACAAATACTTTGAAAATATAGTTATGTTTCATTAATATAGTACAACTAACAAAATAGCATAAATAGTAAGGGTATCCTTTCAGATGTATTGAAAATGTATCATTCTCACAGCTTTTTAATATAATTGTCTGCTAAAAAATAATGTCTGAAAATTACTAACAAGCACAAAATAATAATTTATTGGATGTTGACGATAAAATAAAATTCTTAGAACACAAAAGTTAAAAAGGACCAAATGTTACACCCTTATTTTCATGTAAAGCACACAACAATAACTCAATTTGTGTAAACTCAGTACGGACAGTGCCTCTTATTTGAGGGGTGGGCAGGTAGGGCAAGGGCTGAAAATAAGAGTGGCATTCCCAAGGTAGGAATCAGTCATGCCTCTAAAACACCTTAAAACATCTGAAAAATACTGATTTTTCCCGAACATACACCAAATTTCTTGAGTTATCCAGAAGAATAATATTCACCAGGTTGCCAGACACCCTGACTTAATCATGATTTAACATTTAAGTCATGTATTTTCATGCAATGAAAAGAAAGTTATAGATTTTGCAAATTGATATTTTACACTTTGCAAAAATTCATGCAACCTAATCATCACAATTCATTATGACTGCCCATGTCTACACCCTGGTCGACTCTCATTGCTGTAAAAGGCTATGCATGGTAGGTCATTGATATGCAAAGCAGTTAGCTGTGAACTTAAAAGTCATGGCCATGTCCAACTGAGTCCTGAGAAAGAAGTCTTCATCCCTGTACTCAGTCAAACTCATCACACTAATATTACTCGACAAATATGGATGACTTGAGAGTATTCATCACATCATAAAAAATTGAAAAAAACTTAATCTTATAACCAGATATATATTTACTTGGTGCAACTGAAGTCAAGTGTACATTAGTTAAAATTTGAAAAGGATTTTGTATATAATAATTTATTACTGAAACTATTAACAATGATTGTTAAATTGGGACAGCCAATATTTTGTCTGACTTTTATAACATACCACTAAATCTCTATGAGCCAGTATTGTGTTAAAATACTATTTTCATCAGCATCCATCCTGCACCCGCTTGAGTGCCATGCATAATTGCTTTATTTCTTGGAACAATTGTCAGGCTATTTTAATGAGAAATGCAACATTTATGAAAAATGTCAGCAAAACATTATTATTCATAATAATTTGCTGAAAATTTTAAAAGTAAAAGTAAACATACAATCCTTTTGTAAGCACTATCTTTTGAAGTAATTAAACAAAAACTTATTACAGTTAAAGTATTAAACTGCTCCATTACAGAGAGAGACTACCTTTGGTTGTGTATACAACCCATGGGGATCCCTGTGAGCCTATGTAGCACTCTGTATTTATGCAGTAAAAAATTTCTCCTTATTTGGAAATTCTTACACATTGTAAGAGGATATCAAGTCCTCATCTCTCTTGATTAGGGGTCAAAAAGATACTCCATGATTCTGTCACCAGAACACATAACCAAAGATGTAGTAAGTAATTTGAATTTTGGCAGTAAAAAATATCCCCTCCAGGTAAAGCCTGGCTTTAGATGATGGATGATACAAAGTCCCAAACTCTATATCATATCCATAAACGATTTCTATCTTCCAAGATGAAACAGTGAAAATATCTCAAGGGCACACCCTATTTCCACTGCGAGAGCAATAGACCTACTCCGCTGAAAGAGTAGAAAAAATTCTTACGCTAAACCAAGGCGTTACGAAAATGTCTATTAGCAAAAACTTTTTCATCATGCAAATTCCATCGGGTTTTGAAATGTATTGCAATGATAAATGAAATTAAAAGGGTCATTTAATTATTATGGCAGTATATTGATAAGTGTATAATTTTGAAAACGGGATCAATTAAAGAAAAAGTTAATAAAGTTTATAAAATAAGGTACAATAAGAGAACTGAGCATAAAAATAAGAATTTTTCAATTATTATATACATTTAGCACCACCGAAAAAAGATTAGCCTAGAGCGATGCTAGCATTTTTGGGAAAATTTATCAGCATCACTCACAGTAACTTTGGCACTTAAGGGGTAAATCACTTGCATTGCACATACTATATTAGTAATGAAGCATCTATCAAGTTGTGCAAATCAAAACTTCATTGCACTGTCTATTTTTAACTAAAATTGAAAATAATCATTCATGCCATATCTAATGACACAAAACCTATTCATAAATATGATAACTAATTCTTTTAAACCAAAATTCTTGCACCTATAATTGTCTCATGGCCATCATATCAGCATTTCCTACTGACCCCCGGTACAGAGGGAAGAATTATAACTTCAGTGAACAGAACTCTTACCTCTTCAATCTGGTTTTCATCCATATCAACTCGAAGAAGATCAGCTAATGCAGCATAACCTCTTTTCCTGCAAAGCACTTTGAGCTCTGGAAGTGAGAAAACAGGTGTTAATGGGCCAGCTTCTCCAATTTCGCCTTTGCGTGGAGAATAAAACAATCTCAAATGCATTGGTTCTATGTGAGGTAGAGTGGTAAGGGGATCATCTTCTATCCATCGTCCCTGCATGACCATTTGCATCAGCTGGATTGATCGCAAAGTCACAGGTAGCCACCCATTCTCAGCACACACATCAATCATTGCCTGTCAATGTGAAAGTAAAAAATATCAAGTTTAGTAAATTATCTAAGTAAACACGAATTAGTTCGATATTTTTTCACAAATTACCTGCAAAATTCTAATAGCTTGGTCAAGCACTGATTTAAGGTCGGTGTAGTAATCAGCACAGGGTAAGACAAGGCGGGAAAAATGTGCTTGAAAAAGAAGCTGAGCCTTGGCATGAGGAGAGTCAAAGGCTAGATCCACTGGCTTTGGACACATTTTTGCAAGTTCCCTGTGAAAAAAAGAAATAATGTAATTGCATTTCTTACATTTGACAAGATTTCATTTAAACTAAGAACCATCTGTTTTCTGGAAATACTGAATGACTGTCTACTGAAAATTTTAAATTTAATTCACCATCAGTCAGAATCAAATCAGGTAAGTGATAGAGATAACTGCCTTTTTAATACACTAATATCTACTCTCTAATTATATAAAGATAATAGCTAGGAAAATCTCCACTTTCTTGCGCATTACACGAACAATAGTTGATTCAGTAAAATACATGGATTAAGAAAAAATACAGTTAACAGTACTAATAAGTTTATCATCAAAAAGGTAACATAATCATGTAGCACAATATGCTAAAAAAACATTAAAATTGTGATGGTGTGTTACATGGCTTATTTACTTGCAGTGAATTTAGTTCTGAGCTAAAAGTACTAGATAGTACACCTTTAAGTTATTAATGAATAATTTTGCCTTGGCTCATCATAAGTATGTTAACTGACTCTATGTCTAACTCACTAGCACAAACTCCAGCCTGGATAATAATGGCAACTTTCATTTCAACTAAAAACCCCAGTGGACAATATCTTCAAGGAAAATTTCCTTGTCACCCTGGTCTTTCCTTGTCTACCCCAGTGAACAACATCCTCAAGGACGAACAAGAATATGACATTCCAGCATGAGATGTCTTAATTCCACCTCATTGATAAATATTCCACAGTATCATTATTGATTTTTCATTCAGTTTACATTAAGATATCCCAACAATTGAAAAAATGACTCTACTACTAAAACCACTTTATTAAATGCTATATAAAAACTCAAGGTAAATTCCTTACCCATTTAATATATCCTCATTGTGTCTCACTGGAAGTTGGTCATATTCAGTTACATCACAGAGAGCAACCAATAATTCTTGAATATCAAGAGTAGGCTGCAAAGCATCACGGAAATGACGCATGGTATTATGAGATAAATAATAATATGATGCTATCTGTCCCATTGATGTCGGTATTAAAGTGCGACCATCCTGAAAATATTTTTTTACATTTGAGAAGACATTGAAGGACACTGGGTACACCAAGTACAGGAAATGATATGTAAACATCCAAGAAGCCATTTTAAAAACTCATTCATATCAGTTACAAAAAGGTCCAAAACTAGCTCTGGAAACCTAGATAAGAAATTTTCCAGAAGAATATTCATGTTTAGGAATACATGAGTCAATAATCTACTGATTACACATATACTTAAGTTGTTTTTGCTAAAGACAACAGGAAAATGTAACGTGAATCATACTTGCCATTTGAAGGCAATAGGATCTATTTTTGCTTTTACTGAGTATATCATCATCATTTGATTGAATAAAATGATTTTGGGACAACAAATCAAATTGAAATAGTAATATACATCTTTGCAAAGACATCACCTATTATTATTTTGCAAAGCATAAGTAATGAAGACCTAACAGGATTTGTTATGAAAAAAACTTACATTTATATCAATAAATAATTGAAATTCAAAATAATAATAAATTACAGTGATGTGAATATGAAAAGTAGAAAGAGTAGCATAAGAAAAAATAGTAGCATAAATATATAGTAAATAATTATAAATTATTTCCAGTATCCATTTAACACCACCAGAAATTATCTCAGTTTTGATGAAACATGCCCCCCCCCCTACGAAAATTGAATGTTTATACCACACATTTGAGCATTTACTTCTTACCTCATCAACTTTTAAACAACCAGCTTCCTCCAGAGCTGAAACAGTCTCCTCTACTAAGGATGATAAGTAATAATTAACATCTGCTGGTTCAAGTGACTCCAAACCATAATACACCGGATTTCGCATCAGACGCCTGAAGAAATAGGTCCATGTCAAGTAGTCAAGGGCTTCCTAGAATGAAAAAGTAAAATCATTTAGATAATAAAGTTGAAAAGGAAGGGAGAAGATAGAGTATGAGGAGGAAGAAGTGAATGTGGGAGGAGAGAGGGGACTACGTTCATACTCAGACCTGAATTTAATCAGTGAGAAAGTTGGAAGTATAAGAAGACTTCTGGTGACTTCTTCCCCTTCAGCACCTCTGTATTTGACAATCTTTAAGGTGACCTCATAAGGAAATAAGACTTCAGAAGCTCAATACACTGCATCAATGCGTGTGCAAGATATCAATCCACTTCCCACATTAAAAAAAATATTTTGTCACACCCCTACCAAATTAGGCATCTGCAAACAAGTTTGAACAATAGAGAACATTAAGCTAGGTTGTAAATGCATCCAAGTTATCAACCATTATTGTTATTTGGAGAACTGTTGGCATGCCTGATATGATACTCACTCAGAAACAGATATTGGGGATGGACAAATGACCTCAGTTTTTCTTTACACATTACATGTTAAAAAAATGTGCTTTTCATCTATTATTTTGCCCCTTTACACATTTTTCTCTTGTAAATCATTATTGAAATAAAATACCATTTCATAAATTTGTGGCATGAAAGCAATGGATACATAAGGCTTTCAAAACTTGTAAAATACTTTCTCTTACAACAAAGGTAAAACAAATAACACTTTCAAAGGCCATGTTTCTATCAGTTAAAATCTGAGAGTTAAATAAGGTTTGGAGGCAGAAGGTAAGCAGAATTGATAAATGGTTAATTGTACGGTAGGGTGTAATGGTGTTTCATGTTAGGTGATGATTAGAAATGCAGCAGTAATTAGTCAGTGTGTTCACCCAAAACCTAACTGAACCAGCTGACTACCATTTTGTTTCTTATTTAAGTACCCTGCAAGCCACCACTAGGGTGTGTGGCAGAGGGTGATTACACACCAGACTAATTTTGACCCGAATATGACCCTACTGCAGTAGGACAATGTAATTCTGATCCCTTATCATTTGTGGAAAAAATTACATCTTAAATCTATCTGTTCTATATTTAATCTCTCTAATTTTATTGACATAATATCTCCTACCATTGTATGATGGGGGTAATAATACAATTCCAACATCATTGCTAAAGAGACCTCCTTTTAATTTATGCAAGAGATACAATCTATAATTTCACCTTTGCTCCATGAGTGATTCCCAGCCTAGCTCCTCCAACATTTTGCATATACTACTAAGTTTATCATTACTTTTTACAAATCTAGCTCCTCTACACCAATCCATGCACCATCCAATTTTGCAATTAATCCAACTTCGCTAGGATCCCATATACTTCCAGCATATTCTAAATTAGGCCTAGCCAGCAAAAGATAACATTTCTCTTTGACCTTTTCATTACATTTACCTAGCACTCTTCTAATAAATCCTAATTTTTTGTTAGCTTGTCCACATATTCTTCATATGCATTACACCCAGGAGAGTTTGTGAGTGAGGGTAACGCCTAAGTATTTGACCAGGCTACACATTCCATTTCGGTGTTCCCAATGCAGTAGGCATTCAGGAGGGAATCGCTCTTTTTCCAAAAATTTATCACTACAAATAACAATGAACTACAAAATTTTGCATCAAAAAGCAGGATTAATACAAGAATTGTCTGTCGTTGAACTTCATATTATGATATTTTTTGGTTCTTTCAATTTCGCTAAAAAAAGACTTTAATACCTTCAAGATTCAAAGAAGGTATAACCACACTTATCAACCCAAAGGTTGGTTTGATAGGTGAGGGTAGAGTTCACCTAGTACTAAGCCCAATGGCATTTAATTCATTCATCAAGGTAAGGGAGCCAGTTCCTTTCCCTGTGGTTTCCCATATAGTTTCCCAGGAAGATCTGGTACCCAAAAAATCACACATATTGGGTAGTAAAGACGAGGACGCCTAGAGCTATCACTCAGAAGTAAATCTGGGTCCTCTGGTCAGTAGCCTAGTATTCTACTCACTAGCATAACACTCCATTTAAAGCAGGTAAAAGAAGAGGATATCACAGTAGCAGTGGTAAATTGTTCCCACTAATGACAATACCTGCTTAGTTTTTATTATTCCTCCAACCACTTCTGCACCCACATGGTCAGGCAATGATTTGTGGAGTCCAGATTCCACAGGAAATGGCTCATAAAGAAATTTTTTGTAAAAATCCTTTTTGGCATCATGAACAAACACCACTGCTATTCCCTGTAAAGAATATTTTGACATTAGGTATATAGAGAAGAACCACACATCCTATAGGTGGATAGATACAGCAGCATCCAAGATTTCTGGGACAACACAGAATGAGAGGGAGGAATGATTAAAAAAGAGGAGAAATAAAATCTATTCCTAGTCCTCATCTGTTAGAACATTGTCTTCTTCTATTGCCAATGGTGAAATAAGTATATACAACTAATGTTGATGCTTATATCATGAAAACATATCATGATTTATATCATGAAAACATGAGTTAATTTCAAAATGAGTCATTTCACCTATAAGCTTGTTCTAGTCTGCATATTCCTATTGCAAAATCTATTTTTTCCTACCCTTTCAAAATTACCAGATCATATATTAGGAAAAAATTGCAAAAGATATACACAGAATAGAATAAGCTAGGAGTTAATGATTAATTTTACAATCACCTGTTGCGTTTTCTTAAAATAATGCATCAAACACAAGTTTACATAGATTCTGTAAATATAAAAATTAACTGTAGAATATTTGCTAGCATCAGGTATCAAGTGAAAGCACTGAGATTGCTAAACTTATAATTATTTATTTAGTTAATCCTTATGAATGTTGCTGACAAAAAAAAAGGTAATAATTCTTTACTTTTCTAGATAGTTACCATAAATGTCCATTCATCATTGTATTTCACATAAATGAATGATTCGGCTGTGCCATAGAAAGAACTTAAAATAAAGTCTATTTTTCACTCACATTTTTATCAAACTGAGGTCTACCTGCTCGCCCCATCATCTGGAGAACATCAGTTACTGGCATGTCAGCATATCGATTAGTTTTTCCATCATAGTATTCAGTACCTTTGATGATCACCAAATGAGCTGGTAAATTCACTCCCCATGCCAGCGTAGCTGTGGCAATAAGAACCTGTAGGAATAAGCAATGATCACATGATGCCACCAAAACTGACAAAAAGAACTAATACTTTTGTTCCATGAATGGATACTAATGGTTTGAATTATAGAGTACTTATTCTGTCTGCTGAAAATCATGTAAATTAACCATTCTGGAGCTTGGAACATGCAAAACACGTTTTAGAGAAATGCATACATATTTTCTGTAATGGTTAAATGGTTCACAGCTACACTGAATAAATTAAATGTGCCAATGTCTACCTGAATTTTTTCATCGCTGAAGAGTCTCTCTACAGTACGACGATCGTGTTCCGTCAGACCTGCATGATGCAAACCAATACCAAAGGCCAATGTTAATCGAAGATTGGGATCAGCCACAGTAGCTGATATTGTTTCAATTTCTGATTCTGCACAATGTAGCCACTGTTTTGGATTTTCTTCACCAGCAAGACAGGAAATCAAATCCAGAGCCGTTAATCGTGTTTGTCTACGAGATGACACAAAAATCAATGTTGGCCGACCTGGTGAGTGCTGCCTTATAGCCTATGGAAAAAATAAAATGATTTACACCAATTTTATTTAAAAAAGTACAATATGCACTTCATAATTCACCTATGCAGATTGCATACTGGTGCATTCAAGTACATTAAACTTATGCATTTATTTTAAGAAGGCATTGAATTATATGCAAATGGATTATTATTATTAACACCATAGGCACAACAGTTACAGATCTTGTCTGAAATTCAGATTGACAGTTTTTCAGGATAGAATTTGCTAAAATGTACATTTTCATTAACTTTGATTTGACATTGAATAATGTTGCATTAATAATTGATTGCATAGTTAAAGTCTGTTATATTTTGTTTTGAAATTTGAATTACAGAGATTACATTTTTTTATTGAAAATGTGAACACACATGTATGAATCATAACTTTCTTATATTACAAATACTATGCATAATTAAAGCAAGTGAAAGTAATGCTACACAATTGTTGAGAATGTTGAGAAAAGAGAGTTGTCAGAATGAGAAAAGATGCTCCAAAAATTGTAGAATTCAAACTTTTAAAAATTTGATTTCTTCTCTTACTCCATTGCATAAGACTCCAATAAATGAGATATTTTTTCATAAATGCCCAATAAGATTTAACTGTGGCATTTTCTCAATTTACTGAAGCTATCTTAAAACCAAATATTTCATTTCCACTGTAAGTACACCACTATTGCTCCCATTATCACTACCACTTACTCCATTACAATCTGAGAGGTTGTTCAATCTTGCAATAAAATACATAAGATAATATAAAATGCATGGTTTATCTCTTAAAATGCTTGCATATATTGGTTTTTATAGCTGAGCTATTACCATTGATAGAAAATATCTTGCTAAATATTGAAAAAAATCAAGTTAAGGACCACATTACAATCAAAATTACAGTAACTAAACATACTGAATATCCATAATAAAAAATCCAAGTAAGAACGATAGGTTGTGGCACACCCAAGACTAATAGGTAGAAATATCAACTCAGAAATAAGCTTGGATAGAGAAGAATAGTTGATGTTGGCTAATGTGACAGTCAGCCCTCAATGTATCTAATTTAAAAGAGTGAAAGAACAGTTTTTGAAAATGGAAAATCTCCTTTTGAGCCACCAGTCTATTCTTGTGCCACCAATCTATAAAGAATCTCAACAAACACATCTCTCAAGCTCTAAAGAATCTCACATTTGAACCGCTTTATTCACACAAAAAACAAAATACCACCAGAACATAATTCTCAGGATCTGCAAACTAATGCAACCTTTAAGTAACATAATTAACTTTAAAAAACCCTCTCCAATTCATTGAAAAATATAATACTCATTTCTAGGTTCAAACCTAGGTTGAATAAAACCAACAGGGAGGAGAGAAAGAAAGAAGGAAACAGGAAGAGTAGTCATTGGTTTCTTGGTGCACAGAATAATGGAAAGGGGAAACGGGTAATTGGGTGCTTGGTTAGGAACAAAGACAATATTAGAGTGATGGAGACATAATGTTTACCAAGTATGCTAAGAGTGAAGTAGCATCATTTAAATTTTAGATGGAGTGTAAAGGATAGTGGAAAGCAAAGTGTTCCAGAAGTTTCCATTGACCCCTGTCTCGTACCTTTATTAAACCGTTTTTATCTGATCCATCTCTTGGTAAGACAGTTCGCCATAATTTCTAGGCTGCTGGTATAATTTTATAAGCATTTCTTACACATATTTAATATGATTTCCATGTACCTGAAATGCTGGCCTGTTCATTGTAGCCATACGAGGACAATAATGCTTCCCTGGAAATCCAGATATGTGCACTTCTAATGGGACTGGTCTGACTGATGGACGGAAGTTGTAGAGCCCAAGTGCACCAGTTGACCCAGCTGCAATACCCAGCCAGTCAGCAAGGTCACGAGCATTAGCTAGAGCAGTAGACAGACCTATGATCCTCATGCGACCAGGATGGAGATATGGCTTGACTCCTTTTCCTTTCTTTGATGCCCCTTGATTTACTGAATTGCCTTGTTGTGAGCCATGTGATGCAATGTAATTAGCACTGTTTGGAAAACAAAATAGCAAATGGATTAATGGTGGGTAATAAATTCGCATTACCAACAGTAAGAGCAATTGAATTACTGATTTCCTGTTATGGAAGCTAATCAAACCAAGTACTAAACCAGAAGGTCAATTTGATAGTGGGGAGTATAGTGTACTATTTTCTATAGCATGCCAAGATGATTTGGTGCCCAAAAAATACAACGAGAGGGTGTTCTGTAACCCCTTGACCACACAGTCAATAGCAAACCATTCAACCTACAAGGCAACCATATTAAGTCCTCCATTACATATCTATAGGTACATATCTAACTAATGATAGTGTAAATGAATTGTTACTTGATTGTGCTCTTCACACAAGTCTTACAAGATAAAGGGAAGGGATTGGGGCAATTCACCTGCACAAAATTCAATACATTCCATTTATAAAGGAAGTATGTATGACTGAATTGGAAGTAATTCCATGAAATGAAAAAAGAGAGTCTCCATATGTAACCATTTCTTTCAAAACCATATTTTCTGCATATTTCGGTTATTCATTTCTTTTGATTGCCAGTGCTTCATCTTGCATCCATTAGCTTAGATAATTCAGAGCTTAATATAATTACCAGAGATAAATTTTGGAAATATTATGCTTCTATGGGACTGGATGCAATGATTTAAACATGATAAAGCAGAGCAGGATGAATTCTGTAATGTAAAATATTACAGATAATACTGAATTTCCAACCAACTATTGTTTTGAAACTAGTGGTTTTCACAGATTCTGATGCCCTGATTCATGGAAGTGGCAGGATTTTTCAGTGGTATGATGATTCCACCTTATGAACAATATCTTAAAAACTTTTTAAGTGTAACATACCATCAAACAATCATTTTATCACACCACAATCAAAGCCAAACTGTGCTATCAGATGGCCAATGTCTAAGCTTGGCACACTTTTCTTCCTTCTACTTCATATTAATCCCTAATTACAAAAATTTCTGCAAAACATGAAAAATCTATTTTGAAAATTTAAATAGGTGGGGTTGACTACATGGGAATTTGTTTGGTTCACAAAACAAGAGTACTTTCTTTCACTTAAAAAGTAATTGAAATGGGAATGCAGAAGACATAAAAAAATAGTAGAAGATGAAGTAGAATGAAAATTTAAAAGAGAATAAACTTGACAAAGTTTTTACCTCCACTGACAATAAGAAAGATTTTAGTTTGAATGAAAGTTCATTTAAACCTAATAACTCAGAATTGATTATCTCATCAACTGCCTGAAACAATATTCAAAATTTCATTGCAATAGTAAACACTACAAATTAGTATTAGAGGAATTTCTGCTAATTATATTTTTTAAATATTTTAAAGGTCTTACCGTGAAACAATTATCTCAAGAACAGGACCCCTCTCCTCACCAAGGAGATGGATTTCATCAATGACTATCAATGAAACATTCCGCACATAAGCTCTTGTGCTCCAAGATCTTGAAACGCCATCCCACTTCTCCGGGGTAGTAACTACCACATCAGCGTTTGCCATCGCACGTGCATCTGGACTAGCATCACCTGTGAGTTCAACAACAGATATTCCTAATTTTTCAGTCAACCGCAATTTCCAATCCTCGATTCGCTCCCTTACCAATGATTTTAATGGTGCAATATACACAACCTGTGAAAGAATAGAGAGGCAGAATAAATATTCACTCTGACTAAATGTTATTGATAGCCACTGATCCAGGGATTGGATTAACCAGTATGTTTAAGATAAGTGAAGAATAAGAGCATTCCGCATTAAAAACCATAAACACAGTAATCAACCTGAAGGTCGGTTTAGTAGGTGATGGTAGAGCTCACCCATGTACCAAGCCAGATGGCGTGTGAATATTCACACATCAGGGTAAGGGGGCCAGTTCCTTTCCCTGAGCCGGTTATGGTTTCCCAGGAAGATCTGGTACCCAAAAAATCATCTAGCTTGGGTGAAGCTGCAGGTGCCCAGAGTGCCTTGCCCAGGAATCGACCCCGGGACCCTCCAGCCAGTAGTCCAACGCTCTACCCACTGGACCACCGAGACCCACCATTCCGCATTAAATGATTAATAATTTTAATAGATTTGCAAATTTTATGAAAATTAACATGCTTTCTCTAAATGCAGCGAAAAATCTTTACTCAAATTTACTTGGGTGATGTATTTTAATTTAAAGGTCATTATCTAATATGAACAAATACAACATTTTTGATTTAAAAAGTTGTTTAAAACACAAAGATGTAAAATGAAAATTTATGGTAAATGTAAACAAGCATGACATTTAATATTCATTGGATAAATGTATGCTGCCCTGTAAATTCGGTGTGACTGGCATGGCCAAGTCTGGTGACAGAGAAGAAGGGGTCTCCTGAACCAAACCTCCCCTTAGGGAGAGGTCCAGCACTTCATAATTGATAATAACATCTCTGTACTTATCATTGGATCAAGGGACCCAAAAAAACATCGTTGTGTTGAGTCCCAAAATTTTTATTGCCAGCCCTGATTTTTACGTGCTCACAGATGAATACACTAGATCTTTCACATCTTTGCTTCATCTGTCACCTCCTCCTCTCACCCTTAAACAATTATGGCACAAAGAATATCGATACACTCATTGACTGAGTGCTGCAATTTTGGTTCACGTTTGTCATTCATGCTGACCTTAACATTTTCTGGTGATTTTGAAAACTGCCGTGACTATCAAATGGATGAATACTTGCAGTTTATATACTACATTACATTCTAAACTATGCCAACCTTGAGACTAATAAGTATCTCAGAATGAAGAGTTTAGTTGTAAGATTTGGTATTCTCCTGGTACATAGTTGCAGTGAAGTCCTTACAGGATTTCCACCGGGTCAGTGTCAATTGCCTTGTAGTCTTCCATTTTGAAACTGCTTTGATGCAATGCAAACTTTATTGCAAAATTATTACATTTTGAATTAGTTACTTAGAATTTGTTAGATCTACATAAACCATACACATATCCCCACATGCCTCCAAACCTAATCAATTGAGGTATAGCAGTATTTGGACACAAAGAGTTTTTTTTAAGAGAGAACAAAATTTGTTGAGGAAGAGTAAGAGTGATGCCAAAGGAAAAGAGGATTACCACAACACTTGCTTGCATTATTATTTGAGCCATAATTTTATTTGGCAACTTTCTTACATGTATATGCAACACTGCCATTGATAGTATTATATCAATTTACATTTCATTCCCTTGACAATTTACTACTATAATAGGAGCTATAACCATAACAATGAAAATGAGCAAAATAATATCTCCTACAATAAGCTGAATTATTACTATGTAGTTTGTCATTTGAGGAAGGTTTTTGATGGACACAGACTGAACAAAGATACATTTCTTAGCTCTTCAAACAAAACACAATCTGAAACCTGGCACCAAAATAAACTGTTCTTCAGATCTACATTCTTCCTTCATCCCTTCATTACATCCAACATACCTATCCCAGTTCTACCCTTTCCTTGATTGCCTAATGATCTCCCCTTTATCATAGTCTTCAACATCTCATTGCCATCTTCACATCAATATTGCCACTCAAAATACTATTCATCAACCTTTCCTGCCTCCCTTGGATTCCTCCTGACAATCCTCTCTCCTCCCGCACCATACCCAACACTTCCTAATTTATTCTCTCCTCATAAATTCTCATCTAATACTCATCACACTAATCTTACAATGCACTCAGCAATGATTGTAACCACTTTGCTGACTTCAGCTTGATCATCTAAAAACCACACTGATTTTATGAATTTCTCATTGACTTTCATTCCAATCTACCCATGTACCCATGCCACTTTTAACATTTCCCCCACATATAATTAAAAACCACAGGTGAAAATGGACACCATTGTCTAACCCCTCTTCCTAAAACTGACTATCCCGACTCCCCATCCACCACTTGCACCTGAGCACTCTGAGACAAGTACAAGTTGTGGATAATGCACATATCCTTCCAATCTACTCCTATCCTCTGTTATACATTCATCCAATTCTACTCAATCTACTCCATCAAATGCCTTCTGAAACTAAACCATTATACTCCCCTCTACTAGTGACCTCATTACTGCTACAGCATCGCAATTACTTCTAGCCCTCCTGAACCCATACTGATCATCCCCAAAGTAATCATTTGCCTTGATCTACATCCTCTTATTAATGATCCGGAGAACCAATTTAGCTGCTTGCAAAATGAAATATTTTTCTTTTCTGATGATCTGACAAAATCTTCATGTCTATTTTGCTCTTATGTCTTCATTTTCCTCTTATAATGATGGTGGGGTAATACCCTCAACTGGCAACCTAGAGGTTACAGGTTTGATTCCTGCCTAGATGAGTTTTTGTACACCTAGATCTTGAATGTTGTTATTGTCCTTAGTGTAATGAGTGTAGGTTAGGTGGATAAAGAGACTATGAAGTCTTAATCTTTCCCCAATCTAGTTGCCACATACATAAATAAAAACTCTACTACCCATGTTTTCCTAAACCCTTGAGTAATTCCACAGGAATTTTATCGGTCCCCATAGCCTTAAACGGAGAATGACTTTTTAAAAGTATCATGGCATACTTAGAATTATTTACAGGACTTATGCAGACTTTTCTTGCTCATTGTTCTCACTAAATATTCAGAAATTGAGGTGGGTCCTTAAACCAACTTCAATGCTAATGAGTTCATAGAAGGAGATAATAAGGTAATTTTGTTATCAAAATAAAGTAATCACACCATTGCCACTTTTTATATATCCAAAAAGCCATAATTTTCAGATTTCAGAGAAACATTAAATACAAAAGAGAGGATCGATTATCAACAGCAATTGATGGAAAGGTACCAGTGGAAATTTTTTATTTTAACTCACCTTGGTGCCTGGATATTCCCTAAACACTCTAAACATGGCTATCTCAGCAGCAACTGTCTTTCCAGACCCAGTGGGTGCTCCAAGAAGAACATTCACATCCGTATGATAGAGACAGTGAAAAATTTGTGTTTGTACAGGATTGAAATGGGAGTATTTGTACAAAGATACAAGCTTGTCATCTCCAAGAGCTTTCACAGGGAGAGGCTGAAGGGATAGTAGATCTGCAAAGCAAGTATGACAACGTCATTTCAGAAGTTAAAAAAGCTCAAGTACCTAACACTGTCAAACTCTTTGCCCACATATTTATTTCTATCGACTTGAAAAGTTTTATTGCATTTTTATTTTATAAATATATACTTTTATTGATAAACTGTTGACATATCAAACATTAGTCTTTGGAATAACTCAGTGAAATTCCTTCATGAAAAGGCTAATAAAATGCTACTATTCCACAAAAGTTATTTATTTTACACAACCATGGTTTCCTCATCATCATTAGGTGCAACATGATAATGATGCATTGAATCTGAAATATGGCTGTGCACAATTAATAACCTTTGTGGAATAAGATTGTTTTTTTATCCTAATTATGACCTATTACATGGCCTAGAGTAATTGTCTTACGTAGCCTGTTTGGAAGTTTTCTTAAATATTCAACAAGTACACAATATCATCACAAGAGACCATCCACAGATTATTGTTCTTAACTTCCTCTACACACACAAAGAATTTCTCCATTGAGAGAAATAAAAAAGTATCTGTATAATGACGCACAATTCAGACCATGTGTTTAAGAAAATGTCATGTCCATTACTTCAGAATATAACAAAATTATCCATTTACAATTGAAATAATTTGACATTTTCATATTCATCACTAAAATTTTACTCTAGTTATTTAAAATATGGTATTTACCAGTGTGTGGGGGATGCGTTTCAGGTAAAATTAAATGCTGGAATGTTAAAGGCACATACACTTCAGAACCAAGCCAATGGTCACTGATAGCACGAACATAATACTGAGGAGGCAGAGGTTCCACCAAAGGAATAGTCATTACTAGCTCTTGAGCTTCATTTTTTATCACCTAAAATGTTCAAATAAATCATTCCCTGAGAAAGGTAGTACTTCATAAACCAGCACATTACTGACAATAAAGTTGAATTGCAAAAGAGATAACTTCACATTACAAATTAGAAATGGTTGTCAATAGAAATTTCACCTTAATATGCAACAATCATTATTTCAATGGCCATTATTACCTGTTTTCTTGTTATTATGAAGTATTCATGATGATACATAAAGTTGGAATCAGGATCTTCAATCCATATCCAAAATGATTGAGAAGTCTTTCCATGAACTTTATCATTCCATCTAGAAAAGATTAAGAATTCTTTTTTAATATATCCATCATTCAAAACATTTGTACTTAGGACTAAATGGCTAATCAAGCCATTGAAATTTCATTGCTAAGCACAAGTCAAGACAAACCGAAAATTGGCTCTGACTGTAAGCCGGATTCTAAGAACAGTTCTTGTTATAGGTTGCATGGTTTCTTCCATATCCAATAAAGGAAACTCCTCAGCACATTTTTTGACAATTTCACCCATTTTTGGATGGCGAAGCATACTCCCTGTTAAAAAATCAAAAACAAAAAGCTGATGAGATAAATAGGGTGAACTGGAAGGCTATTTCAATTAGGGCATTATTGCATAAATACAATGATTTTCTAAGATGATAAAAATTACCCAATTATTTAATATTGTAACAAATTAGGAATTATCTGTGAAGAGCAACACACAATGGTGTTTTAAATTTCATAGAATTTGAAGGTTTCACAAAATCCATCACTGGTACTTGTTTTTAAACAAAACTTAATGTACAGTTTGAGTTTTATGTATGGCTATTCCATTTTTTTGATGTCCAATTTAAATACTATACTCATCAAAGATTGGCTCTGAGGCACAACCACCTTCCTCAGTGAAAGGAAGGAGAGAAGACTGTCTCCTCTTTCTTTCCAACGAAGAAGATGGTTGCCCACTGAAAATTATAATCAACACACAAGTGAGTTTCTCTTTGAGTGTAGTCTTTTTTTTTTTGCATACTATAATTGTCTATATTTTGCTTTTATAAATACATACCTACAAAGAAGTAACAATCACATAGGCACTAAAAATGTTCAGACACAAACCTTAATACCTACCAATTTCACGGTGATCCATTTCTCGTAATCTGTCAATTGTTAGTCTTCTATCCTCTATTTTCTGGAGGATTTCAAATGGCAAGCAAATAAACTGTCGCATTGGACTCTGAAAATCCCAAAGCTGCTGTTCAAACATTTTTCCCATTGTAAGAAATCGTCCAGCGAGGATAGGATTGTTTTTTCTAAGCACTATTTCAAATAATGCCCTCACTATTCGTCCAGCATTCTGTAACAAAAGTAAACAATTAAAATTTTCTATTGCTAAATGAAAAAGCTAGAAAAAATGTCACTTAATCTCAATACAATATTATGTTTTGGAGGGCTCTAGGAGATGAAACTTAGGGAAATGTAAAAATTAGGAAATAATTTATGGATTCATGAAAGGAAATTTAAAATGATTCATAGTCAGTCAGTCAGTGAAAAACAGGGGGCTTCCAATTAACTTCTGGGAGAAATGGGAATCAATTGCTGAAAGCTGTAAAAAGGAAGGATTATGAGAGAATACACCTGACACAAGCAGCACTGCAAGATGGGATGAAGAAAGGGAGGAAAAACGTAAGGCTAGAGGAAGAAAAACTACAATTCAGCTAATATTAGGCAAAAAGAAGCCAAGACAAATTATATGTCTAAAAATATTTATTGAATGTGCCCAATTAGAAATGGTAATGTACATAAAATGATTCGTTGTCTCGGGCATGACTTCATGGAATCGACTTAACATAATGAAAGAGAAATATAATGAAAAGAGAAATTTATAATTCCACATAGATTTATTAGACGGACGACCCAGGTTTCGACGTGGCACGTCATCATCAGGTCCGTGTTATATTATTATTATAAAGTTTCATATTATATTATAAAGTTTCTCTTTTCATTATGTTGAGTTGATTCCATGAAGTCACGCCCGAGACAACGAATTATGAAAGAGAAACTTTATAATTCCACATAGATTTATTAGATGGACGACCTAGGTTTCGACGTGGCACGTCATCATCAGGACGTGCCACGTCGAAACCTAGGTCGTCCGTCTAATAAATATATGTGGAATTATAAAGTTTCTCTTTTCATTATGTACATAAAATGGTTGTTTGGTGTTTCCTAGTGAGTAGATATTTTGTGTGGGACACTATTTTTTCACTGCTTGTGCTGGTCACTGGAGTAAAATGATGCAGTGATATTTTAAGGAATTCTTTTGACGCTATGTTATTTTGTATTTTAGCTAAATAGACTGAAATCATATAACCTTGTTCACGTGCCTGAAAACTAAAATTTGACTTCATGCTTAGTCAAAATGGTCCATGTGGTAAACTCACTCTTACTGCTCATTATTCTCAGTTATTGGCATGTACTCATTTTTCTCTTTAAGTTTAATTGATTAGGCTAGTGGCCAAATTAACCTTGCCTCTAAGCATCTGCAATCACGATCATAATGTATTATGTTCACTAAACCAAATCTTTGGCTATATGAAAAACAAAGCTAGTCCTAGGCATGAATTTATTCACCAAATATGCACCTGAGAGACATTATATGGCATCTATGTACTCAAATCCATGATCCCATGGGTACAGAATAAGCATCAACCCATCCCATTGGTTCACTTACAGCCCTTCAGCCTAAAATTTAACTTTAGCATATAGGTCACAATTTCTCGAGGAGCTAAATACAAGAATACACATTATTACCTGTGAGATGTAAGATGTGTCTGACATTAGAGAAAATGACTGGATTCTCCCTCTGGATAAGTATGTCTGCAGAAGAATGTTAACTTTTCCATGGATGTTCTCACTACCTCCAGCCACAGCTACTTGACAACTTCCTCTGGTGAGATCATCAAGTTCAGTTAACTCATCATCTCTGACCTAAACACAATATTTTGGGATTATTTTCCAATACTAATGAGGTAAGAAGATATTAATGTAATTTTCAAAAATTAAATTTAATGAAAAATTACAAAAAATAAAAAGTAATGCTGAAGAATTAATAATTTCAACAAACTAGAAAACATTAAGTCACCTTCAGCTGCTCAAATTCTTGAGCTTGTGAAACCATAGAGAGGATGTCCCGATCCGTCATTAACGGTTTCATCAAGTCATTAAATATTTCAACTGTGTCATATTTTATGTAAAAATGACTGGCTGTTCGACCAAGATCTAAAGAAGAAGCAGAAAGTGAAATTAACATTTTAACTTTTATAGAAGTGCTCATGCATTTTCGACAATAAAAAGAACAGAAAAAACATTAGAGGGGAGTATACGAGGGTGGTCCCATAAGTACTCACCCTGACCTAGAGATGGCAGAGTTTGTTTGAAAAATATCACTGTATTAGAAAGTATCCAATCTATAAAGCATATGTTTCAAGTTTGAAGATGCCATGTTGTTTAGTATTTGTTTGGCAGGCTTCAATAGTGAACATTTTCAGGGAATTTGTAAAAATGGAGAAAATTGGTCATCGTTATGTGATACAATACTTTTATTTGAAAGGCCTCAGCCCAACCAATATAAAAGCTGAACTGGATTCTACTCTGGGTGAGTCTGCTCCTTCATTTACAACAGTAAAATATTCGGTAGCAGAGTTTAAACGATGCCGTATGAGCTGTCAAGACGAACATTGCATTGGTCGACCAAATGAGGTGACGACTCCAGAAACAGTGAAGAAAACCACAAAGTGCTTCTGGTTGATTGTTGACTGAAAGTGCACGAGCTAGGAGACATAGTAGGCATTTCAAAAAGAGCAGTTTAATGCATATTAGCTGAAAATTTGGACATTGTATTTGCATTGCAATTGGAAAGCTGTGCACAAGATGGATGATGCGTTTGCTCATACTTGAGCAAAACCAGTGTCACGATGATGTTTTAATTGAGTGTTTAGCAAAGTTTCACAGCAACAAAGCAGAATTTTTGCACCAATCCATAACCATGGATGAAACATGGGTCCATTACTTCACACCCGAGACAAAACAACAACCAAAACAATGGATTTAAAAGGGAGAACTGGCTCCAAAGAAGGCGAAGACCGTTTCATCAGCAAGCAAGGTCATGGTGTTGGGTTTTTGGGATGTGCGTGGGATAATTGTCATTGACTATCTTGAAAAAGGAAAAATAATCAACCTCAAGTATTATGCCAACTTATTGCAACGTTCGAGTGAAGAAATCAGGCAAGAGCGGCTACATTTGGCTAAGAAGAAAGTGATGTTTCATCAAGAAAATGCACCAGCTGACAAATCTGTTATTGCAATGGCCAAAATTCATGAATTAAAGTTTGAATTGCTACCTCATGCACCCTATTCATCAGATTTAGCCCCCTCAGATTATTTAATGTTTGTAATCTTGAAAAAATGGCTTGGTGGTCAAAGATTTTCCAACTGTAAAGAAATTATGTCGGTAGACATAAGATATTAATCGGTAGAAATTATGTATTTTGAGGAACAAGACAGTTCTTATTTTAAAAAGGGTGAACTGAACTTATTGAACATCACTGGGAAAAGTATATAGAACTGAAAGGAGATTATGTTGAAAAATTAATACATTTTTTTCCAAAATTTTTGTGTTTTCTTTGTTGGGTCGGGTACTTCTGGGATTACCCTTGTGTCAATGATTTGAGGAATTTCTCAGGTTTAGAAGAAAATGGTAATTTTAATGTTTCAAATGCCTAACCCTCGTACTAGCAAGGTAAGTAAAAGTACAGTATGATATGTTTCACTTAGGGGACACTAACCTGAGGTACAAAATACTAACAATAAAAAATCAGGGAAAATATTAATATTATGGAGACTGACTTCAACAGGTCAAAAAAATGTGCATTTCATTTAAAAGCATAACTTTTTCTAACAAGCAAGAGATATGACTAATGCATAAGATACTACTTTATAGGGGTTTAATTTGAACTGACCAATAATGGGAGATTGATGCACAAAATGATCAAGGTTTTTGTGAGCTGTTGAGTAGGGACACTTTTTCCAAGCTTTCACATCCATTCCAGGCCATATCATTACAAACTCATGACAGATAAAATTACCTGTAATATTCAGGTCTCCAGTCCTTTCATTGAAGCGAATCATATGGGCTTTATCTAAAGCTCGTGCAGCAGTTTGAATGAACTCTCTACATTTTTTCTCTAAAGTAGGATCTTCCTATTTAAAATACAAAAGTATACAAAAAATTTAGGAAATCAATTGTATGAAAACAAAAAAAATACTATGTATACCTACGCAGTAAAAGACAGAATACGACATTCTAATAAAGACATTTTACATACCGAAACATCATTATAATTAATCCCATACACCTGAGGATTTATTTTCATTCTTTCATATAAATATGTGTAGCTTAGCCATTCAACAGCTTCATCCAAATTACTAATTGTCCCAAGAGCAACCTTGAAGGATAATGATAAGAGAAAAAAATGTATATCAGAAAACCATACAGCAACTTGATTTTGTAAAAAAATGTAATAGTACACAGGAATATGGCAGTTTCCTACATCAAAGAATATTGAATTAGATTACTGGGAGGTATAGTTACAACATAAATTTATGTATTAAAATGAAGAAATTTCAAAGTGTAACATTCATTTGCCTTGACTGGGATCCATGAAAATACCTGGCCATGATACTGATTTACTCAAAATTACCCTTTAATAAAAGGACAACATGTAAGATAATACTAAGATATGAATATAAAGTTTGTATAAAAAGTATCATTAAGAATTTTTTCCTGACATGTGTGTGAAGTGCTGAATTCAGACTCGGTTAAGTGAGTGCACGATTGCAGATCGTATTGGCACTGATAAGATGACAAAGCACACCATTATCACTGAAAATTTGGCGATGTAAAATATCTGCTAAACTCATCCCGAAGGTCTTGACAGAGACCAAGAGCAGAGTCCTGCTGTGTCTGCTTGCGATGACCTTCTGCAACGCTAGGCAATGATTCCACAACCCCCTTATAGTCTCAACTTGGCACCAGCAGACTATTTCCTATTCCCAAAAGTGAAATCCTCCAGCAAAGGACACCGCCGTAGGATCCTAAGTACCATCAAAGAAGCTTGCACATGTACCCTTAAGGACCTTCCTGGATTCATCTACCAGGGAGCCTTCGAGTCATAAAAAAGCCACTGGCAAAAGTGTGTCGACGCTCAAGGGATGTTCTTAACAATTTTGAGGAATTGTAGTAATAGCTGCAACAAATCTATTATTCAGAAACTTATTCCAATTCTTTCTATACAAATCATGAAGCAACCAGAAGTTTTAGATGGTCTGAAATTTCAACTCATAATTTTGATTCCTGGCACATCCCAAATTTTAGGTAAATATGTTTTTGGAGGAAAAAAGTGTCTTTTTCAAAATCAAATACAGCAAAAATAGCAACAGCAGATGCAGTCATTTAATCAATTACCAAGTGTAGCATCAAGTGATAAATGTTGAAAACAAACTATTCAATTGCAATTACATTTAATAAAATTTAAAATATTTAAAACATGAATATGAGTTTAACAAAGTTACTATAATTTATGTATAAAAATTAAATTTTGCCAACCCAATGCCTGTAATTGAAAATCAACTATTTTTGTGTATATTTAATGTACAGATAAAATAATTGAACGTCTTGACTAAATTCATGACAGCCTCTTTTGTAGAAATTACATAAAAACAGCCCCACTTATTTGGCTAGAACATTTTAATTATTTAAGTTCTTGTTAACTCCATTATTGGAGGGGTAGAAATATAGAGGGAGGCCAAGGATTAACTATGAATAAGCAGGTAATGAAAAATGTTGGTGTGAGGGACTGGGGAACCTAGCATGGAACAGAACACCAGATTTCTCGGATTGATAACTTGTGATCCTGAAGGGATGGTTCTTCAAAAGGTATCCTAAGCAATGCCAGAGTGTCAAAATTTAAATGTAATAGGCATTCATACTGCATGAAATGTGATTTTCCAACATGCATAATAAAAGCTTGTATGTAGATATTATGCAGATTATAAATGCAATTTTTCTTGGATTATACCCACATTGAAAATCAAGAGTGGAGGAAAGCCCACGTTTGCTGAAAATCCAAGTTCTTAAAATGCAGCAATTTCAGAGAGTAAAAATCATTCGCCTTGACCGGGATTCAAACCTGGATCCCTCGATATCCGGCCAAGTGCTTTAACCAATTAAGCTACCGAGACGTCATCTTACACTCTGAAATTTTGGGGGCTTTAAAGGAACAAGATATTGTGACGAAATACCGTACATACAATGTCACAGGCATTCGTAGTCGTGTGCGAGGCGCCACAGTCCACGAGGTTAAAGCCAATTTCAAACACTTAGGTTGTTCATACCTTAGACAAATTTCAAGAAACTGTGGGAGATGCTGCAACAGTAACTTTAACGGAGTCATCTGCTATGTGTGCATTATAATGCAACAATTTCAGAGATTTAACATCATTCGCCTTGACCGGGATATTAAAACAGTTTCAGCCTTCTTCTTCATCTTCTTTTCTTTCGCCGCTAATTCCTCTGTGCAAGGATGTTGTATGATTACAACCATAAAAGTGACATTTCCCCAGGCATTACATCCATACCAGTAATTTCCAGCACTCATTATCATGTCTGAGCCCATCATAATTACTGGGGAGTGATAATTGATGTAGTTTCCTGTTGTCTCAGTCTATTATGTGTTCCATCCCGTACCATCACTTTCACAGCCACTGGGTCAGAGACCTTTGCAACTGACTTATAGATGATTGCATCAAGAGGCATAAACAGATGCTGCATGGACTCACTGTCATTCATTTGGCTCTTACCCTTTGATCTATCTAGATCTATAGGTGACATTACAGGGAGTAATTTTTTTATTGTTCCCAACAGCTCTAGGAATCATCAGAGCACTCAAGCCCTCACATCATAGTCAATGGAGAGGAATAATTCAGATATATACTTTAAAAGAGGTGATGATTAGGAAGTTTTTTGGATGAAGTTGATACTAAATGTGATATTAATGCATTTCCGAAATAAAGCTTCTATGAAGGCATTAAATAGAGAATGTTATTCACTGAAGGCTAAAATGTTTTGAGACTGATTTTCCATCAGAATAACACCTATACAATTTATTAACTGCCATTATAGTTAACAGTGACATGTGGCATTGACAGAATATACCAGCAAAGGTGCAGTTATTGGAATGAAGAAACTTAAGCTCACTTGTCTAATTGTTGACAAATCATGAGTGAAGAAGCACCAATCTGGAAAACTACCTAACAAATTTTATTTCAATCAACAGAAGAATTACATGGAAATGCTGTAAAATATCATTCAGCACTGTAGCCAAATGCCTGTAATTTGATCTCATAATAATGTCTGAAGAATGGAGAAGGTGAAATGGACCGAAAGGAAAACAAATGAGGAAGTACTAGAAATGGTGGGGGAGGAGAGGGGTTTGTTGAGAGAAATCCTATGTAGGCAGGAAAAATGGATGAAAGGCGTATTGAGCGGTAATGGAATGTTGAAGAGGGTAATAGAGGGGAGAATGTTGGGCAAGCGAGGTAAGGGTAGGAACAGGATAGGGATGTTGGACGGGATGAAGGGAGGAAAGAAGTACACCGAGATGAAGAGGGACCTGATATAGATTAGTTTGCTAGGTGGGGAGTCACAAAATGTTTATTTGATAGTTGTGTCCATCCAAAAACCTACCTTAACCTGTAGATTACCTAATAATAAAATAATAATGTCTGAAACAAACAGCACGTGAAGGTACAGCCTGTGATCAACCAGCATAAAGACATACACGTTTTTTAAGATGTAGTAAAAGAAAATATCAATGAAATTCAAATAATAATGTTTTAACACAAGAGAATATGCTGATAATTAATTGTAGCTTATTCACGTTTACACAAAGAAAAATAGTTACTGACATATGACTAAAAAGTGATCATTTGGTAAAATCATGTAATTGTATTGTTTCAGCTTTAACTCTGTGGAAACATTCTATATTTGATAGAAAAGAGAGATTTCTTTTCAAAAATATCATTAAATTTCAGTTTTCTCCAAGTCAAATAAAAATATAATCAGGCTGTCATTAAATTATCCATGTCCATCCACCATCCATAACAAGACTATAAATGAAGTAAAAGATGAAGTTTCACCACGGCACAAAATATTTTACCTTCAGTTTTTAGCATGAGTTTAGATAACTAAATGCATATCAAATATTTATTTTAAAACTTACCTCAGCATTCAGGTTATCAGCAAGAGATGCAAGGAAATTACTTTCAATTGGAAACTGATTTGTCAGTAATGACAGATAATGACTAAGTTTATCATGAGTTGTAATGATTGTTCCATGACCTGAACTATCATACTGGGGACGTCCGGCACGGCCAAAAATTTGGAGTACATCAAGAATGCCCATATCAACAAATGAGCCATGCTTTGCATCATATATTGAAGTACCCTAAAAATAAAGAGATTTATGATATGATCTGTTGAACTAAACACAATATCATTTCTAGAAAGATGGATATATCATAATAAATATCTTTCACTGAGACAAGGCACCAGTCTCAACTGCTGGGGTGGCAAGGAGGGAACTTAAAATCACAAATTATTGGATGGAAGAGATGATGGTTGTTACTTAAACCACTCCATTTGTTAAATTTCCCCTTAGGATCAAGTAAATTAAAAATTAATCATGCAAAGATTAATATTGCAATAGAAACAGGTTTGTGATTAATCAATTCTAACAAAAATCAATTGGTTAGTAAATCCAAGAATTTTAGCAAATTTCCTCATTTAAAAAGGAGTGAAACTAAGCTCCTAACTATTACGAAATAACATGACCACTATCAACACTGAATTAACAAGGAACTAATTTCTTACTTATGGTTTGATCAGCCTCTCCTTCATGCATATCTTGATAATAAAATGTATAACTGACCACATTTACTATATATATTAAATACATTGTAACCTAACTCAAATTGCACCCTTTAACTTGATGAAATATGAAAACCAATGCTTAGTTTCCACAAATGTTAATGAATCCATCTCATTTTATCATAAGAATCCCATTATATTAGTGGGTGAATCAATCATACAATAATCACAGCATGTTAAATAATTCCACAACTGACGCAAAAAGGGAAACATAAAAATCCCATCACTATCTTCTTGTGATCTAATCCTAAAGAATTTCTCCTGTTCTTGGCATTGAATAAAGATAACAAATAAAATGCTAAACATTATTAAATGGACAGTTCATTACTGTGCTCACTGGATGGACAGAATGGAATTAGTATATGGCACATTGGAAGCTAAGGAAAATCATATTGACCACATCCAGGCATTTTTCAGCATGTCAGGGGAAACAGAAGAAGTTCAGAAAAAAGTTAAACAAAAAAGTGATGTCCCTTGTGCTACAAACAACCAGCTGCTTCTTTCTGTACCCTACTGGCACCCATTTTTAAAGCAGCTTGCTACTTAGGACACATTACTGGTCTATTTTTGCAAGTACTCACAACATGTACTACTGCCTGCTAAATGAATTAATGTAGTGGATGTTTGCAAAAAATGTGGTTTTTACAGCACTAATGCTCAAGGACCCTGAAATTGCTATTATATAATTACAGTGCGCTGAAACAATATTCATCTACATGCAATGAAAAACATCCAAAAAACCTACCTTTATGATAACAGCATGGGCTGGTAAATTCACACCCCAAGCCAAGGTGGATGTACAAACAAGAACCTTAATGAATCCTTCTTGGAAGTATTTTTCCACTAATGACCTACAAAAATTAAGAAACAAAGAAGTTATTTTAAATCTAAAATGAATACTTTTTACTAATGCAAACACACAGCTTCTTTAAATCATAAAATTTTATCAAGGGTGTAGTATACATCCAAACATGTTGATCAAGTAGTGCACTGCAGTCTTACTAGGAAACCACAGGTTTCAAAAGTCTTGTTAAGAGTGTCAACTGGGTATCCCACCAGTTCATGAAAAGGAGGTTCTGAGGAGTGCTGAATTCCCCTATCCCTTGCTCATTTTCTCAAGGATGTATGCTATATTATATAAATATTATTTCCCTTGCTAGCAGAACATATTTTTATAAAAAACATCATTTGAAATTAAGCAAAGGGCATACAGGGGATGAATAAGACAATTATTAGGTAATCTACCGGTTAAGGTAGGTTTTGGATGGACAAAACTATCAAATAAATATTTTGTAACTCCAAATAAAACCCAATCCAGCAACCTACTCTACATCAGGTCCCTCTGCATTTCTGTGTACTCCTGCCCTCTATTCATCCTGTCCAACATCCCTTTCCTATTCCTGCCCTTTCCTCGCTTGCCCAACATCCTCCCCTCTATTACCCTCTTCAACATTCCACTACCGCTCAATACGCCTTTCATCCATTTTTCCTGCCTCCATAGGATTTCTCTCAACAAACCCCTCTCCTCCCCCACCATCTCCAGTACTTCCTCATTTGTTTTCCTTTCGGTCCATTGAACCTTCTCCATCATTCTTCTCCACACCCACATTTCAAAAGCCTCCAATCTACGTCTATCCTCCTGCTTCAGCGACCACATTTCCGCGCCGTACATAGCTCCGCTCCATATCAGAGTTCTTACAAGTCTTTTCTTAACCTCCCTACTCAACTCAATCATCGTCATCAACTCCCTCCTCCTTGAGAAAGCCTCCTTGCCTAGCGCAATTCTTCTTCTTACGTCCCTACCACTTTGACCGTAATTGTCCAAAACACTTCCGAGATATGTAAACTGTTCTACCCGCTCTATTTTTCCCCTCCTATTTTAAGGTTTAGCTTAGCCTTTTTCTTTCTGGAAAATCGCATAACCTTTGTTTTATTAATATTGATTCTCATCCCATATTTATCGCACTGAACCTCCAATTCACTCAGCAACGCTTGCAACCCCTTGGCTGACTGAGCTACTAATGCTTGGTCATCAGCAAACCTAACCGATTTTACGAATTCCCCTCCGACTTTCATTCCTACCTCCAGTTCTTCCCATGCCTCTTTAATCATTTCCTCCACATATACGTTGAACAGCACCGGTGACAATGGGCAACCCTGCCTTACCCCTCTTCCTAACACTGCCCATCCGGACTCTCCGTTCCCCACTCACACCTGAGCAGTCTGAGACATGTACAGGTTGCGGATCAGTCTCCTGTCCCTCCAATCCATTCCTATTTTCTGCAATACACGCATTAATTTTTCTCAATTCACTCTATCAAATGCTTTTTTGAAATCTACGAAACAGGCAATACGTCCTGATTTTATTCTGTATTCCTCTCAATTAGTGATCTCATTACTGCAATGGCATCACGCCTACCTCCTCCCTTCCTAAACCCAAACTGATCATCCCCTAAGTAATCATTGTCTTACTCTCTATCCTTTTGTTGATGATCCTGAGAATAACTTTAGCTGCGTGGGATATCAAACTTATTGTTCTGTAATCCTCACATGATCTAGCCTTTGCCTTTTTTGGAATAGGAACTAACACCGATCTCACAAAATCTTCCGGCCAGATTCCTTCTTCATCGATACTACGAATCAGCCCATATAGGGCCTTCTTCCCGCATTTTCCTTAACATTTCAACAGTTCTACAGGAATGTTGTCCACCCCCAGAGCCTTATTTGCTTTCATCTCCTTTAATGCCCTTTCTATTTCATCATCGAGTATGTCCGGACCTAAGCTATCTTCTTCTACGTCTAGCCTTCTGGTCAATACGTTACATCCACACTCAATATCATCAAGGGCAAAGCATAAAAATTTAATTGCATGCTACTATTAGCATATTTCCTTGCCTCACCTTACAAAACACGATCTGACATCTGACACTACAATAAACCCTTCTTCAATTGCTCATACATCCTTTCTCTCTGCATAACATCCAACATACCTAATTCTTTGCCTACCTCTTCCTCAGCCATGTTTCTGTGTGCAGTTTACCCAGTGGGCTAAATTCCAATTTGCCAGGGCTTTTGCTCTGATCTCTGACCACCATTGTTTCATGGGAAAACTAATTAAGGAGGTTTTCCATTTCCTCCCTCAATAATATTTTTAATGTGATATCATCTCCAAAGTGGGTCGCAGCAATCCAGGGGGTAGAGCGTTGGACTACTGACCGGAGGGTTCCAGGTTCGATTCCCGAGCAAGGCACTCTGGGCACCTGCAGCTCCACCCAAGCTAGTTGATTTTTCGGGTACCAGATCTTCCTGGGAAACCATAAGCGGCACAGGGAAAGGAACTGCCCCCCCTACCCTGATGTGTGAATATTCACACGCCGCCGGGCTTAGTACATGGGTGAGCTCTACCATCACCTACTAAACCAACCTTCGGGTTGATTACTGTGTTTATGGTTTATCATCTCCAAAATGGTTGCTCCACTAGGATCAGATGCCTTTTCAGCCACCATACTAAGCACATTAAGGAACAGATGCTGCACACTCTACCTTTTGTCTGGCTCCTACTCTTTGAACTATCTGGCATAACTGAGCCTACCAGGAGCAACTATTATTGCTCTATCCAGCACACAGCTCTGGGGGTCATCAGAATGCACAAGCCCATCCACCATGCCCAGGTTGTAGTCCATGGAGAGGGGGGTACCATTGTATAGTTTGTGTCCATTAAAAACCTACCTTAAATGGTAGAATACCAATAATAATAAATAATGCTTTTAGCATATGTTCCTGTTTTTAGCAGAACAGGAAAATAGTCATCTTGGTTGATGGAAATAATGCAATCAGACTGTGAGTAAAGAAGGTGCACATACATAGGCCTAGAGCATATACTATTGTAATAATAAGACTACTACTTTCTGGACTAAAGCCTTCTCACCGGAGCTCCTTTTTCCAACAAATTTAGAGATTTTACGCATCAGAATTTCCTTACTTTTGTAATCTTAAACAACTATAAACAGGTTATTCCTTACAGTAAATACATAGTGCAATATTAATTACTTTACAAACCTGTCAGCACGTAACATCCCAGCATGGTGGATGGCAAAGCCAGATGAAAACAATTCCACCAGTTGTTTGTTTCGAGATTTGCTTATTGTTTTTAGAGCCAAACCAAAACCTGAAGATGAATTGGAAGCAGCATTAGAATCTCCTTGGCATTCAAAATTTCCAAGCTGTCCTTTCTGCTGAGCAGTTTCCCTCAGAACCATGGCTGTTCGAGCAGTAGCATTTCGGGCATGAACGAATACCATCACCTATACAAAAGAGAGCAAGTGAACTATAAAAGACAACTTCTTACAGTGAGCACAATGAGAAGCATCACATACTGACAATGAAAATTATAAACAGAGTTAATACTGAATTCCAGATTAAAATTAATTGAGCCCTTGGAGAAAACATTTCATTTCAAGATTTTGATTGCAACTGTCTCAATTATAGTTTTTTCAACAGACACCAACTTTAATAATATTATGTGATGTAATTATTGGCATTCTAACTTTCCTTACTTATCTCATGTGGATTGAAATGAGGGGTAGGGACAAGGGATTCAATAGGTTTGCAGAGAGTAAATGGCAAGAGAAACGGGGAAAAGAACAAAAACGTATATTTTGCATACATTGACAAAGAGAAAGCTTTTGATAGAGTTAGAAGTGATAAATTAATGGTGATTCTGGGAAAGTAGTAGTAGTGATACCTTTTAGGGGAGGTAACCAACAGCTGAGGTCATTTGCACCATTAGGGATCAATGGGAATGGAGGAAGGGTGGAGAGAAACCCAGCATCAACATTAACCTACTCTTAATGAAAGGTTCCAAGGGGTCTGTAGTTTAAAATCCCATCCAACGGACATCATACTCACTGAAAGTGCTTTCCGCAAAGCACCTCAAGTAGGGGTTGGGATACCACAGAAAAAGATCTGCTGCCTGAAGGATTCAAACCCCGGCACTCTGGGTGGGACGCCAGTACATTAGCCATTGTACCATCCCAATCCCAAAAAAGCATGGAATTGATTGGAGGGAAAGAGGACAGATAAAAGACCTGTACTCCATTAAGAAAGTCAAGAATAAGAATAGGAGGTCAGTTGACAGATGAGATTGGAATATAAAGTGGTGTTAGACAAGGATCTGTGACCTAACACCCCCCGCCACACGCCCTTGCGGCAGCTTGCGGGGTATTATGTAGATGTAGATGAAGGATGATGATATGGCTGTAATGGCAGATAATAAAAAAAAAGTCATAAAGATATTCATAGACCTTAACATCCAAAGTAAGGAATATGGAATACTAATAAGGCAGAAAAAGACTATAAGTATGATAATAGGAGGCAAAAGTGAAAGGATCGGTATCACATTGGAAGGTGTAGTAATTGAGAAAGTAGAGAGCTTTAGGTATTTGGGAACTGTCATCACAGAAGAAATGATCTAATTCGAGGAAATCAAATCAAGATTAGCTATTGCAAGAGGGATTTAACAATAAGAAGAAACTACAAAATGGACTATGTTTGAAAGAAGAACTGAAAAAGAGATTGACCTTACACCTGGAGTGAGATGTTGTATGGAGCAGAGGCATAGACTTTGCAGAATAAAGAAGAAACAAGAATACAGTCCATCCAAATGTGGATCCGGAGGAGGTTGGAAGAAATTAGATGGGAGGATAGGGTGAAGAATGAGGAGGTTCTATGAAGAATTAGAAATGAGAAACAATTAGTTGAGAAAATAAAGAATATAAAGATGAATTGGTTATGACAATGTGTACGGAATGAGTGCTTACTGGAAACTGTGTTAGAAGGAATGACAGAAGGCTAGAGAAGACGAGGGAGAGAGATGTATACTTGTATGACATTGGACATTGTTAAGATTGGAAGAAAGTAGGAAGAAACCAAGATACTGGCTCAGGACAGACAGACATGGAGATCAACCATATGTGAACCTGCCAAGTGGCAGAACACCCAAAGACAGATAGATAATCCTACTGATTCAAATAATACTTTTTACTTCAGATGGGTCATACATTACTCTTATGCAGCCAATATAATCGATTAAGGATGCTTATACTCATAACTAATGATTACTTGAGATATGTGGAAAAATATTACAATTTACATGCAATAAAATTTCACAGTATTTAGTCATGACCAAAAATCATGAGAAATTTAACTTGGTTGTAATATCTTTCTGTGCTTAAGATGGAATTCCTCCAGGTCAGAGTACTATTTTCAACACTATTATCAAATGTACATACAGTATTTCCTGACCCAACTTCAAAATCTGCTCTGAAACCAACCTGCCTTATGGGCAGAGGGTACAAGAATATGACTTCATCCTAAAACTTGCAAACCGATTCACAGAGAAAATACTATTAAGTATTTATATCTCATTAAGCATACAAAATGGTTGTCCTCATTAAAAATTTTGAAAACTGTCGAGGAAGTATTATAGCTTTATTGCTTACTATTTGTTCAAAACATGTGAATCGGTTTGCAAATTTTAGGATGAAATTATACCAGTTTACCCTCACCCCATAAGATGCAGGCTTATTTTAGGGCACATTTTGGAGTAAAAACAGTGCATCTTATAGGCTGGGAAATATGGTATCTTGTAAAAATCAGAAAAATAATGTGTTCTGAGGCTGGACAAATATGGAGCACAGATGAGCTGCCCCTGTGCTAAGGAGTCAAGTTAGTAATGATAAAGATTTCTGTAACAAGAAGACACACTATACTGCTGTTCTTGCTTGTTGTGCTGATGATTTAAAACTCCCTCCTTTGTCAACCTTCAAATGAAAAATGCTGGCTTAATGTACAATTCCACATAGAATTTATATTCAGGTGGCCTTTATAGAATTTATATAAGGTGTGGCCAATGCATCCATGTGGTCTCTCGAATAAATAAGTCTTTGTTAGCGTGCAACCGGATTTTTGCTCAAAAAACAGCAAAACGTCTTGCTATTTAATGGAACACACACCTTGCTGTGATTTCTGGTGGATTAACTGCTCAATTGCAACATTTGGATATTTCAGTCAATAAACTGTTCAAGGAATCTATGCAAGAGTGGATAACGTAGACTGAGGCACCAACTCACTAGAGGTAATCACTAATAACATGTGTGAGGCCTCATAATAGCTTACTGATGTGAAAATTGCAATTTCCATAATCTGGATGTTAAATTTTCTAACTAAAAAAAGCATTTCTGTATTTTTCCATATGATAATAACATCAGTTTTAGGGTTTTTCAAATTGTGTAGGCAAACTATTTATATGATGCAACTCTAAACAATAAGTCACAAGTATGGATATTAGGTATTTGTCAACATTAGCAATTGATGCTGAAAAAATTTATGGTGCAAAATCATCTGATTCATATGACCTATAGTTTATGTAAAACCCATTAAATATGCTTCAGCTGTTGTTGAAGATCTGAATTTATCCCAAAAATTCTGAACTGTAACGTCAAACTTATCAATTCTTAAACTTAAAAATAGTATGTACTCTGATAATCTGTTAACACACAACAGTTTAAGTCACAACAGTTTAACATCACTTCTCCAAACAATTCAAAGAGTAATATCATTTTTATACACTTTTGTGTTTCTATAACCTTGAGGATATTTTTATAAATAAGGTATACCTTAAACCATGATGAAATTTCATTGATAAATCATGAAAAAATTGGATTCCTTGGCAGTGAACAATCAAAAATGGAAATTATTCCATTAAAACAACCTATAGATCACCTACTTGGAGATGCTTCAGCATTCTGTGAGAATATGGATAGTAAACCTTATCATCATATAAAACTTATTCTTTACATAATATCATACCTGATGACCTTTCTGAACCATCTCAATGACTTTATCATAGCAAACAGAGTCCATATCTTGCATTTGCTGAAGTGGCTTGATTGACTTCACCCCAATAAATGTTGTTCCAAGAGGCACAGGTCGAAATCTTGCATCAAAATAAAACAGACCCATATATGGGTTCACTCTCAAGAATCGAGCAACATCCAAGTAATTTGGTAGAGTGGCTGACAAACCAACAATTCGTATCATGCTTTGAGAAGATTCAACCTAAGGAATGGAGAATAAACAATCAAAAGCAAAACATTTCATGGTTAATTTTGTTGTCTTTAATATGCAATCCTTAACTAGGTATGCTGATACACAGAATACTTATATAAAAACTAAGCTAATGCAATGTGTGCTCAGTGTTTCTAAAAAAAACTAAAGAGCAAGGTTTTGTAACATTTGTGTTTTGTTTCAATATGGTTCCTAGCTTAGTTATTACAAAAACTAATTATATATTGAAGTTCCAAATAGTCTAGTGTACTTTATGTGCTAGGTTGAAAGTTGTTCAATTGAAATTCGAATCAGTTTGAAGTATTATATGATGGTATCATCAATATAGGAAATTCATGTAGCCATTTACTCTTCTTACTTCTTTTTTGTAGGCGATTTCACTGCCTAAAGAGTGCTGGTTTAGTGGCTATCACTTGCACAAGTTGGAGCATAGGTGGATTTGGGCAACTTGATGCACTATGCAAAAAATTATGTGAATTTCCATCTTTAATTACTAAATGCTCTGTATATGTAGTTGGGCTATTCAACAAATGAATCATGAACTATCTACACTGGTATTATTTTATCAGTATCAAATAACAAATATGAATCTGTATCAGCAATCCTTTGTCACTATTTATCCTTGACTAATAATTTGTTTTTGCCTGGCTACATGAATTGTTTAGCTTTCTAAGGAAAATATTCACCTATGAGGGATCTATATTGTAATCAGGGTTATAGGACCTGTCTGCTTTCGTTAAAGCAAATGTGAATTATTATGTGCAAGGTCCTAATTTTAGTGTGATCTAATGATAAACTAACATTTTTTCATATTCAACGAATATACATTCAGAAAAAAACACCTTAAGACAGTTTACATAAATTACGTATCATGTTATTACAATTGACTGAGTTGGTTAATTCCATATTTGTAAGGATTACTATGAAGAAAAGATATTTTTGCAGTGATTTGGCGGTGCTGCAAAAACCTAATGGAAGTAACAAGTAAACCAAAATACTCACTAGTCTCAGAGTTCTGGCAACCAAAGCTTCAACCACTGGTCCTCTGTCACCATGAAGAAGATGGACTTCATCAATTATCAATAACTTAACCAAACTGGTAAGTGCCACATCACCTAAAATGATTTTCTTAAGATCACATTCACTGATACAATCCCCAAAACAAATATAAATACAAAAACTAATTAATAAAAATCATAAGAAATTTGCATAGTTTGTCTCCTTTCCATCATGGATAAATTTCACAAGGTTAACCCTATTACCGTTCGGTTTGTCATAAGTTTTTTGTTTAAGCCAGATGACATAATCTAAATGAAAATAAAAGAAAAAATTAATGGACTCTTAAAAAATGATAGTCCATTCCCTAGAGAATATTTAAAGATGGAAAATATGAGAAATGACTTAAGCAGCTACACACACATTAATTCATGGCTCATTGACCTCTTCAATTCTCAACCAATCCTATTTGAGATGCTGGTGTTTACCTCAGCAATATGTTATTTGAAGGTGGGCTGAAAGCTAATGCACACTTGTTTGTAGACCACAAACAAAATGACCTTCAGAAGCACTCCTTGTGACATGTAGAAGTAAAATTCCCCCTCAACATGCATGTGCAGATTTAAGGACGTTTCATTCATCCAGTGTATTTTGAGAAGCGGAAGTATGGAGATGGGATCTAGTGCCATGTCAACATGAGTTTCTGACAGCACAGCAGCTTTTCTCTCCCCTTACCTAGATCTCTCCAAACAAGTTTTGAAGAGGAGCCTCTAGCCACCTATGGTTTTTGAGTCTTAAAAAATTTCCAATTTAACTGACATTTATTTATAAATGCTGTTCCATTCACCAAGTTGTTTATAAAAATACATTTTTTCTCTTGCTTGCATATATTACCAACACCTGATCCCATAAAAAAACAAAGTTTCACTGGATTTTAAAATACTCAATGAACTACTCCACCCATATTGTCTTACTTCAGCACTTTATATCCCCCAAAGAAGTCTCTTATTCCTATCTCTGATTGAAAAACTATTTAAACTGTATAAAGACTACTAGATTTGAAATTACAAACCTGTGGCTTTCCTTGTGACAACATCCCATTTTTCAGGAGTGGTCACAAGCATTTGTGTTTGCATTATTTCATTTTTAGTTAACTGCATGTCTCCTGTAAGCTCTTTCACAGTTAACCCCAAGGCTCCTAGTCTACTTCCAAAACTCCTGGTCATCTCTGCCGCCAAAGCTTTCATTGGTGCAACATAAACAACCTTAAAAAATGAATTTTCCAATAAGAAATATTTAAATGAGTATTAACTAGTTAGGAATTAAAGTAAAAGAGGGAAACATTAAAGTTTTCAATGTCTTTGCATTACTAGAATACATCATTACCTCATCCCGAGAAGTGACCTGTAAACTCTAACCAATGACAAATGACAAGTTCTTGATATCAAACTATTTTATGAATATTTTAGAAATGTATCAAAATGTATGATCTTAGCAAACTATTTTATGAAAATCTTAGAAATGTATCGAAATGTATGATAGTTTCTTTATTGATATCCTTGCACCTATTATATGCAATTTCCACAATGATGGTCATAATATACTTAAAAGTCATTGTAATTAGACAATGTAATTAGTAAATTACTATCCATAATAATGAGAAATGTTGTAGGAACCATGAGCTCTTAAAGTATTGAACTTCTATGGTATGTCACTAATTTTTGCCAAATATGTTCCCAAAGTAAACCCTGAACAAACAAATTAAATTGTTTATAACTAAAGCTGAATTTATTCAATACCTAATTATTTTTATTAGAATTAGTAATGCATTTGTCACCGTGAACATAATTACTTGACTATTTAAAAATAGTGCTACTCCTTCAAGCCTATACATCATAATTCTTGACTTCTCATTCTAATTGCAGCCTAAAAAATCAATCATGGCATATTCTGCTCTCCTTAGTCTAACCTTAAACTGGTCCTTCCTGATGACTCCATCTTCAATGAACTGCCTAATTGCATATAAAATTGTCAAAAGAGCAACATTTGTTTTTCCAGCACCCGTGGGTGCACATATAAGTAAATTTTCATTGGTGTGATATGCTGCATCAAAGACAACAGATTGTATTCTGTTCAGACTCTTAATACCCTGGAAAGCCATCTGACCAATCTGAAAGATAATAATAAAACAGCAACTAAGCAAATGAAGTGCAATAAATTATTTAGTTTCATTTAATGAATTAATACTAAAATACTACAATGACAACAGAAATAAAATCAATCTATCAATGAAAATAATTCAATCAATAAGATTAGGTCAATCGATGTGCAGCAAAAAATGTACATGACATTGACACACCTCATCCAAAGTTGATATTGCAACTCTTTTGTTGCCAACATCTACAGGTGCTGGATCAGATACAGGAATGGTGACCTCTTCATAAACCTTGTTATCACTTCGTTCCATATTTTCAGGCAGCACCAATTTTGCACCAGCAATATAACCTGAAATAAATGTTTAACAATATCCCTTTTTTTTAGGAATGACAGCTTTAAACCAATCATATTTTGTTTGTACAGAACCAACAGATGCACATATATGTCAGTTGTAACTTTTTCAAATAAAAATATGGCAATTATTTAAGGTTAGTTTAGATCAAGCATGTGAACAAGAGTTGTGCTAAAATTCAAGGAATAATTTACATGCAACATTATAAATGATTAAAACGTTTTAATTCATAATAAAAAAATAAAAATAATAGTTCATTATTTTATTCTTTCTTCAAATGCTCTTGTTAAGCATAACTATCATATGTTGCTTAAAAAAAAACATTCTAATGGAAACTTATAACACGTAGCTATAAACTTATTTCAATTAAATCTTAGTATGAACTCAATCCATTCTATCAAAGGTACATATGATGCATTGTCCTTCGACCATTTGAAAACCGAGCTGAAAGAAAAACATCCACAACTGACCCACAAAATAGGTCTTTTCTATCTCAACAATGCACCAGCTCACTCATCCGCATTTATAGCTACAACATTGATAGAAATATTATTCTGACTTATTCCCTAACCTCCAACTCTCCAGATTTGACATCCTCAGAATATTACCTGCTCTTCATTATGATGAAATGGGAGGTAGGCAGATTTTTTTCATATGAGGAGGTCATAGCAGAGATAAATGTCCATTTCAAAGAGGTGGAACAACAATACTATTTGAAAGGGATTAACAAACTGAAGCAGAATTAGGTGAAATGTAAGCCTAAAAGGAGACTATGTTGAACAATAAAAATGGTTCATCTACAGAAATGAAGTGGTTATCATTTGCACAAGGACCACATGAAAAATGCCACCCTTGTATAACTGTTAATAAGGCACATCACCTACTTACAGTAAATTTAATGAAAGATGTAAATTGTGACATTGAAATGTTTGTGTTGAATAACCAAGCTACTTCTTTCATTTAAATTTGTTTGTAAATTTCATAGAGTTGTGCTGGAGACAACACACAACTTGTAGTAATTATGAAGGTACTGTATTTTTTCCAAATATTTAAATAATTTGGAACAGTATAGTAAATACTTCAAATCATGAAATGATTCTTTTCATCATTTAGACTGCACACCCTTTGATTACAACATGTGGAACTCACAGCATATGACTCACCTGATGAAAGTTTGGCTTTAGACATTGAGTCATAAACATGAGGATATACATCAGCAGGAACCCTTCGAATAGAATTATGATTTTTTTCCCGAAAAATGGGCTTATTGGCTGCCAATAAAGCTGCTCTCCTATAAGAAATGAATTCAACTGCTCTTAGTAAAATACTCTATTGTATTATTTGTTCACATGTTTACACCGCCAAGAAAGAGAAAATCAAGCTTACAATAGTTTAATGTAAACAAAAAAATGCCGAGACCGTAAACTTGATTGGCACTAAGTGATAAGAAAGAAAAGGGAAAAAAAAGGTGAAGGGAGAAATAGGGAATACACACTAGGTTACTTGGGTGTGTTTGAGAAACAGTGACCCACATATACCTCAATCACACACAAAAGCCAGAACAAATGATAAAAGAAACTTACAACCACTCAATCACTAGGATGTGTTAAGAAATAACTGTCACTCTCGTGAATAACATTTACACACACAGGTTTACAAGAATCCCTCCTATGTAAGTGACCCGTCAATCACACAAATAAATGAAAATTATAAAAGGATGTAGTGGAACAGAAATGACTTATGTGAATACACCATCACTCGGGTGTGTTAGACCTTTGTGAATTTCACACACTCACTCAGTCAGGGTTTACAAGGATCCCTCCTATGCCATTGATCCGTCAGTTACACAGATTAATATAAAATTATAACATGGATGTACGGAGAGCATGCATAGATCCGTGTTATAATTTTATATTAATCTGGGTGATTGACGGATTAATGGCATAGGAGGGATCCTTGTAAACCCTACTGAGTGAGTGTGTGAAATTCACAAAGGTCTAATGCACCTGAGTGATTGAGTGACTGTGTACTTATGTAAGTTGTTCTTGTTTCTTTAAATCCTTTTATAATTTTCATTTAATTTTCTCGGCATTTTTTTGTTTACATTGATTCACAACCCTAGCTACATTCCTTGTATATTTAAATTATACAATATTTTACAAAACTCTGTCCAAATAAAAATGTGTAGTGTTTCATATGATTCTTGACGAACAGGAAAAAAGCTAATAAAGTAAAATTTTATCAAATGTAAAAAATATTCATTCTATCAACTGCCATAATTAAGTAGTATTACACAGGCCTACAAAAAAAAAATTTTTTTTGGTGCCGGGAATCTTTGTGATGATTTTAACTATATTTGTAGAGCTGAATCCAAATATGAAATCCATTTTTATTTAACAGCTCTCCTTTTTTAGATATGGCACATCTTACGATTAGTTGTTTTAATATTTGATATATTCCAGAAAATAATTTTCAAAGTTAAATAAATCTATAAGTATACTAATTTATAACCACTCTGCGGTGTTCCTTTTATTTTCAATAAACTTGTCAATAAGTTTTATGTATATTTCTATATTGTAGGCCAATGAGATAATTATTAATATAATATTCCAATATCATCATGTAGAAGATTTTTTTACGTAAGTAACAACATATCTATATCTTGAAAACTATAGCTGATAGAAAAAAACTAGTGTCATAATTGGATTCAGCACCCAAATTGTTCCTTAAATCAGCATTAAAAGCTTCAGCACCAAAACCACTGTTGGCCTGTGTTATCTAGGTAAAGTAAAAACCTTGCCTTTTTGTATTCCCTCTGATAAAAGCAATGGACTTTGAAATATGCATCTGGATTTGAAATTAATAAATCTAAAAAATTACTTTTTCTATAAATAATGCAATTTGATGTCCATAAAATACTATGCAAAGTAACCTTGCCAAGTTCCAGGTTTTGTAAGTAATTTTTTTGAATTTAGTTAAGGAGAGAAGCACTACTGTCATAAATAGTAAAACATTATGAAAATGAGTGTACCATTCATGTGGAACCACCAATCAGCTTAAGTCAAAACTTTTTTATTTTTCTTATTGTTAACAAAGTAGCAGCACCATATTCAAGCATACCAAAATGAATTTTTAAAGAACTTCTTGCCACCTTGGACTCATTTTCAACAATGTCTACACACAGATTTTGATATTTTCAGGGTTCCATGGTATGACTAGTAAACGTTTTAATGATACTACGCATATGATCATGGTCACATTAAGAGTTATGTAAATAGTGTATCTAAAGAAATGAAAAATTAAGACTTTCTGAAAAAATTCAAAATGGTAGCCAATTGACTTAAATCAACCAAATTGGATATTTTAAACAAATTATATTTTCTTATTAAGTACTTATCCACACCAACTTAAGATTAATTTTTGCAACACATAGTGTAACAACAGTTCTTTACCCCTCCAAATTTAATATACCAAATCATCTTTTCCATCTATGAGAAAATTTGAGTCAAAGATGGCTGAATCAGCCATTTTAAATGCCATAAAAAGTTGCTAGACAGCAATTCAAAATTTGAAACTTTTTACGATTATGGTAAAACAAATGTTTAAAAAGTGAAAAAAAATCACCACTTAGATGGTGCTTCTTTTTAATGCCCTTGATGGGAATTACCACTGCCCATACCATTGTTCTATTTGAAAATGCCTGAAATGACTTTTACATAAAATTATAATGTGGATATGAAAACATATAACGTTAATGAAGTAAATTTCAAAACAAAATTACCACTTCATATGTATTTGTTTTCAGTGGCACCCAAGGCATTTACTACACTTCTTTCAGATCACCAAGTCAATAGATGATGAGGATTTATAACTACATCATAGATTTTTGTTCCATGATCGGTGGACAAGTGCATTAAGCATTCCTCATAAAACCTACTACTCTTGCTGCCCACCTTGCCCATGCTTAAAGATTACCAGGTAAGTAGATGCAATACAGACATGCCAACTTTCAAAAATGAAAAATCGGGAGATTTTTAGAAGTGTATCACGAAGTAATCACTTTTAATTACCACAATATTTGCATGGCACCTTAATCCCTTTATGACACTTTGCCAATTTTTAATGAATGTCACACTTTATTAACATGTTCAGCTAAGTACACAATTTGAACAGTTCATCAAGAACGTAAGAAGGAAAAATCGGGAGTCTCCCGCTTAAATCGGGAGAGTTGGCATGTCTGCCAATAGATCCTACAACTATGGGGTATACCTGACCTAAATCATATCATATTCACCGTAAGTACATAGAGATAAATTTACAATAAAATTTGGTTACCTCTTTTTCCTGAGCTCAACTGGGTTGAAATCTATTTCTGTCTCCTCATTTTCCTTTATATCTTTAGCCACTTTCAGAATCTTCTTTTCTTCTTTCCTCACCTGCTTCTTAAGAGTACGCTCTTCTTCAGATTGCACCAACACCTGGCAGCCAAACGTTGGTCGTTTAGGTTGAACTTCATTGTTCATGAAATATATTTAATATAAGAAACATATCACAAGATACAGCAAACCAATAATTTCACTGGGAAAATAATGAATTTGAAGTGAATTTCATAAGTTTGCATGAAAAAACCAATAATCTTGTAAACAAAAAAGTAAATTTCATCTTGCAAAGATATCTGCACAACTTGACGTACAAGTTGTACATCAGGCATAACTTCAAATTTTAATTAATTTAATACTTCTAAAATGATATTCACTTTATAAGCCCAACAAGCTCGGAAAAATATTTCATGTCAATAAGTGAATACTTAAAAATATTAAAATTATAAGTCTACAAGCACAATCTCTAATTCTGGACATTTCTAATACTCTTCTTGTTCACAATCTTGGAAATAAATGAATTATAGAAAACATATTATTATTACTATTACCAAAGAGCTGCAATGACCTTTTCTAAAATGCCCACTATATTATCCGTGTTCTTATAAATTCTGGTCACATTTACTTTTCAAGGCTTAATATTTTACAGATGATTATTTATATAGTTGTTCTTTCTAATTTATTCAATGATGCTGCCCTCTAATTACAAAAGTATTTGGGGGAGGGATGGGGGTTTGGTTTGGGAGAGTACCATTTCATTGTTTCCATGGAGGAGGGTGAGGATGTTGTTAATAAATCTTAAGTGAGGTTTATTTTTTATCATTTAAGTCACTGCTAATGGTGAATGAACTTTAATTATCCTTTATCACAAAAGAAGACTCTGCATTAATGAAAGTGACATGTACTATACACACTATATATATACAAATGAAACTGCCATTTCTGAATATTTAATCATTTAAATTTTCAAAATGCCTGTTTCTTTTCACAGTATATCCAAGGTCTGTCCTTAAAGTAGTATGCCTTATTTTTTCCTGAATAGATGGATAGACAGGCAGCAGTTTTTGTAGGTGAATTCTAGGGAGAAGAGTCTTAGGAAAGGCTGGAGGCCAGTGGCAGTTGGCTCTCAGGCTTTGTGGAGTGTGGATCATTCATCTGCAAAACCACTATAACATGACCTCGTTACACTCCATCATGAACTGGTTATTGGAAAAGCACTATGCCATCATTTTGCATGAAACTGGGCTAAATTGGGAAAGAGACTCATGACATGCTCAAGGCAGCTTACGATGATAATGCCATGGGTTTAAGGAGGGTAAGGAAGATGTTGAAGATGCTGAACATTCAGGACGCCCTTTTGACTTCAAAAAGTGACAAAGATCTTTCAAGAGTGAAGGTTTTGTGGGACAGGGATCAAAGATTAAGTATTCACATGGTTTCTGGTGAACTTGGCTTCCCTTAAAGTGATGTGCATCAACTTGTGACCTAAAATATGGGCATTAGAAAGGTGTGTGCGAAGTCGGTGCTGTGAGTGATCTTGAACGAACAAAAGGAAATTCGCATGCCGATCTGCCAAGAGCATCTCACCATGTGAGTGAGGATCCAAATTTTTTAGACAATGCCCCACCAGACTTCTTCCTCTTCCCCCACCTCAAATCTATGCAGAAAGGATGTCACCATGGCTCGGTGGAAGCATTACAACAGGTAGTGTACTTTTCCTAGCAAACCTAGCATAGGCAGTGTACCTTTCAAGGTAGCACACTTTTTCAGAGCAAGCAGGTAATAATTGAACTAATCAGTGATGATACTGAAACACACTGCTTTTAAGCGAAATGTTTTTAATTTTTTAGGAAAAGCAGTTCATTTGATATTAATGATGGTGCTGATGATTACATAAAGAGGGGGGAGGAGGAGAAAGATTACATATCTTTAAGTTTATTTCAAAGGGGGAGTGGTGTAAAAAAGACAAAATTGGTTTTATATAAATTAAGGACACTCACAATGAAATGATCATCAACTGGTGTCTTTTAGCAGCTTTCATTGAATGTAGGATGCCAACTGATGTCCAACCTCATTTCCCTGTTTTAAGAGGGCCTGTGCAAACTTAGAATTGATCTTTCTTGTATCTCAGCCATTTCATTGTTCTTTCTGTCATTTTGGACTTGGAATCTTACTTTTATTTGAAAAAATTTAAATTTTTGACTTTATTCCTCTTCCTATACATTTATAATTTTTAAGAGTAGATTTTATCATGACATTCTATCTATCAAAATTTCATATTACTAATAATTATACTTGGTCACACTTTTCTATCAGGCTTAATGCTTTTACCATCAGCTGTCCCTAGAGCTCAATCCATCTGCCAAAAACACCTCCCTGTTATTAGAAACGATAAGCGACTGAGTTTCAGCCCTGTTCCATTATTTGATAGTGTGACCATTCACCCCTCAGAATATGACCAAGACATGTTCCTGATTGCGTGCATATGAACAATATAAATGACTTGATGATCACAGATACATATCAGAATGCAGGGAAAATAATGAGGTATGATGCATCTTTAAATGTAAAGATCACTAATAGTTAACTACGAATGAAAATAATACTGATATCCTTCTTAATTTTCCTTTTTTTTGGAAATGAATGAGAGTAGCGAGATTTGTCGGTATTTTGCAGTGATTACATTTTGCAAAGAAATATAGAATTGAATGAATCAAACCAGACTCTGTCTTAATGGGACCATTAGTTGAAAATCCATGGGCAGAATGATGCTGAATCAAAACCTGAGAATGGATGATTTAATAATACTTGGGAAGGGATGACTAATATTTAAAATTTACGAGAAAAGAAAGGGAATCTTGCATGAAATCCACCTTTACATGTTTATTAAGCCTTCCAATTAAGTGCCAAGGCTTCTTTTGAATAATGGGGTCTTCCAACAGTCATGCAGATGGTCAGGCCCATGTCAAAGTGTTGACTAAAAACTAATACATACAAATTCAGATTATGGTCATTCATTGTTTATGGACAATTACTTTAACAATGACATCTTTATCCATCAGCTTTTGGAGCAGAAGACAGAATGCACAAGAACCTAATATACTACCCAGAAAGGTAATCAATAAAACGTCATTTCCCAAATATAAAAAAGATCACATAGGAGATGACAATTTTTCAGAAGACAATTTTTACATCCTCAAATGGATAATAAACGGAGAATCCTGGTAACCAGCTCTGAAATCAGAAGTGTCATTTTTAGTGTTCTCTACTGGGGAGAAGGGATGAAAGTTTGAAGTTTGAAGCCTTTGCCAAGTACAATAGGTTCTGTAGGGTACAGATCATTTTGAGGGATAAATCATGTTGGCTAACTTACCCATTGAATAAAAACTTGGTATAAATATCAAAGAATAAACTTGGTGGTATAAAGGTTTCCATGTTCTCTGCTTGACTAAATGCTTGATTGAATTTCAGAAAAAATGATCAGAACAGTAAAAAGTTAATCTTTTTCTTCAGTTCATCAAAACTTGTCCTTGTAAACATATTATCAAGACTTTCATACTTTGCAACACATTTATACTTGAATTTAACTTATAGATTAACATGTATTGCAACTTCTTCATTTTAGGTGACACAAAGTTATGGAGGTCTTCAGAAAATTTTTTCCAGATAGTGAAAAGAATTATGTAACATACAAACATAATCTTATATTAAAAAAATTTTATGTAGTCAAAAAGATTACAATTTAAATTTATGGGGTCAGTGCATACCGTATTGTCATAAAAGCATGGTTCTAGCCTTACAATTGATGGCCATCGTTTTTCATGCATAAATATATAAATTTATGTAAACATGAAAATACCTATATAAACACCTTTTTGGCACATACCTGTATTACCAAATTAAAAAGGAGGATTAAAAGCAGCCATTATGAAAAATTTTCAACTATGTTCAATACATTAATAAGCATATACTTTCACAAACACACAACTTTCATACCCATTTTTTGTATTGCAGTCTTCAACTTGTCTTCCTGAGCCTCAAGTGCTAAAGTAAAAACTATATCATTTCGATTTTCCATTAATACTTCCGCTAGTTTAAGCTGGTCAAATCCCAGAAGTCCAACTAGCTGAAAGTGAAAATTTCCATTGATTAAAAACACTGAAGGCCATTATGTATTTTGATTGGTCCGTAATTATATGCTTTGATTATATCAATATATAGGGATGGTCATATAGCAAAATTCATAGATGAATATTATTTTATTTGCCCAAAGATCTCGAATACACAAATACAGAGGACATTTCAGGAAATTGACACAACAGTCACAACATAGGAATATATACCGGCATATAGCCAGACACTCAAATGCAACAAAGACTATCCCATCAAATAGCAATAACTCATGGACAAATAACTGATTTTTTACTACGGCAAGGTTTTTTACTTGAAAATACATATCCAGATTTTTTATCAAGATCCCAGGCTGGGACCAGATTTTTGGTTGATTATGAACAGGGAAATCATAAAAACTCTATTTCTTTTATTAAGGTTTCACTGCAAATGATGCAACAAAATATAGAATAATAAATTAATACTAAAAATAGGGAATAATTACTATTTTGTTGCTGAAACTATATGTAATGTTGATCGTACCTCTCCCTGAAGTTCATCATTACTCTTTTCAGATGTGATTAAAGTGATTAATGTATCACTAAATTCTTCGACAGGCAAGCCAGCAGGATTTCTATTCCCATAATGTGCTTTAACCTCCTGAGTTAACCAGGCTCTTCCAAACTGAGAAAAAATAAGAGGAAATAATAAATTCTCATTTTTCTTAGTTCTAATGTTAAACCTGAAATATTTGATAACTGCAAAAAGTTTAAAAAAATTAATTATTAATACAACACTTGGTCCAATTAATATTTTTCATATGCTATGCTATTATTAGGTAATCTACCAGTTATGGTAGGTTTTGGATGAACACAACTACCAAATAAATATTTTGTTTCTCTTGACAAAACACAACCCGATATCCTAAGTTTTTGAAAGGCGTAGGGTTGGCAGAACGTATGGAGAACTGAAGAAGATATTAATGTATGACAAACAATACTTTAGCATGAATGAAGACCACATTAAATGGAATCGGTCTCAAGGGCCTGTTCAATACTTGCATTACTAATAGATATGTGGCACTATATATTATGATACTATTTTGAAACTAAAGTTCCATGAATCTATCATGTCTAAATGTTTAATGCCAGGTGTGCTTGTGCAAGTATGTTCAAATGTTTTGAAATGCAGCTTACTGACAATATTCAAGTCAAAATATTTTTTATTTCCCATATTGTTGGAAACCTACACTTCAGAAGTTGAAAATACTTGCCTAGACATAGTACTAAGTACCAAGAATTGGTAGATTCACGGAAATATAATAAAACTACATGCTTTGAGGACCTACTGCTCTGTCATTAAATGTTATCTGGGACTGGAGGTTTCAATTACTCAGAGAAAGTAGGAAAACATTAGCTCCAAGAGACTCTTTCTACATGTAGGAATTCTGTATAAACAAAAAACTTTTTAATAAATGAAAGTAGAAAAACTTTGTTACAATCCACCACTTTATTTTCGATACTACTAGTTTCGACGCTACGGCGTCATCCTCAGGTACAAAGTTACTTTGTACCTGAGGATGACGCCTTAGCGTCGAAACTAGTAGTATCGAAAATAAAGTGGTGGATTGTAACAAAGTTTTTCTACTTTCATTTATTAAAATGAACTTCCACAAAGTTGAGGCTGAAACTATTGAGATAAAAAACTTTTTGCCTTATTTCCCAAAATAAAAGCTTTTTGTAAAGAAAACTCTTGTAATTCATGGACATATGAAAGCTTTACTTAACGTTCAAGGAATTATTTGCCCAAGACAATCAAAAAGGAATTGTACATGCATTAAGATTTTTAGACTATTCCACAAAATTACTCCTATTAGATATTACATTATTATTCCTATTAGGTAATTCAATCCTGGCTTAAATGAAAAAAATAACTCACCCCAGTTTTCCGGATCCATGCAGACTCCACACTTTTCTTGACATCATTGACTTCTGAAATTTTCTTTACAACATCCTCGTAGCGCATGCTAAAATCAGCAGAAGGTGTTTCATTACGGTTCAAAGTCATATCTGTCAGGACCACATTGCTAGGAACTACTGGGTGGCGTGTCTTAGCAACAGAACAAGCTATCAAAAGAACTTCAGGAACACTTTCTGTGCCACCAACAAAACTATTCTGCCTATTAATGGCACCATTAAGTTTAAGTTCATGCTTGCTTGTTTCAAAGACATTGCGTACATATTCAATAGAGTGGTCAGGCAATACTGATAAAATTTCAAAAACCATCTGAAATGAAGGAGAGCAATTTGAATTAATGTTTAATAATAATGTGGTAAAGTATATGACTTCTCATTAATTATAAGTTATTTAATTATCTCACAAATATAGGATGGGAAGAACAAACAAATATCTAGAATAAACAGTTGGCTAAATCAATTTAATGTCTAATTTACCTAATTCTATATATCTGTAATTTCTTGGAAGGACTTAAGACTAAAGAGAATCAAAATTCTAATAACTGTATAACACAATTGTGTAAGGCTGTGTAACTTTAGGAAGACAGTTATTAGTTCTTGATGTCCCATGGTAAAACCAAAGCCATCAACCTGTACGTTGGCTGGAAGGGTGAGGGTAAAACTCGCCAAGTAATATTCTCAATGGAATATTTAAATTCGAAGTTCATTTCCTGTAAAGCTTACAGCCTTCCAGAATAATATGGTACCCAAAAAACCACACAACTAGGATGAAACAGAGGGTGCTCAGAGGTATTCCCTAGTATCAAACCTGGGACCTCTGATTAGTGGCTCAGCTCCACCCACTGGACTACTATATCCCATGGTTTCTTAGTAATTTAATAATAAATTTCTGGGAGAAAAAGCAGGGTATATGAAATCTCAAAAATAGATCGGAATATCTCATAGAACCTGTACCTGCCATAGTTAGACTACCAAGTAGTTCAATTGCTCAAGTTGAAATATTCAAATGTCTATACAAGAATAAAATCACTCAACTGTGACTATTTCACTCTAATAACTAAAAAAAACATTCCCAATGATGCTTCAACATCTAACCAATAATAAAAGACAAAATAGAAAAATCACAAATGAAGACAATAAACTATTGAAATTATAGAACAGTATGCATAAGGGCAATTAATCTTGGTAATTATTTGGAAAATAATTCATATGAAGGAAAAAAACTACCTAAGTCAACAAAGTTTGAGCCACAAAAAGTGGATTGAAATTATACTGACCCCACGAATAACGGTCATTCCAATCCAGTGCTAAAAATCTGTTCCAATAATCTGATCGAGAAATTAATTCAAAGTATAACAAATAAACAAATGGGACAAAAGACTATGTTTCGTACTACTCACATTGGATATTTTATTTCCGGTCTGCAAATTAATAGAGCCAAACACTTGTTTCAGAGCTGACAGTTTGGAATTGGAAACTAATTTATCTTCAAAGAATAGCTTCAACATCAACAATGCAGCATCGTCAATGATTTCTGGGTCCTCTTCTCCTGTTAAAACAATGGGTAAAATATTCAATTAAAGATAACCTGACAGTCGCCAATTTCGCTGTAGAGAACTATTTATGTCCCAAACACTATTAATTTACCTGCCAATTCTTTACAGAATGCCCTTAGCCTTTCCAGCTTGGTTTTAAGAGCTGAATTAGGTGGTGACTGCTTTAATAGATTATCTCTTACTTCTCGCCACAGGACCTTGCTAAATTAAGAGCTCCCAATTAGATATTCAAATGACATGCTTAAACACCATATATCGTTGTTTTTCGTATTAACTGCGAATTTAATTCTTACGTTTTCGCTCTCTCTTCTTTCCATTTTTTACGTTTTTCTAAGGATACTGAAACGATGTCCGTTCCACATGATATCCCCAGCTTGGCAACGTTTCTCAAATACCTGGAGAAACTCGGTCTTTCAGAGGAAATCATTTCAAGCTGTATAATAGACACAACAGCAACAAATGTTTTGCCTCTACACAAATGTCTACATATTTAAAAAACGAAAACATGTAGTACGGCCCTGCTCAACCTTTCATGATCGTGACATGTAAACAGTTTCACAATTCGTGACCATGTGATCCATGTTAGCCAAATTAACAATATTTTCTTTTTCAGAAATTCAAAACATATATCCTCCCTAAAGCTCTGGAGCATATTCTCTACCATAAATTTCAATGAAAATGAGTAATAATATAATTAAAAGCAAATATAAATTTTTTTCAGGGAAAAACTTTCGGTCCAACTTCCTTTAGGATGCAATTAGAACACGAAAAAATTGTCAACGTTGTCTATCTTGTTTTTATGCCCTAGTTGAAAATTGCTTCATTCGCATGTAGTTTGCGTGTTGTTTTCATGGCACTTCTTTTGATATTTTTTTCTTGCATTCGTAGAAGTACATTCGTATTTTTATTAAACATTTATGATTATTGTCTAAACCTCTTCACTATTGAGTAGTGCAGTCAAGATCAAGCTTTAACACATTGCCAGAATTAATAAATACACATTGCTAGTGATCTTGTTAAAGGTGAAAAGGTAATGAGTGAAAAATTTAATATCTGTCTTTCGTGAAATGTAAAAAGGAGAAGGTATGTCTTTTGTGGCAAACGTTATCACCAGAGGACCATTCTCGGGTGTGTCTGTAACTCGTATTTATTGCAACACACCAAGGAAAACTAGCTTAAGAACATTTTATATGAACTAAAAATAAAGTTGAAACGAACTTTCCAGAAACATTGGATGAAGGGCGGGTGATATGTGGAAAATTCTGAAATGCTATGTGGTATATTCTGGGGCTTCTTCTCAATCCAAGATGATAATTTATTTTTATTATACTTTCCTATGCAATTAAATCACATGGTAAGCAAAGTGATAACTTTAAACCGTCAGTGAATGAGACATACACTTATGGTAATAATTTATAACACCCTGTCAGACAGGCAACAATATTGACTGTTAAATGGCTGTGCCAGTAATTAAGTAGATATTTGATACTGTGAAATTATAAATGCATTTACAGGATGCAGCAATGTAGCTTCCACTTTATAAAGCCAAACCCCTTTAAAAAAGGAAGTTACGTCGATGCACCTTGTGTATACAAAAGGGGTCTGATGTATGAAATGTTTAAGAGATGATTATTTTAAATAGATTTATGGAAGATGTAGTTTTGTTAATTGCATAGCCAGTTCAAAGAACAGTGGTAGTTAAAGTGATGGTTACTTTAACAGCCTTCTACTGATATACTTCGAAGTACTGAAATTTTACAGTAAAAAATCACCTGGTTTGATCAGAACTATCCAGTTTTAAGTTCAGATTAAGGTGGATGATTTTTACATTTTAAAATTTCTGGATTATTTAATCAATGTTTTTGTTCCTTGTTGAGTCTTTAGAATAGCAGTAGCCAACTGGTAGTCTGGGAGGAAATGGTGAAGGAATTTCAACCAGAACAGCAAATAGCAGAGTAATAATATTTTTGCAATTAAATGAAGTTGCATTAAGTTATAATTGAATAAGCTTGCCTATCATTTCATATTATTAAAATGGAACTTTTATGCCTAATTTTTACCCTTTTAGGGACATACTGGTAATAACTGTGGTGTAGACTGAAAACAAATGGTTTGATTCTGGCTGGCACTTTTGGGGACCCTCAGTTTCACCAAAGTTGAATGATCCTTTAATAATACAAATGGCACTTCCTGGGACACCAGATGTACCATGGGGAAAGGAACTCCCCTTCCCACCCTGCTGGTGAATTTCACATGCTGTGCATGTCTTAGTAAGAGGTGAGCTCTGCCTTTATATATAAAACCAACCTTCTAGTGCTTACTGCTGTTGTTACCTTTCAAAAATTCATGTTAGTGGTCTGGAAGGTCTGAAAGGTTGTCGACTGTTACTTTAGAGGATAACTTCGTCGGGTATAGGGTAAAAATCAATCATGAGAAAATGCAAATAATAAAATTCTGAAGTTTTAGGAAGCGAAAGTTAAATTTTGTAGTTTGAATACTTTATACTTTGGAACCTTATTGAGAAGTTTTTTGGAGGCAACAAAAGAAAGGAAATCAAAGGAGGCTTTTGAAATAGACAACATCCCTGCAAAACTATTCAAGAGTATAGTAAAATGAGAAAGGAAGAGTTTCTATGGGTTTAATAATAGCATTTATGAAGAAGGAATTTGGCTGAAAGACTTTGTCAGAACAATATTTATATCCATCTCAATTAATGAAAAAGCAACAGTGAGCACTATAGATCTACAAGTTTGATTTCCCACATGACTATAAAATGTACATTCTTTTCTTGATACTTTCAATGTGTAATACATTTTCCTACCATAGTAGTTCATATCCCATAACTACTCTGTATCTCCTCTATCTACCTTTATGTGTTTATTCAATATATTTCAGTTATTTCCTCTTCACCATTGTGTTAACACTGTCTTTTGTTGTCCTCTCTGTGAGGTATCTCTCTCGATTCGATAAGAATAATGAAACCTACACAGTGTGTCATGCAGTCATTAACACAGTGCTTAACTATTACAGAACATATGATTAAGATAAAAGGGTCAATATTTTTTTGTAATCCCAGCAGTTGTTACCTGACCGTTACATAATTCTAATAATAATACTTTATTAATTTTGTAAAATAGTACACCCATATTAAATATCATCAATATAAATATTGCTTAATGCATAAACATTGGTTCTTCAATGTAAAGAAGATTGTCACAAAAGAATTCATCCAATGAGTGAGCAAGTAGCCTGGTATATACCCTCTTCTTGAAACTGTGGAAACAGTCTGATTTCAACTTAGTAGGCATGTCGTATGCCTCTCAAACCAGGGGTTAGTCCACCCCACCTAATCTGCCCCATCACTAGATTGATTATCTGGCATACCTTTCACGTTTTTTATCTCTTTTATATTTTTTATTAGTTTTTCCTTTCCAATTCTTTCAGTCCTTTCCCATGTCTTCTGAGTCTAATTCTTTAGGCAATAAATTAGGATTACACTACATATATGTATTAACATTGGCAGGATAATTTTCTTGTTCTTCAGGTAGCTTTAGCGATTTCTGTTCGATTCTCTATCCGATAACTACCATATTTTCCCCAAACTTTTAGATTTAGGCAAGAATTGGAGTTAAACTTCTATGAAAGTTGGACGAAGCTTGTGGAGATATTTTATTGGTGTTTAATGCGACTGCTCAGTCTTTTAACTATTTACAGTCGTTATTTCAATTGATTAGTTGTGCTTGATTACTTCAAATAGTACCCTAGGCACCCTCGTACGTACCTAATAATTGCAGGAGTCAGTGGGATCGAACGTGAACTTTAAATGAAGTGACCATTATAATTTTTCGTAAATTATGGTTTCCTCAATGTGAATTCCAACTCATAGTTTTACCAAAAAATGGACAGCAAACCCATAAGACTTAGATAATTGCTTCTTATGAACTATAGACAACGTTTTGCTGCTAAACAAATCGTAGCTGCGCATGAATGAAATTATTAATACGCACTATAATGATAATCATTTACAGCTTGAGGTATCTACTATGTATTTTGAGATTTTAGATTCCAGTGTTGTTTTATTTTCCTGGCAAGCATTTAACACTTGAATACCGTTCATTTATTTAAGAATTTGCATTAATATAAAAATTATCAATGAATAAGAATCACTCAGTTTATTTCCCATGAAAATTCTGCCGGTCTAATTTCTTGTATGTTAATCACGCAACCTTGACGTGGGAAATTTCGAATGTTAAATTTGTTTACGACGAATTTAATTGCAATCCAATAGCGATTGGATGAAAACTGAGGGGACGTAGCGGGCTAACGAACGAAACGTGTGGGTAGAATTTTGGTTGCGTCATTTCAGGGGCAGCAGAAAGCCCGAAATCAATATTACTACAGTCAGCGCGCGCATAGTTGCTACCATTTTGACTCTGTGTCGTCTGTATAAGAAAATTATTGTTTCTGTTACTCTATAAATCTGCCAATTGCGCAACATTTATTTCGGTTGGTCAGTGTTTGTTTTATTTTTGGAACGTATGTCGCGATTGCTGCTGTTGTATACATTTTATTAGATAGCTTATCTCCAGATGTTCTGTCACTGTCTATCATCCGAGTCACTTTGAACGGTATCTCACAAAGTGTATGGGTTTTAATTGTATCCGATACCAAAAATGACAGCAGACATGCCAGATTGTACAACTAGAAGGTCTTTTAATTTCGTCGATTTAAATTATTAGGATCAAACTACCCGTGAGTAATGTAGGGATGAAATATGATTCACTTATTTGCTCTACTTCTTGAAAATATCGTAACTTGTGTGTAGCTGAAAAAAATGCCTATGATACAGTGTCATTACAAAATATCGAACAAATAATGTCCTCAAAGGGAGAGAGATATGTGTTTTGGAAATTAATGCGAAGTCGCGCTTCATTCAATGAAATAGACTTGTTGTCTATTCTTGAGTACTATTCCACTTCAGCACTTTAGGTTGCGTTTTTAATTGATTAAATACTACATCTATTTAATTTTTTTTACAGTTAGCAAGAAATTAAACCAATATGTTTGAGCGAATTGTGGCAACATACTTAAACCGGTACTTAGGGAAATATATCCAAGATTTAGACACTGAAAATTTAAACGTTGGCATATTTAGTGGAAATGTGCTTCTGAGGGATTTGAAGTTTAAACCTGAAGCCCTGGTAAGTATATTTTAACACTGCTTTAATTAAAGGTGCCATCATATATATTTACCGTAGTAGCTTGCTGTTTAAATATATTTAGTGACCAGCATTACATATGTCTCACAGTCCCAACACTGGAGCGGGTTCAAATTGTATTATGAACGTTTATACCGTAGATATGTTTGACATGTATGGTGAAAATATTGTGACATGTAAAATGCTTCAAGAAAATTCTCACCAAGGAACTGTTATATTTCAATCGTTAATTAATAAATTTAGTTATGCATAAAAATAATATATTTTTAATATAATAAATTTTTATGCATATAACTATGTCACAGGGGCCTTTCTAATTACCAATTTGAATAATTAAGTGAATGCTCGTTCATATGTGTACTCCATCTGGAGTTCATTTCTCAAATCTACAAGTTTGCAAATCCTTGTAATTTGCACATACAATCTATTGATAATAATGAATGGTACAACATTGGTAACATTCCTAAATTAATTTTATGTGAGTTTTGAAGTTTTATTGTTTGTAAGACTGTTTTTGAGGATTGTAATGAATAGTGGCTTTGATTAACAGGCCTCTGATCATTGAAACTTTTGCGTTTTTGCAATCTTTTGCTTTTTTCAAATGTGAATTCAATAATTCTTCACTTGCCAAGAGGAAGTGCCTACTCAGTGGCAGTAGCCACCGGAATAGCTTTTTTGCCACTTATGCCAGACATATACAGCACAGCCTCATTTAGGAACTTATTCTAGGTGCATACAGTTTTGAGGTGTTGTTGAAAAGTAATGGTATACTAGCAGATAATTTACTGTAATTTTTATGTAGTGTTGTGTTTTAAGTGAATATGCTTTTTTATTTTCCATTTTATGGTTTTCAGAACTTATTTGGACTGTTGATGTTAATTATTTATTAATGGGAAGTCCTTCCTTCAAAATATTTACTGAGCGCAAATGAACCATTAACTATTTTGTTAGTTACTTTAAACATATGCTGTATGGAACTGTTAATGTTGCTGTATACTACTCTTAACAAATTAGTATTCAATGCATGGGGCACGTTTTTATTTATTTATAAAATAATAATAATTTATTTTCACTCTTTGGATAGACAGAGAAGTGGAATATTGTAGAAAAATATGCTCCTATTTATGAAACATTTTTCTGGGTGCTCATATGGTGATCATGGCACATACTGATTTTTGTGGGGTCGAAATTAAAAGAAAATATCTACGAAAAAGTTTGAAGATATAAAAAAGTTTGATAAATATTACCTAATTTATTGGTGTGAAGTGGTTAAATGAAAATTTTTATCATTTATTAGATTTTACATCAGTGTACCTTAGTACTAATCTCTGTTGTTATTATTAAAAATAAAGACTATTACAATCATGACACTTAGCATGAATTTTACATTTCTTTATTTGCCACATTTCACATCTAAAAACAAATTAACCATCCTATCCACTTGTTCAGAGAAGAATAGAAGGACCTGACCCAGAGAAGAACATACTAGCAGTGTTGCCATGTGTTTAGATAAATATGTTTCACAAGATCAAAAGATGACGGATGAATACAAATCACTCTTTGAATCCTCTCATAGTATTCTTGTTACTAGAGGCATTTATTCTTGCACTAATCTTTACTGCCAGTAATTATCATGGATACTTGTCTATCCTCTCTTGAATTACCCGCACCATTTTGACATTGTGTGAGAATTTTTACCATACTCTTCAAGAAATTGATGGTGAATTCAGTGAAGATACTATTTTCTTTGCTTACAGATGAGTCACTGGGTGAATTTCAAATTTGGTTGCTTCTGTAATAAATAATCCACCTTTCACATCTCATAATGCACTAACCATCCCATCCACTTACTCAAACTTGGACTACAGAAGACTGTACTAGCAGCATTGCTGTATTGATCAATATATCTCTCAAGGTCAAAAGAAATGGATGAGTAAAAATGACTTTATGACATATCTCATAGTAATTGTGTAATTAGAGGTAATCCAGGAAAGACATCAGCAGGTTGGGGAGTGAAGGGGCCCATGCAATTTGACTAAGTTAGGCAGGAATGGGGGAGAAATTGAAAACATTGGAGTTCCAAAAGTTGAATATGTTTTTCTATCAGTGACACAATTATATTGTCAGGGTTTTTTTTTATTCCATAAACTGTGGAAAGGAAAAATTCCACTATTTTCAACATGAAATGGTATTTTATTGAATTTCCAGTTGACTTTTACCATAAATTTTCTTTAATCATTTGAATGCAGTTGTGTGGAATGGCTGGAGAAGGTTTTTTTTTAGAAGTTGCCCTATTAAGATAAAGTCAGTAAAAAATTGATAACAGAGGTAAGGGATGAATAGAAAAAGGACAAGGGGGTGAGAAAGGATATGTAGGCAGCTATTGGATGGTTTCAGTGGGCTGAGTTCAACCTGGGAGATTTTAATGATTGAAACACCCAGATATGCACCAGCTCGCAGGTTTTCACTTCTATACTGCTTAAAGAGGGCACATTATTCAAACAGCCTTTTTTGAAGTTAAGTATAACACTGGCTTTCAGTGAGCAAACCTTGAAAATGACACTGTACATTAATTAAACGTAATTACCTGCATACTACTCATTTAGCCATCACTTTATGTTATTCTTCCATAATGGAATCGCAAATGCTCACTTTATAAATCATATATAAAAACAATGTTTTTATTGAAGGAATTGTATATCAACAAATTTATTCCGTTCTGACTTGCTCATTCCCTTACTCATTCATTTGGGGTCTCCTTCCCCCAACTCCTGTGTTACTTTTTCCCTCCTTTTATAAGGTTGGAATAGGTTGTAATAATTAGAAGTTGACAGTGTTGTGATACATTGACATTTGGGTTGGTAAATACAAATTTTCATGTGGATTTTAGTGTTAACTTTTTCATTCAAATATTCATAAGTAGCTTCCATATTTCAAGTATGCCTCATTGAAGTTATTTTATTTTAATGGATGCTAAGTGCCCCATTTTCCATCGTATTTGCCATCACTTGTTTATTATTGCACAATTAGTAAGTCTGTCACCATTTATCATTATGAAAAAGTGCCCCTAAGATAAGTAGCTGAGAACATAATTTAATGTTGCAGGAGTTAATGAACAGCTTTTTAAATCAAAAGCTTGATGTAAAATCATCCCCTGAATTCTTAATACAGAAAATAAAGAAGACCAATCTGCAAAATTCTAAATGGTAGCCAGAGCATAGATTCTAAATATTTTTGCCCAATGAAATTATCCCAGAAGTGTTATTTATTTTAAATTAGACGTAAATTTAGAAGGAAACATCATGTGGATATTTTTTCATACCCTTGTTTAGGGAAAAAAACTGAAAGAAAGTATTGTTGTCTTTACCTTAAAAAAAACCATAAACACGTCAAACTGAAGATTGGTTTGATAGGTGATGGTCTAATTCACCAATAGTAAGAGCAAAAGAAAGTGAAATCCACACATCAGGGTAGGGGCGCCAGATCCTTTCCCTGTACCACCTATGATTTTCCAGGAATTTCTGTGACCAAAAAAATCACAGAGATGAAGTTGAGGGTGCCCAGAGACATACCTGGGAATCAAACCCTGGTGCCCATTTCAGTAGCCCAATACTGTACCCCTAGGCTACCATGTGCTAAGGTATATAATATTGCAGAAAATAATAATGAAAAGTGGTAATTACAATTTTATTTGATGAAAATAGTAAGAATAAATTTTTGTTTGAAAATATGTATGCAGGAAAAATACGTGGGTTAAGTGGTTTTTACGCATCCATAAATACTGAGTGGATAGGTACATCAATTCATAGGATAGGAATGGTACAGAAAATGTCAGCACCTTCCGTTTTAGTTTTGAGATGTATAAACATATTAGTATTAGGTATATAATAATAATATTTTATTCATCTGAGACAGAGTGCACTCAAACAATACTGGCAAGTGTATAGGACATGTCAAGGACAAAGTTTACAAACGCAGAAAATATTATTTATTTGACCTCAAGTATTCTTTGATACTATAAAAACACTTATCAAATAGGCATTCTTGTACCTTTTTCTTAAAGACTGGTATATGCTCTTCTTTTTAAATACTTACTGGATAATTTAACACACATAGACTTTGGGTCATTTGAAGCCAAGGATAAATTGGTTAACTTTACATGTAAGTTATTGCATTGCCTAGTATTATACAAGCAGATGCTATTGTTCATTTCAAAATAAGCACTATATTGTCTCACAAGTTATACAGATTGATAGATAAACGGGGCCTGTCCAAAAATTTGCAAACTGGTGCAATCTGGTGGCCATGACATGGATTATAGCCCTGCTAGCTAGCAGCACTAGTTACCAGAGACACAATAAGCTATCTATGCTCAGCAGATATTCAAGCTGTGCATATGGTGCCAGTTATGTTAGTTTCTGTTGCCCTTGTTTTTACTGTTTTTTGAAAATGGAAATTGACAAAATCACAGAACAACGAAACAACATAAAGTTTTTTGGTGAAGTGTGGTAAAAGTTAACAAGAAATTGCTGAAATGTTGACAACTGTTTGCAGTGATAATGTTCTGAAGAAAGGATCTGTTTTCAAGTAGATTATGCATTTTAAATATACCCGAAAAGACACCACAGATGATGCAAGGCTAGGACGACCTTCAACCACCTGTGTGGATGACAACAATGATTGTGGGGGATCCCTTGTCCTTACCGATAGTCGACAAACTATCCGAATAATAGCTGATGAACTGAATTTAGGAAAATCAACAGTGCACACTATTTTAAGCAAACATGATGGACGAATCCTTCACCATGACAATGCACCTGCACATTCAGCATTGATTGTTCACCAGTTTCTGGCCAAAAATTCAGTCACCATCCTTGATCATTCTCCTTATTCATCAGATCTCACCCCATGTGACTTTTTCCTATTCCCAAAATGCAAAAATGTGATGAGGGGACATCACTGGGAAGATGTGGATATAAGAAAGCAAGAAACGATGAGAAAACTAAAAAGCCTATCTGCCAAGGACTTCCAAGGGTGCTTTAAACAGTGGAAAAGAAGATGGAATAATTGCATAGGAATGAATGGAGAGTACTTTGAAGGGGACAAAATCGATATAGACTAAATTTTGCAAAATAAAGTTTTTATGGCCTCATATTTATTAGACAGTGTAGCATGTACAAGATGTGGATAGCAAATTTAATTTTTTGAAAAGAGGTTGACAGTGGGCGTAATAATTTTGGTTACACATGACTCTTACCATCTTTTTCTGCATCTTCAATGTGCAGAAGGTGAGAGGGCAGACCCCACAATACTATTCCATATGAAATTCCTGAATAAAATAATCAATAATAAAATGTCAACAATTCATTTTGGCATACTGAATCTTTTATGATGGAGAGTAAGTAGAAAACAGAATATAGCTTTTTAGTAATGTGTGCATAACCTGGAAGTTCCATTTTAGGTTGCTATCAATATGGAGTCCTTGGAACCTAAAATTATTAACTATATTTAAGTGACTACCTTACTGGAAAAGGGTTGATGCCCATTATGCTGTGTGGAGTAGAGAAAACTATTACTTGAGTTTTTTCAAGGTTTAGAATCAAATTGTTGCCTCTGCACCATGTAGCCAAACATTTCTGGAACACTTCACCAGCCTTTCAGCCACTTAGTCACGTAAATGTTTACGGGATGTCATTACACATACATTGTCAGCATACATAATACATTTTTTAGTACTGTTAAGCAGCAGGTTCCCAGGAAGATCATTATTAAAAATCAAAAACAATTCTGCGCCAAGAACTAATCCCTTAAGTACTCCTTTATTTACCTTTTGAGAGGTGGAGAAGTATATATTCACATCACTTTGGTAGGCCACCCTTTGGTACCTATTATCAAGATGGGACGTCAGCCAGCTTAATGTCACACCCTGGATTCCCAATAGCTCACATGTTGAGATCAACTTACTGTTATCAATGTCATTAAATACTTTGCTCATATCAAAGAAAATGTCCAAAACCTTACACTTAGAGTGACTCTCTTGAATTATATAATGAAAAAAGGGCAAGATTGCCTCTTGCGGAAACCAAACTGGCAAACAGATTGTACATTTTGACTTAACAGTCTGTTACAGAAAACACATTCAAGAATGCAACAATTTCAGAGCGTAAAAATCATTTGCCTTGACCAGAATTTGAACCCGTATCCCTAGACGTCTGACCGAGTACTTTAGCCAGTTAAGCAATCGAGGCATCCTCTTAGACTGAAATTTTTTCATCATCGGACATCAAGGGATCCAGGTTCGAATCCCAGTCAAGTCAAATGATTTTCACTCTCTGAAGTTGTTGCACTGAAATGCACATTAGCAGATTACTCCATTTAAAGTTACTGTTGCTACATCTTTTACAGTTTCTTGACACATTCAAGAATTTTATTAAATTGGGAAATTATCAATATGGGTCTGTAATTATTTTAATTGTTTTGGTCACCTTTATTCTTGTAGACTGGAATAACCTTTGTCATTTTAAGGGCATCCAAATAAATGCCCTCAGCTAAAAACTGCTTCATGAGCATTAGCAATGGGGCTAGGATAAGGTCTCCACAGTCTTTTGGTAATTTGCCAGACACACCACCAATGTCAGCAGAATTTTTTTCCCAATCTTATGAAGATAATAGCATAATTCTCTCTCATTACATATTTTTTGGAACATTGATGCATATGTCACTCTATTGAATGGCATTGGCCCAATAGGCGTAGGATGTGGGGAATTCGGCCGGGTCAGAAAAGCATTGGATATTTCACCTGGTTGTGTGATTATATTACCATAGTCATCATTTACCTGCAGATGCATTGCCATGGTATTTAAATTGCTATTGTTTTTTATGATTTTTCATGCTACTTTTGAAAAATTAGAGGCATTCCTACTCTGTCTCATAATATACTTATCATTATACTCCTTTTTTGCCCGCCTTAATAAATACCTGAACTCGCTTTTTTCCTAGGAGAAATGCTAGTATAATGTGCCATCTCTAAAAGACTCAATATTAGAGTACATTGTTTTCAATTTTTTTGACGTAATATGGAGATCAGGAGTTGGCCAATTTTTCATATTACCACTCCAATTTTTCACTGGCTTGTATGGAAAAGTATGATTTAAATACTGAATGAAATAACTGTAAAAAACTTTGAAATTTTCATCAACGTTTTCATAAACATTGGCCAAATGAGATGACCCCAGCAGTAATGTTGGTTTATCAATGCACAAAACTAATTAACATTAGATTCCCTGAAATACCCTGGTATTTGAAAGCATTAGATGGTGTATCAAAGGTAAACATTACTGCTGAGTGTGTAGACACTGCAGGATCAAACACTTTTGTATCAATTTTTCATTCAGGATAATAATCAGTGAAGATATTATCTAATAGAGTTTTCTTTCAGCCATTATCCTAGTAGGAGAACTAACTAATGGTTTCATGTTATAGGAATCAAATACTTGCAATAGTTGTCTTTGATCTCTTCCATCAACCAACAGGTTGCAATTAAAGTCACCAGTTAGGATAATTGAAGTTCTAGATAAGTGATTAGTTAAACTATAAAATAAACTACAAACTACCAGCTATTATATCCAAGGTTCAGATTCAGTGATGTATGTGTAAAATCTGTGATTGAAGTATGGCAGTGTATTTTTAGCCCCTAGGTACCCACAACTGCTGAAATGCTCTCCTTCATTTGAAAAAGGATGATGCTTCAAATTATGTAAAATATTCTGTACTCCATATGCCTATAAACTTCATATATGACTATCGACTCCATATATGAGTTGGTGTCAATTACTCATATCAAAAAGTGTATAAAAATAAATTAACAAAGTTATTAAGAGATAATGTAAAATGCAAAATGAATAAGAAATATATTTATTTAATTTAATTCTTTACTCATATCGATTTTTCATCAGCATATTCTCTATTATAGTTGTATCAAGTCAATCCATGTACCCCACATGGTATGGTTAAGTGCTATATTTTGTGTATTAAGAATATATTGGTCCTGGAATAGAAATACTATTTAAAACTCCTTTCTCCTAAAAAAAGAAGTCAGAAAATACAGATCTAATGCTTTTTTATATTTGTTATTTTGTCTCGTGGTTTAAGTATTGTAAATGAATAATGTATAGTAAATGAATAATGAGCTGATCATGTAAATGGCAAAATACATTTTAAATCAACAAAAAATACCAAAAAGCATTTCTATTCTGGTGATAGTTATTTAAACATTGAATTGCTTAATACATCTTTTACATTTTTTAATACCTTAATTCATGCTGAAAGTTTCCCCTAGAGGCCAATATAAGATATAAATATCCCAAATAACTGTTTCAGGTAAAACAGTTGATTCTGAAATATTCTTATCATATGCCATATTCTTAGTATGTTGAGTTTACATTTTCTCAAATATTTATGTTAAAATTGATGGCTTATTGCCCAAAAATACATTCTATCTTGAAGTTTGAAGGTACTATCAACTTGTTAACCTCCATTAACTCTATAGTTTAATGAGTAATTTTAAATTTATTTTATTTGTAATATTCTAGTTATAATATTTATTGGTTTAGAATTAATCTCTAGCTGTTTTAAGTACAACATTTTTTGGTTTACCCACATCCATAATTTATATTTCAGTATGAACTGGACCTACCCATTGAAGTTAAAGTAGGAACAATTGGAAAAGTCAGTCTTGATATACCATGGAATAATCTCTACTCAAAATCTGTCAGAGTTGAAATTGAGGTGAGCTGGATATTTTCAATTTATTTACCGATATCAGGTACTAATAGTAGTAATTCTTTATTTTTACCAAGGACAGTAATTGAATACATTTCTTATGAAAATACCATAATTAACAGTAATTCATTTGCAGCAAAAATATTTTGCATCCAAAAACCAATTTAAAAATAGATCTTCCAGAGAAATTAAAAATACTAATTACATAGATCTTAGGATATTTCTATCAGTGGCAAAATAATTTAATTTTGTGGATGATAGAACAATAATGGGGTCATATTTATTGGAGTGATATTTTTTATCATGTAATTAAATAGTCACAGGGTAAAACAAATTTGTATGCAGTAATTTTCCAAGTTTATGCTTGTAAGTATTTATACAAATAGCCCATTTTATATTTCCTAATAATAAAATTAAACAGCTTTTGACCCATTTGGGTCTGAGTTGAACCAGCTGGATATAAATATAACAGTAGTGAAGTTTTGATTAAAAATGAATAATCATACTATTGAACAGAAAATTCTTTTTAATGTCATGATGCACTTCACAATTTTACCATATTGTACTGATACAAAGATTTGGTTACGGGTCATAAAAATATGATATTTGAGAAGGAGGAGACCATTCAAAGGTTGATCATAATTTTTCAAAACATAATGGCCTAACACACGCATAAAACAAAGAGTCTACAGTGCAGGGTTTCTGGGAGAGAGGGAAAGAGTTTAGTGGGTATAGGTGAGGGGCAAGACAAACATGTATCTCATGGAGGCGATGGTGGGAATAGGTGGTATGAGGGAGGAGTTAAATTATTTGCTTTGCCATGTTGGAAAACTTTTCCACGTAAACTTTTAATTATCACAACCCGCACTGAGCTTGTTTTAAAAATAACATCTCTGCATCACTCTTCGCCAAGCACTTGAGAGATTGTGGCCACAGCAGCGATGTCACCCCTGAATTTCTACACTTTGAGAAGAAAGGCCGCTGTCTCGATGAGCAGGAGCAATTAGAAATCCTTCAACACACAAATTACGGGGAAGATGTTTTGACCAACGATTTTCTTTACACTTCGCATTCCCCGTTATTGTTTTTTCCATCACCCTCTGCCACCTGAGTCACCTGACTAATTACTAAGTGCCATTCTCCCTCTTCACAATAATCATTTCCCTAACCCTCTGCCAACTAATCCGATGTCAGGTGGGATTTTTGCAACATTGTATTGACCCTATCCTTCCAGCCTGCTAATTATATAATTGGTTTTTATCTAATCTAATTATCCAATTATTGCTAATTTGTCAATATTACCAATCCTCCTTCTCCGCCTCAAACCATAGACTTTGAGCCCCCCTCTTCCTAGCTCAACCAATCCTTTCTTTTCTACCTCCTCTTCCCCTCTGCCCAGAGATATGTATATTATAATAATATAACGGTGCTTGACTTGTATTTTTACCTGATGATGTTATACTATAACGAAACCTGGGTCGTGAAAATAAAAAGTTTATGTGGAAAAGCAAAGTGGCTTGATTTATAGAAATGTCAATATGAAGATTTTCCACAAAGTTACACCAGAAACTGTTTTATTTATTGACGAACATTCAGTTTTTCCATTTCCAGCTCACTCGTGGTTTCCACTTTTTCTCATTAGCAGTCTTTGTCCTTTACCTACCTTGTTTTATGTACTCTTTTACAACTCACCCTAAATATACAATTCTTCACATGGTCCTCAAGAGATACCCGACAAAATATTTAGGAAGCCAAAATGAGGTAGAAAAGTTTAAAAGCTTAATATTGTAAACATTTTGTGAGTGGGTGAATGCAATGCATTCATATGCTACTCTATTTCCTTTCCCTCTCTTCTTCTTATCTTGGCACCTCATGTAGGGAAAATCCTTAGAGAAGGATAAAACAGATAATCTATTGTTTTGTGAGGAAGAGAAAAAGGGTAATGGTTGTTTGGAGATGAGTTTCAAGGTATCCTCAAGGTCTCATTCCATGAAATGATGCGCCATTAGATGCAGATTTGAGCAGGAAAGTCTTAAGCCCTAGGGGAGAAGAGGCCATTTTTACAGCAGTCCTTCATGAAGAAGATTTATCTACTAAGAGAGACATTCCAACAAAATCAATTCTTTTGAATCATCTGCATCCATTATTGAGTGTGTCTGCTATTATGTGGTTTTAGGTGCATAAGTTTCCATGCTTTAATGTTAGGACGTTGAACATTATTTTATCGTGAGCTGTCTGCTAATGGAGTTTTTTCTGCCATGTTAGGAATACATGATCTACACAGATATAATGATGATTTACATGTGATGGTATCCAGGGGTTGATACCTGAAAACTGTCTTCCTATTAATCCTTCTAATAATTATGATGAGAAAAATCAATTTAATTTGTTAATTGTTTTTTCAACTTACATAGTTGTATGCATTATTTTCGCTTTAAATGTATCTGCATTATTTTATAGGATGTATTTCTCATTGCTGGACCTATTGCGGAAAGGGAATTTGATCCTCAAAAGGAAAAAAGGCTTAATAGAGCAGCAAAACGGAAGAAGCTGGCTGATTTGGAGAATGAAACCTTTTTTGGAAATGGTATGATTGTATATTTTTGTGATTGATTTTCTAGCAATCCTGGTACATATACACACACAATGAGCTTATATTGTTTGAAATTGCAATGGCAATTCATTATTATGGTACTGCTGTGTTGTATTTAGTGTTCTGAGCAATTATTGCTGTGAACTCATAAGTGCATATTCATAGATGATTTTGGATAAGAAGTTAAATTAAAGCACTTATTAAATAAAACAATGTTAGAAAAATGTCTATGCATGAGAAGAGGTTTTTACTTACAAATTGTAGTATGCATCTCAAGTTTGATAACTGAGACTTTGTTTCAGGCCCCCCAGAATCTCCAAATTTCTTTGAAAACTTGATGACAACAATTATCAACAACCTTCAAATATTCATTCGTAATTTTCACATCAGATATGAGGATACAATTTCCAGCCCAGGAAGTCCTTTGGCATGTGGTGTATGTCTGCAAACTGCCTCGGTGGAAACTACCAATAAGTAAGCAATGCATATTATGTTTATTACTTAAAAGACATAAATAATGGTATTGTTAATATGTGGTATTAGAGCAATTGTGGGAGTCAGATATATTATGATGGGCTCATTGCTTGCCATATTTTTTTTCTTTATAAAAACAGAGTATGCAGAATATCATCAGAGCATAAAAGTATTAGCAGACAAAATATTATGTTCTTTTTTGGCATCTCATTCACTTTTTGAATGTATATAAGTTTAGATGTCCTAAAAATGTTATATAATGGCTTGTTTTATTCTGCAACTTCTTATGAAATATTAATCTGAGGAATATCGTCCTCATTAAATTAAGTATTTTTAGTTCATAATTAATTGTTCCATGCATTACTTTGTGGAATTGTTCCATGATGAATAATGTCAAAATAAAACTTTGTAAATCCACATAAAAAATAAACTTTAAAGCGACCCAGGTTTCACTGCAGTGGAGCATCATCAAGCTAAGAACGTCAATGTGCATAAAGTTGTATAGTAATCTGCCTAACCATTTTTAAAATGAGACAAGAATTTAACTATTCAAGATGATTCTATTTGCATTTCTGGTTGATGAGTGTTATCATAATGTAAATGGATATTTATGTAATACTTATGTCTATATTAGTTTCCCACAACCATATTTATATTTCTATTTTGGAATAATGATATCAAAATCCTATTGATGTAACCTATACACCTGTCATGTATTCTCAATACTATACTCTATGCCTGTTGGACTGGTAAATGTATTGTATGATTATGTGTATGTAATAATTAATTTTGAGAAATAAAATATATTGTATTTAGGTAGGGATTGATAGCTAGCTTCAAGTTTGTACCTACCACTTGTTGATAACTTAAAAATATCCCATTTAATCCTATAATTACTTAAACCTGGCTTATGATGAAGAAATGCAACTGTAGCATCAAACTTCAACATGACTTTCTTAGATTATCTTTTAATAATCAGACAGTGTGTATTTATCTAACAAGAATTTTTCTTTGGGTCAATTTTCAAATAAACTGTATTTATCTAGTTTTTTAGTTGTATGCTTCAATTGAACTTGTGTTTGCATTCATCATAGTATGTGAATTAACCTTTAATAGAATAATTAGAGACATCTCAATTACTGTGCCTGTGATTCCCCATGAAAATCATGAAAGTAATCAATACTTGTTACATCATTTTGATATGAGATAAATGGTTAACTTTATAAGGTAAAAAAATTGAAAACATAATCTTGATCAGAATATTGTGCTTTGTCCTCTTCAATTTTTTCTATTCCAGCAAGTGGAAACCTTCTACCACTCCTCAGGGTGCCACTTCATTTTACCAGTTGGTACGTCTTGAATCATTCTCTGTATATTGGAATGAATGCTGCGGTAAAGGTGCCTTAGCTGCTTCATCCCTAGACTTCAGCCCTCCTGGAAAATGGTGGGCAGACATGAGAAATGGCCTGGAGTCTTTTGCCATCGCTGGAGAGGAATTTCAATTTTGTATGCCCTCCATTTTTTTTAGATTTTGAGTAAACTATGATTATTAGTAGCTGGTTCTTGCAGCTGAAGTTTTAATGCATAAAAAATGGAGTCCAATGACTGAAATCTTATTAATGCAAAGTACATTCTTTATAGTGATAAAACCAATAACAGCCAAGGTGAAAGTCATCATGAATAAATCAAATGAAGCAAGAGTACCCAAATTATTGGTGGATTTTCTTTTGCAAGATGCTGCAACACAGATTTCCCACAAGCAGTATATTTCTATCTTGGCTGTAGTGGACTCATTTCATAGGTTGACAATCAACAGGTGAGAAGAAAATTGTTACTAAGCCCCTGCTTTCCATAAAATATTTTAAGTGTACAATAATTGATTTGTAGAGCTCACTACCTCATTAATTGGAGTTGATGGATTTCTCACTTTTAAATATTTGAACTTCTTTAGTTTTCTATAATAAAGGGCAGTGAGCCAGGATTGCCTTTTATCACTGGTATTTTTCAATGCATGTATATACTGATGATATGTAAAGGTTAGTATGGGAAGGGCTTAGGATGGGAATAAAAATGGGCAGAAAAATGAAAGTCGGTTAGATATGCATTTATTCAGGTAATAGTGAATCAGACAGCCAAAGTATTGCAGTTATTGTTGAATGCTTTACAGTATTTTGGAGAAAAATTAGCAGTTGTGAGGGCATTAGGAGAATAGCATTTGTAAGAGGAGCATTTACCTGAAGAAGAGGATTGATGACAGGTATACTGAGTAAAGATATCAAGAAAAAAATTAGTTAAGACCTTAATGGGGAACAATCGATCAATTAATTTTAGTCCAAGGATTTTTTGTACAAATATAGGACACATCAAAGAAAATATTGCAAATGATAGTGGCCGATATTCATTGACAGTGTAGAACATATGCTTTAACAGATATTCATAGCACTTTGTGGCTGTGAAACCTGGTCTTTGAGGCCAGAGAATGAATGAAGATTGGAAGCTTTTGAGATCTTAGTGTGGTAGAGAATAGAGAAAATTAGTTGGACAGAAAGGAAGATAACTGCATCGATTTTTAATTGGATGGGTGAAGAGAGAAAGTTCCAAGGGGAAAATGGCAGGGTTGGTACTTTTTCTCTCAATATTTTTGCAATAATTAGTTTTTTTGCTATTTATTTCACTTTTTGCTTCAAAATGATCTGTGATCTGTGACTCAATCACAGCAAAACACAAATGAAAGTGATAAATATAACATTTCTTTAGTCTGATCCTTATGATCATCAGATAAAACAAAGTGTTCCATATTTTGAAAATATGTCCAGGCAGAGTCACATATGTGATTGTTTCCCATACCCTAACAAATTGCAGTGATACAACAATTAAAGTAATTTTTACCACACCTGTTGTGAAATGAATGTTGCTGTATTGTGGTCTCCAACTTCATTCACTTGAAGGAGGGTTGCTATCCCCTGCTCTGTGTAATTGGCCTATTGTTTGGGAGCAGCTACTCAACAAGTCAGAAAACCTCCATAGGATTTCAAAGTACTTTATCGGTCATTTTACAAAAGGATAGGCTCATATCTTCTGAGTACTTCTGCTTGTTGCCCATGACTGGTTATCCATCCAGTACGGTCTTCATTACCATCATATCATAACTAACCTTAATACTCAGAAGCCAACCCATCTTCTGGAACCTGTATGATTTACTCAATGGTTTGAAACACAACCATAAACTATTTAATGCATGGACAAAAATATAAATATTGCACAGTCATGCAAAGGTGTATACGTGAATATTTCCAGGCTAATACATTTGTGAAGAATTTGATTACCTCAATCCACTGAACTCTTTTAGCAATCATTTGACTTACCTAATGTTACTTTGTGTTTTCTTGATTGCCAACTAACGTTATTCATGGATGAAGCATTATCTTCCTAAAAAATATATTTTTAGAAAATATCGTCAGTATCATCCTGGTGTTTCTGTGAAGAATAACTCCAACCTTTGGTGGAAATATGCTTATAATGCTTTAATAGAGCAGAGGATAAGACCATATTCATGGGCTTATGTAAAGAAGCACAGGTAAGGGAAAAAGGATTTTAAGACTTTTGATAGTTATGAACATTTTACCAAGCTGGGCATTGTCAAAGTACTTTTACTTATTAGTAATTTTTTCATTTATTAGAGATAACTACAGGAATTACAAGAATTTGTTCAAGAAAACACTTCTTAGTCCAAATGATACAGAACTAAAGCTGGACTTACAGAAAGCAGAGGACACCCTCGAAATTGTGGATATAGTGATTGCTCAGGAACATGCTAAAATTGAGGTATGTAAAATGTGTGAAACAATTTATTATATAGATATTAAATGACAAATGCAAAATTGTTACATTGTATCATTAGTCTGAACAGAAGTGATTGAGGTGAAGGACTTTAGAATGGATATTTAACAGTATTGTTGGCAGATTAAACTTGTCAGAGATGATGTATACTTTTACCTTACTATTCAAATCCAAAATCATCTATGCCTAGCTTTAGAAAATACTACAAGGGCATACATATTAGTATCTTAAGTTGCTCATTTTGAATGAAGAAATGAACATTTGCATATTAACAGTGGATGATCAACTCTATCAATGCCATTGGTATAGTCAGTATGAATTGCTTCCAGCTGCGATTATATTCAAAAGATTTTTAACTAATTTGGTGTGTGTGAACCTTTGTCATTATGGAATACATAGGAAATCCGTCAAAATACTCACATATCAAGTTAAAAAAGATTCATTTGTGGAAATTGAAAAACTTTCAGCATACATCCAAATTTTCTTGAAATTATTATGCCAGAAAGAAGTGATTTTTTTTTGTTTACCCATAGTATCAAACATGGAAGAATATGACGCATGATTACAAACGTCACTGTTAGAACATCCTCATTACTACCTTTTCCCTAATTATTGGAGTATATCAGCATTTACCTAATTATTTCTCTTGGTCTTGATTAAATTTTTTCACATCCTTGTCATTAGCCACCACCCCCAAATTAGGGCGTCAGGTGGTAGAAGACACTCCACAGTTTCAATCTTGTCCCAGAATAAGGATGACTGTAATGAATATTTTTTTTTAAGGTAATCTACCGGTTAAGGTAGTTTTTGGATGGGCACAACTATCAAATAAACATTATATGACTCCAAACAAAACCCAATTTAGGACCTTATCTACATCAGGTCCCTCTTCATCTCTGTGTACTTCTTTCCTCCCTTCATCCCATCCAACATCCCATCCTGTTCCTGCCCTTTCCTTGTTTGCCCAACATTCTCCCCTCTATTACCTTCTTCAACATTCCACTACGGCCCAATATGCCTTTCATCCATTTTTCCTACCTCCATAGGATTTCTCTCCACAAACCCCTCTCCTCACCCACCATCTCCAGTACTTCCTCATTTGTTTTCCTTTCGGTCCATTTCACCTTCTCCATTCTTCTCCACACCCACATTTCAAAAGCCTCCAATCTATGTCTATCCTCCTGCTTCAGTGACCACGTTTCCGCACCGTACATAGCTACGCTCCATATCAGAGTTTTTACGAGTCTTGTCTTAACATCCCTACTCAACATCCCCATCATCAACTCCCTCCTCCTTGAGAAAGCCTCCTTGCCTAGTGCAATTCTTCTCCTTATATCCCTACCACTTTGACCGTTTTGGTCCAAAACACTTCCAAGATATGTCGACTGTTCTACCTGCTCTATTTTTTCCCCGCCTATTTTAATATTTAGCTTAGCCCTTTTCTTTCTGGAAAATCGCATTACCTTTGTTTTATTAATATTGATTCTCATCCCATATAAATCGCACTGAACCTCCAATTCACTCAGCAATGCTTGCAACCCCTTGGCTGACTGAGCAACTAATGCTTGGTCATCAGCAAACCTAACTGATTTCACGAATTCCCCTCCGACTTTCATTCCTACCTCCAGTTCTTCCCATGCCTCTTTAATCATTTCCTCCACATATACGTTGATAATGAATATAAATAATATAAAATAAATGATATGAATATATAAAATATAATGAATTTAAATGGATAGTGAAAGAATAAGTAATAGCCATTGACTAATATTGACTCGAACCATAGTATGCTCGTACATGTTTCTCTTTGTGGTAGATTAATACAAACTGATGTATTTTTTCAATTTCTATAGTTGCACAGAGATGAACCAGACCGCATTGTTGTAAGGATGAATGAAGTGGATTCATGGGGAGGTTTTGGTTTAACTGATGCTGAATCTGAAGAAGAAGAATGGGATGCTGATATTAGTTTCCATGATGGCAGGGACTCCAATGTAGGCAATGCTTGGCACAAACAGCAATGGGAGCTTGAGGTTCGTATGAAGAAAGAGCGTGGACTGTGGGCTCAGTTGTCAGTAGAAGAAAGGCTGCGGCTCTGTGAAGCCATTGGATGGGCAGAGGGAACAATTGGATCTCCTGGAAAACCTAAACAATATATTGGTAAATAAAAATAATTTCCCTAACCAAATGAGTTTTAGGTAAACATGTCATGATTTTCTGATCATTTCATCGATCAACCATATATCCCTTAATTCAAGTAAGCCTTTGAGCTGAGTTACCATATTTGTTGTGCATCTAGTTTTTGTGGTAATTGCCATCCTTGTGATCTTGATTAAATAATTTTATTTTTGGTTTGAGAAAGTAATTATTCAGTTATAGGATCTTGGTTTGAACATAATTATTTTTACACCAATCTTAAATGCATGATTTAATAGTGAATATGGTGTTAAAGCTATGAAGTCCTGATATTAATCTAATTTATATATTTCAAGATATTAAGTGGTCTGCTGTTTGGAAAAAAAAATCCTTAACTATGCAATTCCAAGAATTGGTGGTGTGATTTTGTGAAGTGTTAGTGTAAAGAAAAAGCAAATGAAAACAAGATATAGTTGTAACAAATGAGGGTATTGAATCTTGATTTTAGTGATTGAGTGATGTGAAATAAAAGTAAGCATTGCATTTTATCAATGCAGAAGTTTATTTTTTTTACTGTTGTTCAAATGCTCTGTTAAACCTATACTATTCTAAAGCCCATATCTCACATTGCAAGTGGTGGATATTTCATCTTATTTTCTCTGATTACACCATTATTTCATAATATTAAAAACCAAGATTGTGGTGTCTAACCAGATAGATCAACTTCTTAACCATGTAACTTTTGATTTTCATCAATGATATTTTTTCTCAATTTTGCTTACAGAACATAAGTTCAATTTCACTCTTGCCAATGCATCTCTGAGTTTGCTTGGAGATCACTGGGAGCCTGGCCTTGGACAGGGACGTGAGGTGTTAGTCTTTACATTAACTCAATTCATGGCTAGTCTTGAAACTAGACCATCAGCTGGAGCTTTTAAAATTTCAGCTAGAGCTGAAAGTTTGGTGATTGAAGGAGCCAATTCAGATCAAGATCTGATACCCATTTTAACTGCTGATACTGTGTTAACAGGTTTGTACTCTGTCTTTGAGAAGCTAGGTTTGCATTTTTTACTGTCATTAGTTCGAAATGCTCTAATTTTAATTTCACACATTATGCATAATTTATGTTTTTTGTCATGCAGTGAAGGGTCTAATGAAATTGTTTGCCTGAAAGGACCACAGTTGCATCTGCAAAAAAACTTTTGTTTTACTGAGTAAATTAAATATAACTTCTTTACGTAAGAAAATATTGCCCTTAAAAATTACACATTTTCTCTAACCGTTTATAAGTTTTCCAGCAATTTGTGCAAATTACTTTCTTGGGAAATATAATGTACATAAAAGGAAAATAATGTATTTACCCTTTTGGTTTTTCTATCTATTATCCAAGGATAACTAAATGCATAATTTTAGTATAAGAACTAATTAAAATCCTTGTGATAAAAGAATGAAGTGATTTGGATACTTGAAATGTGATTTTAACCAATTAAAATACTGAAAATGATGGTGTAGTTATCTGATGAAATTTTTTTCTGTGTTATATAGCTTCAGCATTGGGATCATAATCTTCTACTGTTCTTGTTAGATTAAATAGCAACAGTGAAACTTCAATGTCTTGAAATTCAAGGGATAAAGAAATTGGACTTTGAAATATTTGAGCTAGAAATAAATGAACTTTAAAATTTTCTTATGGTTCTCTATTTAGACGATAAATGTATGATATCCTTTTACTTGTCCATCATATTATTGAGAAAATTGACCTGGAAAGCTAGCAATTAAAATTTTGGTGGCTATGGCTCTGACATGAGTATTCGTAAAAAAAAATACAAAAAAGGGTACCCAAACATGGCTATGATTTGACAAAATCATCAAAAAGAGCACAACTAATGCTTTCAAAGCTGATATTACAGCAGCATCATCTTTCAGTTTTTATTCTCCTTATGGAGCGTCCCATATTACTACCTATGTATATAAAAGCTTTAATTTTTCCACTTGAATTGGGTAAAAGGAATATTTTTCTTGATGTGGCCCAAGACTTATTTTTAATGTTATAATTAAAAATATCAAATATGTTCAATGCATTTCAGTTAATCTTTCACCTGGCACCAGTAACCTAGTTTTCTAAAAATGAAATTTAATTTTATAAAGTTAAAAATATTGTCTCTGCTGTTAAGTAGGAAAAGTGATTGTTAGTTAAAGAATTAAGCGATCATGGAAACGTCAACCTAAGCATAGACTATATTCTCTTTAAATATGTCGTCCTTGCTTTGATGTGACAAAAAAAATTAAACCAGTTGAATGAAGACGAGGTTTGTGGATACTATAGACGGAGAGGTCATCATGATGCTGTTATTTAATAATCATTCAACGAGAGGGTATTGACTAAATGATAAATTGGATGACTCTGTTGTTTTGTGCATGCTTGGAAGAAATCTTTATCTATTCCTTAAAGTTGCTTGGTTCTAATTTATAGATTTGAAATATAGTAATATGTGCCATCTTGGTTAATTTATATTGAATGGACTACTTCTCAATTTAGGTACCAGTTCCCCTAACTTTTTGGCTGTGGATTTTGAAAAAAATCCTCTCAATTCGGAAGCAGACTATGGGTTAGCAGTTAGTTTGGAATCAGTGGAAATTGCCTATAATGAGGTAAGTATTAATTGTTCAGTTGTTTTGTCCAGAAAAATTATTAATCAGAAGTGATTTCTTATACAACTTAGGTCATCCATTAGCTTCCCTTGAAGACTGAGTCAAAATATATTTTCAGAAAAATCATGATAATAGAGGGATTTAAACCTGAAAAAAATGTTTATACACGCATGAATTTCAAGTAAAGCTAACCTTTGCTTTGCTGATCCATTGTATGCAGAAAAATTATCAGGATTATCAGGATGAATAATGCATTTATACTAACTTTTTGCTTTGTAACAGAAATAATTTCTTCAATAATTGTTTTCTGATCATCTTCAGCATAATATCTCTGGAAAATGGTTTTCAAAGGAGTGAATTTTGTTTAGCTTCACAATAACCCCAGGAGAAATGGCAACATGGCCTTTATGTAACATTATGTAATCACTATGAAATATTTTCAGCCAATTTTTTGGAGGCTGTATTTCAACATGTATTCTTATTTTTTTTGTGCAACTAACTTTTCTGCTACTTTAATTATATGTTAAATATTCTTTCTCATTCTCCTCTTTAATTACAGCATGCTTTCTCCGAGGTGCTGGCATTTTTTTGTACTAATGACATGGACTCACCAATGGATGTGGTTGATTCAATTGTGGATGGAACACAACATGTTGCTGGTGTTGGTTTCACAGCACTAACCCAGAGTTTCTCATCTTCTCGCCATTATCGAAGAAAAGCAATCCATTTGGTGATGGATCTCAAAGGTCCATACTTCGTTTTTCCAGAGATGGGCTCCATGCAAAAGTAATGAAATATGATATAATTTTCTACGCACTCATCACTCTACCCTTGTATCTTGTCAATTAATGTGTAAAAATCTTGTAGATTTTTCTCTAGAATTGGCACTCACTAGAATATTGTAGAATTTCATGGATTGTGGTAACCATGTTGTAATGAATCTCATATCACATGTAGATTGAAGGATATTATTGGAGACCATCAATTAAAATGTTTTAGTAATTATATTTTTCTTTAATTCACTTTCTAAGGGGTGGAAGTGTATTAGTTTTAGACACTGGAAGAGTTGTAGTAAAGAGTGAACTTCAGCCAACTGGTTTTGCTGGGCTAGAAGATGCTACACAAATGGAATTGGAGGAACGACTTTATGATAGACTTCATCTTGATTTCTCTGAGCTGCAACTTTTATTTTGTGATTCTGGTGAGTCTTCTTTGTTTTAATTTTCAGGTACTTGTGTGAGTATAAATATTGTTTGCCCATTGAACTTAGAAAATTTCCAAGAAATTCTCTTAGCAGGAAAGTCAGGTATTAGTTACTATTTTCTGGGTAATAAGAATAATCATTAAATTCTTTTCTTTAGGCGATGAATGGAGAGAGATGCGGAAAGTTCAGGAATCTGAACATCACTTGGTCCCTAAAGTGCGTTGTCAAGTTGTCTTCTCCAACAGTGTCAAACCTGATTATCGTCAGTTACCAAGGTAGGATTTGCTATCTCCAGTTTAAGTCAAATTGAATTAGAATCTTATAGGTAATTTCGAATATCTATACTTCTAATGATCTCATTAAATAATATGAAACCTTTTTTATTTGGCAGGCATAAATTGACTGTGTCAATTTCTAGTATTAAAATGAACCTCTCTGATAGGAAAATTGGAATGTTTTTGGATTTCTTGGATAATTTACCTTTGCCAAGTGGGCTAAAATATCCTAAAATGAAAGAGTCAATTCCTGATTCTGCAGTGTATTCACCTCTAAAGAAACACAAATTAACTAAGCAGACTTTGAGGAAAACAATTATTAAACAAAAGGCCATTCCACCAGCTGTACGAAAAGGATCATTGTCAAATAAAAATAAAGAAAATTCAAAGAGCAGGGGTTCTGTGTCTTATGTTCCCACCAAAAACTTAGATTGGCTCCATAAGGACATGGTGTGGGTCGGACCATCTAAGCATGACCTACAGCATATAAAGAGAACAGTGGTTCGAGCTGAAATCCTAAAGCAGTATAGAAAGAGGCCTGACTTGGTGGATGCTGGAGGTAGTGGAAATGGAGCTAAGCTTGGACTTTTAGAAATGGATAAGTAAGTAAAGTTTTAATTTTTGCCTATCTTTAAAGGCATTCATGAAATTTATTAATCTTCCTCACAAACTAAATATAAATTTGTGTCAAGAAATATCAACCATAGTTAGATTTTAGCATAGTATCTTTAAATCACTTTTCAGAAGTTTCATGTCATCTGAACATAGTGATGAAGAGGTAGCTGAGTTGTGGGCAAGGACAGTTGATTTGCCAGGATTTGATGACAATGTTTCCCCCAGAAACTCAATCACAATGCTTCTTAGATTTGTTATTGGAGAGGTGAGCATATTATTAATTTTTTGCACGTGAGAGTGACCTGTTTACCCCATGAAAATGTCATGATTCACATGAAAAAAATTGGTGCTCGAAATTCTGCAAGCGAATAAATGTTAATTTAGTAGAGGCCAACTATTCCATACTTATTCTACTTAAGAGTAATTCATGCCACAAAAATAGCTGTGTGCAGAAAGATGGTTAACTTTGGCCAAAATAAATGAAAATATCAATATGAATATGATGATGAAGTTTTCTCGGGTCTTCCACCGGGTCAGGGGTTCCATATTGGCCAAAGTTTCAATGCTCGACTTGTGCATTGTCCTCTGAGTAGAGGATGATGCATGAGTTGAGCATCAGAACATTAGCCAATATGGAACCTTGACCCGGTGGAAGACCTGTGAAAACTTCATCAAGCAAATACACTAGGAAAGCACCAGATCTTCCTTCATATGAATATGATGTCCACAAAAGTTTCAGCAGAGTATTAATTTTTGTTCTTTTCCTTCTTCCAGAGTAAGTAAATACTTGACCTTATAATATTACAGATAATCATTAACTCACTTTGAACTTTGTTTCCTCTTCCACTGATGACAACCTGAACCTTGGCAATTTAATATAACAGTCTTAATAGACATTCAAAATTTCACTTTATACACCAGATAATGGGAGTCATGATGAGGAAGACAAAGAAACTTTACACTTCCACAATAAAGATTTAATATTTCACAACCATGGTTTCAATGCTGCACATCATCATCAGGTAACATACATCAAGGAGTTAGAAATTTGGCAATCCCTTCAGTCTGAGAGGTTTGAGGAGGTCAATGAAATAATATACCTCTCCCATTCCCTCCTCTTAAAATTCTTAAAAGACCTCAATATCTTTCCTCACCAACCCTACCCCCACCAAGGCAGTGATGATCATCAACTGTCATTCAGTGAAGATCAAACCATTGTAGACAAACACCCTTCTTATTAAATATAGAACACAATGTGTTTTTCTTGTTTTTTTTTGCATTTCTGCGTTACATTGCATTGAGTGTTACATTGTGTTCTTCATTTAGTGTACATAAACTCCCACAAATTTGAGCCAGAAACCTTTCAATACATACACACCCCCTCCCTCTTACTCTCCCTACCTTACTCCCCTCTTGGAGCCAGAATATGTAAGTTGGAAAATATTGATGTACGATGTTATCTCTCGTATGTTACCTGATGATGATGTGCAGCATCAAAACCATGGTGATGAAATATTAAATCTTTATTGTGGAAGTCTAAAGTTTCTTTTTTACCCTCATCACAAAGGAATTCCACAAAGTTAAACCTGAAACTGTTATGTTTAATGGAAGTCAAATAATAAAATGAAAAAATAATAAAACTGTTCTTAAAATATAAAAATGTATGCAGTTGAAACTTAACATCATCAGAAGGTTTTTATTTATAAATGTGTAATGATTTAGTATTTTCCTACTAATTTAGGTAAATAAAAACTTAAGGGGTTAAAGCAGCAACATCATTCGTTGTTCTGCCTTGTGGCAGTTGTCTCATGGTTGACCTCCATGTCTTCATGTCCTGAACCATTCTTTTGGTTTCTTCATACTTCCCCCTAATTTTAACTGTGTCCATAGTCATGCACCTCTTCCTCCCTCATCCTCTCTTCCCCTCTAGACACTCCTTCCTCATACAACGTCCCACTCAATTTTAACCTCTTTTTCCTTGATTATTTGATTTGGTTTATAAAAGAAATATGGCTAGTCTTTAATGTCTATTAAGGAGGACACTTTATCCACTGATTTGGGTGTGTATCTATCATGATAGTTTTATCTACAGTTGCGTCTTTATTATGTATATATGTACATTCCATGCTTTTCAAGGATTTATAAAGGGTTTGTCTCCATATTTCATTTATATTTTCATGGTTTTTAGCTGCATTGTTTGTATTTTTATTGTCATTGGTAGCTAGACTATTTCCTTGTTTGAAAAAACCTGTATGTGGAAAGTTTTATGTCAGTGTACGTATATAGGCCATTATTGAGTTCTATTTCTTTGGACAATTTGAACAATAAGGCTGCTATTGTTAATACACTTATTCCTTCTCAGGAGCTTTTGTTGACTTTGAACATGAGACCTCATTTTTTTGCCTACTTCATTGAATTTATTGAATACATTTTTAATACAATTTATCATCTATGTAGGTTGTAGTTCAGTTGTGCCGCTCAAGTGATCGAATTGATCGACCCTACTTAACACTGAGGCTTGGGCGTCTCTGCTGTGATACTGCATTAATGGAATACGGCCCTGCAATTCAAGCATCACTTTCATCTTTGCAATTAGTTGATAAAGTCCACACTGGGTTGTCTGGAGAGTATCTGCACATAATATCAGCTGGTGGAAATGGACCTCAAGGGGAAGAAGTAGCATCTCTTCTCTATCGCAAGGTTACAACAATACTTGTTATTTTATGTTGTATGTTTTGTTACTTTTACTAAAATCGATGGACCTGAATTATTATGAAATAGGTGAGGCAGTTTCATGTAAATGTTGGTACATATTGTTCAAACTACTCTATGAGGACTGAACAATTGATGGAACAAAAATCAGATAGGTGGCATAGTAGCAATAAAAGTATTTGGAATTTTTGAATGGTATGAAATGGTTCATTATTGTTTTGTCAACCTATTATAAAAAATATTTTGACCTTCTTTCATTGTGGCTCCAGCTATATTCCAGACTTTCATTCACTTTATGGCCTTTTCCAATCAACTTAAATTTTAATTTGTACTTCCTTAGAACCATATTGTAATATTGGATTGTTTTGTTTCAATAGTATGCTCATAATTTTTATGTGCCAGGGTAGGGGTAGCCAACTTTTATTGCCCCTTGCCAGACTACAAGTTCTGAATTTTCAGAGGATCATATACTCCTGTTGACAGGATTCCAAAATAAAAAAAGCTCCTTTACGAGAAATTTATGGTTGTATCAAACAACATTCAGGAGGCCAGATTAAACTTTTCATGAATAAATAACATTCCATAAGTTGCTGCATACCAAGTTTAAGATTAGTGAAATTAATATTTTACCTGTGAACAAAATTTTGATTTCAATCAAGTATGTTTATAACAGCTGTAAAGCATAGCACGCAAATAGATTTTCCATTGAAAAATTTTATTTTAGTCTTATGTCATGCTTCTTTTTTCTCTAATAGGTCCGTTCTGACTGTCCAGATTTCAAATCACACTTCCATAGTGTGGAGCAATCTCTTGTTTTGGACTTAACAACATTGAATGTTGTTTTTCATAGAGAAGCAGTTACAACCCTTTGTAAATTCCTGCAGTATATTTTGCAGAAGTAAGTTTTTAATTAGCTAAATGTCTTTGTGGATTCTGTTTTCTATTTGTGTTATTTTTATTTTCCCTTATTGTTATCAAGTTGCCCATGTTGAACACTGTAAACTGGTACTTCATGAGAAAGTTGATTAAAATTATTATGTTCTAAATTATTGTGTGTTTAGGATGTGCATGAGTAATTGTAATTTATTCATTCACCATAAGCATAGAATTATGCATGGCTTTGTCAATACATGTTTTACACTTCATATCAATAAAAAAAACATTATGCAAAATCAAAACAATATGAAAAGTACAAATACATACATATTATATACTTATGGCACTGTATAAAAATAATGTTTTTAATAGAAGGTAACTTAAAAAAGTGGAAACAACAAAAATATGTGGACATGGGACAAGGTATTCTAGGTCGACGTTTTGAATAGATTTTTAATTATATTTGGAGAGCATTATTTATTAGGATCAAAAATTTTATTACTGAGTAGCAAAGATAGACATGCCTCAGATGTTTTTGATATCTGAGTATGGAGATGAATGGTGAAAAGTGAATGGACAGAAAATACACAAGAAGGAATATTTTGGCTGGTTAGATAAAAGGGAAAGTTATTGGGAGAAATTTAAAGGAAGGGCAGTTGGATGGAGAAAATATTGAATGTCAACAAAATCACAAATTGAGCAGTTTCAGGTGTGATGTGGTGGAATTCGAACATAATAAAAAAAGATAGTAACAATTTTCCACTAGATAAGTTTAATAGCATGACCCAGTTTTGGTGTATTACGTCATCTTCAGGTGGCAAAATTAATTCAAGTGCCGTCTTATATACATTTTTGCATCCCAGGAAAGGGTGGATGTGGAAGGAAAGGAGGGATGGAGGAGAGGAAAGTTGGTCAACTAACCATTAGGATGCGAAATACAAAGTTTAAAATATGTTGAAGAAAAAGTACACAAAGTCTCAGGTATCCACATGAGTGAATCACCAATCACATATAGGCACAGGACGGAACGGAATAGGCACGGAATAGCCACGGGGGCAAGGAATAGGCACGGAACAGCATCAGGAAGCTAGGGGGGGAGGTGATGGGAGTTGCTGGAAAAGAGGGAAGGAAAAAGAGAAAGGTTGGCACAGGAGTATGAAATACAAAAAGTTTTACAAACAGCTCTCACAGTCTCTGAAGACCACTTGGTTGATTAGCAGCCATCTTTGATTACATCAGTAGAGAAGAGGGGGTAAGCTAGGTTGGTGCCAGGGGAAGGTCCTAATGAGGGTTATGGTCCTAAGGAGGGGTAGGGAAGGAGTAAAGTCCTTACAATTTGTACACATATTGGGGGTGGGTGGAGGGGAATAAAATTTTCTCTGTTCTAATGAAAACATTAGGGTTAACCGGGTATAAGAGCAAACAATTTACAAAATACAGACAAATACCGACAAATATGTATGGTATATTTACTTGCCGTAGCATAGAAAATGTCTCAATTCAGAAGAATTTGATACAACCTGATATTAGATAACAATTTTAAGAAAAAATTGAGTCTCAAACTCTGATTGTCAATAGTACAAGTATGCAGTTATTGCAACTTGTAGACTTTTCCCAGAATTCTGCTATAACTTCAGGAATCAGAATGAATAAGTTTGGTGTTAATTTGCATTTAATTTAAATTTAAGTTCTGTTACTATTCAATACCATATTTGTCACTTATATGCTTGGAAATGGTTTTCAGGTTTCAAAGTCGAGACTCAAAATTAGCCAATATTGGATCAGTAGCTCTTTTAGCACCTCAAAGTGCACTTTCCTGGCTGCTAACAGGTGGTATCAATGACCCCCCAATTCCACCTGGTGCTACAAAATTTAGTTATTCCACTCGTCTGGGAGAAATAAAAATTCGTCTTTGTGACACTGATGTAGATTTCTTAGAAATCAAGGTAAGACATGGGACTTCTAAGTATTCACAATTGTCTATTCTTATTTATAATTAGCAACTCATGCTATGTACATATGTATTGATAGCAGTACATATTTTCAATGTATTTGAATAGATTTATCATGTTAATTGATTAAACATCCTTAATGAAGGTTAATCAAAATGTGTAATACCAGTTTTTACCACATTTATGTTTGATTCTATTCAGTCTGCATGATAGTTATTAATCATAACATTAGCTATGATATATAACCTTAAAGATTTTCGTTTCTATTTATTAAGCCTTGCCTCCATGAAATTAATTTGGAAAATTTTGTCTACCCAGGTTTCAGTATTGGAGAGTGATTGCCTTTTTAAAGCTAATGAAAGAATGGTTCTGAGAGCTTATCTTTCTAGCATAACTGTTGATGATTTGTCAGACATCACATTGTATCCAAAGGTATTTAATATAATTTAAAAAATTATACTTTTTCAATAGAAAATTGTGAATTAAAAAAAATATATCTAATTGATTTTGCCATATTCATACTATTCATAAAAAATACCTTTACCCCTGCAGTTTGTGGGAATTAAAGTAATTGCTTTTAATAATATATGCAACAAGTTTGATTCGTTATCAGTAAGTTTCCTTCTAATGAAATGATTTGAGTGATTCCAATTCATGCACAAGAACTTTCAGTACTAAAACTGAGAATCAAACCAGCCCTGAAAAAGTGGAACTCACCCAGGGCCTCCTATAATATGATTAATATAATTATATTTACCCAGGGCCTCCTATTATATGATAATATAATTATATTTTCCTGTTTTACATTCTTCTATGTAGGTACATATATTATTAATTTATTTTGCAATATTTGTGACTATTTTATTCAGATATTGGCTGTTGAAGAGGACAAAATGTTTGACTTCAAGTATGTTAGACACAGTCCAAAGTTATACATGCAAAATGATATTGAATCAAATAAAGATGATGTTAAATCTGATGGAAGTTTGAGATTGCATGTGGGGAGACTTCACATAGTTCTTCTTTACAAATTCTTTGCTGATATGCAGGTGAGAAAATATGCTAGGAGATTCTGTCAATATTTTGAAGGGTATTACTCTAGATATTTGTTGAGATTGAACTCACTAATCTACCGAAAGGTCTTGCCTCCAGATTGCGTCTGCAAAAAATGATTTTCAGTTTTTAAATGATTGTTTGAATGATAAATTGCAATCTCTTACAATGCAACAATCGCAGAGTGTAATGCACATATGGTGGATGACTCTGATAAGAGTTACTGTTGCAGCATCTCCCACAGTCTCCTACTGTCTTTGTATAATATGCGTTATAATGAGCATTATTTTTTACCATTAACCGTATATGTCTCCGTTTGTTTCTGTGCTATTTATACACCTTAAATAATTTTACTAAAAGTTTCTTTCAGTTTTTCCTTTTTTACTTTGGCTAGTTATTTGTGTCAATAGTGTTGATGAATGTGACACTTTATTAAAGTTTTGATGCTCATATATCTCATTCCTTGTTTTCTTTATTGTAGCAACTGTTAGATACTAAATGAATTCCACCATCAATATCCCACTTTTGTAGATGTCTTTAATCTTTCCAAATGAATATCTTAAGCTGTACTTCAGCTTGCCTTGATTTTTTTCTGCACTGGATATATGCATATTATTTTCTGTAGACCAATGTCACACATCTAATGTTACATTTACTTCTACATTAAGTTCATGCGCTAAGTGGATTGTTTACATTTGTCCTGTAGTTTGAAACACGTTGCCTACTAGAGAAACCTGTTAAACTTAGTAAAATATTTCAAATTTCAATTTAATGACCTTGGAAATAATACATGTGATTCTTTGTGATTTTGTTTTTCCAATTAGTTCACTGTGTAACAGTAAGTGGAAGTGGAATAATCCATTAACTTTCAAAGAACTGTCATTTCATTGAAGCACTTCCTGGAGCCGTTTGTACGACCCGGTACAACAGCAAAAGCAGCTCTTGCTGCGGAGCGATCAGTGGAATCTAGAGTTGCAGCATTAAAAGGCTGGCCTACTCGCCTTCGCTTATCTCTTAATCTTCATGCCCCAACATTACTTATTCCACAAAAATCTGATTCACCCAATCTTCTGGTTCTTAATTTGGGTGAGTTTAAGTTTATAATTATATGTGTCCTTCAAATGAAGTTATTTTTAGTAGCTACTAAAGCATTTATTATATTGTTTAAATGCTAAGAATGATGATATTGAATAGTTTACCTTTTGTAGAATTGACATCTCAATTGTGACACTAATCATATGATAATCTTTTGTGATAAATTTATTATATGTATATTCATCAGTAATACTTATCAGGATGAAGTACAAATGGTATGGTAGATCCAATACCCAAAATTCAAGAATGCAGTGAATTGAATTGGCATGATATAAAAAATGATTACTCTGACAAAAATATTCTTCATTAAATATTCAGTTGATACTTTCATCAATGATATATAAATTAAAAATTTTCAATAATTTTTGGCATAAATACTATACATAAACAGTAGAAGCTCATTATTTTGATTCTATGTAATTTTAAATGTGTATCTTGTAATTAGAAGCTTTGGGTCTTGACCAAAAGCATAGGACTCTGCATGTTTTTGGTACACATCTAAGTATGTGTATAATGAAATTAGAGGCCATTATTTGGTCCTATTATTAGCAAATGTATAATTCATTTTGAAATGTCATTGACTAAGTATATCAGTTGATGAATTATTGCTGTTTTTGAAAATCCTTTCAATACCGAGCAGCAATATATTTGGAAGCAGTGCAGTGTTTCGTACATGTTTTACCCAGATATTGCCAATTTCTTTCTCATTTGTGGGATAGTGAAAATAGATTGGGCACAGAATGTGTCAAAGTTAACAGTATCAGAAGGATTCTTAGGGGGGCTGGGAGTGATTAAAAGAATGTTAATGAAGTTATGTATTATGAAACAGGTATTCTACAACATTTTGATCTGAGATTAGGGTTGTTGTGAGAACTTATGTAATGGAGGGTACACTATATTTTGGAGAAAATTAGGTATTTTAAATTTTATTCTAGACAGCTTTGCTTTTGCTAATCGAAAAATTAATAATGGAATGACTGAACTTTCTTTTGGTCTTCTGACCCAACATTAGTTTTATAATATGGTTTAGTGAATGGGAATCACTAAATTTAAATTTGCAGATATATCTTAGATTGGCAGATGAATCTCTAAGATATCAATTGGCCCACTGATTCATATTGGTAGTGGAAAATTTAATGATATTAAGAGGAAAAGCAACATAACTTCAATATAAAAATTGATATATTGAGAAAGTTATCAAATTTAACATTAAATGCAATATTCGAAAAAAAATAATTATACAATATAAAATTTACACAACTACATATGAACACACACATATTCGAACACAAAATCCTACCATATGGCGAAAAAATATTTATTCATATAGAAATAGATATAAAGAAAGGGGATAGGAACACATGAAGGACGAATACAGGAGAGGTGGTGAAGGCAGAATCAAGCAGACCATGAATGTAAAAAATATTTCATTTGTTCGTCCTTCATGTGTGTTCCTATCCCCTTTCTTTATTCTATTTCTATATATATTGGATGGCACAATAGAACACAGAATAAAACAGATAACACGTAAAAGGACACTCACACTGTAGATGATTTAAGCTTTCGGCCTACTCCGAGGCCTTCTTCAGGTCTATATCTTAGGCCTTATCCGGGATCCAGAAATATTTTTACTTTCGTGATCTGCTCAAAAACCGCCTTCCCCACATGTCCTGTGTTTGCCTTTTATGTGTTTTCCTATCCCCTTTCCTTATACCTATTTCTATGTTTGAATGAATATTTGTGCGCCGTATGGCTGGATTTTCAAGTTTGAATATATGGTGTGCAATAACAACATTGGACACATCATAAAAAAATTTATTTCATTAGTCATTATCATCCACCAATGACTCCCCATGACTTAGCACAGTTAATTAATGCTGAAGTATAAGCAAAATTGTAAATTAAAATGTTTGTTATATTATAGGAGACCTCAGTGTGGAAAACTTTTTTAAAGAAGTTTCTGGTGTTTACCCTGAAGCAGTAATTGGTTCTGGTGGGAAAGACCATGGCAACCAAACTTCACCACTGTCTGCAAAATCGCCTCCAATACCACCCCCAGTGATTGACAATATTTTGATTCGTTTAGAAGCACTTCAGGTTAGTGTTAAATAATTTTCGTTTTTAGCTCTCTCATTTGATATAAGAGCTTTCTGGTGTTTGTTACATGTTTTAAATTTGGCATTATGCATTATTTATTTTTTTTTATTTAGTCAAGCTGTAAATCATTCTATCATAAAAGTGGTAACTGAATAATTTGAGAATTCTTTGTTAAACTGTAAATGGTCACCTGAGTGTTAATTGCACCAAGACTTCTTGTTTTTCTGTATGAATCATTCTGTCTTTAATGAGAACTTGATGGCCCATTTAGTGTTAATTAGCATTATTAAAGCATCCATTCATCTCCTCATAAAATTATAATTTTCTGAAAAAAAAACCCATTTTCTTATCTCAACTAACATTTTACTTTATCTGAAACTTTCATTACCATGTACGGTGGCTCATTCGTGTAGCCAATATTAGGCAATTGGCCGCCACTGTACAAAATTAATTTGTCCCAGAGGATTATACGTAAAGGAAAAAAATAATGAAGTGAGTCAGTCTTAAACAGACAACATGTTATTTGTTGCAAATGATCAGTTGGGTTCTATGAATATATGCATGTATGAATTATATAGCTATATCTTCAATACAAAATAACTGAATTTAAACATATTGACTGAATGGTCTAATGGGTTTACATGTCAACAAGCACCAATGCTTGTCAACTAACTTTCTACCGAGATGCATGAAATTCTTAAGAAACTGAATTTATTATGAAGTAATTCCACAGGACTTTTTGCATTAATTCTTTATAAAAATGTTTCCAGAGACAAAAAAAAACTTCCCAAAAGTAAGACTAAAACCAAGGCGTATTGGTATGTCCATCTGTAACTCAGTATCCAACTCATACCATTTTGAAAAAATATATTTATTGTTAGTGTCAACATGGGAGATAACAACAAGCAACAAGGGATCCAAATCCTTGTTAAGCATTAGAAATGTAGAACTTGAGTTAGGGAGAGAACCCAAAACTTTGGTAACCTTTAGAAAGAAGTTAGACCACTACACAGTCATGTATTGACCATGAGAATGCAACTGGATGGAATCACCCATTCATTTCAGTAAACTCATGAGAACACAGCAGCATTATTGTACTTTTTTCTCAGATCATCCGAACTTATAACAGTGTCTAAAATATTCTATTACTTTGCATCAGATGCATCTCTCATAATGAAATATAAAATTTTGCAACAAAACAGAAGACCCTTATCACCTCATGAGGTAGAAACAGGGAAACAGTACGCATTACATACCAGGTATCATTCTTTCTTTTTGACACCAGTAATCTTGTAGAAATAAAAGTTTTCAGGAGTTTTCGTAGATAATTTTATAGGATTCCAAATTAAACTGAGCCACCTATTTACCAATACTTAATGTTTTTTTAGCAAAAGAGTTCATGCATTACATATATGCTTTAAATTACAAGAATGACTACAACTCAATAATAATTTTTGAATCCATCCAAGCTTCAAGTTACACTCTGAGGGTAAAATATGTTGCTCATTTTTTCCAGAAATAATTAACAAAATGCAGTGCTGTTAATATAAAAACATCATAACCAGTAGTTTGGTTAAAGTGAGGGCTGGTTTAATGATGGTTTACCATATTTTAACTACTGAAATACTGTGGTAGAAACTCATCCTTACAATCAAATGCCTCAACCAAATGGGCACCATATATGCATTGGACGTGATATGATATTTTGAAGTTTTTGATAAGGTCAACATAAATCATGGTACCTCTGTGAGTAAAATCCTCTTTATTATGAATACAAGTGGAAAACTTAGGCTTGGTTATCATAGGCATCAGTGCTATGTAAAGATTTAAACTTGGCTCTGTTGCCGTAGTTATAATGAAATGAATATTTGAAACCCTTTCAGGTAACCTCTATCCTTTACTCGTAGAAATTGGAGTAGTCTATTACTGTTATAGCTTAGAACAGCAAATCTAATAGTGAGGTAAGTGTAATCTTCAGCTTTAGTTTCAATTAGATTGCTTTCTAGCACAGTGCAAATTCTTACCTTATGCAGATCTAACAAATTTTTGAGAGTTTCACCCTCACATTTGCTGGGAGAATGATAATATACACATCATTATCAGGAAAAGCTTAAAACATCAGTCAGTGTTCTTCCGTGATGAGAGTGAGTTCTGAGTACTTTCCTATTCAAATATATTTTAATTGACCTATCTCTAAGTTGTACATAACATTATATTTCTCATTTTATTCACTCCAAAAGTTCATTACTCTGCATATGATAATATTTAATTCCCATCTGCAGCATTTTCCCAGTGTGGATTTTTATCTAAATTGCATGAGGATAGCTCACTTGATCCCAAGCCACATGCCTTACATCTTGATCACCTGAAGGCCACTTTGCTTATTTCACTGGACTCATATCTCTGAATAATATTCTTTAGCAAGCAAATAATCTAAAGTTGCTGCTTACATATAAAATATGTAGCATCGATTATGAAGAAAAGGAGCCCAATCAAACTTGTCAATCTATGTCTACCTATTTTTTGCCCATAACATTAATGATTATTTTTTGCTCATGGCAAGATAATAAATCCCTAATCTAGTAAGCCATAAATTAATTAGAAGAAGGCATAATATGAATGAGATAGTACATATGTATTTCAAGTGATTGACTCTCTTGAAATCTATTTATCCTCTATTTTTCAATTCCCAGTAAAATACAGCAAATTAATACTGACTTGTCTGTAGGAGTATAGAATGAGTCATGACAAAACAATTAGTAATTGTATACCATTGTATTTTATATAAATATTTTGTATTATTTCTTATGTTTGCAATAAGTAATATATTCACCCTTCCTGTTAACCCAGAAATAAGTGCATAAGTGCAAAAAGGAAATTTTGGGAACTCAAAGGATCCAAGCCATCTTAATTAACGTATATGAAAGTGGAAATCCTAAACTCATTTCAACATGCTTTGAAAGTTGCTTAGTATTATGCTGAAAATTTTTCTAAAAAATGGGACTCCATTCACCATCTATTGCGATGGACGAATTTTGAATTTTTTAATATTTTTAATTATCCTATCAGAATAAAAACAGCTATTTACTTTTTTATTTTCTTACTATTTCAAATCACCATATTTCATGCATTCATCACTTTTTACATTTCTCTCTTTTCAAGTCCATTTCCTGATCCATTTTTTGTTGTTAATTAATTCTATGTAAAGAATTGCAAAAATTTCTAGTTTGTGATGATAACAGAATTTTGTTAAGTACATGCACGTATCTCATTTTTAGTTTTCATAAATCTTATAAAAGTGATTTTGAAATTGAAAAAGTTGTAACTAGCCATAATTTTATGGACACATTAGCTACATTTAAATAAGGGGTTTACATTTGTGCATTTCATATTTTGATTTGTATTATTTTTTTCTCAGCTACCATGAAGACTTTAAATGCAATGTCTTATTTAGTGAAATTCTTTCAGAATTGCTAAATATTGATCTCCCAGTATCCCCTTTTCAATGCTTCCTCTTTCACAATGTAGGTGGCCCAATCCATACATTGATATTGCAAAAGTTAAATTGTGTTTATCTCATTTAAGTGTTCCTTTGGTTACTAAATTCATTCTGAAACAGTGTGTACAGATACAATGATAATTATAATCCTCAGCTGATTTATAGTTCTAGGTATACAAAACTTTTATTAGTAATGGGTAACTGAGTGTTAAATTTACCATCCATAAAAATTTTATATAATATTTAGTTATTTCCTTAGTGTGTAGTAATTTGGGTAAAAATCATCTAAATAAATTATATGAGATTAATCGGAGACAAATATGGGAAAAAAGGAAGGCATCAAAAACAAGCATCAAATCAAAGATGAATGGCCAGTTTTATTTTATTAGCATTAGAGTAGGAACCTTTATAAAAAATATTACTTCATTATCCTAGCTATTTTTATAACTTTTAATTAGCTGAATAATAATTTGAAATAAATAATTAAATAAATTATTTTGATTTCTAACTTTTTCAGTGCTTCTCAGCACTATAATTGAACAGTGATATTTTGCATACTATTTGTTTCACAAAAGCAAACTGTTGCGTTTATTGTTGTGGATTCCACCAGTCCCCTTCATTGGGTTTTCAAATAATTTAGACCTTATGAAATAGCATTCTAGCAGTCAAAAATAGATTCACCTCATTGTAACCAAATTGTTTGGTCCATTTTCAAGATAAATTTACAAGAATACCTGTATTTCCATATTATTTTTGGCATTATTCATCCTTTTGTTTAATTTTGCTCATTTTCTATGGCTTATACAGTTGAATGATAAAATTTAAATTCTTGAAAAAAGTTATGGTAATTAGTCCAAAGGTGGGTTTAAGAGGTGATAGTAGAATTTACCTTGTACTAAACCGCATCGTATGTGGAATCAATACATCAGGGTATGGAAGCTAGTTCATTTCATTGTGCTGTCCATAATTTTCAATAGGATATGGCACAAAGTAATGGACAAAATTGAGGGTGCCCGGACTTAGCTTAAATTTGAACTTATCCTTCTGGTGAGTGCTTGAACACTACTCACTAGTCTACCATGCCAATGGAGAACATATAAATAGATCTGAAGCTGAAGTTTAAAATCAGCATCATCTACCTGATACATATCTCAAGTAATATCAATGATATTTTTCTCTGCTGAAAGAGTGAAATAACATCCTAAGAGACACTAACCAAGGCTAGGTGCCTTTCACCCATTCGGGCTGACCATCTGAGTGATGTATACTTGTTTGGCATGACATTTGTTTGTTAATTGCTGCCATCAATGACTGACAGATTAAAATATAACATTTAAATCTCTTGAAGCTACATGTTAATTTAGCATATTTTTCTAGTACATCAATTATATTGATAAAACTAAAAAGAATTTCATTTTTCTGATACAGTGCAGGCAGTCTTGAACTTAAGCTTTTTTGGCCATCGCATGTGTTTTTAATTCTTTGCATAAGAAATTTCAACATTTTATAATTCCACTTATATCCTTAAAATTAATATATTGATATGGTATTGAAACAATTTTTATTAACATTTTCTATGTGGGTGTCAAGTAGCACTTGGGACTGCCTCTCTCTCTGTCAACTTGCATATTGAGTATCTATAGGCATGCTAAATTTTATAATTTTAAGGTGGCCCCTTCTTGTTTTATTTTAATACACACAATTGTAATTTTTTGGTCACTTGATTTGATAATATGTATTTCATTTCACATTATGATATATCATTATGGTGTTGAGTACAAGAAATCTTGTCATGATGGATGCTGCTGCCAATTGTTGAACCCATGTTGATCATGTTCTTTATCAGTAAAATCATCATAAGATACTATAAATTTTCTTACAACTGGAGCCTGCAACTATAAAAAAAATATATTTTTACATTACTGAATAAAACATGTACCATATATTGGAATAGCCACATTTATCTTGTTATTTTTATACACATTGTATTTCTTGTCTTTATATTTGTCCTATCTTTTTTTGGAGCTACCACATGTAGATGGTAATTGATAACACAGTAGAGGAAGACTTGAGCATTCTTTAGATCATCTGTAATTTTAGCTCATCCAGATGTTTATTGATTACAACCTTATTCTATGTGAACACACTAAAATGGATACATTGGCTTGCTTGGATAATTGTCTATCAGGAGAATTTTTTTATTGCATTCCACACAGGTGATTTTTTGCTACGTCAATTCACTCCTTGATGACGCCATACAAAGAAGAGCTCCTTCCTTCAAGGAGAAATTCATGTATAGTTCTAATCCAAATACTTCCTCCCCTATTGGTCATGGAAAAGTTTCCCAGAGTTGTTGATGAAATTCTTGGTAAAAGCAGTGGTGTAAACTTTTACTTTGGGACTGAAGAAAACTCCGGAAATGATACTAATGAGGAAGGGGAAGTCTCTTTTGTTCTTCCATACCACCTCTAAGTATCATAAATCAGAGCACACTGGATGAGCCCATTGTGTCATTCTTTAGTTTCATCCATTGAATGTACCACTTATATGTACTTGGCAATAGAACTCAACTAAGCTTGGGGAAGCTAAGCGTGAGTGGAATGTAACCAAGTCAGTTTAAAGTATGAAGAAATATTTTCATTACATGTACTCACCACTTTCATTTTCTGTTATTGGTAACACATGGAAAGATTTAGAGTTTTGCCTTGATTGATTGCACATTAATTGATCATGAAATTAAGGACCAACCTTTCCAGAAGTCACATTGTGTTTCAACCTTTAAAGGTTAGGACTATTCCATTTTTTCTGTCATATGGGATAGAAGTAGCCTTATGTATTTTAGGATGAACTTATGGAAATCAGAACTTATCCACTTGTATCCATAATTCAGACAATCTTTTCACAATGATGGCCATATTTCCAAAATAGTTTAATCGCTAATGTTGTAGAATTCCTTTTGTAACTGGAATAAATAACTTTGCTACATAAAAATAAGTTTCTATTTTGCTTGGAAACTAGTCATGAAACTTGTTCTTTTGTGTTCTTCATGTATTCAATGTTCCTCAACATTGATACAGCTGATTTTGACTTAGCAGTCCAATCCAATATCAGGAGGATCAGCATATGTATTTGAACATGCACAGTGATTTACAAGAGATGTGTTAAACTTATGGAGATGATAATTGATGTTATTTTATCCATTATACTATCTGAATTTATTTTATAGGGGAAAGAATTACTTACATGAAAATATAGATTCAAGGAATGATATGTAATTCAACATTGCTTGTGTCCTCACTTTGACTATTTCTCCAATGGTGCCTGCCCTTTTTTGTGCATATGTGTTGTTATATGTACATTCATGACTAGATTCCATGAGACTATCTCGACTGACATGTATAGAAATAGGTAAATAGTATTATCTATTAGAATTTATGTATAACTGGTAACAGTGCATTTACTCATACATTGTTGAGATCATTTTTTCTGTGTTTAGTATTTCACATTTGTCTACAAAACTCATCATTAGGGAAATATGTAGAACCAGCTATTTGAGGAAGTGACTAGTAGCTATGGTCACTTGCAATGTGTGGAATCATTCAACTTTTAATCAAATAAGCCTCAAATAGCTTTATGTTTTGAGTAACTTTTTTCTCAGATAGCTTTAACGTCTAGTTCAGAGGTGATTTCGTTGATAACACATATGTATAAAATGTAATTCTCGAGAACTCTTGTTTCAGAAAAAGTTTTGTAGATCTAGTTTAAAATAATGTAGAATATTTTAATTCAATTCATTGTGAGTCATTAAAAAGTTTTCAATAATAGGTGATTCAATGAATAAGCATAATAAAAATTTGAAGAATTACTCTCAACTTTTTCAGCCTAAGAAATGAAATTCTATTTCATTAGAAGTGAAGCAAATAGTAATTGCAACACATTTTGAGCAAAAATGATCATAACATTTTGAAAATGGGAGTAGAATGCCCAAGAATGTGAGTAGTGAAATATATATGCTGTTGTTATAAAAAGAGGTGCATGCACAAATAATTCTTTTATTTTCTCAGGGATCCTCATAGAAAAGAAAAGTTTAGGAATTATATTGAAAGATATTTGCTAGGGGTAAGAGATAAAGTTTTTAGTTTTTTCTTGACATTAGCTCTTTATTTGGGATATTTTGCTACCTATTTCTCCATGGTGGTTGAAATTGGCAGAGGTCTTGAAAAGGTGAGAGATTTTGGATAAAGCAACAGAGAATTTCAATTCAAACTGCACTACTTGGTGTTCCTTGTGATTTTGGAGAAATAATATATGTAATGCAATTTTCTTTTTTAGTTATGTTACTTCTGAAAATATGTATACCAGGGACATTAAAAACATTACGCCCTTTTCAATTTACTGATCAGTTTGTATGGGGAAGTGGGGCCATATTCTGGAATGGGTGTCTTAAAAATTAAGCATAGGTATTTTACTGAAAAAGATAACTGGAATTTTATTTTTTTTCTATCTGACAGCATCTCTTTTAGTATTTGGGTGCCTAGGAATCTATTAGGCTTTTATTTGTTATGTTCTTCACCTGAGCCTCCTAATGTATCACAGCTACTATGCCCAATGTGTTAATAGGGCTTTCGACCTTCAAATTAACATGTGGGCATACTCCCTACCTGGCTATTCTGGCCTGTGTTTCTTATGATATATCAAAATGCCCTGCACAAAAAATGTTCTACTCCATTTGAATTGTTTCCCCACTTAGCCTTTGCTTCATGTTTTCATCAACAGTTGGGCCAAAATGGGGAAAGATGAAATTTCTTTAATTTTTTCATTCTATTTTGAGATTTGATGTCATTTGCTAATATCTTCAGGTCAAATTCAGAATGCATGAAAAAATGCAATGCATGGATGCAATAGCATTGCACAGAACATGGCTGGCAATAATAGAATTATCTTATGATAATAGTAAACTACTTGCTCTAATAGATTTGCCTTACAAGGATTGTGTTAACTTTTATTAGTCACCTCTACTTTTTAATCTTATATCATATACCATTAGCATGAGCATTTTTCAAAATGTATCATTACTGTTTACCTATTTTTACAAAAAGAATGATTATGGTTAAAGTAAGAAATAATATATATCGTATCACTTTTTGTCTACCTAGGTGGCAAGGGCTGTAATGACTTTAGCAGGGTCACTGCAAACACAAGAGCCTATTTTGGAACCTGCAAGTATGAGATTAGATGTGAAAAGAGCAGTAGCCCCAGCACTATTTGCTTCTGCCCCCATTGGACCATGGTATGGGCACCTTCACCGAGACTCATCATCTCTTCTGTATGATATCCATGGGTGTGTTGAAGGCATTCATATTAATTTAGGCCAAAGAGATCTAGCAACACTCCTGGCAGTAATATCTGATAATCCTTCTGAAGCAAATTTCTCAGGTGAGTGAGAAGGATTCTTTTAGGTGCATGTAAAAAATAGAAATCGACAGTTTAATGGGAAGCCTCATTAACTTAACTGGCTGAAGCACTAGGCCAGTCAAGGGATCATGGGTATCAAGGGATCTGGGTTTGAATTCCAGTCTAAGGGAATTATTTTCGCTCTGTGAAATTCCTGCCTAGAGAGTATTCAGGATGTCATGAAAAAATACATTGTTAATCCCTGCTAGTAATTGGATCAAATATGTTAGTCTTCAGTTGATATTATTTAACATCAACTCAAATGGAGGAAAAATATTGTATGCACCATAATAATCATATCTAAACCAAATGTGGGATCAAATCTACAGCCCTCAGTTAAGTGTGTGAGTGTGTAACATATTACTTTAAGCGAGGAGGTAGAGCTGAGGCAACTGTTTTCGAAGGGAAAAGAATGTATTTGAGCTAACTAACATGCCATTAGTCCACCTCGGACATGAATTTTCTATTGTCCTGTAATATATTCCTCCAAGCTGATTTATTGGTGTGATATGATTAATAGAGAGCACTCACTGTAAAATCTTAGTTTCCATTGAATAATATCAGACTAAGAATCATTACATTAGCTGCATTAGGTTACTAGAAAATCTCGCAAGTTATAAGTACAGACCAATGGAAAACTGTTTAACCATGAAAAAAACATTCATTTCATTATAATTTTATTTTTATGTGTTCTTATTTTCAACTTTTAAATTATCATTAATTTTATACTAGTCATGCATTATTTTGTTAGCCATTAATTCTGAATTTTTTGTGACATGATAATAATAAGATATGCCAGACATTGGATTAGTTCCAAGTATCCAAGGAACCCATTTATTCAGACAAAATTTTAACCAGGAGAAATTTTATAGCAATTTCCAAAGGAAGGTTCATTGTAAACATCATTTGGCTGATAATCACTTATTTGTCATCCAAGGACTGTTGTTTTTCATTTGTTTCAAAAACATATACTTCAGAAATGTTGCCCAGTTCACATCCAACTTCCCCATTGGAAGGTGCCACACCAACTGGTATTGGTGTTGGGCCACCAGGGGCGCCACCTTCTGAAGACCCTGCTGTGAGAAGACTCCAAGCATTCCTCTGCCAGGGTGGAGCAGAGCAAGTCCACCGCGAGGCAGCTATCCGATTGTCCTTTGATGGTCTTCACCTGAACCTTTTTAATGATATGGATGAGGTAATAATATCAATTTAAAACTTTCTGAGAAGTTTATATGTCAAGATAAAGTTCATTAATGGCACTCCAAGAAAACAGCGATAAGGAAATATCAATATTTTAAATTGATCCCCTTGGTTTAATAGGATTCAAAAGCAATAATTTCTTGCGAGCAATATTCATTTAACAAGGTAGATTCCTATCAAAAGGAACAATCTATAAGGGCAGTAATGAGAAATTTAGAAATCCTTGGATACTGTTCACAAGCATGCACAGGCACACAACACATATATTAATGGTTCCCTCTAGAAGTGCTTTTAGTTATAATATTAATCCAACCGAAAGAGTAACTACATCTAGAAACATAATCACCTTTTTAAAGTGGCCTTCATCACAAAATTATCTCAACAAGATCAAAAAAGTGCAGCTTACTTCTTTAATTCTTGTCTCCAAGTTCAATCATTCTTCCATGATTCAATTATTCCTTTCCCTATCTCTCTTATTCTTACCTCAAACACTCCCAATATTTCCGTAACCACAGTATTTAGTTGACATTTGTGCTGATCAATTATGCCTCACTTGGCTTATGCAGGAAGAAGTACACTTTTTTGGTGTCTCAGGCAAGCATTCATTTTTTTATATGCTTCACATACTACTAGCAGCCTTTCTGCCAGCATTCACATGCATTTTATCAGTATTTTAATGTATCCTACCGTCTCTCATAAACATTAGGCCAAAACACTTTTCCAGTATATCTGTGCAACATAGTATTGTAACACCAATACCCAATTCAGTAAAAATATATTGGCTATAAACAGATGCACTAAAATGTATCTGGAAATGTGCAATGAACAATTATGGTTTTAAAGCTACAAGTGCTCAAATATGGTGTGAATGTGGCAGCACGTGACAAAAAGGACAGTAATTTGCTTGAATATAGGGAATGTCTCTGGGCATTCTCTAAACATTTTCCCATATCTTAACACAAGGATCTTAAATTTGATCATTACATTGATACTATCTAAGAAGCCAAAGCTATTATTAAGAGGCTTATGCATTATAGTGCCCTGAGCTTTATGGAATTGGTTTTTGCTTATATTTTTTTGTCTTCATGACTTTTTGTACATAAGTTAGATATGTACATAATGAAATCATTATGGTTTGATTTCAATTATTATATTGTAATGTTCATTGAAGTGTCCTTCATAGAATAGTAAAGTGTGGCAGTTTAATTATCTAAATAACATAAATCTGGGATAACTTTTGTGGGTGATACTTACTCATGTAACTGATTGGTTCTGCTCTTTAAATAGTGTGTTTTCAATACTATCAGGTCCTCAGCTCTCCAGTTCGTGATATGCAGCATGGACTTTCCCGCCTTGAATTAGGAGAAGCCATTGTCTCAATGGACACTTTCTCTGATCACAGTTTAGAAATCAAGTTAGCTCTTCAGAGCTGCTTACTGGAAGATATCAGACCATCAACTAGCATCAGCATACGCAAGTAGGTTGAACTACTTGTACTTCCTTTCATTACCTGATTTCTTGTTTTGAATATTAATGTAATGATATTTTATGATAGAATTCAAATTTTCACAGCATCAGTACCCTTCTATACCCATAAGAAGTTATTATATAAAACTAGAAAATATCTAGTAAAAAAAAGTTTCAATCCCAACTTTATTGGTTTAGTAGTAGTAAATTACAGGCTTTTACTCTGAAAAATCATAACTAGAATGGAAGTAGAACCTGAATTCCTCAATTTCTGACCAATTGCTTTAGCAAGCTCAGTAGCTTAACTTTAACACAGCTTAACTTAAAGTAGCTTAACCTGGTGTCTGGGTTCAAATCCAAGTTTAAGTGCTATGAAGTTCTCATATTTGTGGCTGTCTATTTATATAAATAATCCCCAAGCTTATTTGATTGTGAGATAGAAAAGGCATTTAAGGAAATGAAATTGAACAAGACTGTAGGTGTAGATAATATCCCTGCAGAACAACCTAAAAGTATAGGAAAATGAGAAAAAAAGAGTTAATGAGATCATTTATAGCCTTTGTGAGGAATTTGATGGGAAAATTTCACAAGAGCAGTATTAAATCCCATAACAAAAGGATGGAGATTACGAATAATGATTATTTTGGTAAAGTTCATTTTGAAATCATTAAGGGTATGGGTACAAATGATGCCATAGTAGTAAGGAGGGTTTTGTTAGAAGGAATGGTTGAATAAAATTAGAATGTTTTATCATGGATTTGAAGATGTTTCATGGAGTAAATGGGAATCAATTAAGTAATTATTACAACAGATAGTAGGACTGGAGGGATAGGCGGCTACTTATTGAAAACTTATGCAAGAATCAGATAGCACAAGTAAGGGAAGGGGATGGAGAATAGGGTCGGATAGTTATGGTTCAGAAAGTCAAGGTTATGTGTACATTATCATAAGTACTATTTCACATATATGCTGAAAAAAGTTAAGAATAACATTGTAAGGGCTAAAGCTAAGAATGAAAGTGGATGGCTAGGTGCTTAGGTTGTTTAGCTTTGCTGATGGATAAGCAATAGTTGGTCAGACAGCCAAGGGAATGCATTAATTATTGAGTGATTCAGAGGAACAATGTAAGATGTATGGATTATAAGTTTAATTTCACATGTGGTAATGGTAGTTTTAAGAATCATCACTAGATAGTAACAATATAACGTAAACAACTACCTAGATAAAGATCAGTTTGAGTTAAGAAATGGAAGAGGAATGTCTGATGCCATTGAGATGGTGAGAACATTTGTAGAAAGTAACATTGATTATAATCAGGATGTTTTTGCGTGCTTTATGAATTTTGAGAAGGCATTTTACCAGGTAGAGTGGACAAATTCAATGCAAATATTACAGAATGTAGGAGTACACTGGAGGGACAGGTGACTTATTTGAAAATTGGGCATAAATCTTATACCATGGGTGAAACAATGAAATTGATTGCAATAATTGTAATGGGTAGGGATAGGCACTTTGAAATCTGGCCAATAAAAAGAAGGAAAGAATTAATGGCTACCCTTTAAAAATGTCTTTTTAAAATTTTCAGATATGCTAATAAAGCAATGGCCAAAATTATTAACCCTAGTCTTTAAGTATCAGTTGTAAAAATTCTCTTTACCACTTTGATGAAAATAAAACCCACTTCTACCAGATCATTCATGTTAAAACCTGTGAAAATGTGGCAAGACAAGCAATGTTGACGATTTATTTATTGATCGTCTATTTTAATTTATTTCTTCTAAGAGAGCCTGGAAATTTGCCTGAAGATCAAATTTAATTGTGGGAATTCAAGGTTATGCTGTATTCCAATGCGCAGTGCTTTTCATTGGTTTGTTTTTAAAATCTAAGTAATTACTCTAATTTTTTTAAATTTTTCACAGGATATTTCAATCTCATGGAAGTGAAATGCCAATGGACCCTAATGGACCAATTTCTGTGTCCACACCTCCAATTGTGGATATGACATTTAGACAGGTTTGTTTATTGTTTTACCAGAATTTTGAAAATTGCACCTGTAGGAAAATAATTACTAATAAAAATGTAGCAAATTAAGAATAGAAATTTCAGAAAAATGCAATGAATGAGGATGGCATCTAGTTTTACAATGATTTAAAAAATTAAATTTTGTGAATTTCAAACCCAATGCAACATGAATTTTAGTTTATTAAGCAAAATTTAATTTGTATTGGACCATCCTCACTATGGGAAAACATTTGTTTTGTCAGGAAAAAAAAACAAATTTTGTAAATTTTATTAATTTGATAGTTAAATAAAACAGTTTCTGGCATAACTTGGTGAAAAATCTTCACATTGACGTTTTAATAAATCAAACCACTTTCCTTTTCCACATGACCCAGGTTTCGTTATAGTAAAACATCATCAGGTCTATCATCACCTGATGATGTTATATTATAACGAAACCTGGGTTGTGATAATAAAAAGTTCATGTGGAAAAGCAAAGTGGTTTGATTTATAAAAACATCAGTAATTTGATAGTTCATTACTTCTGCATCAAATGTGGCATTCTGCATCAAGTGAAATATTTTTTCTTTTTTGTCAATTCCCAATTGTTTGTGCCAAAGTGATAAACTGTTTGAACATGTATTTTAAATATTTCTATGTTCATTATAAAAATGCTAATCATCTGCTTTGATTTATTTGACATCCAGGCTCAAACAGGTGACAGGTGTGTTGATATATTAGTGGAATGCACTCGCATCAATTTATCGGTGCCCTTCTTAGCAGCTCTTGGCCGGTTCTTAGTAGATGCTCTTCCTGGGGATCGAGTAGTCAATGGACATCAACCTTACTGCACTCACTGCTGCTACTACTGTGGTGTGAGTGGCGGATGCTGTCAATGTGAACATGGTGGTATGGTTAACCATGGATATGTGGGAGATTTATCTGCTCAGGTAAATGAGATCCAGTGTGAATTGAATTGAAAATTTAATTTACAATTGCCTGGTCCTTTTTGTATGTTATTTATAATGTTAACACACCTGTCCCACAGAGACAGAATGTGCACTTTATTTAGTTTAATTATTGAGGTCCCAAGTGGATGTTCATAAATATATTTTGTTTCCTGTAGGCTATTGGCTGAACCAAGAATCTTTTAAAAATATGTGGCTCTACCCATAGGTTTATCAAATTTGATGCCAATAATTTTTAGTGTTCCATTTGGCCTATCGTATTAATATTGGCAATTAATTAATTAATTAAAAGCATTATGTGAGATAAACTTCCTTGTGCATTGATTTTTTTGATTTGCTATTATAAACAGGTATTACATAGACTATTGGCAGATTTAGGTCGTAATGCATTGATAAGTTAGATTAAAGATTTAATTTTGTCAGTTAACTCATTTTTACCCTTTATTAACTGTTCAACATAGTGTATTAGAAATATCTTGACATGTAACACAAAATGTTGAAAGTTAATTTGCCCGAACAAAGGGAATTCTTCTCTTGAGAATAATTTTTGGTTGGTACCTATGTGAGGCAAGAGGAGAAAGATTGAGAAGACTAACTTCTTTGAGGCAGTTTAACCTTATTTAGAGACTTATACCTGTACTTAAGCTTCCAAAATGGTTCATTTTTTTAAAATGGTCAGTATTCAGAGGGATTAAAAATATTTTTCTTAAATTAGCTTGAGGATTAACTTGAAAAGTTAATCCTGATTTTGCTTCAATGAAATTAATTTTATTGGGCTTTAACTTTAAATTTGTTATAACTCAGCCAAAAATTTACCACACGTAGCTTAAAGTAACTGTGTTCACTTTGCAGTTCACTTCTCTAAGTGTGAATATGTTTGATATGTGAGGTTTGAATGGAAAGGAGTGAGAAATGCAAAATAAACATGTGAGTGTTGAGTAGATGTCCTTTCTGTATGGAAAATAAAGTTCAAGAGGTGTAACATTGTAAATGTTAAAAATGTTTTGCATTTTGGTCAAGAGTTGACAAAAATGTGCACAGGAGTCAGTGAATATACATGGGTGGTCTGAAAAGTTTCCAACTCAGAAAATTTCAGGAAAAAATGTCTTGTATCTTTTTAAGGTCGGAAACTGTATATACGACGTACATATTTCCCAAAGTATGTATATATAACAACAAATAATATATACCCCTTTTCTCAAGTGGTGATTGGTGTTTTTGTATTTTAATTTGTCTTCTGCTATGCCATCCAAGAGTAAATTTGAACTGACTAGATTGAGGAATTCTAGATTTTATTTTTGACGTATTGCATTCCTACAATGTTCTTAACCTCTGTTCATTATTGCTAGAAATTTCATTGGATATACTAATGGATAACCTGTAGGGTTTATCCCTTTATTTATTTTTTATCCTGCTGACCTATTTAATTTAAAGAGTGAAACAATTCAACTTATAGCCTAATGGTTGGTAGTGTGAAACCTATCTTTGGTTGGATTGTTGAATTCATGACATTTAGCCTTGGCAGACTGCATCTATCAAGGGTTTAATGGAGCTATTTCGATTACTTATGATATCATTGATGTCCAGCAGAAATAAAAGACAACATTGAAAGAATGTCATTCATGTAGGATTGCATCTGTTGATGAGAATTTAATTATAAATGGATGTTGATGGGAGCACTAATTATGAAAAATGTGTGATATATTTTCTCTTCTTTTGCATTTAAGGCACACTTCATTAGCGCCATAGTTTTACCTCATACCAAATGAACAAGTCTCCTATATGATTGGCAAATACCCATAGAATTTATAGTGAGTTTTTTTTAAAAGAGAGTGGGGTTTTCATAAAGATTGTTTTTATGTTTTTTCTAATATATTATGTAGTGCTTGAGTTTCCACGAAAATGAATGCTCTTTGTAAACCACCAAAATAGTCAGCATTTTCAAATTAAATTAAGAACTTACTTAATTAAAACTTATTACAATTAAATAAAGAACTTACAGAGGAGAGAAGAGTTGATGTGGTTGTTGAAGTGGTTGTAATGGAATTTGCCCATAGTAATAAATTGCCTGATAATCCATCTCTTAGACAAAGATACCAGCAGTCACAGCTCCCTCAGTGGTTGATGGGTTAAAACAGCATCCACAACACCATGCACCTCCACTCCAAAGGCCACCTAGTTCAACTGATAGCACCAGTGGATATTTCTCATCTGGTGCCTCTTGTGCTGATGATCAAGCAGGTATGTGCCAGTCATTGTTAAGTCATACAAGAGTGGTTGTGTGTGACCTTTAATTCAAGGCAATATCCAAAATCAGCTGATTTAAATTTCCTTTTCATCATGCTTTTTCTTAATGGGGCATTAGCTACAGTATGTGCAAAATCTTTAGTGTGTGGGAAAATTTGAACAGCTCCCACAAATGTTGAGAATTTTAAATTTGATGATCCGTGGCAAAATGCCATCAAAAATTTCTCTGCATAAGTAATTAGTTTTATTATTTGATCAAAATTGGGCATACAATTTAAACCAGCATTGCATTATTTTCAACTTGACCCTTAATAGGATACCTGAAACTTATTATCTCCTGTCAGTTGTAATGCAAAGCTTCAAAAGACTGTGAAGAAAAATCTAGCCTCTGGCACCAGATTATCCCCAAATGGAATGCTTACCAAAAATACAATTTAATAAATAAATAAAAATAATATACTTTTCCTTTCATCAGGGTTATCAGTTTCAATTCAACTAAGGAAACCAGAGGTCATGATATTTTCATGCCCTCCACTCTCTGATAATTCCCATGGAAGTGTTCGGCAACCCAAACATGCATTATTATTAAGGACTGAATTTCTGGTGGATTATAGTAGACATCCGGGTCGTGACTCCTTAGTCTGTTCATTTGCTGGCTTGCAAGTTCTGTCTAGACTTCAGGGTCCAAACAAGCAGCCTCCATGCCAGGTATGAAATGTATTTGTTAAACTGAAAAGAAATGTAATTATTATTATTTTAATAGTTATTAATTTGAATATAGCTTTTAATTTTACTAATATGCTACCAATTTTTAGGTTTTGCATCCATGTGATATTGAGTTTGCCAAAAGCTACAAATCAGTTGATGATGGTATGAAAGTAACTGCTTCTGTCAGTACTATTGATATTCATCTTTCAACTAGTAGTGTGCACACATTGTGTGATGTAAGTAGAATTTCAATTTTGTTGAATTGAACTCATGACAAGGTTTTAAGAATGGTAAGTTATGATTGATTGTATTTCACAGGTGGTGGAAGAAATTAAAGTCAGCTTTCAGCCAGAAGATCTTGATAGTCATCTCAAGTTTGTATTTCAAGCTTCTGAAGCAGAAGATTTGTGGTCACCTAAAAAGATTCAGTCATGTATTTTGCCCGATACTTTAGGTTAGTATTTTGATGCATGCCTTGTTTACATTTCATATACTTTCAGTGTTCAAAGTTGATTCCTTGTTTGTATTTAATTATTGTTCTTTTACAGTTTATTACCTTACCCAATATTTTAGTTTTTTCATTAACTGTTGCTTATTTAAATTAGTAAAGTTTTGACTATAAATCTCCATTTAATAAATCAGTAGTGTTTTTTGTTGATACAAAAACATGGTGTCAAATATCATTGTGGTTACTTATATATATTATATGGTTTTTATAAACAACAGTTATCAACTTGAAGGCTGATATTGATATGCGAGGGTAGAATTCATTTGATCATATCAATATGGAAAATGGGAATGTATCAAGATAGTGATATCGAAACCACAAAAGACACTATAGGAACCATTAATAGGAAAAGGATAAGGAAACCATGGGTAACGGATGAGATGATTGCAAAGATGGAGGAGAGAAGAAGATAGAAGAATGTAAACACAGAGTTAGGCAAAATGAAGTGCAAAGAGTTAAACAATAAATAAATTGAGAAGGGACACAAATAAAGCAAAAGAAGAATGGTGGAAAACGCAATGCGAGGATATGGAAAGTTTACAGAAGAAGGGTGAAATTGGTGCTCTATACAACAAGGTTAAGTTATTATTGGGAAGTAAGAAGGCAAGATCTGTGCCAGCAGTTAAAGATAAGTGGGGTAAGATAATAGTTGAACCAGAAAAAATCCAAGAGAGATGGAAGGAATATATAGAAACACTGTATGGTAAAGAACTTAGGCCGACAAGGTTAGACATAGAAAAGGAACATGACGTAGAAGAAGATAGCTTAGGTCCAGGCATACTCGACGATCAAATAGAAAGGGCATTAAAAGAGATGAAAGCAAATAAGGTTGTGGGGGTGGACAATATTCCTGTAGAAATGTTGAAATGGTTAGGGAAAGGTGGGAAGAAGGCCCTATATGGGCTGATTCGTAGTATCGATGAGGAAGGAATCTGGCCGGAAGATTTTGTGAGATCGGTGTTAGTTCCTATTCCAAAAAAGGCAAAGGCTATATCATGTGAGGATTACAGAACAATAAGTTTGATATCCCACGCAGCTAAAGTTATTCTCAGGATCATCAACAAAAGGATAGAGAGTAAGGCAAATGATTACTTAGGGGATGATCAGTTTGGGTTTAGGAAGGGGAGAGGTATGCGTGATGCAATAGCAGTAATGAGATCACTAATTGAGAGGAATATAGAATACAATCAGGACGTATTTGCCTGTTTCGTAGATTTTGAAAAAGCGTTTGATAGAGTGAATTGAGAAAAATTAATGCGTGTATTGCAGAAAATAGGAATGGATTGGAGGGACAGGAGACTGATCCACAACCTATACATGTCTCAGACCGCTCAGGTGCGAGTGGGAAATGGAGAGTCCAGATGGGCAGTGTTAGGAAGAGGTGTAAGGCAGGGTTACCCATTATCACCGGTGCTATTCAACGTATATGTGGAGGAAATGATTAAAGAGGCATGGGAAGAACTGGAGGTAGGAATGAAAGTCGGAGGGGAATTCGTAAAATCGGTTAGGTTTGCTGATGACCAAGCATTAGTTGCTCGGTAAGCCAAGGGGTTGCAAGCATTGCTGAGTGAATTGGAGGTTCAGTGTGATAGACATGGGATGAGAATCAATATTAATAAAACAAAGGTTATGTGATTTTCCAGAAAGAAAAAGGCTAAGCTAAACATTAAAAAAGGAGGGGAAAAAATAGAGCAGGTAGAACAGTTTACATATCTCGGAAGTGCTGTGGACCAACACGGTCAAAGTAATAGGGACATAAGGAAAAGAATTGCACTAGGCAAGGAGGCTTTCTCAAGGAGGAGGGAGTTGATGACGGGGACGTTGAGTAGGTATGTCAAGACAAGATTCGTAAAAACTCTGATATGGAGCGTAGCTATGTACGGCGCGGAGACGTGGTCGCTGAAGCACGAGGATAGACGTAGATTGGAGGCTTTTGAAATGTGGGTGTGGAGAAGAATGGAGAAGGTGAAATGGACCGAAAGGAAAACAAATGAGGAAGTACTGGAGATGGTGGGTGAGGAGAGGGGTTTGTTGAGAGAAATCCTATGGAGGCAGGAAAAATGGATGAAAGGCATATTGAGTGGTAGTGGAATGTTGAATAAGGTAACAGAGGGGAGAATGTTGGGCAAACGAGGAAAGGGCAGGAACAGGATAGGGATGTTGGACGGGATGAAGGGAGGAAAGAAGTACACAGAGATGAAGAGGGACCTAATGTAGAGTAGGTTGCTGGATTGGGTTTAGGAAGGGGAGAGGTATGCGTGATGCAATAGCAGTAATGAGATCACTAATTGAGAGGAATATAGAATACAATCAGGACGTATTTGCCTGTTTCGTAGATTTTGAAAAAGCGTTTGATAGAGTGAATTGAGAAAAATTAATGCGTGTATTGCAGAAAATAGGAATGGATTGGAGGGACAGGAGACTGATCCACAACCTATACATGTCTCAGACCGCTCAGGTGCGAGTGGGAAATGGAGAGTCCAGATGGGCAGTGTTAGGAAGAGGTGTAAGGCAGGGTTACCCATTATCACCGGTGCTATTCAACGTATATGTGGAGGAAATGATTAAAGAGGCATGGGAAGAACTGGAGGTAGGAATGAAAGTCGGAGGGGAATTCGTAAAATCGGTTAGGTTTGCTGATGACCAAGCATTAGTTGCTCGGTAAGCCAAGGGGTTGCAAGCATTGCTGAGTGAATTGGAGGTTCAGTGTGTTAGACATGGGATGAGAATCAATATTAATAAAACAAAGGTTATGTGATTTTCCAGAAAGAAAAAGGCTAAGCTAAACATTAAAAAAGGAGGGGAAAAAATAGAGCAGGTAGAACAGTTTACATATCTCGGAAGTGCTTTGGACCAACACGGTCAAAGTAATAGGGACATAAGGAAAAGAATTGCACTAGGCAAGGAGGCTTTCTCAAGGAGGAGGGAGTTGATGACGGGGACGTTGAGTAGGTATGTCAAGACAAGATTCGTAAAAACTCTGATATGGAGCGTAGCTATGTACGGCGCGGAGACGTGGTCGCTGAAGCAGGAGGATAGACGTAGATTGGAGGCTTTTGAAATGTGGGTGTGGAGAAGAATGGAGAAGGTGAAATGGACCGAAAGGAAAACAAATGAGGAAGTACTGGAGATGGTGGGTGAGGAGAGGGGTTTGTTGAGAGAAATCCTATGGAGGCTGGAAAAATGGATGAAAGGCATATTGAGTGGTAGTGGAATGTTGAATAAGGTAACAGAGGGGAGAATGTTGGGCAAACGAGGAAAGGGCAGGAACAGGATAGGGATGTTGGACGGGATGAAGGGAGGAAAGAAGTACACAGAGATGAAGAGGGACCTGATGTAGAGTAGGTTGCTGGATTGGGTTTTGTTTGGAGTTACAGAGTATTTATTTGATAGTTGTGTCCATCCAAAAACCTACCTTAACCGGTAGATTACCTAATAAAATATCAATATGTCATGCAAAATTCATGAATCAGGATAGGAGGTAGTTCCTTTACCTGTGCCATCTGTGGTTTTTCAGGAAGATTTGGTGCCTTGGAAATTATGTCACCCTATTATATTCATAAAAATATATGTTTCACAAAACCTAATTTTCTGTCATGAATATTATGAGTTGCATGTTAAGTGTATAAAGATAAAAAGTGGAAGGGAAATTAAAATGGTGACTGTCTCAATGCAATTTCAAAACTTAACACTTAGATTAAGTGATTTAATTATTTTTAACACTTTTTACACTTATTTTAAGTGATCCCTTAATGCTTTTCATGGCCTATTGACAAGGTTTTAATGACATCTTTGTCGGAGCAATTCAAAGAAAAGTAATTTTAATGATTATGCCACTAGGGTTTCTAATTAGAAAATCTTAAACTCTTTTGAATATAACTATGAGATTACATGGCTGGCATTGCATGGCACTATTACATTACATGGCAAAAAACTGGCTATGAGGTCATGGACATGTTTATTCAACCTGTGATATGCAAGAGTTTGAAGATTCATTTGATTCTCCTATTTTCAGAGAGCCCCATGTATGCACAACCACCATATCCATCTGTGAGGCCTAGTGAGACTTTCACAATTGCCATTCCAAAGGTGAGGATATCATTTGAGCTGGAGGACTGGGAAACTGGAGAGCGAATGCCTCTCCTAAGAGTCAAGTCGTCCATTGAAGGAAGTGTCCACGACTGGTCAAAACTCTGTCATGCTAATGGTAATTATCTTATATTCTAAATATATGTTTCATATTTCTAATTTATTTTCAGATCTGTGCTAAAGGGACAGTTAAAGGGAATAATTTTTCTCACTCTGCATAAAAAAAAGTTTACTAGGCATTTATTTAACTAATTAATGCAGTATGCCCCAGTCGGCAAAACTGGTTGAATATTGATGCATTACCATTTACTGCATTGTTTAAATGTATTCATGTATTTTGCATTCCATTCATTGGCTCAAATAATCAAGATTTGTAGTTATCATAAATCTCTGATATCTGCCTATCTTGCCGGCCCCGGTGGCGGCGGGGTAACGTCCTCGTCTACCAACTGAGAGGTCACGGGTTCGATTCCCGTCTGGGTGGATTTTTCTCCATCCAGGGCTTGGCTGTATGTAATTGTCTTCAATATAATGTATGTAATGTAAGGGTTAGGTGGAAGAAGGGACTATTTAGTCTCAACCTCGCCCAATTAAGTCGATAATAAATAAATATCTCAATTTTTTAAATGTTTGAAGGAGAGCTAAGAAATTGAACTGTGTAACAATGAATTGAAATGTGAATGTGATTTCAGTGTTTGCACATTAAATAAGGTGTTGTCATTGGCCGTCAATTGTGGCCATTGAATTAATCATCTCTATTTAAACATATATGAAATAAAAAGTAAACTGCTGAAAAATGTAAAATTTTTAAATTACAATTTTTAGAGAGTATTTTCATTCCCATTTTTTTACTTTAGCTTAGTAAGGAATCGTGATGATCTACAGCATGAGAATGGTGGCTGGGGCCATCACTTTTCTGTGAATCAAGTGCAGTGGATAAAATAAATTTAATCCATACAAACATTTCAAATAGCAATGAACATCAACACATTGGTAACACTCAATTCATAACCAGTAAACTTTAGTTTTTGCTCTGTTTTGTCAGGCAAGGTGTCCCAGCACACTATTACTGAGATTATGAGGCTCCCATAGTGTTATTAGTTTAAACAATGTTCAAAGTGCATCATTTGTAACTTATAATGTAATAAAAAATGTAAAAAAATCCGCTATTATACCACCATATGCTGGTCAGTCAAATTTCTAGAAACACTTGTGTCATCATTTGGTTAAAGTGGACATTATTATCAAGAAATTTTTTAAGTAAATCTCCTGCCATTTATCTTCTCTCTTCTCATATCTTAATAATGCATCTTTTATTTCAGTGGAACTACAGCTTCAAGCTTCTTATTACAATGACAAAATAAAAGTGTGGGAGCCTTTAATTGAACCAATCACAGAGGAAGAAAATGTCTATAGACCTTGGGAAATGATAATTAAGGTATTTTCATTTTTATCTTATTATTCATTATTTGGGTCAGAGGTAGCACAAGGGTAGTGAGCCCAACTACAAAGCTGAAGGTTGCCGGTTGTTTGATTCCCAGAAGCACCAAAAATTTTCAGCTTTGGAAAAATTGTATTTATGATTTTCCCCTGCACTATTAGTGAAAGATAGCAGCTTTGCCATAAGGCACTGATAGCTTAGATAAAGGTGATTGTTTGATTATTAAATGCCATAGCAGTGGGTAAGAGTGCAAGTCCCAGTATCAGTCTCAGTATTGAGGCATGGAAGGCAACAGGACACCACCACTAATCCATTTGGAAAATGCAGCCTTGCATTCAAATATGATGTGATGGTACAGAAAGAAATTTATTAGTGGAAGGGAATGAGTAACTATTATAATAACCAAACATTCCTACCTGTAAAATATTCCAGAAGTAAAAGAGTCCCCCAATTGCATCTCCAGGTGGTGACTACTGGCAGGTGAACATCAGTCGAAGTCGACAAATGCAGGATAGGGATATGGAATGTTAGATCGCTAGGAATGTGTAAAAAGCTGGAAAATGCTAAGATGGAGAAGGACAAACTGAGATTAGATATCCAGGGAGTAAGCAAAATTAAGTGGGGTGGGGCTGACAGCTTCTGGAGTAATGGATGATCTATTCAGGAGGCAACCAGAATATTTCAGGAGTAGATAGATAGATAAAGGTCTTTATTCTGGGCGAAATTGAGACCATCAGGTCCCCTCTTCCATTTAACCCATCGTCAGATAATGTTATAAAGAACATAGCAAACATGTACAAGAATACAAATAATAAAATAGAGACGGTAAACACAATTACAAGAGATATTAATAACATATACAAGTTGAAACAAAGTGATAGTTGATACATCAGAAATAAATTTGAACAAAATATATTAACATTAAAGAAAAACAAGATACATGGGGGAAACATAAATAACATAAAATAAATAATTAATATAATAATAATAAAAGAAAAATAAATAAATTAAAAAATAATGATAAAAAATAATAAAATAAAGATTACTTTTGAAATACTTGATGAAATAAGAAATTACTTTTGAGTCGTTAAGAGCTCAAAAGAAAGGAAGAACGTAAGAAATAAAGGATATAAGTAGAGTAGACTCAATACTGATGAAGGAATGGGAAAAAATAATCAAATCATACTGGAAATACAATTGAGAAGATTCTGGTGATAAAGTAAAAGATAAATCTGGGAGAGCCTATGGACTCAGTGCTAGTGCAGTTGCATATGCCAACATCCAGCCATTTAGCAGAGGAAAGAGGAGTATGTGAACAACTGGAAGAGTTTCAAGGAAAAATAAAATGGAAGAACTGGTAATGGTAAGAGAAATGGTAATGGGAGACTGGAATACTGTAGTTGGAGAGGGCCAAGAGGGAAGAGGGTGGTAGAGGTCAGATTGAGAAATCAAAACACTTGTGGAGAAAGACTGATACAATTTGTAATAGGAAGAACATAGTAGTAGCAAACATCCTCTTTGAGAAGTATTGGAGATGAAGATACATATGTAAGATGCCAGGGGAGAGCATATGATACAAAATTGATTACACCTTTGTCAGAATAAGATACAAGAACCAAGTTAAGCAATGTAAGAGCTGCCCCAGCACAGATGTAAATAATGATCACAGCCTGGTGGGTATGGACAGTCAACTGTGATCCTAGAAGATTAAGAAAATGACACAGGAATCAAGATAGAACAAAAAGGTGGTGGAGGAAAGGCAAAAGAGAAAAGTCCACTGTGACCATCAACATAAAAATAGAAGGAAATGAGACTAGCATAAAAAGGGCGAAAAAATAAAGATTATACTAACCAAAGAAGCAGATGAATAACTTGTAAGGTAGTGAAATTTAAGTGGCCATGGATAACAGTTCAAATAAGAGACCTCATATAGGCAAGACAAAAATAGTAGCAGAATATGAGAGGACCTACCAGCAACCCTGAATGCTATGGACCAAGTATTCCTGGAATATATTATGTGAATCAACATGAAGAAAACGTAAATCCTTGTGTGGAAGAGAGAAGCTGAAGTCAGATATCACAATTCAAGAAGTGAAACTAGAGCAAGTGGAATCCGTCATCTACATTGACAGCAGTATAACTTGGGGTTGAAGAGGTGTGATTGACATCAAGTAAAGAATAGCTAACTTTTTGGGAGCACCAGTTTATAATCTTGGTTAAGCCAAATGTATTTTCATGGTGAATATCCATTTAGATACTCATTACTGATCAGCAATTTAGATTATCTGGATTTTCAAAGGCAAATTAAGTTTTATAAGGAATTTGAGCAATGTAAATTTTACTCAGAGTGGTGAACAAATTGCTGAAAAAAGCTATGTTGGACTTGGCAGGCCTTGTAAAAAGGCACTTGTGTTTATCAAGCTAGTAGAATTCATTATTGTTCCAAGTAGAAAGTGGGTAAAAAATTTGAATGAAAGGAAGAAATTCATGTTTGAAAATTAATTTAATTCCAGAGATTCTTAATTTTGCTTACTCTCTACTTTTTTTCACAATCTATAAATGACTGTGCTGTGCCAGATAATTTAAATAATTGCTTCAGGCATGACTAATTGAAGAAGGCACAGTATAAGGAATGGTTTCTCAAAAACAAAAGGTGATGCAAATTTTTTAAGAGGTTGTAGAAAATATATCAGTATGATCATATATATTCTGTGGACTATCATCAAGTAATTTAATTGCTTTAATACATTGATGTGAGAAAATTGACTAAATGAATGAGCCTAGGTAGGTATTTCACAAGTTATAAGGGAGTATAATTTGTTCATAGGCAGTAACTATTATTAGGCATATGCCCCTTGCCTATCATGGTGTATCTTGTTTATATGCATTGAAATTCCCCATTAGGTTTTCATGGCAATCCAAAGTAGCACTCTGCAGTTTTATCATAGTTTTATGGAAAAAAACAGATACCTTTTGCATGCAACAGACTTCTAAACAAAAATATTTGAACCTGGAACCATCTGCCTAATAGCTTAATGCTCACTAAAATAGCACAAAGACCATGTGAGAGAATAATTTAATTTATTTAAAATGGCAAGATTATGGCCACTTTAGATCTAATATTCTTTTTTTCAAAGTTCCAAAAAGAGACAGAAAAATTTTTAAATGGTGAGAAATTTGCATGTACGAGTATATACACCAATGGAGGCAAATAAAGGAAAATTACTGCTTATAATTTTTCCTGTGAAAATTTGTCTTTGTGCTGAAGTGTTGACTATCATTTTATATCATAAAGGTATTCCAAGCCAAAGCATTCCGGCTTTCTAGCCGATTTGATCATCAAGGATATGCTGATGTTGATGGAGGCGGAATGTTTGTTAATTCACAAGGATATAACAAAAACAAAAGAAGAGCAACTCAGGAAATGTTGCATCGTGCATCTTTGGATCAAACTCTGGAAGATTCTGAGACATCCGCTGATGAGGCAGAGAATGGAGATGGCACTCAAAGCAGTGCGAATGGAATGATGCGTTTTATCAAAATGAGACAGGATACTGAGGCATCTTCACAGCATGTACTGCGCAATGAGCATGGTTTGGTCATTTTTTTATTTCAGCTTCTCTTTTCGATATTTGTCAATAAATAATTTGTAAACTATTCTCAAGAATAAGATGAGTTTTAGTTGAAGTCAGATGCAACTTATTTATTCTATCACGTGACTAAATTCTGTTGCTCATTCATTTCTTATTCAAATCCATTTGAGGGTGAATATATTCAGTGCTTTTTTATCATAAAGATTATCTTAAATAAATCATTAGATTAAAAAATTATGGTTTTATTGTTATTAAATAAAGAACTTAATAAGCCTTAATTTAATGGTAACTAACTTTATGATCAAATTGCTTCTCATGTCTACAAATTCAGTTAATTTTCATTGGCATGACACTAACAGACTTTTATTCTTTTAGATTTAGTAAGCCTTGCTGGATATCCTGATGACTCTGACTCTGAAACAGAGGAAGGGGGACTGGAAAAGCTGACCAGTGCTATGGGTCACTTGTTTTCTGGGTAATTTTTATTTTAGAAATGTGTATTGAATGTCAGTATTTTTCATTCTAAATCACATTATAGAGCCATAGAATGAGGTTGAAGACAAAACTTTTTTCTTAATAGAATACCAAACATTGTAAACGTTCAGAAAGATTTTCAAATACTTCTCCCTTTGATATTGCTATTCTCTTGCTTTCTCTATGATATTTTTATATTCATATGTATGTGGTTCAGGATTACACAGAGTGACTACTTAACCATAACCATGGTAACTTTAATTGCCAATGAATGTTGTAAATAATGAAATAAAAAAAACATGAATTGGCCATCAATTTCATGGTCAAACCTACTAGTATAATTTTATCATGCTATTGTCATGATGATGTGACATCTGTTACAATGGTAGGATAACATTTTTTCCTAGGGACAGCAGTGATGGTGATGTTAGTGAATCAGAAGAAGAATCAAGTGGGGAGGAGCCTGGTCCATCTGCAAATGCTTCTGACGAAACTTCAGACCGTGAAGAAACATCTCACAACTTGCAAGATTTAGGGGTATCCCCTGGAGATGCATGTAGAATGGAAAGAGGGGTCTTCATTGACAAACATGGCAAGTTATTTATATGGTACTTGTAGTGGAACTACTTTGTAACCATTATCATATCTTGGGCATCCCTGTCATTACATCATACAAAGACCTCGGCATTTCGTTTGACAATAAGCTTCTATTCATCCCTCATCCCAGAGAAATTAAATCTGATGTAATTCCCTCTGTAGCATAATTATGACCAGCACTACTCAATGGGCTATGATATATATATAGCTAGTTGATTTTTCGGGTACCAGATCTTCCTGGGAAACCATAACCGGCACAGGGAAAGGAACTGGTCCCCCTACCCTGATGTGTGAATATTCACACGCCGTTGGGCTTAGTACATGGGTGAGCTCTACCATCACCTACTAAACCGACCTTCAGGTTGATTACTGTGTTTATGGTTTATATATATATATATATATATATATAATATAAACTTTGTGCATCTTCAGCAGTGTGGTCGCGTTTGTTACAAAATATTTATTTGATAGTTTTGTCCATCCAAAAACCTACCTTAACCGGTAGATTACCTAATAAAAGTGTATGTGTGTGTGTGTATATATATATATATATATATATATATATATATATATATATATATATATATATATATATATATACACACACAGTTTTTTTTTGTTTGGAGTTTCATTTGGTTGAAGACTGGCTTTTCAGTTGGTTTGAAGACTGGCATTCACGCTGAATATGAATCAATCTGCCTTTTTAGGGAGCCAACCGTGAAATGCTTTCTTAGAATAAGGTTCAAAGGGGGCTATCAAATTACCTTGTACTGACTAATTTGGAATGTGCCAATAGTGTGGGCCCATCTATAAGACATTAAATTTGAAATGTGTTTCACTTAATCTTATGCATTGGTGAATTTGTTTTATTAACTTTCATTCACGTATACATGTGTTAGGACATGATTTTCATGGTCACTATTTTATAAGGCTCATAAAATTTGGAAATAGAATGAACAAAAAGAATATGCTCGTATTTTCCTTCAGATGATTCTTTGGACTCTGGATTGGAAGCTGAGAGTGGCCGAGGGGGGTGTGGTCCAGGGGATATGGTAGCCACATATGTTTTGTTGGACTCTCGTGATAGATTAGAATTAAGCCTGACTCCTGCTGCTGTAAGGGTGTTGACTGACCTTGCCAGTGCCTTCAGTAAGACAGATGGACCATTCCACTATCCAATTCGTCCATTGACTCTCATACCTGCTCCACTCACCTTGGAAAATGAAGTGGGACCAGGTTGTGTTGTAAATCTTGTCACACGGAATCTGGTAAGTTTCAATATGTGAAATAATAGTATCATTATATTCTGATTATAATAATGGCATAAGCCATAACCATGCTTTCATGATAGAATTTGAGAAAATGTTTATATTTTAATGCATAATACTCACTTAATTTCAAACTTCCTGATTGCTCTACTTTATCCCTCCTACATTTGTGATGCAATAATTATGCTCCAAGTAAAGGGAATCTCCGTATCATCCATAAATATTTCTGCATATGCTTTTAGAGCAGAAGATATGATATTCCATGGGAAAAAAATATTCCTCTTTTTATCATTCTTATCGTTTATCTATTTAACATAGCAAATATGCACAGATGAGGTTTCAAGAACTTGATAGTCGCATGTTATCTTTTTCTTTCTCTATCCTTCCTTTGCTTTTACTAATATGGCTTGAATGTGATTCTAAATTTTTCATAAAAATTGTTTTTCTAGCAGGGGAAATGTCCATTTTTTGCATCATGTACATACATATTTGGGGTAGGAGCTTCTAGACAAATATAGGAATACATCATGAACTTTGCTCAATTTATTCAATTGATCAATTCAACCTCCAAATTACTCCTCTTTTGTCTCTGATAGTTATCCTATCTGTCCCAAACTCCTCTCAATGTTGTTTCCTTTCTCTAAACAGCCAAATCCACTTTGAATGTGATAATTTTTAGTCACTAACAAATCCTTCCATCATAAGGATATGCCCAGAAAATTTAAATCAAGCAAAATCATATTGAAGTACAATAAAAAGAAGTAGCTGCACATATTAAGTGTAATTTTGTATGTGCATGATCATGGTTGATAAGTTTAGAAAGCAAAGAAAAGGAACATAGCTGTGGAGGGGAGTGGTACATATATTGATTATCCTGTTTAAATATAACCTGCTACTGACACTGATTGAGAAAATATTAAGGGTTTAAGAAACAGTCCACTGTGCCAGGTGAATTTATAATCTATCATTTGAATACATCTTAGGTTTACTGTGTATTAATATGTTATAATTATGAGGAATTTGAGTATCCTGATCCATAATGTTAGTTGGGGATGATTTTAACGTAAATATGAATGATGATGTTAGTTGGTACCAGACCACTCACATTCTTGTGCATCAAGATACTAACTAGGGAAACTCTCCAACTAGTCACCACATTCTATCCAAACTTCAATGGATAATGACCATAAACAATTGTGAGACCCTAAATTTTGGAAGTTTATTCATCAGGCTAATAAATTAATGATATTATTGAATTAAGTGTATTTTGCCACATGGTTATCTTCAAAATCAGCCTCAGAGTTAGGTTTCCAAATGGGTGGAGCTTAGATATTAAATCACATGTATTACCTAAGGTAGCCTGTTTTGAAACAAAATCTGATTTGTTTGTCAAAAACAAAGGGATAAAAATGCATGATTATTATTTGTGAAAGATTTTCTTCTAAGTATTCAACCAATGAAAAGTAAGTTATTGACTTCTCGTTTGCACAACATTATTTCCTTCCACATTTCCTCTTGCCTTCTGATAGCTATTCTGTAGCCTTAAAAACCTATTTTCTTCTTTCATGCACCCTCTTCTACTTACCTGGAATTCTCCCTTTCATGAAAATTGTCTGCATCCCACTATCTGTCAATTTTCCTTTACTTATTTTTCTCTCTTGTGTGGATTATACCCAACAACTCCTATCTTCTCCTACCAGATTTGTTTTCATTATTAGTCTTCCTCTATGGTTTGCTTATTTTCTTCATTTTTCTACATACCCAACAATCTCTATATGCTCATCAACTTGCCTCATAGACCGGTTTTGTCTCCATGCAATGATGACTTCTGTGCGTCTTTACTATTTTTCTTTACTTCTTAATATATTGGGGGGGAATTCTAGAATTTACGTTAGTGGTTGGCAAGATGAAATTGATGCTCCCAAAGCCACTCCATAAACTATTACCTCACCCCCACAGATCATGAAATAATTTGTTGAATCCAGATGTCTTGCCAAATGCTGCTGTTGTTGAGGTTGTTCCCATTTAAAATTGCATCATATTTTCTGATTGATACCCTGCATGTTATTTACACAAAAAAGTGATGAGCATTATCCACTCATCAAAAAAATTGTATAAGTCAATATTCCAAATCCAGTTACTTATGAATGCATCAATCTCAACAGCTCAATCAATATTTAATGTTCACTTTATGATGTTTCACTCTATGGTTGATCATATGCAATGGATAGAAATTTTTAATGAGGATTCACTGTATTGTATTGTAGTATAGTGAAAGGATAAAATTTTGCATGTTATCTTTTTATAGAGCAAACAATTGGAAACAGAATTTAACAACCTTTATCAATTAGTAATTTTTTAAATTACTTATGAAGTTCTGTTATCATGAAAGCTGTTAAAGAGAAATTCATCAGTCATATGTGACTTTCATACTTGCTTTAAGGGTGGTAACTGATTTTTACTTCCAGTTAGTGTTAAAAATATTCTTTTCCTGCTGATACTGGTCATGAAGAATGCATTTGAAAATACTGGAAAATGTATATTATTGTTTAATGCCATCAAATACATTAAAGTTGAAGAATTTAACATTAAGTGCTACTACTATCTTGGGTGAAAACTTCTTGTGATATTATTTCAGGATGGGCAGGATAAATTAGCAATGTCAGTAGCTTATGAAAAGATAGATTCCATTCCGAGTAGTCCAGCATCCAGTGGTATGTTGATTGATGGTAGTCCAACAGAATCAGATATAGACTTTGAGAGGTGAGTAAAATTGGCTGTCATGTGTGTTTCATTTGTGCATTTTTCCAACTAAGTAATTATTTTACTCCAGTGGAGGTTATTAAGCCCAAATTATGACAAATAGGTGGAAATAGATCAATCTGCATCCTAATGTTTGTGTTTACATCAGGTATTTAATAAGTTGAAAAATCATGTAAACATGCCAAAAGTGCTTTCAAATCTTCTCTTATTTGTAATGTATATCAATTGCTTCCCCATAGACATTTTGTTTATGCACACAAATGCACACACACACACACACACACACACATATATATATATATATATATATATATATATATATATATATATATATATATATATATATATATATATATATATGTACACACATACATGCATATATACGTACAAACATTTCTTGTAAACATATGTAAGTATAGTCAAAAGTGTGACAGTGGCACAAAAAAGCACACTCATGATTTTGTTTCTTGATTATTTCGGTGGCACATCTGTTTTAGCTGCAAGTATGAGGTGAGAGCAGAAGCAATGGGCAGGAGAGGAGGGCAGGTGTAGGAGAAGGAAAGAGATATAGAGGAGGTTTCAAGGAGCAAGTGCTAGGAAGGAGAGTTGACAGGAGATGGACTAATTGGCTGATCCAGGAATTTGAATTTTATTTTGTTAATTATATTGCATGAGGGAGTAGAGGGGAATGGGAGAGATTTGCTGGATTGAGCAAGAAGGAAAGGAGTGGTGAGATGGAACAAGTTTTACGGGTGGGTTGTAAGGTGTTCAGTTTGGATTTGTGGGTAGTGAAGGATTTAAATAAGGGTTTAGTAGATTTCAATATGTTGGACAGATATTTGGGTCATTTATAAATGACAGATGAACATTTAGAGAATAGGTCAGCCATTATTTTGTGGTTAGTCAGAATAGGGTAAAGGTCTTGGAGGATATATTTGAGGGACTGAATTCCTCAGAAGTCAGTAATGCAGATAGAGAGGGGTGTTATTATTAAGAAGGGAAGAATTAGGAATGTGGATATTTCAGCAGGCTTATTCATTTAATAGGGTACTGATTAACCATGGTTAAGGACATAATTGTTTGTGCATTTACACACACATACACCTGCATAAAAACCACAGTACCTACACAATAACAGCTGGCACCTATCTTACAATTTGTGGATTGAAAGATTATGATGACTATGATTGTATTTGATAAAATTAAGTTGACCAGCTACTTTCCTGTGTAAAATCCTTTCTCATACCTAATTTGAAATGGAAACCATTAAGTTTTTACGAAACCGCTTGATCACCAATACCAATGCATTCAGATGGAGTCCCACTTCATCTAGTAATGTGCACCCTGGATGTTTGCCTTCAATTTCAGGAGACCGCTACTATAAAGAGCTAATTAACAATGAATTGTTTGAATGTTTTCATTTGATAAAATAGATATCTCCATTTTATAATGTACAAGTTTTATCCATAAAGATTTAGTGGGCTTTTCTGAAAATATGGAAATTGGAAAATGTAGTAAAATTTGTGTCCAATCAAATAACCTCTTTGTTAGAAAACTTGTGCCATACAGATGCTATATCTACAGAAAATTCTTTAAGATTACTGATAATGAGAGTGTAAAATTTATAAAAAAACTATACATGTACCAATCAACACTTCCTTAACACATCAACAAGATGTAGAAAATACATTACATGTATTAAGTGGGTCCTTCAATAAGTCCTTAGAAAATCTGAAGATAGTGCTTGTAGTTTTGGAAAAGATTTTCTTTTAGTAGGTCTCATCTCTCACTAGACTGCTGGTACAGTTTCAGCTATATCCATCATTAGGTTTAATTTTTAGTTGACTGAAGACACAAAATTTTGTGTACTTAGAAAAATGTTAAAACAAAGCGTTTCATGCTGTGACTATTAAAAGGGTTTCACACCAAAAGAGATCAAAGCTGAGTTGGATTAAGTTCATGGCACATCTGTTCCTGTATGACTCTTTATAATTGGGTAAAAGAGTTTAAATGTGGCCGTACATCCACAGATGATGAACATCATTTGCTATGTCCAGTGGAAGTGACTTCCTCCAAGAACCCTTCTTCTGACTTCCTCTGTCGACCACTCAAAACCATATACTGAACAAAATCCACCATATAATGTTGAGTGGTCGACGATTCAAAGTTTGTGAATTAGTTCAGGCTGCAGGCATGTCACAAAACTCAGCAAGATGGGTGCCAGGTTTGCTCTCGGTGGAGAATAAACTCAATTATGTGGTCAATTCGGAGGCTGGTTTGGCACCTACTGTCACAATCCTAACAAGTTCCTGCATTGATGCATGACTGTGGATGAAACATGGATACTACACTCCAGAGGCAAAGTAACAGTTGAAACAGCGGGTTTCTAGAGATGATCCAGCTCCAAAGAAGTTAAGGACAGTGAAATCGGCCAACAAGGTAATGGCCATGGTTTTTGGGATGTACATGGAATCATTTGCATTTGCATCCATTACTAGGGCAAACAATAAATTGAGAGTATTATCTGTCATTATTGCACTGGAATTGAGTGAAAAAATTAAGAAATAAATGTCCTCTTTTGGCAAAGAAAAATATTCTCTTCCTAGATAATGCATAGGTTCCATGACCTGTGCTATTTCCATGGTGAAAATGATAAAATTTAACCTCAAATTATTACAAATTCACCATATTTGCCAGATTTGGCTCCAAGTAACATTTTTATTTCCAAACTTTGATAAATGATTGGTGAAAAGTGATTCAAATAAGGAGGTCATTGACAACACATGTCTATTTTGAAGACCTGGAATCCTACTTTTGTAAGTAAAATTCTACTTTTTTTTTTGTAAAATAGTGGAAGAAATACTGGAAAAAGTGTATCAAGCTAAAAGTAGATTATGTTGAAACATTTTCAAAAAACCTACCCAAAATAATTTGTTTTTCAATTTTTTCCTAAAGACTTACTGAATGACTCACATAAAATACATTAATGAGTTATACAAGAGTAACTGAAAGTCTGTATTTAGTACCATTTAAACTTATTTGGCATTTGTTATTTCATTTTCATTTATGTTTGTTATTTGGGCTATTATTTTGTATTATAATTTTCTAAAAGATTGACATGTATGAAAAAGGAAATTTAAATAAAATTGTCTCTAGATACAAGAGGGTACCCAAAAATAACTGGAATTATTTTTTTTTAAACTATGTATTTAAGTTTTTTTTACAAAACAACCTTATCACCTTCAAAGTACTCTCCATTACACTTAATGCATTTGAGGGATCAGGATGGTGTGGTGGCTAACATACGGGCATCCTTGGGTTAGGTCCAGTCCAGTGGAGTTTTCTCCATGGTTATTTTGAAGCATCAATTGCTTTCCTGGAGTGCTTATCTAGGAAGAGGGGAGGGGCACATTTGAACCATGAATTTAAGAACAATCGCAGATCAAGCTGATGCGGTGGCTAACATACTGACTTGCCACCGAAAGGGCCCAGGTTCAAATCCTGGAGACAACAAATATTCTTCAGTGGTATCCCAATCCCTGCTTGAGGTCCTTTATGGAGAGCACTTTGAGTGAGTACAACGTCTGTCGGATGGGATGTTAAACTGTGGACCCCTTGGTGACTTTCAACAAGAGTAGGCTAATGTTGACGCTGGGTTTTTCTCCACCTTTCCCATCCACCCTTAATGGCACAAATGACCTTAGCTGTCGGTCGCCTTCCATAAAACTACTCTACTTAATGCATTTGTTCAATCTAAGATTCTATTCCTGGAAACATGATCAAACTCATTTGTTTTGATGCCTCATTTTTTTCTTTAGTGCTTCCATGTCATTAAAATGTTGTCCTTTCATGTCCCTCTTCATTCAAGGAAACAGGAAGAAATTGCATGGGCATGGGAGTCATGTTGTTTTTGGCCAAAACTGGTGCACTGAAATAGCTGCATGAGCCAGTGTGTTGTCGTGGTGGAAAAATCAGTCCATCGTCTCCCACAAATCAGGCCATTTTGTTGTATACTGTTACTCTATGTTTTTGAAACCTCCAAAAAGAAAATCTGATTAACCATCTGGCCTGGTGAAATGAATTCAGAATGCACTATCCCTCTCACATCGTAAAAAACAAATGAGCATCATCTTGAGTTTTGATTTCACTTGACGAGCTTTTTTGAGCGAGGCAACAATGAAGTTTTCCACTGGCTTGACTGTTGTTGACAGATATCCTGAATGATATTTGTCATCAAGTGACTTTTCACTTTTTTTAAATGAGAAAACCATTGGTACATTTGAGATTTCCCTTTCCCACAATCCTTGCAAGCTGTTTTTAAAATTACAGCAGTTTATGCAGCGTTTTTCTCAAGTAGGAAGCAAAATTTCATTTGGTGTGGTGTTAACTTAAATCCACTATGACGAAAAATGAGGAGCAAGGGGAACTGCCTTTTCAAGACAATTCGTTGTGACTTAACACAAGCTTCCCAGACAACAATACCTGCACAACTCGAAACAATTAGTGCTATGTTCACCTAGCAAAAGAAATGCATACCACACACACCCTGCCAACCTTAGTGCTATACTGTTTATTTCTGGGTATCCCCTCATAAATGGTGATAATCAAAAAGATGTTTTTTTTAGAATGGGTTCTTATTAATATTTAAAGGTTTCTTGCCATATATTTCTATTTGTTAGTCATTTCTGAAAATTAAACATTTTCTGGAATCCTAAGCAACTTTTATATTAGTTTCTTAGACGATGTTTCTATAATCTATTAAAAATATTTATATTCCCTACCATTAAATTTAGAGAATATGAATTATTCAATTCGAGTAATTGATTAGTTCCTTCTACAGCTAAAATTATGTGAAATAAATGATTCCTTATGGCAAATGATAACTTTCATAATGATAACACACGTTTAAATGGACAGTTTTGAAGGTGGATTCAGTACTTCAGTAGGAGTCAGCAATCTTCCATCCCCAGTTATGAACCCTGCAGAAGAAACTGTGACTAAGTTGTACAAGAAAGTCACTGAGGAGAGATTGGTCATTGAAATGGAAGGTAAGAATATATTTTTAGTTTTGACAGATTCAGGCTTAAACATTGAAATCATATTAAGTTAAAGTTTATATCCTAATTTGAAATGGTGTGTAACATGAGAGTTCTTTGGCCAAACACAAAGGATCATTGGTATCATCATGATTTAAATAATTCAAAATATGTTTTAATTGAAGCTTGGACTACCATGATTATGACTCAATCATGGACAATTTGGTTCAAAATATCTGATAAATATGATGTATTACGTAATAATTGCTTCTCTACAGAACCCATTTCTAATTAGAGCAATCAAGTATAGTGTCATAGTATCAGAATTGTTTACCAGAAATTTTGGATGCCCATTGGAAAATCATTGTGACTGCAATTTAATCAACACAAACTTGAGTATGTTAATGGATAAAAAGGAAAAAAAATATGAATAAAAATCATTATTCTTATTTTTAATTGGTCAAGTGTGTCATTAAATACAGTGAATCTGCATTCAGTGACCTCAGATTGTTCCACTTGATGATTGTTGAATTAGGACATTTGTTCAAGTCCCAAGTTTCAAGGTGACACATGGACTAAAGTCTAGGTTTGCCTTAAAGAATAGTTCATCTGTAAACCATACTCCTAAATGAATACAATACAACTGTATGTAAATATAGTTATTGTTTTTGAATCTGTAACCATGAAAGTAGAGAGTTGATGAGAGACAAAAGCTCACAGCTTTGCATTTTGAAACCGTAATGGACAAGTCTTTGACGTAACCCTTTGTTTTAATCAGTTAATGTTCTGTTTTATTTTATAAGAGTTATTAGTAAAGAAGTAATGCTCTTAAAAAGGTTTCAGTCATTCAGAAAAAGTAAAAAAAATATATCACACAGTATTTCACAAATGTCATTAATAGAGAAAGCAGGTATTGGGCCAAATGGCTCCTCAGATAGGGAAGGGAAGTTGTTTGAGCTAATATTATCAAAAGACATTAAATTCAAACTGTTCTTGAACCAAATAAAAAGCCTCCATGAATTTTTAAGACTTTAAATAATGTCAGAACTGACTTATGATGTGTTCATTATAATTTTCAGTTTGAAATACTTGAATAATTACCTTTTATCAGATGGTTTATGGATTAATTCAAAATTCAACTATGATTTGCATATCTTTTAGGTTTTGAAAAGCTCCAGATCTTGTTGCCACAGCGAGCAGTTAGCAAATTGCATGTTCTTCAGCCAGCATTAAATGGAACAAGATACTATGTAGTGGCAAGTGTAGAGCTTCTTCATAGTCGTCGAAGAATTATGGTCCGCTCTGCTCTTCAGGTAAGTTCTTGCCATATTTATTTGTAAAAAATCCAAATTTTTACCTTCTGGAAAGTGATTAGGTGATGAAGAAAGTTTGGTGCTATTCAGATATTTTTAGTGTAAATGTGGGATTACAGTATTTTTCATTCATGCATTGTTTATTCAATGCATTATATCTTTAAAGCTAAATAGGATTAATTTTTTATTATAAAACAAAATAATGTCATAAAATTGTTGTTAGTATTATCTATTGTCATTTTCAAAATAAAAATTCAAATATTTACATTTTGTTTGCAATGTTATTCATAAAATCATGTGCAATTTCTCAACAGAAAGATTTGTTTTATAAGGTCTGAAATGATACACTGATAAGTGGATAGTTAAGATGTATATAGATCAATCAATCATTTTGACTGCAAAAGCTTGGTAAAATATAATCTTATTTTGGAAAATCAAAATATTCATGTAAAAATTCCAAATTTTTATCCTTCCACATCAATCAATTATTATATTTCAAACCGTAGTTTTTGTAGCTATTGAATATTACAATTTATTTCAGATTCGAAATGAAACCTCACATGCATTGGGGCTCTTCTACTGCAAATCTTCACTTGATGCCGTTGAAGGAGCTGAGCATATTGGTGAAAGTATCAATCCATTTGAAGATAATTTGCGTTTTGCTGTGCTAGGACCTCAGCAGACACTGAGTGTTCCACTCTTTATTGCTCATCACTGTGCTCTCTTAATTCAGCCAGCAGCTTATACCGAGTATGTTCCTAAATTCATTTTTGAAATCATAAATTTTACTATGCAATTGAATTTTCAGGCTACTAGATTGATATTATTCAAACCTTAAGTGTATTCTGACCCATAATATTCCTTAATTGAACCATACATATGATAATTAGGATAGGATATACTCTGCTTTGATTCTTCTACACTTCATTCAATACATAACCTCTCAATTATAAAGTGAATACTACAAATGCACTGTGCCCAGTGCTGAGTAGCCTGGTAATAACTACAGAAAAGAATTATTTCACATCACTATGGTAATCAATGATGATCCTAGTTTGGTAGTGAGGGTATGCCTAACCTCTTCTTAAGTCCTACAGGGTATGAAATTCATGCAATGTAACTGAATGCTCTAATCACTTATAAAACCTACCTCACCAATATATGAAGTATTTTAATTTCTCTGTAAATGTATCTGGGATTACTGTACTCTTGGATCTTATTAGTCACTGTATTTGCCTGAATTAATGCCCAACACCCCAAAAATCAGTAGTATATTTTGAAAAAAGCAAATTTTGAAGATTTTGTATTAAGCATTCTGGGCATGGACAGACATAGAATATATTGGATTGCATTTTTACTGTTTATCTATTCAGAAAACCATTACATTCAGACATTTAATCCCTTCTGATTCCTTTCAGCACTACGGAAATTAACATTCCACCTTCTATTTCCTTATAAACTCCCTTCTATTGATGCCTTCTCCAAAGAACTCAATACACAGAAAAAATAGATATCACCCTAGTTTACTGCTCTATTTTGATACATCAAATCTTCAAAAAACAAATTTATAGAACTAATCAAGTCTACCAACACCCTTTCTCCAATTTCTAATATAAAATACATTAAATTAAGTTTTAAACATCTTCAACCAATAGCCTTCTCTCTATTAGTAAGTAACATAATTTTTAAATTTCTTTCTTGAATAAATTCAAATTAAAAACCTATTCTCCTATGTCAAAGATCTGAACTCTTCAGAAATCTTGTATGTAATGAAGTCACTGACCTTGCAACAAAAAATACACTACATCAATGGAGCAAGAACTATTCATCAAATTCAAAGAATATTTTGTTCATTTTAGATACTTTAAGCTAGAAAAATCCAATTGACTACTCTGTATCTTCTGCAGACTTACATTTATTTTTAAGAGTTCCTACAACCCTCTCCTTGACCCCTACAAATGCATTTTCATCTGCAGAACTGACAATAATTTAAATTCATACTTGGTTCCCCCACTTCAATTTTGCCTCATGTATTTCACCTCCTTCAGTAATTTGAACTGCATGGAATGTTATGCTTATGTTTTCCAGTGGGAGAGATTTTTATAAATCACCTAAAATAATTCCACAAATGCCGACTGATGTTAGTTACGTACTTATAATTTCATTCTGTTGTTGACCAATGTTAAATTAACGAGGTACAATGGAAAGAATTAAGGAGGCTCAATAGAAAGTTGAATTATTGTATTTAAAATCTGAGCACAATAGAAAAGAACCCTCTCCTGAATCTAGAAGTATATATCGTCCATTTGGAATGGTGAAGAATGATTACAAATGAATGGTACTCCAACATTATCAAAATTTCATATAGATCTCTCGGTCACTTATGAGAATTTGTATTTCCAATTTTGTGATGTTAGGCCTTTTCTATTTAACTGTATTGCATTTGTTTGTATAAACAAATTTTAACCATGATTTTACATATTTGTTTTTTTTGACCCATTAATTAGGAATTTAAATTTGATATCCCCTAAGAGCAGGCATATAAAAAATTTTGGATTGAAGTGTGCCTGTTCTGCTCCAAGAAAATTCTATGCTGGAAAAAATAATGTTGTGCAGAATTAGTGACATTTAAACCTCCTCAGGTGTGAAAAGACATCTAAGCATATTGTCATATATTGTATAATTTCACCTGTAATGTTGTCAGGTATAATTGTAGCTATGTTAGTTAACCAAAACCAAAATAAGACAGGAGTTCCATGTGCTGCAATAAAAAATTATATTTTTTGGTTTCTACTCCAGTATTTATCGCCCAAGTGAGACATCCTTATGCTGGCAGGACTTGGCTGCTGATCTAAATACCCCAAAGGATATTTGCTGTCAATCTAAAAAGGATAATGATTCATCAATATTTTCAGTGAGAGTAAGTGAATGTTAATCATTTTAATTTTTTTACATGAAACTTAGTTATTGATAAAATCTTTCTACTTATATGGGTCTATGTTGATTTCAAAAGGAAATATGTGTCATATAGGGGTCCATCAGACTATAGAATATTCATTTTCATCTGGAAAATCTACAATTTTTTTATCTTATTGCAGCTTTCAGAATTTATGAGGGTAGTAAACACTCATATGAAAGCTTTTTGGCCTTGTGATTGCTATTATCTCGTTTACCAAAAATATTCCACAGAATCATAAAGTTCATTATTAAATATCCATTTTTTTAAATCCCAGGTATAACCTTATTTTTAAGATGACATCCACGATTATGCATTTGATTAATAGGTGTTCCTCAATGTTTACTCATTAACACCTTTTTAGTTTTATATTTAAAGAATGCTTGTAAAGAAATAAAGATGTTCTAATATTAAAGAAAAATTCTGACTGCTATGAAGATAAAGAATAAAGATAAGAATAAATAATGGCTGACAGGGCTGCAGTTGTCCTTTTAGTTCCATCAGCCTTAGCTAATGATTATGTAATACAGAGTGCTTTTCGTCTGCCCTCACTCAATTTTTACAAAGCTTGTAAAATAATGATGTAACATATGTCAAGAAAATATCTGTGAACATCTATATTTTTTTCCGTTCATTAATCACCAGAAAAGAAAACTGAAGATTGCTTTGCCAATCCATACATCAAGTCCTCTTTCTTAACCTTATCATTGCTAAACTTACTGCTTACAGATTAAGAGAGATTAAATTTATCTTCTATAAAGTTTTATTTCTTATCTAAACAAAGTTATAGTTTAGAATATCGGTAAAACTTTTGGGATTGAATTTTGAGAGCATAAGAGTTATGGAAACAGGAGCAATTATGGAATTTTATCTTTTAGTTGCCAGAACATCCTAGTTTTATATTCATATGTTTTTATTTACATAATTATTGGGCATTTATTTTATATTGGCAGTTTACTGAGTGTTGCATATATGGTGCAAGTTTAATTGATTTGACTCCGGTATTAAATCAGTGATAAAATAATTTTCAGTGAGAGTGACAAAAGTTTATTTTCGCAGTGAATTTATTATTTTATGAAGGTTAATAATATCTTTTCTGCTTTTAAGGCTGTCTGTGAAGAGGGGGTTCCTGTTAGTAGACCTCTGCCTGGTTCAGCACGTCTTGTTCCTAATTATACCATTCGCCTTGTGCCTCCTTTGCAAATCCACAATCGCCTTCCATATGCTCTGGAAATTAATGTGCCATCAGTGGATCTTAAGTCCAGAGTGGAATCTGGTGAAGAGGTCAATGTATATTCTCTGAGTCTACTTAAGACACATACAATACTAGTTGAGGTAAGATCATATTTATTTTTATTATTTCTCTCCGCAGTAGTTTAAAAACATGAATACATATTACTAGGTTGGTGCACTGCAACTTCTTCCCTCTACCAAAGGGAATGTGAACCAAAATGTGAATAGGTTTCCCATGCTGAATGCTTTCTTTAGGTATATATTTATAAACACCCAAATTGTAAAAATCATGATTATTTGCTGCATCCAGGTAACCTAACATGCGTACATGCCTTATTCTTTTCCAGGTAGGCAAATTTAAAAAAGGTTCTTTCAGGTATTGTATATATTGTTCTTTCATGGGACTGTTCACCTATCCATAAATTATCCTCAAAACATTAAAATCAAATGAGATCATTGAGTATTATGTGCACTTACTCCTAGTTTTAATATTTTTATTGCATTTTTTTCATCACAAATGTAATGCCACCATTTATTTTTCTATCAATATTTTAGAAAAAAAACGAGAGAGAATATCTAGAGAAATGGACGAAGAATGACTATAATTTCATTGTGGATAATGTTGTTACATTTTAGTCAGTCTAGAACCATGAAATAAAATAATCTGATTCACACTGTATACAAACATTATTTTTTGTAATGCAAGTTGTCACATTTCATTGCTAGCTATATCTCATCATTACTTTTCTGAATTAGTATAACATTCAATGGCATTGCTTTGACTGTGTCTAATTTATTTTTTTCTTTAATGATTAAACAAGAAAAATTTTATTGAGGGTTAAACAGTATAATTTACCTGAAATATAGTATGTAGTTTTATGTTAGATTTGGCCAGCAGCCAGCCACCTACTAATCATGAAAAAGAAAATATGCTAAATTGAAATATTATTTTGATTGAAATGAAATTAATCATCTTTATAATACACAAAATATTAGTCTTGCATCAGTGAATGCCGGTGTAATTAGATTTTTTAATTACAGTATAACCTTTTAGGAAAAACATAAAAAAATACCTATTGGTTTATAGAACTGGTGCATATGTAAAGGTACCAAAATATGTGGAACTGTGATTTCTCATGCCATTTGACTCTGGCAAAGACTGCAGTATAGATATAATGGTGGCTGATTAAAAAATCCTTTAAAAGCCTTTAAGAAAAGATAAAGAGCTTATATTGGCAGCTTTGGAGCTATGATTATGTGGCAGTGACATAATCCTAAATTTTCCCGAATAGGGATGATTGTCATAATACTGTTGCCTATCCAGCAGGAATTTTGAAATAAGTAACAGCATAGATTTGTTAAATTTCCTCTAAAAAGTTTACAATCTGCACCCACTCATGCTGCTGAGATGTGGGGAACTCTAAAATGTAGCAGAGTGTAGGTATCTTGAGATGCTGCATTATGTCCAAAGTTGACCCACAATAAAGAGTAGACTGTCTGAAGCTCAACCCTTGACAAAGAGTTAAGTAAACGTCAGCATACATAGAGTGGTCAATGTAAAATGAATAATGCTGCAGTAAGACAGAAAACTAATTTTTGGATCAGATTGTGTATCACCTTACACAAATCCTGGAAAATGAGGAAATCCCTGAAAATTATAGATGTCATTGGATGAGTACTGAAGTATCATGAAGTGATTGAGCATTAGCTCAATTGATTTATTTACACGTTAAAAAATGTAATGAAAATAAAGGAGTATTGAGTATTAAAAGAAAGTAGAAGAGGACTTCAGGGATAGCATTTATGCATCTTAATGGTATTTTTCATTTTGTGCATGAACTTGGCCACATATTTCAAATCTAGTTTCTACATTGAGATTGAACTATTCTATTAAATGTTATCTAAAGTGATGTATATAATGTTCAAATTGTGGTTGTATTGTTAGGATAACATTTGGGCAATTTTAATTTTCAGATGCCATCATATTTGGGAATTCCTTGGACAGGTTCGTTCAACTTAAGCCCAGAGCTGGAAGAAAAAACTGTTTCAATGATTACAGAATATGAAACGGAGGGTGGAAACAAGCAGCTGGGCTTAAACCTGAAAGTGGAAAGAAGTAGTGGAAGTTGTGTTATTTTAATTTATTCTCCATACTGGGTTATTAACAAGACTGGGCTGCCTCTCCAGATGAGGGTAAGATTTAGCTAGATTATGTAACTACAAAACCAAAGTCTCAATGCTGCACTTTTGCCTCCTTTCAATTTTTCTCATAGCTTCCATTTCTTTTTTATTATTTTAAAAGCATTAGGGCCTCTGTATATACTGTAATCAGTTTAACAGTCAAAATTATATCTGCAGTGTTTAGACAATTACCAGATGGATATCATTTTTAGTTTTAGTCTTTAGTTGTAAAAGTTAGTAAAAGCCTTTAGTTCCATCATATTATTTCACCAGTGGTCTGTGAATTGAAGATTGAGTATCCTAGAGCCAAAAATAATAATTCATTGTGATAATTGACACAGCAACACAAGCAAGAGAAAAATTCATATTCTTGATATCAACAGCAATAAATGAAAATTTCAAAGAATGAATTGCTTCTGAGTTGTCTTCTTTATGTCATATAACAATATGTTTTTGAAAAATGGTTTGTTAATAATTGCACTAAGTAATGAATTTGCTTAAAATATGCTTTATAAGTTTTGAATCAATCCAAGAATGGAAGCAAATACAAAAATCTAACTATAGAGAGAGATGGGGTATAAGTTTTACGAAATGCTATACATGTGATTATTCTTATCATTTACAGTTCATTCCAAAAATGTTATAATCTCAGAAGCAAAATGTCCCATCGTTAACAATGATTTGACAATCCTTCTTCCAATTTACCTGCATGAAAGCTTTAAATGATCAGGTAAAATAAAACCTCTTGCCTTGCTAGGTAGTATTTGGCAAGGAGTACCCTACACAGAAATTTTTGAAGGGAGGAGAGGGTTTTTGTTTAGAAGTGTGTCACTGAAATAGCTCTAAGCAGAGCAGGTAGCTTCGCTTTTTAATAACCCCTGCTATCCCTGGCCATGCTGACCATGAAGGCCAAGTTCTCCCATTTTCAGTGGCATTATGAAGATGAAGATACTCCTAAATTTTCCATCTTCCTGCATTATATACAAATTATCTTCAACAGTTTGAGGAGAAAAACTTAATTAACCCCAAATTATTAATACAGTTGCTTTTAGGGGTTCAGGTCAGTGGATTGACTAGTGTTCTGGTTTTTGTCACCGCAAGGGACCCAGTGATGATCTCAGTGATTTGAATCCCAAGGATGACATACATTTTCAGAGGTATCCCAATCCCTAATCAGGTTCCCTGTGGAGAATACTCCTAGCACACCATTCATCAGATGGGGGCTTAAATTGTGTACCCTATGACATCAATAGTAAATTAAGTAAATATTAGGCAAATGCCAATGTTAAGTTTTTCTCCATCTTTCCCCCATTCCCTGAAAATTATAGTCTACCAACTTACCTACTCATCACTAACCGATGACCTCAGCTCTTGGTTGCCTCCCCTAATAACTACTATTTATTGTAACTGCTATTCAGTATGACTCCTCTATCCTCTGATAATAAGTTCCAAAACCTCCCATGATCTCAGTTAGCCATTATTAATTAAAATTAGCAATTTACCACAAAAATAAAAATTTATTAATACGACCGGTTTCAATGCAACTACATCATCATCTGGATTGCAGTAGTTGCATTGAAACCGGTCGTATTAATAAATTTTTATTTTTGTGGAAAATTGCTAATTTTAATTAATCATGTTATTCCACCATATCACGCCTGAAACATCTCTTTTTATTCAGTTAGCCATGTAATGCCTTGGGAAATATTATCTACCTGACAGAGGTTCTGCAGTAATTTTTTAATTCATAAACAATTCATTTTCAAGAATAATTTTATTTTATATCCTATACATCTATGTATAAAATGCAACTTTTTTGTATTTTAAAAATTGTCTTATTATTTTAGGGTTCTCTATGTGATGTTGTTTATGACTGTGGTGTTGGAGGTCCAGAGGAAGAGCCATTACTATTCCGGTTCCGAAAGAGGAGGCGGCGAAGAGTACGACTTCGTGCTTACCAATCATCTTGGTCTTCTGCATTTTCTCTAGATGCATCTGGTGGTTTAGCTGGTGGAGCAGGTCAGTAAGAAGTAGAGTTAATGTAGACATATTGAAGTATTTGTTTTAAATAATTGTAATTTTCAGCATAGTATAATTCAATATATTTTATTTAAATAATGATCTAGTGGTTACTGGCACATTAGCCTTGATATAAAACACATAAAAATACATACATATCAATAATAAAGAATAGTGCCATTAGGTGCTATAGTTTTCACATAGTCAAGTATAATTGTTATTGAATATTAGTAAAATGTAATTATGAGGTGTGACAATCAATTAATCAGGTCTTTGTCTCCTCACTTGTTCAAGAAGGGCTGTCAGAACCTTGAAATAATAATTTTTAATGACTATCTGACCTCTGTGGGTCCAGTTAAAGTGGACAATTACCCACTTGTCAAAAAATAATCATCAAGGCTTTAATTTTTTATTAAATCATTTTTGCTTTTTTTTGCATTGGTAAGTTTGGGCTCTTCCAGTGTATTGTTTAGCGATTTGTTTCAGGATAATAGGTAATAAAAACCATGATTCATCACAAGTAATAACTCTGTCTAATAGTGATGAATCATTATCAATGATAAAAAGTCAGCACAAACATTTATTCTTGATTCCTTTTGCAATGTATTTTGGCATCATTTTTGTGCAAACTTCATGCATGTTGAATGATTCATGAAAAATCGGATAGACATTTTCTTTGATCATTTCTGAGATTTCAGCAAGACCCTAGACATTAATTTGACGATTTTCACTGATCAATTCATCAGTTTTCTGGATGTTGTCATCTATTTTGGATGTTGAGGGTCATCCAGGGCGTGGCTTGTCTTTGGTCATTTCCCAACCCTCCTCAATCCTTTTGAACCGCTCAAAAACTTATGTGCATGATGAACATTCACTTCCGTACACTTCCTTTAACATGACATGAGCTTCTATAGCAGTTTTACCCAGTTTCATGGGAAACTTGTTAACTCATTCATTATCCATCCGTCTGAACACATTGCATTTTTTCAATAAGATGTTTGCTCAAGGACTGGAATGGATGATTGATATAGCTAGACTGAGCAACTTACAACCATGCCATCAAGCTCTGGGTGGGGGAAGCATCAGCAAACACAGACATGTTCAAACCTGCCATGGGGCGCTCAATGTTTGCCAGTAGCAGTACCAATCTTATTATTTAGTTGTCACAACTCATATTCCCTCGGAGACCCTTAAGGGCTATAAATATTATTTAATATGCTGTAAAATGGATTAATCATCTTTTTGGTGAAGATAAGAATACATAATCTTTTACCTCCTTGCTTCCTATGCTTCTTTTATCCCACATTCTACACTCTCAGTCTTTAATGTGCAATTGCCACTCCCTTTTCATGCACCTATTTTTCTTGCCATCTTGGAATTTTGCCCAAAATCATCTCTTTTCCTCTATCATGTATTATACTTCTCTAATTTCCCTTTTTATTCATTTTATTGTCTTTATTTTTCTGCACATCCACATGTGGAAAGCCACCAATCTACCTCTTTCTTCAATGTCCAAGTTTTGGAACTTTGAAATTCCATGCTCAAAATCAGTAATGCACAGCCACACATCACATATGTTGTTGATGAATGTATTTTGAGGATCTAAACGAAATATTTTCCTCATTCTCCTTATAGTCTGACCCTAGCTGCAGATGACTTTTTCCTATTCCTCAGTGTAAAGAAACCCTCATGGAAAGAATGTCATCATCTAAAGCAGATATAAGGAAACCAAATTTTTTAACAGGCAATAGCAGCTGCTTTTTGTAAAATTGCATCAGATATACATTAACATTAATGTAACAATACAGCATATAATTAATTTTTTGTATAATAAATTATGTCAATAAAACAACATTTTATTGAGCAGGCCATGTACAATGAATTCAGCAGTCATTAAATCAATTTTTTAACTGGCTAAGTTAAGACTTCATTCTCTTCTCTCTTGATCAGTTCCTCACCTTCTTTCATTCCTTACTCTAACACTTTCTGTGCTTTTCATTTTATTGCCTTTGCATTTACCAAATTAGTTGAACTAAAGATTTTACATGCATAACACTAGTTATTATGGCTGCTAGATTTAAATCCTTTTGAGATTGTAATGCTTTTAGTTCCTTATCAAAAAGTTTTAAAATGAAAGACATATTCTTTTTTGTTCAATTTCTTTATATGTAATGTATTTTTCATAGTAGGATTAAAATTTATAATTCATATAATAAGAATGCACTTAATGAATAATTTGTTACTATTGGTATTCAACTTGTTCCTTTGTAGTTCTGTATTTTTGGGAGAATATTTTCAGCTAATTATAGGGGCATACCCTCAGTTTTATAAAATAGATGTTATTTATGTTTATCTTTATAAATCTTTTAACGTACAGTGGCTATTTATTTTATATTTATTTCAATTTTCATAGGAGGTGGGGCTGGAGGATTAGTGGTATGCAAAGATCGTGAGAGAGGAAAACGGCGTTACCGTATTCTTATGAAGTCAACTCTTTCACGGTCAAGTCCACACTTAACTCGAATAATTTCATTTATGCCAAATTTTCTTATCGTAAATGAAACACGTAAGCACCTACGCTTCATGGAAGAGAATGAGCGAGCTGATTTGTGGATAGATTTATCGCCAGGCCAGGTATGACAATCAACTGCCATTTTCCATCAGTTTTGTTTAAATCAAGTCAGATTAATATATATATTCTGGGTGTAATATGTTAATAGATATTTGACTTGTAAATTTCATTGCCCTTTTCAGGCAATTAAAAGATTTATTTTTGCTTTCAGAATATTCCATTCTGGCCTGACACGGACTCCATGAGGATGCATGTTAAGTTTAGAGATAGCAAACTTGTGTCTCAACACTTTCCTGTATCTCAACCTCATCGTACTGTTCTTCGTATGGATAAAGGAGTGAGTTGATTTGTTTATCTGGAAGTTTGTGTATAATGTAAACATAGTAATGAAAATGAAGGATAAAAGTTAGTGACAAACAATTTGCCTGTTGTAAACATGCTGCAAAGGTGAAGGTGAAATTTGGGATGCACTAGATAGAAAAAACTTCACTCTTCACCAGTCATAACAAAAAATTATAAATAATATTTTAACACAAAATCAGCAAAAAATAAGCATAATAATATTTAAAAAAAAGACAGCCAATGAGTGGACTTAATTAGTTATTTCTTGAAAAGACTCACTGACTTCAATAACCTTTTTTCATTGGCAGATCTCACTGAAATATACTATGTGTGCACTTGATAGTATAAGACATTCTTCACATATCTGAACTGAAGTCTTTGTAGGCTTCTCATATGAAAAAATGCTTAAAATTCAACTCATTGGTATCCCTCGTAGTAGGGCAGTAGTCCTTTCTGTTGGAAACTGGACCAAGTTTGGCCCTTCATCACATTAGGCAGCCCCTTTAATGGCAGGGGTTCACAGTCAAATAATTGTGTATTGTGGTTGTGGTACAGACATTTTTGTTGTTGTTATGCTAAAGTTATCACTGTGAAAATTAATTCCTTTTGTTTTACTCTGGGTTTACAAATTTCAAATAAACTACTAATATTAAAAATCAATATTTGCCTTTTGAAAAATATCATTCAAAAGCAAATCATTTGATTTGATGAGAATTGATTTTTTTTAACCATTAAGTTTCAATCAATGATGCAATTCATTAATGTAATAATGTCTGAAGAAATCAATTTAAAGAATGGAATTACATCGATTTCCTGTGGTGGTGCTATATATCAATTATTCAAGTCTTTTAAATTCCATCATGGAAGCAAAACTCACAAAAGTAGGGAACATATTCCAAAGCTCTTAAAGAAGTCATCACTAACCGTTGATGTTATTTATATTGTAAGATAAGGTAAGGAGGCGAATTTTAAATCTTAGCAATATATTTTTACATTTAGCAGGCTTACAGTACCGCTTGTGTATCCTTTCATGGAATAGCTTGATTTATGTGATGTATTCTGAAATCTACTTGCAGGGTGCTTTAGTGGTTGATGTAAGAGGGGGAGGTGATCAACCATTTATAGTCTCTTTCCAAAACTATTGTGTTGGAGATGCACCAGTGAGAGTGGATAACCTGTGTGAAGACTTGTTTCTTAAAGTACATCAGGAAGATCTTGGACAGGTTGGTACTTCCAAATCACAATTTTATATTAATGCATTTTCAATTTTATGGTTAAGAACTATCTTTTTGGGAAATGTAATTTATATATAGTATTTTTACTTACTCATGCAAGTAGTCCTATATTTTTTCTTGTTGACACTCTATAAACATTGGCATTTTTTTTAAAATTCTGTATGTGCTTTTGAAAAATAATACTGTGAACAAAAGTATACTTTTGTCACAACTAAATTGTGGGCAGCAGATTAGTAAAGTCACTTTTTTATTCAGTGATGTTTTACACCTGACCCTCATTAAATTGATGTTGCTATACTCAATTTTGGTTTTAAATATTTCTAGGTTGCTCTTTTAAGCCCGTACCAGTCAATGCTATACACCTGGGATGACCCAACTAAAGGGCGTTCTCTAATATGGAATGTTTACAATAGAAAGGCTCATGGATTTGCTGCAGAATTTTGGAAGGCAAGGACAAAATAAGTAGTCCTAATTTTAATTATTTTTATTAATATTACAAAAAATAACTGTTTTTGTAAATATAATATATCTATGCATAACATTTTAATAAGCCTTCAGCACCTGTATTTATTTTTCTATTTTTTTTAATGCATCTGCAATTTAAATTTATACCAACATTACTTCCATATCTTTGCTGTCTTTTTACAATTTCTAGCAATATCCCCTGAAGGAAAGTTCTTGTTTATGACGATTGTTTTTAGCCTAACCCTTGTCTAAGAGTCTAGATTTATGGGATTTATGAGGCTAGGATTTCTTGGCTTTTTCTGCAGCTTCATGAATGAGCCAAGAGAAATAGCAACATTCTTTGGTGACTAGTTTAGCTTTTTCAATGTTGATATTCTGTTTAGGACCTGTCCAGGTGTGCTCTTCACAGGCTGAGGCATAGATGTCTATTCTTTGTAGCGCTCGTATGTTCTTGAATGTGGCATTTTAGTCCTCTGGATGTTTGCATGATCATCACTTTGTATATCCATTGGGACCAGGTCTTTAGCTTTGCAGAGTAGGTCATCTGACTTTGTGATGCAGGTAAAGTTGGACACTGCATCATGTTTGGTGAAAGTTCTGGCTATTTATTCTATTATCTCTGCTATGTAAAGGATTTTGAAAAAGCGGATGCTTTTTTCGTAGTTTCCATTGATTCCTCGATGGTCCCTTTTAGGGCAACAGTTCTACATCTACACAATACCCCACAAGCCATTGCAAGGGCGTGTGGCAGGGGGTGTTAGGTCACCACCTATACAAAGCTACAGGCAAATCACCACAACAGTTTGTTTTGATCTTCTTTTAGTGCAGGGTTTCAGGTCGCACCTCGGTGGAAGCCATTGTTTTCTAGTGTCTTGAACAAGTGTCACTTCTTGTTGTTGAAATCACTATTGGAAATTGAGAAGGTTTGGTTGAAGAGGGTACTCATTCTAGCTGACTTGTGTCAAGGGTGATGATGAAAAGTTACTTGCAGGCACCGGTCGAAGTGAGTCTCTCAAGGTACATATTCAGTTTTACTTGCCTACGAGTAGTCTTAGGGAGGAAGAAGCAGACACTGTATATGATAAACTAGAGGAAATAAGTGGTAATGTCTCTTGAAGGAAATGCATGATGAGGGGAACTGGAATTCAGTAGAGGGAGAGTTGGGAGTGAGATGATAGATCAGTACAACTTAGGACCAAGGAATGACCACGGAGATAAAAGTTGAGTTTTGCTGAACAATTGGCTTAATTATGACTAACACTTGTTTTAAAAATGGGGAAATTTAAGGAGAAATGGGAAGAATTCAGTTAAATTACATTAAAATAAGGAACTGATTCAGGAAGAGCAGCATTATGTGTTCACAGCTACCCTAGAGGTGATTTAGATCATAATTTATTGCTCATAAAATTTAGCATAAAATTAAAGTTTCAGGCATGATGTGGTGAAATCGGAGCATAATAAGGAAATAAAGGAACAATGTTTCCCTAGATAATTTTAATGGCATGACCCGGTTTCAATGTATTACACCATCTTCAGGTCCATTGGTCCTTTCTGCATTGATGCTCATTTCAGTGAGCACTTTGTCAGCCACAGTTAGATGCTAGATAGTTATTAGGTTGTTTGGAATATCATTGAAAGATGATTACATTTTTGGAGCCTGGTGAAAAGCTCTCTGCTGTTATATTTTTTACCTTTCAAACACACACCTATAATCCAGATCAACTAAATCAAAATATGGGTAAGGCTCCCTTGTTATGCAGTTGATTTGGTTAAAATATTAGAAATATAACAACAAACTAAACTCGACAATGTGAAAACATTATGGATGGATACTGTTCATACCTGTGCTATTACATAAATATAAAAAATTTTTTCTTGAAATAATATATTTGCAATTTTATTTTATGTAATCAGGATGGATTTGGCCAAGAACGAGTAAGTTTTCATACAATACGCCAGCAGCAACCTGTTGGAGGCATTACTTCAAATACTACAGTTACTGCTAAGCTTTCAGCTAGTTTTAAACGTCTTTCTCCAAAATCTCCTGTCCAGGGAGGGGCAAAGGATGAAAATTTGGTTGTAATTGGAAGCAGTAGTAGTGGGGATGATACTGAATCTGGTGAAGATATCACCAAACCCCAGGTAATCCACATAATGCATAATGTAAATTTAGCAAAAATTAGCCCATCATCAATTGTAAGTACATATTATTGAAAGTAGGAAGGGGTATTGTCTAAATTTAATAATATTTTTAAGTTAATCTATTGTTCTTAAAAAATGTGGAATTAGTGGTCAAACTTGTTTCTAGATGAATAAAGAATTCCCATCTCTCAGGCCTCCCTGGTAAATAGACCTGACAACTCATCCTCCTTTAAAATGTAGAATTTTTACCGTTTGAAAATTTTGCATTTTAATATACATTAGTGGATGACTCTGTTAAAGTTACTGTTGTGGTATCTTCCACAGTTCTTTGAATTCTTCATCCTTTGTTAGTAGACATGTAAATGACAAGATGACTACTAGCTTTTGTTCCTTAAAGTGATCTCTGATGATCAGTATTCAAATTGCATAAGGTTTCATTTTATATTGCCTAGAGTCACAATAGAGCACCTCAGTTATTTCTGTGGAGGATTGCAACTGGATGAATGCTTTCTTTGCATACCTGCAAAGATTCTTTATTCCAGACATTTCTAATGTAAAATATCTTTCTGTTCTTGCAATCTGACTAATTTCAAAATGTAGGTATCCATAACTTAAAGATTCACAGCTGTATTAGAAGAAATAACATGGTATGCACCCACAGAAACACTATTGGCTCTAATGTATCTCTCAGGATTATGGGTTTCTTAATTTCCATGTCCCTGTTTACATCTAATGCACTACCTGGATGAGGCAATCTCCTTCAAATACAAATTTTTTGATTAAAGATCTTTCATTCTCTCTAAACTATAATAGGAAAAGGCATACCTTGAACCTATCAATTAATAATCTATATTATTTTACTTAATTTTTTAAAGTTGTAATTCCTTTGCCAAAACCATTGGGTAATTATATTTGTCTTTGATTCTCCCTTTCCTATTTTTACTGGCCTCCATTTCGTCTCCTGCAAAATTTTATTGCTGTTATTTAGAGTATTTTTATTAAATATTGAAGGGACATAAACAAGTCATAGAGTAGTATATGAGTTCATGATTATAATACTGAATCATTCATTAGTCAAATGATTAAAAATTCAAATTCAGTAGAGTAGGAAGAAAAGATTTTTCAGAAATACCACATGGACAATAATGCAGGAATGAGGATCCAAGTTTTATTTACTTTCCTATCCATTTAAGGAAATTGCCCATCCTGATTGTTAGAATGGTTTTACTTGAGGTCTGCAACATGGTCTACAATATCGTGATAGTAATTTTTGTATGAAAAATGTTATCTTACTAATTCAGATGTATTTTTCATTGTTATTTTCGGTGAGTAAAAAAATCAAGAGAATTAAAAGAAAATCTTTTGGGACTTCTACTTACATAAAAACAAATGCTGAATGAAATTTTTTAGTTTGAAAACTCTTTTAATGTGAAAATGAAAACCATACTTAGATTATACACAAAATAAGCTAAATACTTATTGGAAATGCTTTAAATACTATTTGGGTTATTTGTTTGTAAGTTAGAATATTCTAATTTCAATCTCAATGACTTTTTTAGAAAATTTTATAATATAAATCAAGTGTTTAAAATTGTGCTGAAAGGTTATGTGGTTGAAAGTTGTGATATACGTTCTTTCTTTTTCAGATTTTAAAGAAAACACGAAAGGATAAAGTTACTGTATACTGGGTGAGCTATTTGGATGACCACCAAAGAGTCTTTCTTTTTACACAAGATGAAAGGATAGCAATGCAGGCCAGGAGTAGGATAGATGCTGAGAAAAGCCACCTTGAAGTCTTCCTTTCTTTAAATAGTATAGGAGTTTCCTTGGTAAGAACATTTTGTATTGGTTGATTCTAAACAAATGCAATTCATAATTTTTTCAGGTGGATCATGTTTTAAATAAAAAAGGTTTTTAGCTGACTCATTGTTAAGTCTCAACTGGCTAGTTACCAGGTAATCCAGGTGATGCTTAAATTTTAGATATTATATGTTAAATATAATAACTTCTGAATATGAAACTATAGGATATCACATTTTAAGCTAAAGATTATTAGCAGTGGAAAATTTTATTGTCTTTTGCATACATCTAATATGTGGTCTTTGCAATAAATGTGCGAATTGGTGCAATCTGGTAGCCATGACGCGGACTATAGAACCGCCCACTAGCAGGGCTAGTTGCCTGAGACCCAATGAGCCATCTGTGCTTGGTGGATCATCAAGCTGTTCATATGGTGCCAGTTATGTTAGTTTCTGTTGTTCTTATTTTTACTCTTTGTCAAAAATGAAAATTGACAAAAATCACAGAACAATGAATCAACATCAAGTTTTTTGGTGAAGTGCGGTAAAATTTATCAAAAATTACTGAAATATTGACAGCTATTTACAGTGATAATACTCTGAAGAAAACATCCAATTTCAAGTGGACTGAGTATTTTAAAGATGGCTGACAAGACACCACAGATGATGCAAGGCCAGGGCGATCTTCAACCACCTGTGTTGATGACAACATTGATCGTGGGGGGTCCCTTGTCCTTACCGAATGTTGAAAAACTGTCCAAATGATAGCTGATGAACTGAATTTAAGAAAATCAACACAGTGCACACTATTTTAACCAAACACCATATCAATTCACCTGCACATTCAGCATTGATTGTTCCCCAGTTTCTGGCAAAAAATTCAATCACCATTTTTGATCATCCTCCTTATTCACCAGATTTTGCCGTCTGCAACTTTTTCCTATTCCCAAAATGCAAAAATGTGATGAGGGGACATCACTGGGAACATGTGGACATAATAAAGCAAGAAATAATGAGAAAACAAAAAGCCTAACTGCCGAGGACTTCCAAGGGTGCTTTAAACAGTGGAAAGGAAGATGGAATAAATACATAGCAATAAATGGAGAGTACTTTGAAGGGGACAAAATCGATATAGACTAAATTTTGCAAATAAAGTTTTTATGGCCTCAGTTCCCGTATTTATTGGACTGACATTGTATTACTAAATGTCATGGTTTCTCATGGCAACTTTATAAATACTTGAAGACCAAAAAGATAAAGGAATGACAAAGCAAAGAAGATTATCAGATCTTGCTCTTTTTCTTATTATTTTAAAAATTTAATGAAATAATTAATAAATTTCTTAACAAAATTTTTTGATAATATGTTATTGATGGTATTTTATGTTGTTGAAAATTTTTATGTGACAGCTATGCACATATTGATAAAATACCTCTTTTTTTATTATATGGTTACACAAATTTAATAAGTTGATTAGAAATACTATCGAATGTGTTTTCATGATTTGCATGGAAAAACCTGATGAAATGACTGACCCCCCCCAAAACATCTTTTCAAGTATGATTTCATGCCCACATTTATTTGTAGAGATGTAGTTAAACATAATAACAGTTATGAAGAAAGTCTTAATGCCCAAAACAGTAAATGTAATATCAAAAGTAATTCATTTTATGGGTGGAAATTATCATGGGATTTCATGGACAAAATTGAATCTTGTTTAGTCTCAACATTATTTTATGGTAGGAAGTCTAATCTAAAAGTGAAGATGCATACTGCATCAGGAAATGATTTAAAACATCCACATAGGACCTAACACAACATCACTATGAGTTTGAGCAAATGAAATTTTCAACAATAAAGAATTTAAAAAATGTATTCAGTGGAGATTGATCATCATTTAACTCCTCTTAAGGTGTTTTCTCAGTTTATTGTCATTCACTTAACAAAAACACCATTCCTTTCACCAAAGTCAGTATAATATTCTCATATTGCCCTATTTCATCTTTTTCTCAACAAGAGTCCTGGCTCTTCATTATCAATTTCAACACATTAGCATAATATTATTGAAATAACTTATCCTCTTTTTATTCTGCTTTGACCAGAATATTATTTTTTCTTATCATTCATCGATGTTCACTCATTTACATGAATACCTAATTTACTCAGGATCTTTTGGCTTTCAAAATTTTGATATTAGGCTTATTTTTCAAATTCATGTACATATTATGTTGGTAGTTTTCATGTAATATCTTTGTTTGTTGGAAATAAATGATGTTTTATACCCCTGCATATCCTTTGCATCTCTGTATGTTCATGAAAATCAAAATTCATGATGGTGATTCTTCTTATGCCTAATTCTTTTGTTTGGGATATTCACATAAGTATAAAAGATTACTGAGTAAGCTCATAAATGGTTGTGCTATTTGAATTCTCTTTAATAATAAAAAATCTTTTTCATAGGCAACTGAAAGTGCTGGTCAGGTGAAAGAAGTGGCCTATGCTAGCATTGTTGACTCAGCTCCTCTTTGGGAAGTGTTAGTGTCACACCGGTGGAAACTTCTACCATTAGAGCTCGCCACTTGGATTGAAGAACGGTGGACAACTGATTCCAAACGTGCACAAATGAGGGATTACGTTAATGTGAGTTATTTTCTTTGCATGAATGCAGGAGTTTTCAAAAATATTATCCTTCCTGACTCATTAGAAGTAAAGGAGAATCTTTCAGATTTACCACTGACTCTTTAAATTAAAATTCATAATTAACATAACTTAGTTTTGTATACACTGTATTGTACAGCAATATTTATTCCCCATATTTCTTTTATCATTACATTTATAGATGCAGACTACAGTTAAGTGTGTATTATTTATGGTGATTGAGGAAGATATAATTTTGGTTCTTTGAAAATGACATAAAATCAGATAAATATAAATTTTTGAGTGTTATGACCATATTTTGAGGTCCGCATCATTTATGTCTCACAAATGCCCTTGGTGATGTGCGTATTCAATTTTTTTCTTTATGAATTCCTTGATTAATTTGTTCATTTCATTGATTGTTTCAAAATATTTTAGATGGTTAAAGTATTGTTTGTTGATTATCCTAAGTTCCCAACCCCTGTTCATATGCAAAAAATTCAACGCTATTGTAATAACATGTTGCAAAATTCATACGTATTCTGTTGCTTCAGTTTTCAAGATAAGTCAGGCAGTAAGTGTTTTGAACTATTTACTGCACATTATTGCACTCTTTGAATGAAATTTATAGGTATCTCAATTGGAGAAAAACAACCCTACTGATTTGGACTTTCATCCCAGATTAAGGGAATGGATTTGTCATGCAATAGACTTCTGATGCCATCCACCAGCTCCCATTACCTCTCTCCTGTAAGCCAGAAATAATCAACAAGGGACATGGAAACTTGGGAAATTGGGTACTTCAGCTTTCTTGGCTAGCAGTATGTGGCCTACTTGAGATGGCCTTCCAAAGATTGTAGCAGTTCCCGCCACTTTTCCTTCCTACCATGATCCTTTCACCTCCTACAGAGCATCCAAATCAATATCACAGGCCTCTCCTGAGCCAAATGCTCAGTTTAGGTAGCTTATATCTACATCTTTACATACTTAATAATGAGTTACTAGAGTTACCTGTAGCATTGTTTTCTGGATATTCAGCAAGCCAGTAACGAGAAAGGTTTTTAATTTAAAAAAGCTATTATAAGTATGTATTGTACTGTTAATCTTGTAAAAGTATTTTTCATCTCCTTCATAATAGTGGGAATATTCATGCATACAGAATGTGTGTTACAAGAAATACCAGAAATTTACATGTTAGTCACCAAATGACAAAGATCTCTTGCTACAATAATTTAACAATGGGAGTTTTTTACAAAAAGTTTGTAACTCCCTTCCTAAGTCTATATCATGTAGATATTCTATGTTTATATTTAAGAGCAAAGAGAAAATACTTGCTGATGAAGTATTTTTGTGCTGTTTATGAATTCTTGATGGAAAACCAGTGTTCTACCTGCTCTATTTTTTCCCCTCCTATTTTTATGTTTAGCTGAGCCTTTTTCTTTCTGGAAAATCGCATAACCTTTGTTTTATTAATATTGATTCTCATCCCATATTTATCGCACTGAACCTCCAATTCACTCAGCAATGCTTGCAACCCCTTGGCTGACTGAGTAACTAATGCTTGGTCATCAGCAAACCTAACCGATTTTACGAATTCCCCTCAGACTTTCATTCCCACCTACAGTTTCCCAGTACACTTTCCATGCCTCTTTAATCATTTCCTCCACATATACGTTGAACAGTACCGGTGATAATGGGCAACCTTGTCTTACACCTCTTCCTAACACTGCCCATCCGGCTGTTCCCCACTCGCACCTGAGCAGTCTGAGACATGTACAGGTTGCGGATCAGTCTCCTGTCCCTCCAATCCACTCCTATTTTCTGCAATACACGCATTAGTTTTTCCCAACTCACTCTATCAAACACATTTTTGAAATCTACGAAATAGGCAAATACATCATGATTTTATTCAATATTCCTCTTGATTAGTGATCTCAATACTGCAATGGCATCACGTGTACCTCTCCCCTTCCTAATTTAACATTATATAAATGCTAAAATGCATTTTTCTTTCTATTAAAGGAAATTATTATAGTATATATGACGTAAAACTTCTATTTCTTAAATTTGACAGGTGGACTTTGAGAAGATGCAAATGACAAAGCCATTTTATGGAGAGCTAAGAAGAAGGCATTATCCTGGCTTGTGGGTGCAGTACAGAAAATCAGAAAACCAAAGCTACCTCCATTTTAAAGTTCATAGATTTCAGGTAATGAAGTAGAAATTTTTTATATAAATGTAGTGCTTAAATAAATTATAGTACAGCAGCATCAGTCAACTGATGCTGACTGATGATCTATTGTGCACTATGGAATTTTGTGTGGTCTACTTTGAGAGATTCAAGCGCATCTCTTTTGAGCAATATTTTGAAAGATTTCTTTTCTGGTAAAAAATTAGTAGAATATTGTCCAAGCTTTTTTAATTTATCTGGTTTTGCTCAATTGAAATTAGAGATTGGAATCACAAATACACTGCTCAAATACCACTTATTATTATTATTAAGTAATCTACTGGCTGAGGTAGGTTTTTGATGGACATAACTGCCAAATAAATATTTTGTGACTCCTAACAAAACACAATACAGCAACGTACTCTACATCAAGCCCCTCTTCATCTCTGTGTACTTTCTTCAAATACCATTAATAATGTAATAGCTATGCTATTTGTTATTCAAAGAAAAAGTTAACCTTTTGCCATAAATACCGGCATTTGTAGTTATGGCATACATGTATTGTGTTGAAACTTGGGTAGTTAACAACTGTAAATATGTTTTTTAATAATTGCTATTATAACTCTTACTTTATTCTTTTTATGTTAGTTACTATTAGTAAATAGTGTGTCAGAAAAAATTCTAATGAATTCAAATATATCTAAATATATCAAGTGACTGAAATTATGATAAAATTCACATGAAAAATTATTTGCTTGCCAAGTATATAAACAAAAACAGCAAGTAATTGATCTAGTGTTTGTGCAAAATATGAATGAGTGACACAAACCAATAAGTTTATTGATTATAAATACTTCTTAATAAATATTTCTTCAAAAGGTTGAATCTTTTGGAAAAAGGGCCGAGCATGTATTGAATATATCCCCAGTATGTATGGTAAAACCATGCACATTGTGATGATTTGAAAAATTCATTGAAATATATTTGGTAGTTGAACTCACTTGTTATATTTTGCTTTTCATTGAGTAAATTGTTTAAGCATATGTGTAATTTTACATCTGCTTAAGAGATATGCAGATAATGCAAGTATAGTGTGCATTGGCTTGCTCACATATTACAAATAGGTGAATGTTTCAGCTAGTTTGATTATTTTTTGCTAATTTTTATGGCAAGTACTGTATAAACCTTTGTAACACCTACTTTGCTTTTCCCGGATATTGCTGTTGAAACAAAAGGCATATATCTTTTATGAATCAAGGTCCTCAGGTATCACAGCCCTTCTTGGAAGGTAGCCAGGGAAATGTCATTCTTCTGACCCCATTTCTTCTGCTACCTGGGTGAAAGCATACAGATTAAGGTCTTGACAGATGAAATATGTATCATAGTTCCTGTTGAATACCATCAAGTGCTCTGTCCTTCTTCCTCATCTTTCAGTCTTTTCCACCCATCTCTTACAAATGATTTTGGTTTGCTTTTCCTTGTCATGATGTTTTTCATGAGAGAATATTTGCTTTGCTCATTGCTTTTATGACTTGAGTGCCCTAAACTTTTAGAGATCTTGGGAATATTATACAGTGCAACCGTAGAAATGTTAATAGTTCTTAAATAAAAAAGAATGTATTATTTTATGTTACAAACTAGTTCTCCCAGGGAGAGGAATAGCATGGGCAACAAATATTAAATCTAGTTAAAAAAAAGTTTCCCACATCCATTGAGTAATTCTTCTGGATTAACTTCAATCAGTTTTATTTTTAACTGCATATAAATTCGTCTAATACAGTGTTTGTTGAAACTGACAGGAGTATGACAAAGATTTCTGTGTGTTGGTTGTTTTATATATATAATTTATGATGCTGCTCAATTTTCTGAGATTTTCAAGGCTAGATACCACACATGCTTGAATAAAACTGTTTACTTTCATCAGCATGATTTCTGTTGACACCAATTTTTTAGCTTTCCACTTCTTTTGATGCTCAAAAACAGGTGCTCATCTTACATGGATGCTCATGGTACATGAATTTATATGACTCAGTGGACTAGAGTATGGATGTTTGTTGGTTCTGTTTTCCTTGCATGTATGTCTATTTAGTATGCCAGTTTCTGATCCTAACTAATTAAATGATTAATGTTAAGATACATATTTGAGTACCTCTTTTCTACAGTCTTTAAAATACCGGAATTAAAATTTGTGTATTCATAAATTGACCACCCAGACAATATTTAAAAGATGCATGTAAAAAGTACCATATCATTAAATGGGTCAAAGTTTCTTCAAACCATATTTCATTTAGGTAGATTGTTTTCAAGAAAGGACAGTTGTTGTCTGGGATTAAAAGGGAATGATCACAATTATTGAATTTCCTATTTTATATTTAGTATCATCTTCATTGTACCATTACCTTAGCAAGCATATTTATTGTGCTAATTCTATGTTTTAATAATTTTGGTTGTGTGTTGGTTAAATAGTATGAGTACAAGTATGTTTTGTTATTAGAAGTGCTGAAATATCAACCATGACATCATGATAAACCACATTCATGTATTTTTATCAAATATGTTTCAGTCATTATGTTAAAGCAATCCATGTATAATAATATGGATTATATTTAAAAGCACATTTTCAATTAATTTTAGGTAGATAATCAACTTCATGATGCTATTTTTCCCACCGTGATACACCCCACTCCTATTGCACAAAGAATTGTTCAAAGATTTGGTACAAAGCCTTGCATTGAACTACTACTAATGAAGAGGCATCGACCACTCGTGAATCAAGATATATATAAGTAAGTGGAAATAATCCTCTAGTGATGTTGCTCTATGAGCAGTACTTGCTCAGTATAAAAATAAAGTAACAATATGTTTGCTCTTTCATAGGTATATCAAGATACTAGTCCAGAGTTTCTCAGTTCAAATAGATCGAGGATTTCTTCTCACAATTAGTGACATATTTTCTGCCTGGCAACCAGAAGAAAAAGCATCTGTCAGAATTAGAGCTGATATTTCATTGGTGCATGCGCCATTATCTGCAATAGCATTAAAAGTAAGTGGTATATTTTATTATTCTCTCTTTCATAAATACATGTGATAAATTAAATGCTTTAAAAGGGTAATGAAATGCCATTGCTATAAATGTGGAACATGCTAGTCTAGTTGGAGGATTGTTGGGTTACTAACTGGAGGGGTTGGGTTCAACTCTATGTGATGCCTCCTGACACCTCCAGCTGTGATTTCAGCAGCTCAGCTCAAACTGTGATTTTTCTGTTCCTAAATTTTCTTGTTTGCATGCAACTAAAGTCATAGCTTAACTGGCTAAAGCACTCGGCTAGACATTTAGGGATTCATGTTCAAATCCCAGTCAAGGTGAAAGTGAATGTTTGATTGTTAACTGAACCACTCATTTGCACCATCCTTAAACAACATTAACTTTAAAGGAAAGGATTCCTCATGTTGCTAGTATGTGAAAAAAGGACACAGTCGTTGGGAACAGAGGAGGGAGAGGAAATGGATGGGGAAGGAGTGATGAATGAGTATAAAACGTATTGATATCTCTTGCTCATAATGTGAGAATAATTAAATTTCGATCTTTAAATACTTAGCAGAATATTCTTCAGGGAAAATTTTCTCAGGAACATTGATGGGGAAAGATGAAATCCTTTTCCTTGGGGTTTCAGGAAACATACAGCATCAAGTTATGGCATGGCATGAAATTAAACAAATGTAATTGAGTGAATTTGTATTGCAAATAATCATATTAAAAACGTCTTAATGAACACACATAAATTTACAAGTTTTAAATGCTTGCCATGCATAGAGAACTCACGAAATTTTCAATCATATTCAAGAAATTTTTTTACCAAATCAGAACTATCATGGAAGCTGGGGTGATGATGTTTATGTTTTAAATCTGATTTTGAGGCTTGCTAAATTTATTTGGTGGTGCATGGTGACACATAAAATACCAATCTGGCATGGCCATAACCAACATACCATTATGCCTTTTTACCATTTTACCAAATTACCAGTGAAATTTTCAAAGTTTTTATGTCTCATATTCCTTTATGACAGTATCATGATGCATTCAAAAGTTCATTTGTTCAAGCCTTAGTGAACAGAGTGAACTTGTAAATCTGTGAATCAGTGTTACTCTTTAGCTTACTAAGTTTTGAGACACTAATTTTGTTGTTAATTTTCAGTCTACAAGAAATGACCCTCGGACAGTAATAGAATACATCCACTTGTCTCCCCTGAGGATTCAGTTCAGCTTTTCACCTCGTGGGACTGTTTATCACTCTGACTCATCGGCAGATGTATCTCAGCGATCCAATCTTTCCTCTGACTTGCTTAACCTCTTCCTCAACACTTTGGGGGTGGCTCTGACAGAAGTTAAGGGAGTAAAGCTCAAGTACGTAATTTTTATTTTTGAATCAAGATGAGTTTAATAGTTCTTATTTTGTTTTAATTTTTTAATAATAAATTAAACTAAGTGAACATTTACATGGGAACACACATCATATATGAAGGTAATTCCTTATTTATGTTATAGGTAAACTCTGATAAACTTTTTTTTAAAAGGCTCTGAATTTGGATTGAAACCTAGGTATCACATTAGCAGCCATCATTAACCATAAATGATGGTTGTCCCCGCACAAGTATTTCCTATTTGGTACTCTAAGTTTTTATGTCCTGAGGGAATTATGTATTATGTTGAACATGGATTGTGAAAACAATTTACTAATACTTATTAATTTTGCATTAATTTAATTTCAAAACCAGCAAATAATGTAGTTCATTTATCTTTTAAGTCAAGAAGGGTCTCAAATCTCATAGAATTCATTTTCTTCTAGGAATATCTAATATTATTTCCCCATTCATTAGGGGAAAACCTGATAGCTTTGTAGACTACATACCCATTGCTTTTTTGTTAGTTCACTTGTTAAAACATGGAAGTATTTTATGTATGATTGGCTTAAACCTGGTTCACACTGTGCTGTTTTTCTTGATGTATTCCTTGTGTGGAATCTTGCTGACAGCTGTGCATGATCACTTGCAAAAAACACTGCTCCTTACTGGCAACTCTGGTGGCTACCTTGCTGGATTTTGATGATAGGCCTGGTGCTTCCTTTCATGGTAATTTGCTGATGGCTGTATCTAACACAGCTTTCCACTCAAATGAACTTCATAGAATATCTCTTGACAGTGTCCTGTTTCTAAATGGAAGGGGTGATCAGTATAAAAAGTTACTTTGGAACATATTAATGCATCTTGCTATAGTTTTACGGGACTGGATCTCCAAGGCTATAATTCACAATGTATTAATGAAAAATACTCAAAGTAATTTCACATAATATATTCATGTAAATCTGTCTGAAGATTTGCTTAGTGTGACTTGATTTATCTTAAGTACACATAAATGCATATTTCAATTGTTTTTATAAAATTTTTGGATATAATTTTCTGAATTTATACAAAATAGCAAACAACTTCCTATTTCATAGCTTTATTTTCTTTCCTAGCCATTCCAACAGCAGCAACTGAATGATTTCTTCATACTCTATAATTGTAATTCATTCATTCACCATATGGACCTCTGCCTCTATCTTGATTTCCCTTCTATTTGTAATTGCTTCTAGTGTTTACAAACTCCACCTCTAGGCCTTAAAAACTAATGTTTTTGGCATGGCAGAGTCCTATGACCAAACTCATGAGCTGTGTTCCCTAGCTCTGTATGAATAGTGAAGCCAAGCAGTGAGTAGTAAGCAAGAGATTACTCTTGATAACCATCAATGAAAAACACAAGTGTAAACCTAATTTGGTACCTTGGTACCTGGGCTAATGTACTTTTTGTAAAAATATTAAATTTTAAATTCAGTCCAGTAAATAGAAAAATGAGAGTACACAACTTATCCATTGCAAATTTTTGAAAAATATTGTGAAATGCCATGGACAAAAATGAAGAGTTTTAAGAGGTCCCTAATTCTCCACTCTTGTAAGACTTTGAATACTGTTCACCAAAATATACTAGTGATAAAGCTTAAACATGAGGTTAGAAGTGAAGGACATGGTTATTTTAAGCATAATTTTTGTGTAGAATCAATAGAGCTAATGTAGTTAATGCTTCCACCAGTTTTTCTATGGTAAGGGGTATCATCAGGAGTGTTTTCAGTGGTATTTTGGGAAATATAAAAATAACCTTCCTTATGGTTTCAATTCAAATCCTTTCATTATGAGCTGAGCAAGGAAAAATGTCATGTTCTATTTGGATTGTCACAGAATTAAGAAGTGTAATTAGTGGTAAATGATAAGCCTGGATAGTTCCTTATATATATATATATATATATATATATATATATATATATATATATATATATATACACTTTTTTGGAAAACCCACAAACGTGTAATGTAAATTCACTGATAGTCATAACAAACACAGAAACCAAAACACAAAAGAGGAAAAACTCACTGGTTCTCGAATTTTCGGTGGTCCAACCACCTTTCTCAAGAGGAATTAGGAACAGAACTCTTCTCTTCTGAGTTCTGTTCCTAATTCCTCTTGAGAAAGGTGGTTGGACCACCGAAAATTCGAGAACCAGTGAGTTTTTCCTCTTTTGTGTTTTGGTTTCTGTGTTTGTTATGACTATCAGTGAATTTTTATATATATATATATATATATATATATATATATATATATATATATATATATATATATATATATATATATATATACACATATACATATATATTTATTTATTTATTTATATGTATATACACCTGTAGTTCTCTAAAGGCTTAAACAATGATATGCTGAACAATGATAGAGTTTTCCAGGTATCTTTCATATTGGCAGTCTTTAAGTGAAGATGATTTTGTTACCATTCTAACGAGAATCCTCAGGTCAGGTCTGTTGTATATTTTTGTATCATTGTTTACTTCCAGTTTGAGAAGATAAATTCTATTTTTATTTTACAGAATGGCTTTCTTTGAGAGACGAGGCCTGGTGTGTAGCTATGGAAGACTGAAAGATGAGGCAATGACCCATTATATCTCCCAAACATTGCAACAGTTCCATGTAATTGTACTTGGTTTAGATGTACTTGGAAACCCATATGGTCTACTGGTTTCAGATTTTACTCAAGGGTTAGGAGACTTGTTTTATGAGCCTTACCTGGTAAATAAGAATGTATTTTTTCTTTTAATAATTCTTTGCCACTTCCATGAAGCATGATTTGTGAGATTAATTCCATTTTCAAAATAGGGGATGATGGAAGGACCAGAGGAATTTGCTGAAGGGATATGCTCAGGAGCGCAGAGTCTCCTTGGACATATTATAGGAGGAACAGCTGGTTCAACATCACTTTTTGCTGCTTCTTTTGGTAATATTTTGTCTGGTTTCAGCTTTGATGAAGATTATAAAAAGGTAGGTATACTAACTATGACACACTCCTTGGATTTGTGTTTATGGACCCTAATAAAATACAAAGTTCCTTTTCACTAATAGTTCTGACTCTAAAACCCGATTGTACTAATGACTTGTTAAATCTAATTGTTGATTAATATGAATGTTAACTTAATGTGGAGATTATGAATAGCCCTGATTCTACAGGGTACGACCACATAACATCCTTTTTTTCCAATGCAAACTTGCATGTACAAGCAAATGCCTGTATAAACAAATAAGATTGCTTGTTATTGAATATGAACATTGCTACCACGGTAACTGTGTCCATCAGCTATTCAGCAGTTCAACAGTCAGTTTAACTAGAAGTCTTATGTAAAACTGAATTTTGGGTTTACTGGAGGTCAAAGTCAACCCTCTGTTTTACAAAAATATTATAAAACTGCACCTATTAGCCCTTTAGCAATATGTGATAACTCCCTTAATGTTTCTTAAAAATTTCTGATGCTAAATCATTTATTAAGAAAATATATTTAAGGCCTAATGTCGTGTCGCTATAAAATGCAACCTCTTTACTAGCACATAATTTGACTGGAAAGCCCCTACAGTTGATTTGGCAAAAGTGACTTGAAACTTATTATTTACTTTGATGTGGCACCTTTTTCTCTATTAAATGATGTCTATAAATTTTACAGATACTTGGTGCATTAAGAACCAAAGAGTAAAAGCATATTAAATATATTAATACAAAAAAATATAAATTTTCCCTAATAATAATTGCAGTATCATATAAATGTAATAAATTATGTTTCACTAAGAATTATATAGCAAGATAAATATTTTCCCTTTACTTTTAGAAAAGAAAATTTGGTATTCAGCACAACAGTGACCTTCCAGAAACTATTTTGCTAGCGGGTAAAACATTTGTTATGGGTGTGGCTCTTGGCTTATCAGGAGTTTTCACAAAACCTATTTTGGGTAAGTAATGCTTCTTCTTTTCACTCTAAGGTTTTAATTTGCCAATTTTACGGTATATAATAGCAATGCATGCATTCATTCTAAAAAATGGTAAGTCATCTTTACTTGTAAAAATTCATATTAATAGAAACTTTAGTCAATTATATATTGTGATGTTTCTCAGGAAGTAAATCAAAAGCAGAGAATTGTATGAAGAACACTTTTTTATGAATAGGATATGAGAAGTTAATGTGAAGTTATGATTAGGTTTTTAGTATAATTTCAATCTACTCTTCATTTTCACTTTTGGTATATGAATTTGTTCATAAAATTCTCTTGAACTTAATTGAATCGATACTTTAGTTTTCATCTGCTGAGAGTATGAAAACTTGTTGCTAAAAATTTTTGTAATTATCTTCAAGTACTACTTGTTGCACTTAATATTAGGAAAATTCTTGGTGTAATTATTATAATACCATCTAATTAATTTTCATTTATTCCAGATGAGGTTAGATTTGGTTACCTTAAAATAGGAATTTGGAAAGTAGAGTCATTTCGTCTAAACTGTTTAAATTATTGATTCTATTCTCTGGCTCTATCAAACATGGGTTGCATAATCCAAGCTGGATACATTATTTTTCAATTACAAGATATTTTGTTCCTCTAATTTGCTTGCTAAGTTGTATTTTAGCAACAGTGTCCAGGAATGTACTACTAATAGTATGCCATTAAATCTTAAAAGTACATATATGAACTTTTTACAATTACTCTTGACTTTTGAAACTAGTGTAATTTGAAATTGAACTAGCAGTGCATTCTAACTGTCCATGTGGCATATACACATTTCAACCTTGTACTCACCAAATCTAAGACAAGTGGGTAATATTTAAAATCCTGGACCAATATACAATATGAGCATGATGTATTCATTGCTTTTCTTCTGTTTGGTGGCTAAGTGAATTTATTTTATTAATGTGTTTCCCTGCTCCTATTTTTAAAAATCTCGATGTGGAATCTTGAGCCATTTAACTGTGTTGTCCCTTTTCCTATTGGTGGTGATTAATACTCTATTTTTCAATTTGCATCTTGTATTGTGGACAATAGATAGAGAAGTTACAGGTATGGAACAACTGAATACATATCTTTGTAAATATAATGCATTACTATGTGTAAATTGCCTCCATAAATGCTTGTAATTAGTTGTTATAAATCAGTTGAAATGCCTCAAAAAAATTGATACACCATTTGTGAAACCCAGTAGATGAATTTTTGCCATGGTATGTTAAGAATAAAAGAATTCTAATGGCTGCATTCTTAGTTGTGTCATTATTTTATGTGGCATGTTGTCCATTTATTGGAATAATAGCTATTCCTATACTAGATGAATGAATTCCCATAGATAATTTTTTTCTAAAGCTTACCCTTGAAACCTTTGGTCATAATCATGCCTGTCCTTAGAATTATGAATGTGTGAAAGTAGTTCATTGTGCAAATAGAAATATTGAAACTCTTGCATGGTTTTCAAGTAGAACCCTTTTTAACTTAAATTATCTACACTACTTCAATAATGTTACCTCCTCTAACAATTATCAGTGGCCATACTATGTATTTCCCATTTCATCTTATATCATTAATGAAAGCAGGCATTGATTCTGTTTCATAAATGTTAATAGTCAAGGACTGCAATCTGTTGCAGCTAGTACAGTTTAGTGCGGCAAATAATGTTGCCCAGTCCTTGGTAGGGCTACTTACAAAAAACACTTGTCAGATTGTTTTGTGTTTTTATTCTATATTGTAAATTTACCTTAAATAATCCCTGTAAATTTCAGCATTTCCTTTGTTCACTTATAAATAATAATTATACCACCAAAAGATAATGTGGAAAAATATTTTTAATTCTTCTTTCATAAAATTTTCTCCATTGAGTAAATATGAGTAATGCATAATTTTTGGCCAGCTTCTTGGCAAAAGGGATATTCTTGTGAATTTAAAGTTCCACTCACACTGCCTGGTTGTTGATATTTACATATATGAGATTAAATTTTACAAGTAAGTAGGCATTAGAAAAATGTTTTCTTTACTATTGCTAACATATGCATAAAAATAATCACATATCAGTACATAATTTTCTTTCAAAATAGGTACATTCACAATGATCAGTTAAATGTACACTGTATAAAAATAAAATAATGATAAAAAGTTTTACCAATTTTCTTTTCCAGCATTTGCCTCTCTGCACTTGTCAAAATTTTGTTTATAGGGGTGGGAAAATATGAAACTATATCTGATTCTGAGGTACATCTCTAGACACCCTCAGCTTTGCTCAAACCATGTGATTACTAGGTACCAGATCTTCCTGAGAAACTATAGGCAGCACAGGAAAAGGAGCTGGCCCCCTTACCCAGATGTGTGAATTTCATACACTACTGGGCTTAGTATTGGGCAAGTTCTACCTTCACCTACACACTGACCTAAAGTTTTAAAAACTGTAGTTTATTTTTTTTTGGTTGGAAATTCAATGCACATGTGACGTCATCAGTCCCAATTTTCTTTCAATTTCCTTACCTTCAATGTAAGTCGGTCTGTAAATTAAAAAAATTATTTTACATAAATGATTATACTATTGGCATGGCATTTATAGGCATCTGAATTGGGATAAAACAGTCCCACTGATTTGTACATACATCTACATCTACATCTACATAAGTACCCTGCGAGCCACCAAAAAGGTGTGTGGCAGGGGGTGTAGCACCATGAGGGAAGGGTAAGGGTTGAGGGGGTTGGGAGTTAGGTGAGGAAAGGTGGGGGGAACCTGTAGGAAAAAAAATATATATATACATATATATATGTATATATACACACATACATATACATACATACATACACACATGTATACACATCCTCGCACACATACACATACTCGTATATCTCAGACTAAGTACATTGGTTTCACATTCAGGGTGCTACCACTCACCTGAAAGTAGAAAATAATCAATCAAGAATGCAGTAGCTTAGGGGAAAAAGCTCCTAGAGTTTTACATATATTGTCATGTGATCCACCTGAGATGGTCTTTCAGAGGATCCAGTAGTATGCCACTAATAGTGCGTGTGGTGAACCTCACACCTTTTACAGAGCTGATAGGTCAAGGCCACTAACTTTCACTTCCCCTCAACAGCACAGATTGCATCTCACCACACCTCAACACACAAAAACATTGTTAGTTAATGAGCATTCAAATAATATTTACAAAAGTTTTACAGTAAAATTAGGCTTTATCTCTTTTTGAAATATTTATAAAGGAAACCAGCATTATATCATTGATTAAAGACATGTACACAGTCATTTGCACTGGTCATATTTGTTTGGAGGATCATTTTAGAGCACATGGTGCAATTTTATGATCAAAATTATGTGGATTAATTACTCGAGTGTGGAAGGACAAACTTTTTCAATTAATTCCGTTTCATTATTCATTAATACAAAAAAATAATATTTACACATATTTTTTTGTTATAGAAGTAATCATATGATTAAGACTTCTTTTCCAAGTGACCAAAATAGTTCCATAGCAAAATACTCCAGGTGACCAGAATTACATAGTGAAGGATTTTTAATGCTTTTGGTATCACCTGAAGTTGCTTTCAACTTTGTTGGAAATTTGAATTTGTATTATAGATATTTTTGTGAAAGTTAATGGGGATGGATGATAGAGTCAAATGAAGTTATTAATCTAAATGAGTATCATACTTATAGCACAACCATAAATGGTTTCACATCACATTGAATATGCATTAATTGTTTGAAACCATTCACAGAAGGACTTTATAATGAAATAAAATGGGACTCAAAGAAAAGTTGGCCATTTCATTAGAAATCACAATGAATGAATAGAAAGGGACACATTGTTATAAGAAGGCCTTGGTTCAGAGGCAATGGAGACAAGAAAATTGCAGGTGTCATTTAAACTTGTGGAAAATTACAGATAACTTGACTTTAACACTGACACAGAAGAAATAATCCTAGTGGTGAATAACATTGGTAGGTGAAGCCACTTTGAGAAGGGAAATTGACTGCAGAATTAGTTGATGTATTATCATTTCCCCTCACAATTTCTGAACATGGCAGCAGGAAACATAATTAACCAACTAATCAAACAATGATTATTCACTTGGTTGGTAATCTTATACCCTCTGCCATATGCCCCAATAATGGGTTGCAGGGTAAGATATAGATATGAAATGTTACCACTTATGAAATTGGTGATACCATATTTTATTTTAATGTTGCTTAAATTCACTTCGCCCCATTGTGTTCAACTATAGTCCACACCTCTCAACTCTGTATATGATTATGTTGACCATTTCAATACATAGGCAGAAATTAAATTGATGTGGATAATTAGTTGAGATTTAACTTACAATGAAGTTTTTATACAAGCCATAAAAAGTTAAGTAGATAGTATTTAAGGAATAAGCCAACTACTTTGTCATAAATATCACAGGTTATGTACCCATGATTGCACTCTTTTGAAATAATCTCCTCTTGCATGAATGGCTTATGACATTATATGCATGTATCCAATAGCGTAATTTATGATTGAGCAAATAAAGAATGACTACACCATCCTTAGAATTTGTCAGTATTGCCATTGAGAAAGTCAATCCTATGCACAGGTGTACCTGGACAAGGGTAGTTAATCCCATGCCATGTGATTTGCTTTATGGGAAAGGTGTAAGATGTGTCATATGTATGTAAAAACCGGGTATAATGTGATCTTTCCACAGTTGTTTGGGGTGCATTAAAGTTTTGTAGACTTCCAATACTGACAGACTGATTATCAAGTTTCAGAATAATATGATCTTTTGTACTCATCAGTAAAAAATTATAATCACCAAAATTAAATTATTGACAATTTATTCTTTGAAAAGTAAAGTTTCATCAATGTGGTAATTACCCTATCATGATGATTTAATTTTACTATTGCCCTTGAATAGCCAATAATGAGTCATTGTAAGCCTCTGGTCCGAAGTAGATCCATTAATGCATGCTACTGATTTGCATTTGCATGCAAAGTTATTTTGCATGAGAATATTTTTGTAATTTTTTTAACCATACCATCAACTTTTCAATCACTCACTCTGCATGTTGATTTCTACAACATATTTATAAATGGTTTATCATGCTAGGGGCAATTTCAAAACTTTCTGGAGGAAATCATGTTTTCACTATGGTCCTTATCATAAATATTACCTTGAGAAAAACAGGGATTCAATTAATATCCAATTTCCAGCTTAGCCATAAATAACACTACCTTTAAGTACTGCAGAGAAACCTATTCTTTGGCTCCATTGTTCCTCATGAGAACAGGAAATGGTGGAATGAAATGCTTCTAAAATTCAAATTAAGTCATTAAATTGGTTAACTTCCAATTTCATTTTGTTGTTAATTATAACTGTGTACATCTTAGTAATGTGAAATAATCAATGAACCACTCTAAATTGCTCTTTAAGTGTGGAAAATTGTGTTCATAATTCATATATTGAGGAGTTGCAGGTTTTTTGCAAAAGTATAAGAATTTAATCATGTTATCAGTAGTTAAAACAATTATATTGGAAATAGCTCATATTTGAAATCAAGTGTTTTGATCATTGAAAGTTGGAACTATGAAGAATTGATGTGTTTTGTGCCTTTGTAAAATACATATGTTATTATGGAATTTCTCTGCACCATCTTTTTACTGAATGCCATTACATAAATAATTATTCCTAATTGGCTTTAATCATTTTTAATAGTGTTAGTGAATCATGCAAAAGTGTGATGTTTCTCATTGAAGCTATGTATTGTAACTCTAGAAATTATTTCACTTTGAGTTTTAATGCTGATTTTCTAGAACTTGGCTGAGCCAATTTCAATGAAAGAGACATCAGTCTTTAAGTTGTTTGTCTTATTTAAAGGCTACTAAAATATAATTTTTTTACATTGTCAAATTCATGCTGTCAGGGGAAGGAAGACGAAATAGCAAAATTTTAACAAAGAGCTACACCAAACTTTGGGGCATTACCCTATGAGCAATGCTCATTTGATTACTGTCAAATGTTAGCAAAATATTGCCACAAGCTTTGCAAACATAATACAATTTCAAAGTATTACCTTTATTTCTTCTAGAGGTATTATTAATTTTTTTAAATATTAGAAACGGTTGAGAGTGGTATATTTTTGGAAGTCCAGTGAGTTGATTGCACTTTCACTACCACTGTTTCAAGTGCTGTTGCGACTAGTAGTGGCTCTTTTTCTTTTTTTCCCCATGATAGCATGACTTATAGAATATTGAAAACAATTTTACTTGTAATCTTTTAACTTGGATATAAGTGAGATGTCAATGTCTCTTTCATTGAATGTAGTCAAGACATTTTCTTGATAATTTTTGGCAAACTCAGGGTCTCATAATTTCTCTGTCCATAGATATGAACATACAATGGTGTTATCAATGTATGTAAAAGTGTAAGTACTTTGCAGTTTATGCCTTTTTAGTGATTGCAATGGTGAAAATGAAGTACTGCATATATTTGGAATCCTAGTTCTATGTTTTTTATAATTATAATTATTGTATGATGTTTTTAATAATGACATATTTAGAAACTTTTTCAAAACCCTATTTGTGCAGCAAACAAGAATAATGGTAAACAGATATTAATATTTAACAATGGTAAAAAAAGATTGTGGAATCAGAAGAGGAAGAGAAAACCTGGTGTAGGGTGTCCCTTGGGCATATTATTCCACAATAATCCCTTGAGGCATGGTAATGTGTGGAGGAATTCTTCCATGGGATTTGACTCTGCACAGTTATGTGAGGGATTTGAAGAAAATGTAAAATAGTGTTGAATGAAAGAGAAGTGTGTGTCCATTGACAAACCATGCATTGTTTATGGTATACTGCACTATCTCCCAAGTTTATTCTTCATCTTTGAGGTGTAGAATTTTGAGAATCAACTTGCTCTGGTAGTCATTTTACAGATGACATTTGGCAAAGTATGAGTGTTTTTTCTTAATATTTTAGTGATTTTTAATAATCAAACCACTTTACTTTTCCACATAAACTTTTTAATTTTTACAACCCAGGTTTCGTTATAGCATAACATCATCAGGTTATAATGAAACCTGGGTTGTAAAAATTAAAAAGTTTATGTGGAAAAGTAAAGTGGTTTGATTATTAAAAATCAGTATGAAGATTTTCCACCAAGTTACGCCAGAAACTGTTTCATTTAATATATTAGAATTTCTAAAGTTCATTGTCCCTTATGGTTAGATCTTCATTCCATTCATTTGATATTAGGTGCAGGGTAAACATCACAGTTTAGTAAATATATATCGTGCTTTTTCCCGGGAGAGGATTTTGTTTGTCATGCAAGTGTTTTTAAAATTCCAAAGGGGAATAGTATGTAATTCTCTACTTGTCTTTGAGAATTTTGTTCATATAACAGATGAGGTGCCACCTGAAACTTGCTCCTGTGACCTTAATCTTGGGTTTTCCTTTGGCAGCGGTGAAATAATCTCAGAAAGAGCTAGTTTCATATGGAATTAAGTATATTTTAATTCATAATTCAGTTCCTGGAAAAACAAAAGTTCTTGAAATTGTTTGGGTCATGGATGTTTTTATAGTTTGATAAAAAAGAAAGTTTCCAAAATTGAGCTGATGGTCCTGTCTTCATCAACTACTATAGGTCTTCAAATGTTGAAGATTTATTGTATGCATAATTACACACACACACACACATGTGCACACTTTCATAATAAGATCACTCACCAAGACTTAATGGGGTCACTTAAGACAGAGATTACGCAGATAAAAGTAATGGATTTTTAGCCATGTATTTAATCCTTACAAGTGAATATATTTTAGTGAAAATCATAGAAAATTGATAGCAGCTTCTAAAATGTTGATATTTTGAATTGAGCTTGGTATTTAATGCAACTTACTCTAGTAAAAAAAGTGCTATTGTTTCCATTGACATAAATTTCCTAGATTCTTATGATTAATTATGATCTGCTTTTTTTGACATTGCATATTCATTTATTTCTTTTATGGCTTTTCAATTTAAAGCATGTATACTTAAGTCGAAACAATCAGCCTCATATTCTAGAGTTAAAACCTTTTAAGTAGCTGAATTATATTCTTTTGTCTTGAGTATGGTTAAATTTGTATGCTCTTTTAAATTAATATTAGACACAAGCAAACTGTGCACCACATTATTGATTATTTTCAAGATTTTGATTAATTTAATTTTTTCCTTAAAATTAGTTTAAATTTACTTTGAGAACATATCATGGTTTATTAGGTGCTCCTTGAAGAGCTAATCGGAAATTAGGATTGTAAGTGGTACTCTTCTACTTCCAGGTGCTCATCAGGATGGCCTTGAAGGTTTTTTCAAAGGCGTTGGTAAAGGTTTGATGGGCCTCATAACTAAACCAACTGGAGGAGTTTTTGATTGTATATCTATTGCCTGCGATGGAATTAAGAGGTATGTGCTGTTTATTAATATATTACATCATTCAGTTACATTGATGATGATAGGATATTTGATATCGATTAAATTATTTCCAAGAGAACTAGGTAGTCAGTAGAGAAGGATCTATATTATTTAAAATTTGAAACAGCTTCAATACTGGAAGGAGAGTAGAATTAGATTAAAATGACCACCTATGGTGAGGAGGATATAATTATCTGACAAAACTGAGAGGGTATAATTGTCTAGCAAAAAGAACACATGTGATCCATTGAAATAAATAGGATGTGAGATCCTATGGGTGTGAGAGCTCTGGTCCCTGGTAGGGCCACCCACGGCATACATGTGTAACATCTAGGCTAAGTAACCTGAGGTCTTCCAGGTTGAGGGTAGGGTGAGGAACTAACAAACTCATATTAAAAAAAAGTGTTTTGAAACCTTGCAGGGATCAGAGTTTATACTAGGCTGCAGAGCTGAAGAAACAATTTAGATAAAGGGAACAAATGTTGCTAACAAGGTCAAAATTTCAAATGTATCTACCAGTAACTACCTTTTTAGCTATCTATTGCTATTCCTAATTTTACGATTACCATAAGATAGTTTTACCAACTTATTATAATTGTCACCAAAAGGACTCATTACTTGTCATAAGCACAGTTCATGGGAAATAGTCATGGTGGTTCATTTACATTGAGAGTATACAGGTCATTTACAGAAAGAGAAAAGGTGTATTGCAATTAGAAGAAATATGGAATGCATTTATTGGCCTGGATAAAGCTTAAGCCATTATGTGCTGACATGTTCCCACAAGTTCAGTGACTCAACATGGCTTGAACCATGTAGAAAATCTCAGAGGCCTCCTGATAGATTGCCTTTCTCATAGGTGCAAAAACCTGAAACATAACTACCACTATCCATTTTCCATCACAGATTCAAGGATAATAAAAAAATGTTTGTTTTCTTAATACCTACCACACAATAAATTGCACATGATGATTTAAGAATGTTTAGTAAATCTTTTGATTTGAAATTTTGGTAAATGCCTTTGAGGAAATGACTTTAATTTATACTAGTGAATTAACCCATTGAGTTTGTATATTCTTATGAAAGGACATCTTTAATCGATTCAGAATATTATATTAAAATGTGATTTATGCCATTTGCTGCCTTGCCAAGTTTTTCACTCTTCACTTTAAATTGTATGATCTTTCCTCGTAGCTGATATGACTTTTCAGTCTTTTATTATGTACTTCTATATGCGTATAGTGTTGCCAAAGTGAGTTCAGTGTATGCCTTCTTATAATTCAAATGCATTATTGATTTTGTGTGATTTGAATTTCAAGTGCACTTCAATGACCTTGAAATGAAAATACTTGATCATTAAGAATTCCATGTGTGTGTCTTGGGAAGTGGTATCTTTAATGATCAGCTCTTTGTCCCTATTATGTTGCTACATTTTTCTTATTATATTTTGCCTTGTAAGAAGCTTCACTGGTCTTCATAAAAGGCCCAGGAATAAATGAGCCTACTCTGGTAACAGTGTTACCCATGGGAATGAACAGTAATGCCAAATGAAACATTTGGAAGTTCAGGGATGGGAAATCATTCCACTTAGAGGAAACTCAGTGGTTTTGTGGTATACACATTCAAATGTAAATACACGTAATAGCTTGATATGAAAACAACTGAGTAACATAAAACTTCTAAATCATATTTTTCTGCACAACATGATGGAAGGGGAAAGACAAACCTGCAATGAGTACTCTTTTTTCTGAAGAAGAAAACATTATTTGATCATAAGAAGTAATTATGGGTCCATGGTATACAGTCATATAAATCAGTGTGCTATACCAAGTCTTTTTAAATTCTGGGGGATCAAGTGCTGATGTTGCCCAAATTATTAAGTAACATAAACAATAGTAAGAATTATCAAGAGCTCTACGGCCTCTAGGTTAAATTATAAGGGGGGAAAACTCCACTGGCCGTAAAAAACAGTCGCAACTCTCGTCAGACCAAATTGTTGTGTTGGTATTCGCGGGAACCAACCACAACCAAATTGTTGTGTTGGTATTCGCGGGAACCAACCACAACCTCTCGACCAAGAATACCCTCTGTGGTGGTTTACGGGAAATTAATCCCGTTTCAGATTCTCCCAGAAGTTGGGCCCTTTGAGTGCGTGTGTGTGTGCTTCTTGAGTGCTAGTGTGTGTGATTGTTCTGTGCTCGTCCTTCGTGGATAGTCACAGAGTGTGTGCTTGTAATACATCCTGGTATCCTTAACGGGGTCTTCCTTACAGCCTCGTGAAGGATTACATTTCCACCTGGAATCTTTAACGAAGTCTCACAGCTTCGTGAAGGATTCCAGACAGGATAGTGTGTGTGTGGCTGTGTGTGGTCCCTGGCGGGGATTAATTTCCCGTAAACCACCACAGAGGGTATTCTTGGTCGAGAGGTTGTGGTTGGTTCCCGCGAATACCAACACAACAATTTGGTCTGACGAGAGTTGCGACTGTTTTTTACGGCCAGTGGAGTTTTCCCCCCTTATAATTTAACCTAGAGGCCGTAGAGCTCTTGATAATTCTTACTACATTATGGCTTTCCAGTCATTTGAGCTTAACAAATACCATCAATTGAAAACTAAAATAGGGAAAATTGCCGAAGACATCCGTTTTTTGAAATGTTGCATACGTAACAATATTTACCCGAATTTCATTAATTCACTTGCTCTCTATCGAAAGAGAAATCTAGATATTGACGAAGCGTTACGACGCAAAGCCCTCCACTCCGAAATAGTATCTCTCTACGCTAAACGTAGTTACCTGGAACTACAAGCTTACAGTTTGCATTTAAAACTGACTCGGAAATTATCTAACGACGATTTTCTAGACTGGTTAGAGATTGACAGAAGGATCCATACCGTAGTTCTCAAGAAACGGGAACAGAAAGCCCGCGGCATCAACCGTAAATTGGCAAAACTTATCGGTGAGTCCAAAGCTCCTCCTTTCTCTGACAACAAGGGATTCCCCAATGTTTGCAACTTGTCTAATGAAACATTTTCACAACAAGAGTTGAAATTACTCAATCATGGTTTAAACTTTAGTATACAGCCGAAAAATGTCCCCTTGGATGATTTAATTGCTCATATAGAAGGATCTCTGTATCCATTTGACATTCCCACTAAAGATTTTGTACGGAAAGCTTGTGAAAATCAGATTAAAAATAACCTCAACCACCCGGTCTTCCAACGCAAACTGTACTCACAGAATTTAAATCACGTGGTATCCTCTTTAAAAAGGAAAAATTGTTTCTACATGAAAGCAGACAAAGGTAACCTCTGCGTCATTTTGAATAAAGTAGATTATTTTGATAAAGTAAACAACTTAATATCATCTGGACCATATGTTGAAGTAAAAAAGAATCCCCTTAATAAGCTTGTAACTCAAGTTAAAAATGTGCTTAACGATTGCCCATTCCTCATTGATAAAAGAATTAAATTTAAACTCTCAGTGTCTAATCCTATTTTACCAAGACTTTATTGCTTACCTAAAGTTCATAAAACTGGTTTCCCCATGAGACCCATAGTTTCAGGCATAGATTCGCCCACATATCTAATATCTAAATGGCTGGTCTGTGAATTTAACAAATTGGATTTGCCTAGCCCCCATTCCCTAAATAACACAATAGATTTCGTAAACCATACCAAAAGTCACATTTTCAGTCAAGGGGAAGTCATGGTATCTTTCGATGTTTCAAACCTATTCCCGAGTGTACCATTAGACATAGCAATCAACTCGCTAAAAGTATGGTTAACGTCAATACAACTAGATCCTAAGTTAATTGACGAATATATCAGACTAACTAACCTAGTCATGAACCAAAACTTTTTTCAATTCCAAGATAAGTTTTATCAACAAAAATATGGTACGGTGATGGGAAACCCCCTTTCCCCATTCATAGCAAACGTATTTATGACCCACTTTGAGACGGAGTTCAAAAATAAATTCAGTTATTTCCCTTCCGTTTTTGTTAGATACGTCGACGATATTTTTGCAATTTTCGACACCACGAAATACAACATAGAGCAGTTCATCGATGACTTAAATAGCCTTTTCCCATCGATTAAATTTACATACGAACTAGAAAAAAATAACCAACTCCCATTCCTTGATCTGCTATTAACCAGAAATATTAAAATAACATACGACGTGTATCGCAAACCAACACATACCAACAACTACATACACCATGATTCGTTCACACACCACAGTCACAAACTTGGCGCCTTCCATGCTCTTGTACACAGATTAGTAAATATTCCCTTGAATAGAAACAACTATTTCAAAGAATTGAAGAACATCAAACTGATAGCTATTAAGAATGGTTTTAAAGAGTCGATTATCGATAACCTAGTAAAAAAGCACAAACATAAAAAACTAGTTCAAAACACAACCACCCTCACACAGCATGAAACCCCTCGGTACATCAAACTTCCATTTCACCCACAATTAACAAAAGGGTTAGGAAAGATTTTCAAAACCGTCAATACGAATGTATCATTTAGCAGCAATAACAAATTAAAACATTTATTAGGTAATACTAAAGACAAAATCGACGCCTCAAACAAGTCCGGTATTTACAAAATCAATTGCTCCTCTTGCGATTCATCTTACATCGGCCAGACTCGGAGGAACATTAAAACTAGATTCAAAGAGCACATAGCCCATTACAGATATAACAGACCAGACAAATCAAGCATTGCCCAACATTTACTCAAGGAAGACCATCAAACATCAGAAAACGAAATGAAACTTATCAAACAGACTCCCAACCACCTTTTGGACGCCTACGAAAGCATTTTTATTCACAAATTCAAGAAGGTCGTAGTTAACAGCGATAAAGGGCCGATCCCATTCTCTCCTCTTTATTCCCTTTTGAAATGATTTCTAACTCCTGTTTTCAGCGGATAAAGTGATACTTTGTAATTCCGCAGATTTTCAGAGTCTGTGGAATTACAAAGTGTCATTTCAAATTTCCGTTGGACTTAGTACTCAACCCCCCCCCCTTATTACTTCTTCCCGTTCCACCCATCCCATTGGTTTCTGTTCGCCCCACCTTCCTCCCTTTCCCCCCCCTCCCCCCCCCCTTCCTCTTTGCCAATAAGTTTAAAGTATTCCATCTTCCCACTAATCCTATTGGTCCCCTATCTCCTACATCCTTTCACAGTCACTATATATATTTGACGTCTGTCTTCGGTAGTTTACTTTCAACCTTGTGTTGGAGGTGTTTTTCCCTTCAGTTCGCTGAAGAGGGCCACTTTGTGGCCGAAACACGCGTGTTCGACGCTATCCTCGTCTGCGCTCTATCGTTTCAGATTCTCCCAGAAGTTGGGCCCTTTGAGTGCGTGTGTGTGTGCTTCTTGAGTGCTAGTGTGTGTGATTGTTCTGTGCTCGTCCTTCGTGGATAGTCACAGAGTGTGTGCTTGTAATACATCCTGGTATCCTTAACGGGGTCTTCCTTACAGCCTCGTGAAGGATTACATTTCCACCTGGAATCTTTAACGAAGTCTCACAGCTTCGTGAAGGATTCCAGACAGGATAGTGTGTGTGTGGCTGTGTGTGGTCCCTGGCGGGGATTAATTTCCCGTAAACCACCACAGAGGGTATTCTTGGTCGAGAGGTTGTGGTTGGTTCCCGCGAATACCAACACAACAATTTGGTCTGACGAGAGTTGCGACTGTTTTTTACGGCCAGTGGAGTTTTCCCCCCTTATAATTTAACATAAACAATGATGTAATATGCAGTTATCTTATTCTGTTAGCTCTTCCTGTATAAATCACTCTTTAAATAATAAGGTATAATTCCTTTGCTTGCAGCTTGTATCATTCAGTAATATAATTTTTTTAAATCTTTCAGAGCTGTGGAAATGGGAGAAAATGTAGTCCTGCGCTCAAGGCTGCCTCGATTTATCAATCCACATTTTGTGAGTAGTGGTTAATGTTTTGTGCATACTTTATTACAGCAATAGGTAATAGGAGTTTCAATATCATTTTGAATTTTCATATATCAGACAACACAAGATAGCCAAATATATAGGTATATTTAATGATACCTATGGTACATTACAACAATGACTACTCATGGATAAGTAGAATTTTAGTGAAAGTTAAACATAAAATAAAAGAAGAGAAACATGAGAGTTCCTACATGAAAAATTTCCTTTTACTTTTAAATGTGGTGTTTGAGATTCAACTTCCATGTGAGTTGGCATCTACCATTGTTATTACTGCTCTCTTCATGCTTATTAATGACTTGATATCTTACTTCTTACCATTAACAATGCCTTAAAACTGCACTTTTGTTAGGACTTTGAATCTGGATACATATTTAATTGGAATGCTCACCTTGATTTGGTTTGTAATTCAATCCAAAGTTTTGATTTGCGTTTTATATTCTTTTGAAAATGGCAACTGTTTGAATGTAAATGAAGAGATGGTGCCACACATAATTTTCCCCATCACAGGAGATAGAGCATGTCTGTTCCAACCCCTCTTTTATCTGATATATGGCACTCAGCTATTGGCTACGGAGCTAATGATAATCAGATGCTTGTGGTGAGCAAATGTAAAGAGGTCTCCATTATGTTCCACTCTAGCAAGGAGAGCTCACACACAACAACACTCAGCAGATATGCCATAGATAACTATGGCATATCAGCTGAGTATCTTGCTGGTGTGACAATTGCCTCACTGGCTTGTACATTGACAGTTCCTTGTGGCCTGCTCAATAATGAGATCACACACAAATCTGGTGATACTTGCACCTCAGAGAAGAACCACCAATCCAGTTTATAAGATTTGCTAGTTATGCAGTCTCTCCATTAAAATCCTTAGCTGTAGATATTGAAATTAACATTCATATTCACAAATTTGTGCTGTGTTTTTGGATATGAAGGTTATTACATACTTCCCAAAACTTTGTATCAATGGCCTATGGGTTTTTTCTTTCTGCTGAAGAACCTTCTTAATATCATTAAGATTATGATGATCAGACTGCAGATCTAAATGGCAGTAAAAGTAAGTGAGCTACTTGTCCAATAAAATGAGAGTTCTCAAAAAAATCCTGTAAGTCACTATGGATAGAAATCTGTTTGACAGCATCAGGTGAGATGGTTAGTTTCCTGAGGTGTAATATTTTTTTCAATTCCTGAAAAAAAATAACATTACTGCATTCTGAGGTTAGTGCTAGGAATAATTAGTCATATGAAATAAAGAGCTTTATAAAATCAGATGATCGGGTAGAAATGGTTTTAAATTTATAAGTAACGTGGAAAAAATATACATAATGTATTCAGATGGGGAAAAAATATTTTAATACCTAAAAATGTGGGCTTGATGACCAAACTTAAAAAAGTGGGCCATATTGATTTTCATTTATTCTGCAAAGTTTTCAAAGGAGCATTTTTCAAATTAACTTTACTAACATTTATGAAAAAGGTTTTTAGGGTTACCTTAGGGCCAAGACTCCTTTAACCATGCCATTGTACCAACAGCATTAGTCTTCACAGCATCTTTAACATTTCTAAGTTTAGTGATAGAATGATGGTGGTCCAAAAAGTTAGAAAAGAATAGTTCATGTATATTAAGAATTTATCATTGCAATTAGGCAATTGTCTTGGTGGCAATGGTCAAGTCTGGCCAGCTGTCACTCATGACATGGACATACATGCATCACAAGAAGAACAGATAGACAAAGCTCTTATATACAATGACACTTTACAGATTACCAACTACATTATTACATTTACTATCACCCATGGGCTAGGTTTACACCATTCGATAGCATACTATGCACCGTCCATCTCGACACTCCGTCCATAATCATGTACTCTTCAATTTCATGTACCGTTCAAAATTGCACCCCATTAACACATCATTCACTTTTGAAATACAACTTGTAATGCCATCCACATCACATGCAAACAATATTTTAATAGGTACAATAGTATAATAACCACTGATCAATGGTGACAGGACTCTAAGGGAGGGTGAAGTGGATGGCTGACATGAATAAAGTAATAATAATACAGATGATTTGCATGTTACAGTTATGGATTTCATTTAGTTGGCCTCTGAAAATAATTAAACCTGATGATGGACATGTGAAGCATTTTTGAATAATGTAAACATTTGTTGACTGACACTATTTCCTTCATAACTTCTGCAATACCATTACTGGTAATCATTAAGAAGATACTACTTCTCCTAAGGACTTCATTAGTAGGCCAGTTATATGCAAATTATTCACAGTCACTTCTTATCAGCTACATACTATATTATGCACAAGACCATGACATGAAGGTTTGTATTGCCCTATATTGCAATGAAAGCCACATTGGTATGATTCCATACTGCAAGCATTCCAATAAGATTTAATGCATATTTACTCTATCTATAAGTTGAAATTATGTAGGAAATACTCATAAATCACTAACCAAGAATAACCATATTTTAACATTAAAAATCTCTTTCTTATGGAATTAATTTTTTAGTCTGTTGATTTTTTTGTTTTATCTTCAAAAAATAAGTGGTTTTTGCAGCAAAAAAGTTATCAATGTTCAAAATAAAAAAAAAGTTATAAAAATTTTAACATGCCTGTTTGACCTAGGCCTTGACTTTCATCTGGCTAGATGATAGACCTTGAACAAATTTATTTACCACTTGCATTTTTCACCATAAATTAATGGTTGAGAATTTTTAAAAAAATCATCATTCGGTAAAAACTATCAAAAAAAGGTAATATTCTTTAATTTTTAATGCATTGAAACTTTTGTTTTGATAAATATTGCTGAGGCCCAATGGTGACCTATGACAGATTTTCTTTGAGGTTAAGTAAAGCTACTTTTCGTATTCATTAGTTTAACATAGTAAATTCCAAGAAAGTGCAGGAGATGTCACAACAGTAAATGTTAATGGAGCCTAAGTGTGCATTTCAGTGCATCAATTTGAGAGTGTATAAATCATTTGCCTTGATATGATTTTTGCACTCTGAAATGGATGCATTGTTCAACATGGTAGTTAGTACATTACCATGAAAACAAAAGATAAATAAATTGGTAATCTAGTCACAACTTTGTTTTATTGAGCAATGCTTTAAAATGGAACTCAGTAATGTGTTGAGGATGTGTAAATGGTATATTTGAGTGTGTTGAGCCTATCCTTTTAGATTTTTTGTTCGCCTTGTGGATTTAGATGTTTTGTAAGTGAAGTCATTTATGTAATCAACTATTAGGATTATTAATTTTGGCATTGCTTCCCTTTAATTTGCTCTAATGGGAAATGCTTTTTAGAGTGATGTTAGTAAGGTTTCCTCAGGAGGTGCATATGATATTTGTATCAATTTTTTATAGTAGAAATTAATTAAATGTTGAGGTTTCTAGTTTTTTAATTCATTATTTCTGTCTTATTGCCAATTTAGTAATTATATTTCAACATTTTTTAATCATATTTTCAACTGAATGAATTTATTAGTACATTTATAATTAGTTCAAGGAAATCAAATTTTATATTTCCAATTGGTTGCTTCATGATCATAAAATTATTTTTTCAGGGAGTAAAACCATTCTCTTTGCATGAAGCTACTGGTTTTCACTTGTTGAATACACTGAGTAAAGGTCACTATGCTGATACAGATACATATTGGGCACATGCGCCTCTCAGCTCTGAAGGAAGAGCAACTGTACTTGTCACTCTGCAGTGAGTATATATAAATTATTATGAGAATGTTTGATTTTTATTTTCATTTACTGCTGTTTAAACTCTAATGCATGTTTTCTTGATGTATATAGTTGTAAAGCCCTATTTCACTTCCATTCATTTTATTGATCCAGTTTGTTATAAGTGATGAATTGTAAAGTTTACTGTTCATTCTTTGTGTGTGTGTACTTTTAATGATATAATTTTAGTTGCAATATAATTTAACCACCAACATTAGTTGTTGTGGCATTGGAACTCATGTTCATAGCAATAGAAAATGAATAAATATTAAAATTATGTGGAACACCATCCATATGTATGATGGTAAAACAATGGTTTGTACTACCATCTACAGTTTTTATTGAGTTACAAACAAAATATTTGATTTGTTTAATTTGACTTTAAGCTATTTATGATGGCAAGGAACATTATCACAATATTGGGGTAAGAAATTCATTTGGATAATAACAATTTTGGGCGTTATGGATTTTGAGAAGGCATTCAACCATACAGAGTGGACAAAGTTAATGCCGATGTTGAGAAAATGAGAATAGACTAGAGGGATAGATTACATAAAAAAAATTACGCTTGGATCAGTTGGATCATTTGGCACAGGTAAGGGTAGCAGAGGGAGAAATAGGTCGGGCAGTGATTGGTAGGGGAATGAGATGGGGTTGCCCATTATTGCTGGTACTTTACAACATACACTCTGAGGAAACGTTATGGCTAGCATGGGAAGGGGTTAAGGATAGCTGGGAATAAAAGTGAGTGGTGAGATTATTAGATGAGTAAATTAGGTTTGTAGATTATTAAGCTATGATGAATCAGATAACCAAAGGTTTGCAGTTACAATCAAATGTTTTCCAGGAAAAATTGGAAAGATACAACAAGCTGAGGATGAGGCACAAGAAGACAAAAGTAATTAAATTTTGAAGAAGCAGGGGGAACGCTAAGTTAAATATTAAAGTAGGAAGATATGAACAAGAATAGGTGGAGTAGTTCGTATACTTGGACATTGTTGTAGAGGAAGAGGGGCATTGTAATGGGGACATTAGGGGAAAAATTGCATAAGCAAAAGAGATATTTGACAGAAGAGAATTGATATTGGGAACATTCGGTAAATAAGGGAAGGAAGGATTAATGAAGACTTCAATATGAAGCATGTTCCCTTATGGATGTGAAACTGTCTTTGAGGCAAGAGAATGAGCATGGATTGGGGGCTTTAGAGATGTGAGTATGGCAAAGAATGGAGAAAATAAGTTGTACAGAGGGCGGAAAATGCAGTTTGAAATAGGGTAGGTGAAGAGAGGAAGCTACAGGATGAAAGCTGGAAAAAGCAGAGAAAGTGGATGGAGGAAATATTGAAAGTTAGTGGTGTGTCGAAGGGTGAGATAACAGGGAGAATATTGGAAAAGTGGGCTACAGGATGGAAGAGAGTGGGTTTTTTTTAGAAAGCATGAAGGCAGGTGGAAATTACAAAGAAATGAAGAAAGGTATAGGAGTTCCTCATCATACTTAGAAATAAATGATTGTAAGGGACCATCCAAAGCCATTCATTAAATAGGTAGACTACCTTGATTGATGATGAATAAAAGGATGAAAAAATTTATCTGAATCTTTGTGTTACTCTCAGTATCTGTGCATCACTATCCATCACTTGAATATAAAAATTGACACAATCTCCTCTGTATAAAAATATCCATAATATAATTAGTAATTATATTTAGGAACATGGAAGACGATACTGTAAGTGAAAGTTTCCCCATATTTAATGACTTGGTCTTTCATTTATCAGTGATTCCCCTCCATTTTACCATTCTTGCCATTCATTATTTTAATGCATTTTTAGTCAACTTCTCACATTGTGAATTAGAAGGGGTATGTTTTTTAAAGGTTAGGTGGGATTGTTAAGAACCATTACTCAGATTTGAACTCGAGACCTTGAAATCAGCATGCAAACACTATTCTTACTCAGCTCCCACTTATTCTTAGAATCGACTACTGGCCATTTTGAAAAAGAATATTAAAAATCTATGAAATACTGTGGATGATATTCTGAAAGAGGAGTTTTTCCCTCAGAATATCTGGACACTCTGATTATTAAACAACAGTTTCATGGCTGATTGTCTCATCTCATTTTAATTTCTTTCAGGCATGTATTCCTTCTTGAAAAGTGCAGATTGTGGGGAAGCTGGGAAGTAGACTGGGTAGTGAGAGTTGATGACATAGTGGCAGTGCCTCATTTAACTGGAAAAAAACTAATCTTCAAAGTGAGACAGGTGAGTCAGCATAAGAAATGATTATATGTGTATTGATTTCAGTATTGGCCATACTGTTATGTTATGAAATTTTAACACTGATATGGATAGTTCCAATATCATAATGATCCACATGGAGTGTTTGGGAAAAGTTTGAAGAACAAGTACGCTTTTATAACCCTGAGACAATAAAAAAATAGTGACCTATAGGTAATGTTATACATAATGGCATGTATTTCAGTACAAAAGAATGAATGAAGAATACAATTTACAAGGGTTTGGAAAGCAGGAATTTTTCTACCAAAGTTAATCATAAATCAATATTGAATGATTCTTGAACTCAAGTAACAAATACCAAATCAAATGTAAGCTGACCATGTTTCTTCAAAAAGCTGTTTCAAATTCATTGTTTGGCCAAGAGTCAAAAACAGTGGAAGCCTCATATAACATATGTGGCATATACTTGTACCAAGAATCCTCATATAATGAGTTATGCTCAAGGTACAGTTAATTGGCCCATGGGTTACATGTAAAATAAATTAATAATAGCAACATCTATATGTGGCCCCACAGGGGTTAATGGGAAGAGTTGACCCCAGCCGTACTCTTATAAGTGGGCAGTGGATAGGAAGGGGAGTTAGAAAGGTTATAAGAGTACGGCTGGGGTCAACTCTTCCCATTATTTCATACGGCCGTAGTTACCGTTCGCCTCATACATTCCCACAGGGGTTGTTTGATTTTACAAGTGATCTACAGGCCATCAACATCTGCATAGATAGAACCGATAAAATTGCATCTATTTTATGGCCAAGCACAAATATTTAAGACTGTCTCAGGCTGCTGTTTGTAATTAATGGGTAAATTTATACAATTGGTGGCTGGTTTGTTTTCCACAGGGTAGCATTTCAATTAGTCCATGGCACCATCATTAGTCTTACAAGGATTTTAATTTAAATTTTGGATATTACAGAATCTGTATTTTTTAATCGATATTATCAGCAGAGGCCAACAGTTAGAAAAGATAATTCATACCTGGTATATCACCAGCATAAGTGAGCCTCTTGATAGGCATAATTATCTGATGGATCTGAAAAAATGTGATTTTGTTGGCCAAGTCTGACCCCAATCTGAAGAGGATTTTTATATAACACCAATACTGTTTGTATTAAGGAAATAAAATAGTAGTGTTCTTCAACTACTGTCCTCTTGGAATACTCCCTGCATAATATGTTGCTAAAAGGTGGTGAATGCAGAGGATTATTAAGATGTTCAAACAAAAGAGAGGTATTCTGCCAACCACCCAGTTCACCCACTACTAAGCCCGACGGCATGTGAAATTCACACATCAGGGTAGGGGGGCCAGTTCCTTTCCCTGTGCCAGTTATGGTTTCCCAGGAAGATCTGAAAAAGAACCTGAAAAATCACATAGCTTGGGTGGAGCTGAAGGTCCCCAGTGTAGCCCAGGAATCAAACTTGGGCCCTTCGGTCAGCAGTCCAATGCTCTATCTAACCCCTGGACTACCATGACTCACATACACATATATATATATACACACACACACATATGGATTGCGATGTCAAAGGGCATACTGTAAACAAAATTAAATATTAATAGCATCATCACCATCAGTATTTCAATCCTAAGATTGATTTACTGCAGCCCTCCACTCTTTTCTATTCAGTGTTAATTCTCTCACTCCCTATTAGCGTCTCTGTTTTATACCCTTCTTAATTTTTCCTATGTACATGCCTGTTTGTCTTCCTTGCAGGATCTTCCCTATAAATTTAATTTTTATTATGTTTCTAACTAATACATTGCGCCCAATCCTTATAGTTCTTCTTTGTTATAGAGGTTTCTATATTGTCATTTCCTCTCCTGCTCTTCTACGCATGTTCTTCCTCATTCATCACTTTGGTGTGTGTAAACAAGCATGCAGGGCAATTTTCAATCCATTTACATAATATACCATGATGATATTAACTTTTTTTTATATGAGACAATTATGAATGGATAAGGGGTTCACTAGTGATTATTAGAATAAGTTACTTTAGGCATCCTTCGAAGTTCAATTACAGGTAGGATATTGACTTCAATGTTGCATTAAGATTATAATTCAGCATAATTCCATAGTAGGTAGCCAAAATTACACAAATTTTCAGAGTTTGGTTTGTCTCAGGTAACATATAAATAAATACTTGACCTTAGAAATATAATTCAGTGTTTTACCTAAACCATCTGCAAACCATTATTACTAAGTGAGTATTTTAAATACCTATGCATTGAGTGCATTCCTTCACTTATGGGCAGCTTTTAAATAATTACCAGACATGCAGTCTTATGAAGCAATATATTTTAGACACATTTATCAGCACTCATCTTATTGGGAATGTCATAAATATGGGTCACTTTCTTCCATGTGTGACACTGCATATTCACAAATACTATTTTTTCCTGGTGTAGGAAATTGGCATTCAAGAAAGTTTATGTGTAATGTTTGATAATTACAGTAAACTTAAAAAAAACTTTAAAAAAAATTATCATCATTCATTTCATAACAATGCTGACTGAATTACTCATTAAAATAAAAGCTAAGCTTTGCATACCCCTTGTAACTGACAATAGCATAAAATCTCAGTGGAAAACAAATATATCCCATGAATAATCAACTTTAAATCAACCACTTAATTTCTCAGAAGCTGAGAAGGAAAAAGCTAATAACTTACCCAGCCAGTACTCCTGGCTGCTAAATTTCCATATTTCCTAAGGCTGCTCTTTTGAAAATGCCAAAGTTTTGCTTATATCCCATCTCTAGTCTAAACTTAAATAAGTACCCTTATTCATTGAACTGCAATCATGTTGTAATTTTAGTATCTGATGGCATTTTCAATCAGTTCTTTCAAAGATTCACCAAAAAATGTTTTTTAATGCAATAATATAAAAAAACGAATATGGTGTACCATTCAAATTCAGTTAAATAATGTAAAAAGTCATAATTAGTTTTCTTGGTAAGAATGATGAACCCTATGAAAACATAAAATACATGATTTTATGATGCACATTTGTACAAACAAAATTTATTGTACAACATTAATATGTTATACTGATTATGATATGTAATAATGGAATAAAATAATGTGCATGTTGTCGCACATGTGACAACCAGATTTAGGCTCTTTTGGCATGGCCCTTGATCCCAAATAAATATTTTCCCTTTCCGAACTACCTACAGTTCTTGTTTGTTAAAGTTTATAGCTCCTATCATCAAACTCCAGGGTCTCCTGGACGTGGAGCCTAATCAAAGTCCAGGTCTCCTGGACTTTGATTAGGCTCCAACTTTATTCATGAAGAGAAAAAATAACATAAATGAAGTTTATTGTATTTCTTCTGTGTCCATGGCTTTTCTTTTATATCCATCCAGCATTTGTGTCAAACGACAAAGTGCAAGATATATATTATGCATTGCAACATTATAAATTAATTACGTAACTTTCATTTTAGCTTCAAGTATTGATGAGTAAGAAGTATGTTAAATGTTTCTTTAGCTTCTTATTTCAACAATCTCTTTGGAACAGGATGAAAGCCTGAATTTCTTTTCTGGTGATGAGCGGTTTGTGGAGTCAGAAGACAAGGCTGTCCTTCTGTGGCTACAAAGCAAAATTGAAATGGCAATGATTATCAACATGGAGGACAAACCCTGTCCAATTCAGCTTTGAAACTATTGTCTCTAAGTATTACTAGGTATGATGGATTACATGTAGCAGAACAGTATTAGTGTTATTGTGTTGGTAATTGTTCTATTTTTGATGTGACTAACATCAGCAGCTATTCTCAACATTCATGTCACCACACAAATTACTTTTTTGCAAGTCTGAAGTTATGATCCGTACATTATTCAAAATTTTATGTCTTAAATGGACGTATAGTCTTTTTAATACACTATGAGAATATCTTTTAATGTCAATTGAAACAGGTTGACTGCCAAGCATACACAATTACAGTAAAATCTTCTGAAGGCAGTATGCTTAGAGAAGAAAAAAGAGTGATAGGAGTTGTTATTGTGATGGACAATAAAGTTGTTTTGACCTCTCAAGAACTAAAATGACCATTATTCTTTCTTGAATCAGGTTATTATCTCACCATATAAAAATCAATGATTGCCACAAGAAAGAAAAATACCCCTTTTCACTTTTTAATGAGCGATTTATGGAAGACATTTAGGGATAGAAATTAGACATTTAAACAGAAACCACAACTATAATCTCCATAGTTTCCACAAGTCAGGATCACAGGTATTATGGTGAACACTGTTGTAGATTACCAAGTTTGCATTATGTGAGATGCTATTTCTGACATGCATGCTCTGATGGCAGTCAACCTAATTAACATTATTCATTAAATTGACCAGAATGGGAGGATATTATTTGTAAACAATTTTATCACATGATGCAAAAGACACAGTTAAATCTGGTACTGCCACAATCATCTAATCATTATCAGTATTATTAAATATGTTGTAATTTGTTATATAAGTACACTTATTTAATTTTAACTTTTATATTGTTTATATTTGTATACATTATTTTGATATTCAAGGCTGTTGGTGATAAGGGTAAAATCTGCAGGTCATAAGTGGTTCCAAATATATGAATTTAATTAGTGCGTCAGGCTACTGTAGGTGGATTGAAGAGAGTAACACATATAAGTTTGTACTTATAAAGTTTATAACAGCTATTTTTCCAGTATATGTTAAATCATGGAATTTCAATTTTAAAAAATGAATGTGCTCCGAGTACTCTCTTCAGGATTTTATGCATGTATATGAGTATTGTATGTTTGTAAATAAGAATGTAAAGAAAATGTTATCTGTTGTTTGATGAGAGTTTTATGAATGTACCCTTATAGGGATATATTGTTGGGTGTAATTATGCTGTGTAAATTTTGATTTTAAAACTGCAAATGAGTTTCAAAAAACATACAGATAAAATGCTATGTTATTCTGCTTTTTGTGCTTTTTATTTACAAGAAACTGAAAAGTGTTTAAAGCGCTATTCAAGAATGTTTGCGTTTCTTGTAGTATACCCAATCTGAATCACTACTGTGAGAAACACATTATACTGTGGTTTGTATTTCGGCTTCTAACCCAATTCAAAATCCACAGTAGTAATTGGGGAGAAGTTAAAATTTAGTTATCATTTAAGGAAAAGTTTAAATTTTGACAGTGTAGGATTTCAATTTACATTAGTATTCATTACACCTCCAACTTAGAAGCATTCTTTTGTAGAGCTTAGGTGTTTCACTGATCATACTCCTTGCATCAGTGAATATGTTTATGTAAACATGCTTAAAATTCTGACTATGGAATGTACCCGATTATACACATTTATGGTCTTAAGTTTTAATACGAAACATAATTCTGATGCTAAGTGGAAATTCAGCACAAGCACAGGCCTACTCAAAATTAAGAAATGAATACATTTATGTTGTTTCTCTTCATTCATTCTTCTTTCATTTTTGATGATGCTTGGACATCAGTGGTGACAAAAGAAGTCTATTTGGTATGAACAAACATAGCATGTGCAAGTATTCATGATCATTTTCTACCCCGGTGTGTTGCAGTTTTTGGTCAGCATGTCAACTTATGGTGAAAATTTCATTAGAACTTGGCAGGATTGGTTTGGATCTCATTCTGATTAGTCCCTACCCTCGAAAATCACTGCTACCACAAACCAGACTACTCTGACTCATTCTGTGCTTCAATGTGCCATTGAAATTGCCAACCCCTAGTCATGCTTGTCATTAAGTCCTTTGCTCTGAATTTGGGCATACAATGGTTTGGTAAATCACCGAAAAATGGGTGTCACCATATCCACTGCTTTTATTTATGGCCACAAACCTAATTGCTTACGGACAAAATAAATTTCACATGCAACTCCTACACATAAGTATTACTTACTAGCACTCTTTTAATTTACAATAGCATTTCAAACTACAACAAATACCAATGCACTGGTAGTGTTCATAACGAGAAAATCTTTATTTTTCTTGCCCCATTTCATGTTAGAGCACTGGCCAGTGGGATATGATAAGTTCAAGTAGTGACATGACTTTTCATTGGTATCCCAAACTCTGTTTGAGGTGCTTCAAGGGTAGAATGCTTTGTCAGATGGGATAATAAACTGTAGATCCATTGGCATTTTTCATTGATTAAGAGTACACTATTACTGATGCCAGATTATTCTCTCTTTTCCAATGCTCTGAAAGTCTAATCTCTTTCAAAAGATCCACCTGTCCGTAATGATGCCAGTGACCTTAGCTGTCAGTCACCTCACTTAATAACTACTACCCATCTGCAATTGCTAGTAGGGGAGGGCAGTTTCCAATCTCTAATAGCCATACTGCATCATTGACATCACAACCGTTGGTATATTATGGCAGGTTCATATTGGTGGCATAGGTTTTAAAAATAGTTTGCAGTAAAGTTTTGCCACTTAAGAGTTGTGCACATATCAATGCACTAATTGACTATTTCCAGATCTCACCCACTACACATGTTATAGCAGCAAAAGATGTCTTCATTGCAATTTTTGAGACAGTTAATTTTTGTTACCGAGGGCTAAAACTCATCAAAGAGTACAAAAGAACAAAATGAAAACCAAGTAATCATATGAGCATCCACCTATGCATGAAATGCCTTTGCTTCAAGCAGTTTTTTAAATATACCTTATGGAGGTAGGAAAAATGGATGAAGGGCATATTGATTGGCAGTGGGATGTTGAAGACTGTAATAGAGAGAATGTTAGGCAAGCAAAGAAAGGGCAGGAACAGGATAGGGATGTTGGACAGGAGGAAGTACACAGAGATGAAGAGGGACCTGGTGTAGAGTAGTTTGCTGGATTGTTTTGCTAGGAGTCGCAAAATATTTATTGGTACTTGTGTCCATCCAAAACCTACCTTAATGGGAAAATTACTTCATAATAATTTATGGTCAAAATTGGCTATGGTCACACTACAATAATTCCAAGTCAAATTATAGCCTCATTCGAAAACCTTAGTAACCCCCTGGATTTTGAGATAGGTAGAGTGACACCACCTCTCACCTGGATTAGGGTATTTAACGAATGCAAATATTGGGTCAAATTTGAATGGGAAAATAGCAAAATGAGCTAATGTTTACTCAAAGTGGTTTTTCTCCTGGATGGTCAAATGTCATCTTCAGTAAAGATTACTGGATATTATGACGAAAACAAAAATTACTATGCTATCTCATATAAGATTTCACTTGGCTTGGCAAGTGCTTTTCATATTCCCACAAGTTTGATACCTTGTAGTCAATCATGCTCTTAATTTTTAAATTTCTGCATTCATTTTTCACTCACCTGATACAGCTTTTGCCAAAAATATTAAAAATTATTGGGTTTTAATTGATATCAGCCGGAGGGATGCAGTAAGCATGCCTAAAATTATTTGAATTATCCAAGGTAGTTGAGACCCAATTTCCATGCATTTTCCAAGTTTTACTGGAGCTAAAGATTATAAATACCCGTGTTACAATTTTAAATCATACAAGAAAAGCAAAGCAGTACGGTAAAGGTTGACAAAATGTATCATGAACACATGTAGACAAAGTTTAGTAATTTGCATAACTGAAACTAAAATAATAGTCACTGTCCTCGTGTGCGAAGTAGTTGATATAAGATCTGTTCAGTCGCATCAGGTGTATTAGTTTTCTTTTGATGTAGTTAACAATTGAGGGTGTTCTAATAATGGCGAGAGAGCCAAAGGATGGAACAGTTTTTACTTCCAATTAATTCCTGTGTTCCACATTCAGACAAATAATATGCCCCGAGAATAAACCCTACTAGTAACTTATCACACCTTTGAAACTAGGGGTGTCAAACTGATGTGATGAACACTAAATTCAAAGAAAATCTTTAGATGTCATCAACTTTTACAAGTGACCAGAGCTATTTCGAATACTAAATCGATAACCTACCATTGATTTGCTCATGTGACATTTTTACCAATTATTCCTGTAGTGTAAAAAATTATCACCAGCACGCAATGGAAATAGGCCCACCTTAAAACTAACCCAATGGTCCTACGCCCCAACACTGTAATTGGAAGACAAATATATTCGGAGTCACCTAATTACGATAAAATGTCTCGTAAATACATATTTGGTTAAAATAAATTCGCCCGTTAAAGCAATTTCTTTTCTTCGTAGGGAGAAATTCCAAAAAAGACGAAATTTGTGGTTTTATTTTATTCCATTGCGTATGTTCCAGAGGGATCCTTACAAAAATTCAATATTCAACGACCTTAACAATATATGTTAACATAAAATTTGCCCACATCAGCGTGGTAAAACAAAGTTGCTATCGAGGATAAATCGCATAAGAGACCAAATTGGAATGATTACATTATAATAATTTCATCCAAATACATTTACGTAATTATTTCGCAATTCCAATGACTCCGCAAGCACTTCTAGCGCCAGCGTTGCCAGTAGTTTTACTTAGTTCATGTCCACCTTTCCCAAGGTCGTCGGGGTCTGCATGCACCTGAAAGATACCATTGCGTAAGACAATGTAACAATGCCTACCGTCGCTAGCACAACAGGTTTACATGTTCCAAAACCTACCACCATCGTTCTTCCAATAATGTTCATGGGTCCGGAAAGAGAGATCATAGAATCCGCAATTTCTATTTTGGCCTTTCCATCCGCACCGGCTTCAACATTACCCAAATCGCCAACATGACGTACTTCGTCTGTAGGTCCTCCATGCTCTTTACCGTGTGGGTTAAAGTGAGCACCGGCACTCATGCAACCTGAACGAAAAAATCGCAGTTCGCATAACTATTACTGAATATAAGGAAGGCTGACTGGACGAAAGTAACACATACCGTTTGTATTATCGCCAAATTCGTGGACATGAAATCCATGAAGACCTTTAGACAAACCCGTGAGCTCTCCTGTTAACTTCACGGGTGCTTCCGGGTTCTGAAAGGGACAAAGTTTCATTAATTATATAATTGGAAATCAACGACATTGAAATATTTGACCTCACAGCCTGACGTACCTCTTGCTCAAAATGCACGGTCCCTTTCACCACCTCCCCATTCAGAACACACACAGCTTTAACAGGCATCTTCAACGTTATGACCAGAATTAATTACGCTCACGCTTAACGAAATAAAACGTGCACGAGTATTTGTACGACTGTCTATCCCTGACCTTCTTACTGCGTAGGAAACGAGGAAGTGAAAACAATTGAAGGACCCAAATGTACCGGCCGGCGATATTATAGTTCAACATATTCTCGCTAGATGTCAAGAGCTTCTACTACTGTAAGCGCTAAAATTTGATTTTCAAACACTTTTCATTCATTAATATTTAGAATGCTTTTATTTATGTCTTTTTATCCAGAAACTTAGGCAAGAGATAGTACTTCTCAGACAATGAAATGACTAGGAAATTTTATTTACGTTAGTGTGGTTCCGTGGGAAAGTTGACGGATCATCAAGGACAACTTCATTAACGCATTTGTCATGATTTTGCTAACAGACGAGTAATATAGAATTGGTACTATGGGGACATGTTCGACAATGATGCGTAAGGACCACACAAAATCATAGTTTATATTTGTGAAGGTAATTAGGCATTTAGAGACATAATTTTGCTTCATCAAGGAGAGATTTTCAAGTTTGGGTGTAACTAAAACACTCAATATTGACAAAAATAGATATTTGAAATCAAAATTCAGTCCAATCAAAGGCTTTATATCTACTAAAGGTAGGTATTAGGTGGTTCTAATAATATTATCTTCTGTTAGACAGTGTTCCCATGATATTAATGAAATGAACGGAATCATTATGTTCGCCTCTATTCCTTGTTACTTCTTCCGACCTAAATGCTGCCTACAATGTATATTCTCGGCCTTTCTCTACACTGATTACCTAGGTGGCATGTAAAACATCTGGATGTTAAAAACAGTGATAGATGGTATTTATACTATGGACGCTCTGGAAACAATTTTAAGGAGCTCCATGATATTTTACGATTGTAATATAATGTAATAATGCCAAAATTAACAAAAAATTATGATTTATATTTGAAAATATGCTTATAATGATAACAAAAATGATTGTTAGCCTTGGCAGCAAAAAGGGCAGGTTATAAAAATGTACTTACCCCCATTATTATATTATTAGCATAAAATATAACTTTGGCATGTCAGGAGAAGTACAGAAGTACCTGTATAAATGTTAGCTAACTGTGATGGGAAGGGTATTGAAGGAGTTTGTGACCATAACCCATCCATCTGATACATTCCGTAAGAACCACGGGACTGTTGCAAAACTAATAGACATTGATCAGCTTCTCTAAGTGTGCTAACGAATGGGATTTCAAAGGATTTGGCGCCTCTTTGAGGGGATGCTTCCAAGTCCCAGATTATCACTGATGTATGCCTTTAAGGCTCGGGGAATCATGGCATTGTCTAGTTGTACTTTAATTTATTTCAAATTAATTCTTAGGTTAGAGAGAATAGGCTTAGTGGCACCGGCCTTGTTGCATTCCCTAAGTTTTGAGAGGACATTTTGATGGGTAATGCAAGAATATTTCTCAAGATGGTTGCCGTTTATATCATAATGAAAAAAAGATTAAAAATACTGACTTTTAATAATCAAACCACTTTACTTTTCCACATAAACTTTTTAATTTTTACTACCCAGGTTTCGTTATAACATAACATCATCAGGTAAAAATTGACAAGTCCAGCACCGTACATATACATATCTCTGGGCGGAGGGGTAGAGGAGGGAGGAAAGAAAGGATTGGTTGAGTTAAGAAGAGGGGGGCTAAAATCTATGGTTTGAGGCGGATAATATTATATAATTAGCTGGAAGGATATGGTCAATACAATGTTGCAAAAAGCCCACCTGACATCAGATTAGTTGGCAGAGGATTAGGAAATGATTATTATGAACTCGGAGAACGGCACTTAGTAATTAGTTAGGTGACTCAGTAGCGGGTTGGGAGGAGTCGCTACATTGTTGAAAAAGTCTCACTTCGTTTCAGGTGAGCTGGCAGGGGGTGAGGGAAAAAACAATAACGGGGAATGTGAAGGGTAAAGAAAATCGTTGGTCAAAACATCTTCCCCGTAATTCGTGTGTTGAAGGATTTCCAACTGCTCCAGTGCATCAAGATGGTACCCTTTCTTCTCAAAATTAAAAAAAAAAGTAAAGTGGTTTGATTATTAAAAGTCAGTATGAAGATTTTCCACCAAGTTACGCCAGAAACTGTTTTATTTAAGATTAAAAATTTTTGTTTTGAGATCAACACATGTCTTGCCTTTTTTTTCAGGTGCTACGGCAGTGGGAGAATAGCTGAGTAATCTATTCCATGCCACACCGGTAAGTATACATACATATTTCATAGAGTTATTGGCTTTGAATTATTTATTGCTAAGGCATAAATTGTATTGATATCAATTCAAATTGATCCCATTACAGAAAATTATCATAAATTCTTGCAAGCGATTTATGTAGAGTCCACAAATGGTGTATGCTACATAGATAGCTCTTAATATTTTGATATTCTTTGTGGTATTGAGGAATACTTCCATCACACTCCTTCTTCACAGGTAGGATGGCAATGAAAAAATGAGAGTCTAGCAAGTATTTAGATTTAAGTATTAATTTTCCCTTTTAAAATTTATGATCACCACACAGAGGGGAATTCACTAATAAATGAATATACATTTATTTCCTCATGACAGACTTCTTCATATATGTTTTCATGCGTAATATTCTTAATCCTTTGGCACAAAAAATATTGCAAACAGTGTTTCATAATTCCTGAGATTAGTTGATTTATTCTCTCCTTCCTGAACCCAAACTGATCATCTAAATAATCATTTGCCCTATTCTACATCTTCTTGTTGATCCTGAGTACCACTTTAGCTGCATTCAAAATCAAATTTATTGTTCTGTAGTCCTTACCTAATGTAGTCATCAAGTTTGTGGGGTAGTAATTAACACTGATCAGATGAATTTTTCTGGACAAATTCCTCTCTCATAAATGCTACCAATTAGTCCATGAAAACTCTTCCTCCTACCTTTGCCTAAACCTTTAAGTAGTTTCATGAGAATGTTTTTTACCCCAAGGCCTTATTTGATTTCAATTTCCATAATACCCTTTCTATCTCACTATCATCTATGCCTGGACATAAGCTGTCCTCACCAATGTCATATTCCCTGTCTATGATTAACCTTGCTGGCCTAATGTTTTTAAATACAGTTCCATATATTCCTAACATCTCTCTTGGATCCTTTCCGGTTCTACTGATAGTTTTCCCAACTTATCTCTGATTATTAACCCAGATTTTCCCTTTTTCCTTCCTGACTGTGTTTTAACCTTCCTGTATAATGCACCAATTTTACCCTTACTCTAACTTTCCATATCTTCACACTGCATCTTCCACCTTACGTCTTTTGCTCTATTTGTTACCATCTCCATTGATTATTTCACCATTTGTACTTCCTTCTACCTAACTTCGTATTTCCATTCTTTCACTTTCTTTTCTCATTTATCTTTCTAATCATCTTGTCCATAATGGATGACTTCCTAGTTCTTTTCTTTAAGAGGTCTTATAGTTTTCAATATCTCTTTTTTGATATACTCCAATTTTTCTCTAAATTACCCAGCACCCTTTCCTCACTCATGATTTTCTCTACAGCCTTCTGATACTCATTTCTTTTCAATCCAGTTAATGCTTCTACATTCCATTTCCTAATTATATGCTAAACTTCATAACTACTAAATTGTGATTAAAGTCAACGTCTGCTCCAAAGACACTGTGTGGATTGATCATGCTGTTCTTAAACCTATGCCTAACCATAATATAATCAAACTGATGCCTTTCTGAGTCACCTGGCATTTTCCATGTATACCTATGCCTATCGCGGTGTCTAAATCAAATGTTGGCGATGATTAGCCTGTGTATTCTATAGAACTCAATTGCTTTCCCCCGCAAGGTCATTCCTCATACCTAATTGTCATCCCTCACTTCATCAACATCTCTTCCTTTGCCTACCATTGCATTCCAATCCCCATCTCTATCAAATGTTTCCCTCCAGGGGATGATGATGTCCTTTAACTGATAGTATACCCTATCAACTACTTCCTCCCTATGATTGCTTGGTAGTGTGTATACGAGGTCTGGCCAATTAATACATGAACTGTTGGAATCTGGTGGTCATGATACAGACTATAGGCCTGCCTACTAGTGGCACTAGTTGCCTGAGAGTGGATCAAGTGGATTAAGTGTTTTAAAGATGCCTGACAAGATGCCGCAGTTGATACAAGGCTGGGATGACCTTCAACCACCTGTGATGATGACAACATTGATCGTGGGGGGTCCCTTGTCCTTACCGATCGTTGAAAAACTGTCCAAATGATAGCTGATGAACTGAATTTAGGAAAATCTACACAGTGCACACTATTTTAACCGAACACCATGTCAATTCACCTGCACATTCAGCATTGATTGTTCCCCAGTTTCTGGCAAAAAATTCAATCACCATTCTTGATCATCCTCCTTATTCACCAGATCTCGCCCCCTGCAACTTTTTCCTATTCCCAAAATGCAAAAATGTGATGAGGGGACATCACTGGGAACATGTGGACATAATAAAGCAAGAAACGACGAGAAAACAAAAAGCCAAACTGCCGAGGACTTCCAAGGGTGCTTTAAACAGTGGAAAAGAAGATGGAATAAGTGCATAGCAATGAATGAAGAGTACTTTGAACCAACAATCACCAAGTTTGTTGTTTCCACTTTTACTTGCACTAGTAATAGTCTATCCATTACTTGTTCTATGTCAGTTATTCCTCTTCCTACCTTTTTATTAAACATTATTGCCACCTCTGGCTGGCTCTCTTCCCCTCCCCTGCATATTACTCTATGACTATCACTCCAATAATCTCAGCTATCCTTCCATCTAACCTTGCACAGCACTAAAACATCTCCATTTCCTCAATTCATCTTGTTTTATATTCTCTAATTTTCTGGTCCTCAACATTGTACTAAATTTCCAACTAATAGATTGATAAAAAATATTCTAACTAATTTATACTTTTTCTGTACTGCTGCTGTCAGTTTTATTTTGCAAGAATTTCATCAAATGATGGCCACAAGAGCCTTACCTCCCCCACTGCCAGGCATGACACATGGCTGATTTGGCCAAGTTCCATAGTTGACAGGACTCATTTTCTCTGTACTGTACATAATAGAATTCTTGGAATTAATAATTGAGGTGGTTCTCTATTGTCTTCTTCAATAGTGTTTTTCACATGACACCATCACTCAATGGCCACCCAACTGGTGTCAGACACCTTTGCAGCTGCCTCAGCGATGAACAGATTCTTCACAGACTACCTTTAGTGTGGCACATTTCCTTTGACCTATCTGGTATGTGGTCCTTCTTGGAGCAATTATTATTACTCCTGCCAGCACAGCTCTAAGAGTCATATTATTTCTTTATTCCCCTGCAATTCCTTTTCATTTATTCAGGGTAAGCATAATCAAAATCATCTTGAATATAAGTTTGTTTTGGGACTCACTCCCTTTTACTTATTTCCTCCAAGCTTCCCTCTGTCACATTGTTTTATGCATGCTGCTCAGTTCATGATAACTCTAAAATACTTTGTCTTGACACTTATTCAGCTACAGCTTCTTCAATCTGCTTCTTTCTAGCGAACCATTTCCTTCACTTTTATATGCCGGTTTTTGACTTCACTCTCATCCATTCATTCAACATGACCACAGCAGTAGAGCACATTTCTTTTGCATTTACTCATTACTGGTGGATCAACTTGACATTATTAAATAACCCACTCTTTCCTCATCCCTCACAAAAGCTCCTTCAATACCACTCCCACCACATTTAGTGAACATTTATGAACAAAATTGCATGAGACATGTGTGATGTCATTGCAGTAATTAGGTCTCTTATAGAGAGGAATATAGAAAACAATCAGGATGTATTTGCCAGTTTTATAGATTTTGAAAAGGCATCTGATAGAGTGAATTGGGAAAAAATAATGAATATACTGCTAAAAATAGGAATAGATAGGAGGCTAATCCATAACCTGTACATTTCTCAGCCTGGTCAGGTGCGAGTGGGGGATGGAGAGCCAAAATGGGCGGCATTAAGAGCAGGAGTAAGGCAGAGTGGTCCATTACCTCCTGTACAGTTCAACGAGTATGTGGAGGAATTGATTAATAAAGCATGGGAAGAACTAGAGGTAGGAATGATAGGCAGTGGACTATTCATAATATCAGTTAGATTTGCCGATGATTAAGCTTTAGTTTGCCAGTCAGTCAAGGGGTTGAAAGTATGGCAGAATGAATTGGAAATTAAGTGCAATAGATATGGTATGAAAGTAAATGTAAATAAATCAAAGGCTATCCAATTTTCTAGGAAGAGAAAGGCTAAGCTAAACGCCAAAATAAGAGGGCGAAATGAGAGTAGGTGGAACAGTTGTGTATCTTGGATTGCTTTAGGCCAAAATGGTCAATGTAGTAGGGACATAAGGAGAACAATTGCATTAGGAAAAGAAGTTTCCACAAAGAGGAGGGAATATATGAAGGGATCATAGGTAAGGATTTTAAGAAAAGGCTCGTTAAAACTTTGATACCGAGAGTGGTTATATATGGTCTGGAAACATGGTCATTGAAGGAGGATAATAGGTATAGGTTGAAGGCTTTTGAAATGTGTGTGTGTGGAGAAGGATGGATATGGTGAAATGGACCAAAAGGGAAACAAATGAGGTGCAGTGCTATGCACTGTGGGGGAGGAGAGGGGATTCGTGAAAGAAATTCAAAGGAGGCAGGAAAGATGGATGCAAAGCATACTATATTGATTGGCAATGGGATATCGAAGACTGATAGAGGGGAGAATGTTAGGCATGCAAGTTAGGGGCAAGAATAGAATAAGGATGTTGGACGGAATGGAGGAAGGAAGAATAAGGAGATGAAGAGGGGGTTTTGGAAAATAGTATCTTTGGTTGGTGTTTTTTAAGAGAGACAAGGCATTATAGCTGTATCATTCATGTCCATCTAAAAACTTCCTTAATTGGTAGATTACCTATAATAATAATATTTTGATTGATTAACTGTGACAAAAAATTAATAGAGGGAAATAGGCAATCTATCATAGGTGCCAAGAAAATTATTATTTGAATTACATATGATACAGGAGTGGAGGAAGGAATATATTGTGGAATTATATGGTGAAGACATTAGCCCAGCAAACTTGGACATAGAAAAAGAATATGACGTGCTTAAGGACAGCTTATGTTGAGTCACACTTGATGCCTATATAGAAATGGTATTACAGGATTTGAAATCATATAAGGTCAGTGGTTTGTGAAAACTTTTATATGGAGCATGGTGGCCAGTGCATAAACATGGTCATTGAAGTAAGACAATAGATATAATTTGGAGGCTTTTGAAATTCCGGTGTGAAAGATGGCTACAGCTTGTTTTGATTAGGAAATTCCGGTGTGAAAGATGGCTACAGCTTGTTTTGATTAGTGATGGTACATTGAAGTCTTTGAGTGATAGGAAAACATTAGGCAAAGAATAAGCATGTTAGATGAAATGAAAGTTTAGTATTGAGGGGTTTATTGTAGTGGCAAATATAAGATTGTTTTTAGTAAAGGCAAGCAAATATATTATTTTATAGGCTGTGCTCATTGGACATCTACCTTAACTGGTAGATTACCAGGAATAATATTTTTTTACTTTTATCAAATTAAGGCTCAATTTTCATTTTATGCTTCATTTTTGCCAAATATTTTCTATGATAATATAAATGAAGACACATGAAATGATAAAATATGCCAAATAATGACCTGAAGGCCTTGGAGTTGGCCGGAAGCTTAAACAATCTACAATGTGAGTGTTCTTTTACGTGTTATCTATTTTATTCTGTGTTCTATTGTGCCGTTCAAATGTTATATAGCTCTCGTGAGTACTTCCACATCATTGATATACATATATATGTAGGTTAGCAATAACTCAATGAGCATGGGCATGAGTCATTGTTACCCTCTCTTTCAAATATAATTTCCCTAACTGTTAATTAATATTTCTGGAAGAAAAACAAACTTAGTAACTCAACATAATATAATTCATTTCCATTTATTCAACTTTATTTTAAGATTATATACATATTGTAACAATAATAAAAATGATAACATTAACATCATGGAATCATATGATCACATGTTTTCCCTTGTTCTTTCCAGTCATGATCACTTATGAGTTATAGGAATGTAGTCGATTATTTTTTAACAAGTTTTTATATATTTAGTTTACTTTGAAAATGATACATTTAAGTTAATGGCAATTTCTTCACCCAAACCCTAAACAAACTAGTCCCATATCAAGACAAGAATAATAAATTAATCTGAATATTAGATGAGGATACAGGATACAAGTTAGCTATTTATAAAGCAATATCACATATGAATCTTAAGGTTCATTTTCCCAAAGGAAATTCATAATGATTCTAGAACTAACAACATTATGCCAGAGAACTGCAAAATACTCCAGTCACTACAAGCTTAAAAGGCTACTCAATGAAAGCAGCTATCTCTATGGGGTACTGGGATGAATACTTGGCAAAAATGGAGCAGAGGAAGAAAAAGTCATCTGCAAGGAGTTTTTTAGTTTAACAGTCATTGCAAGAAGCACATGAAGAGAAGTTGCAGCCTCTTGTAACGTTACCTGGAAAAGAAGTTGCTAGGATTTTTAAAATGACAAGCACAATATCTAAACTTATATAAAGGCAAAAAAATTTATAAAAATCACTCATTACCTGCTACAAAGATTTTCCCTAAGGGGTCTATTTTGCTAATGCATATGTATATGCAAAGGGATCTCAACAGGACTCAAGGCTCCAAATAACAGGAAACCTGAAGTCAACATAACTAAATTTCTTGGGTGTATTCATCATGAGCATCTCCTAAGTATATAACACATTAACTTCTCTCTGACATAGATATGCTCATGCTTCAAGTCTTGTAGTTGCACAATACCAAAAGGGTTGGGAAGGAAATCGAGACCCAATTGGATATTGGTGTGATCAAAACCTAATTATGGTTGCAAAGTGATGGTCCTGGCTGCCGATTATAGCTCCATAAATTGAATACAATTAATGAGGAAATTTTATTGACCTCCTAAGATGTCATTTTGCCACTTTCTCCATTAACTAAAACTACAGGTAGATTTACCTGTGGTGAGCATACAGACACATGGGTGCTTTGACAGACAGTATATTCTATGCATGCCCTGGCTATCAAATGGTTAATTTTATTTTGATACAACCTTACTCAAAATTATCAAGACCAAGTTTAAAAGGCAGATTTGGTGAACTGGGCCCTCCATTTATTTGGTTTAACTAACCATTTTAGGTGGAAAATGATCTTTGGTGAAAACCAAATACAAAAGTGTATTTTTTGGGGATCCTGCTGTACACTCTTGGAATAGTACCAGGTATTCTGCAATACTCATCACCAAAGGTCATCTACCATGGTTTTCAGGTCTATGGAGGCCTCTTTTTCACCATGTTTTTCTTTCCAGGGCCCTCCTCTTTATTTCCTCAAACCCAACACCCTCTTTCACATCAACCACCATTTTAATCCTTCTCCACCCTCTCTTTCCTGGCCCTTCCCCTATGCCTTCTAGCACCTCCTTCAAGAGACAGTCCCTACTTAACAAATCCAAGTCAGTTTCTTTTCCTTTTTTCAATTATTTTCAGCAATCTTCTCTCTTCTCCCACTCTCCTCTTCATTCCGCACAGTCTGTGCATTTTTCATCCGTTTTCTCCACACCCACATAAAATGCCTCCAGCATTCCCTGGCTCCTTTTAAACACAGTTCATGTTTCACAGCCATATAACTGCATACAAAACATGTGACTAGCCTTTTCCTCAGCCCAATATCCATTTTACTACATAAGACTTTTATTTTCTCACTGAACGCTTGCTCGGCCATTTCTATCCTGATTTTAATTTCCTTTTCACTCCTCCAGCTTTTATTTACCTATTCACCTGTTCCAGCCACTCTCCCTCCATCTCAAAACCTATTACATTATCTCCACCCACATTCATCACCTTGGTTAGCTCCTGTTTATCATCCAGCTGTACTCCTATTTCATGCCTTTCAGATGTTGCAACATCCTATTTAACTGTTTTTCTTCCTTGGCAAAAAAGATGATATTATCAGCAAACCTGATGTATGCAATCCTTCTTCCACTAACTGACACCCCTGTATCTTCTTTCCCACACATACTGACCATGTCTTCCACAAAAGGGTTGAAGGGGGTGGAGGAGATCCTGTACCCTGTCTCACTTCCCGCCTTCTCAAGTCCCGCATCAGGTCCCTTTTCACCAATTCTACGATATACCTCCTTATTAAGTAAAAATTCCCAATAAGTCTTCAGTCTCTCCAGTTCACATCTTTTCTTTTTAGGATTTTCCCAGCAGACAAAGTCAAAAGCCTTCATCAAATCAGCAAAACAAATTCATACGCCTTCCCCTTTTTCAGACATCGCTCTCCCATGCTCCACACTACTTCCATTGTACTTCTGGTACCCACTTCTCTTTTGAAGCTGCACTGTTCCTCCACTGTGTTCTTCTCCATGATTTTGTAAGGTTTTCTATACAGCACTAATAACAATACCTTCAACACATATTGTACGGTGCTCCTCATATTTTCTTGCACTTCTCTTCTTGTGTAATGATATCATTTCCATTTTCAAGAAACAGCGGTGACTGTTCACTACAGCAAGATCACTCACAAAAAGAATAAAATACTTCTTTCCAAATTGTCCATGATAAACATTGTGTAAACTCTTCATTTCACCCATTCTCTGCTCCACCTATCTTTCACACCCTCCTCTACATTTACAACACTATATAACATAGAATCTCTATAGTGCCCATCATTACATTCTTGGGAATGATAATTGAGGTGGTTTCCCGTTGCCTTCCTCAATGGTGTTTTTAACGTGACACCATCACTTAATGACCACCCCACTGGGGTCAGATGCCTTTGCAGCCGCCTCACTGAAGAACAGACGCTGCATGGACTACCTTTTGTCTGGCTCCTCACCTTTGACCTATCTGGCATGGGTGACCCTACCAGGAGCAATTATTATTACTCCAGCCAGCACAGCTCTAGGGGTCATCGGAATGCACAAGCCCTTCCACCATGACAAGGTTGTATCAGAGTATCAGCAGGCTGTAGAGAAAATCATGGATGAGGGTAAAGAGTTGAGTACTATTGAAGAAAAAATGGGAATGTATCAAGAAAGTGATATCGAAAGCCGCAGAATACACTATAGGAACCGTTAACTGGAAAAGGATAAGGAAACCATGGGTAACAGATGAGATGATTGCAAAGATGGATGAGAGAAGAAGATAGAAAAATGTAAACACAGAGTTAGGCAAAATGAAGTAGAATGAGTTAAACAATAAATTGTAAAGGGGCACAAATAAAGCAAAAGAAGAATGGTGGAAAATGCAATGCAAGGATATGGAAAGTTTACAGAGGAAGGGTGAAATTGGTGTGCTATACAGCAAGGTTAAGATATTATCGGGAAGTAAGAAGGCAAGATCTGTGCTAACAGTTAAAGATAAGTGGGGTAAGATAATAGTTGAACCAGAAAAAATCCAAGAGAGATGGAAGGAATATATACAAACACTGTATGCTAGAGAACTTAGGCTGACAAGGTTAGACATAGAAAAGGAACATAACGTAGAAGAAGATAGCTTAGGTCCAGGCATACTCGACAATGAAATAGAAAGGGCATTAAAGGAGATGAAAGCAAAAAATGCCGTGGGGGTTGACAACATTCCTGTGGAACTGTTGAAATGTTTAGGAAAATGTGGGAAAGAGACTCTATATGGACTGATTTATAGTATCTATGAGGAAGGAATCTGGCCGGAAGATTTTGTGAGATCAGTGTTAGTTCCTATTCCGAAAAAGGTAAAGGCCAGATCATGTGAGGATTACAGAACAATAAGTTTGATATCCCACGCAGGTAAAGTTATTCTCAGGATCATCAACAAAAGGATAGAGAGTAAGGCAAATGAGTACTTAGGGGATGATCAGTTTGGGTTTAGGAAAGGAAGAGGTATACGTGATGCCATTGCAGTAAAGAGATCACTAACCGAGAGGAATATAGAATACAATCAGGACGTATTTGCCTGCTTCGTAGATTTCGAAAAAACGTTCGATAGAGTGAATTCGGAAAAATTAATGCGTGTATTGCAGAAAATAGGAATGGATTGGAGGGACAGGAGACTGATCCGCAACCTGTACATGTCTCAGACTGCTCAGGTGCGAGTGGGGAACGGTGAGTCCGGATGGGCAGTGTTAGGAAGAGGGGTAAGGCAGGGTTGCCCATTGTCACCGGTGCTGTTCAACGTATGTGGAAGAAATGATTAAAGAGGCATGGGATGAACTGGAGGGAGGAATGAAAGTGGGAGGGGAATTCGTAAAATCGGTTAGGTTTGCTGATGACCAAGCATTAGTTGCTCAGTCAGCCAAGGGGTTGCAAGCATTGTTGAGTGAATTGGAGGTTTAGTGCGATAGATATGGGATGAGAATGAATATTAATAAAACAAAGGTTGTGCAATTGTCCATAAAGAAAAAGGCTAAGCTAAACATTAAAATAGGAGGGGAAAAAATAGAGCAGGTAGAACAGTTTACATATCTCGGAAGTATTTTGGACCAATACGGTCAAAGTAGTAGGGACGTAAGGAGTAGAATTGCACTAGGCAAGGAGGCTTTCTCGAGGAGGAGGGAGTTGATGACAGGGACGTCGAGTAGGGATGTTAAGACAAGACTCGTAAAAACTCTGATATGGAGTGTAGCTATGTATGGCGCGGAAAGGTGGTCGCTGAGGTAGGAGGATAGACGTAGATTGGAGGCTTTTGAAATGTGGGTGTGGAGGAGAATGGAGAAGGTGAAATGGACCGAAAGGAAAACAAATGAGGAAGTACTGGAGATGGTGGGCGAGGAGAGGGGTTTGTTGGGAGAAATCCTCTGGAGGCAGGAAAAATCGATGAGAGGTGTATTGAGCGGTAGTGGAATGTTGAAGAGGGTAATAGAGGGGAGGATGTTGGGCAAGCGAGGAAGGGGCAGGAATAGGATAGGGATTTTGGACGGGATGAAGGGAGGAAAGAGGTACACGGAGATGAAGAGGGACCTGATGTAGATTAGGTTGCTGGCTTGGGTTTTGTTTGGAGTTACAAAATGTTTATTTGATAGTTGTGTCCATCCAAAAACCTACCTTTACCGGTAGATTACCTAATAATAATAAACATAGAATAATGTTACCGAGTATTATTTCTCCTTGAAAATGTGACCAGGGGCAATGAATAGTCATAAATATGTTCGGAGGCAGTATGGGCAAATTTCTCAAAATATCCTGCATGGCATGAAGGAAAACTACTTTTTCCCTCCCAGAGTTAAATCTTCAGTTTCGATATTAAAACTATATTATAATTTAACCACTAATTTAATTTTTACCTGTGACCGTAGAAGTCCTTGGTTAATAGCATTGAGATCTTTGGTAGCATTGTGGATTGTATGATTTGCTAACTCTGATATATCACGATGAAGAGAAATATTCCTTTCACCTATAAGAAAAAATTAAGCTTTATTAATGACGAATAGAGATTTTAACAGAGTCATTTGATCATAGGACTGGCCATCAAATCCATGATGCACCAAAAGTCAGTAAACATAATTGTAGTTCAAATGAGAGGTTACACTTAAATGATAAATACCAATTCTTTATTGGTAAATTAATTAAGGTTCCTGCCGCAAAGCCGATTTTATTCATGTCGTATGTATCATTGACTAGATAAGACGTTAGCCAAGAGAAGAATAGATTGGAAAGTTTCATTACATCAATCTAGGGGCTGTTGATTTCCTGGTTAAAATTTCACTTTTCAATTATGATGATGAAGTACACTTAAATTATTAAGAGGGATACTTTAAAAGTCAAGCATGCTCATTGGAGAGTGGTAATCAGTGTTCGTGGTCGATTAGTGTAATATAATCAAGTTTCTTTCAAGAAATACTTTACTAGTAATTGTTAGATGTGACGTAAACGAGTAATTCTACATGGAATATGGTGTTCCAGAAATTGAATTCGGATTTTTAATACAAAAGTTCACATAATGTAATACGTAAATAAACCTCAACTCACGTAATTTTTTATGAAGTAATGTACTATATTTCGGCCCATCACTGCCTTTACTTCTCCAGCTAGATGCCTGTTTAGACCCATGCGATGTCGTTGATGATACTGACGTAACACTGGCACAGCTGCTAACACTTCCTGCGTCTAATTTTTACAATGATTCAATAAAGAAATAACAATGACATTCTTCAGTTACAAATGCATCACCCTCTTCGCACTATTCACTTAATAAAATTTAAAATTAACAATCCTTAAGCCTTGATGTAATGACAGCAAATATTTAAAATTAACCCTTTTATTTTTCGTTAAAATTATGTCGTATATACCTTCGTTCTCCTCATCAGATTCCGGAGCTTCTCCTGCCACTACAATGCCCTGAGGGGTTGACGCAGTGTTGATTTTTGAATTTTGAACCTATAAAATATTTATTAGTAGCATATATCTAAATGTACGCGTCAAGGATGAACTTACACGAAATAGTTTAGTTACAATTTTTACTTCATCTTCACAGTCAGACTCGGGAGCTTCGCCAACGACAACATGTGGTTTTCCTTCCATTTTATGGGTTTTTTGTGAACGTTGAAGGAAATGCACTCAAAAACACCATCACATTTATATTTTTACGGATAATTTAAGCCCCAGTGTAAAAATTTGTTAAATGTCAACATATCACGCCGATGACAAACACAGCTTAATATTCATGTGACAAGACTGGCCGAACTGTTGAAAAACAAATCAATGGAAAACAAATGCGCATCCACAAGCGACTCTTGCTGTGACAATGAATAGGATTTCAAAGGATTTGGCGCCCATTTTAGGAGTTGCTACCGAGTCCTCTAGCCATTGAAACTCCGAGAAATTATGAAAATTTGTCGAGTAGTTCTCTAATTAATTTCAAATTAATTCTTAGGCTAAGTTAACTGACACCGGTCGCGTTGAATTCCTTAAAAATTGAGAGAACATTATAACGGGTAATGCGTGAATATTTTCCAAAATAGTTGCCCTTTACTTCGTTATGGATGCATACAATTTTTGTTTTACAATTAATCGCATGCCTTGCCTCATTTTTCAGGTGCCACGATAGTGGGAGAATACTCTTGTAATCTGTTTCATGCCGCAGCAATAGGTATATATTACATATATTTCAAAAAGGGTTTTGCTTTTAATTATTTATTGGTAAGATATAATTCGTGATATCAATTCAAAATGATACAATTACAGAATGTTACCATAAATTCTTGCAAGCAATTTACATAGGGTCCCCAAATTGTGCATATTACATAGTTATTAATATTTTCATTTTGCTCGTAGTATAGGGGAATAATTACCATCACATTCCTTATCCACATGTAGGACAGCAATGACAAAATGTGTATCGAGTATTTAGATTTAAGTATTAATTTTTCACTTTTAAAATTCACGACCACCGCACAGAGAGGAATTCACTAACAAATGAATACACATTCATTTCCTTGTGGCAGACTTCTTCACATATTTTTCATGGCTGATGTTCTTAATTTTTTGGCCCAAAAAATGTTGCAAAATGTGTGTCATGATGAACCATAATTCCTTAGATTAGTGTGATGCAATTTGCCACTGAATTCGCTTTCTGGCCAACCTCTTCAAGTCTATTAGATGATAAATACATGTGTTAATTGACATCAATAGTCTCTTTGCGACATCAGCCTTCATTATCTATTAAGAATTGGTTCCTAATATTTAAGTTTACGCTGCCATTTGAACTACCATTATGCTTACTTCCGTTTAGTCCTTGATATATATGATGGCCATGGTGTTTTACAAGGATCTTTCAAATGAAATAAGACAAGACACCTTGAAAATGGTTAGTAAGGGAGTAAGAGGTGCACCCCAATTGCAAAACACTTGCCTGCTGGTGAGTTTCAAACCACTTGGGATGATCATTATTAAATAAGAGAAAAGTTTTGTTTATGAAACATAGGCATTATGATATGGAGTCAAATATGTTTTAGATGTTTACTAGAGATTTAAATACCACTTACAAATCATCCATTTTTACTAAGGTTGCTTCAATCACTGCATGGCCATGGATGTATTTTGTATGCATCTTTGTTGTACAATAATTTGCTGGACACCATGTTTGAATAATTAATTATGTGCCTTTGTTACTAGTTTAGTTTTTATCTATATCCGAAAGTGGGGAAGCCTCCTCAAAGGATATATTTACAAGTTCGGTTTGTTTTGAATATTGGAGTACTCTTCAAACTTAATGCCTTGGATTCCAATTGCATTTGGCTTATTCATTGTACTTATGGTGTGTATGAAAATTTTAGTATTTAGGGATTTTAACTTAATACTTTTTCAGGTGGAATTTAACTGGGCAAAAAAACAGAATACTACCAATCTTCAATCAACATTATCAAATATTAGCAACAGAAGGAATGCTATTTTTGCACACCCATAGCAGTATGTATATCCTTATTATAAAATGATTTTATTTTATATTTAATTAAGGAAAATAATACTGAAACATTCAATGATCTGTTTACAACATTTAAGTGGCTGAAAATCTCAAAAACTCGACATTTTTAATGTAAAGTTTGCGAAATATGGGTATATAAAGTCACACTTCACGAGTTTGTATTTTCCTAATATAATTTGGCAACAAAGGCAGTTCATGATGTTCCAGAGCACTTTAAACTGTCCTGCCATGCTACTTAATGCATTGGAGCCATTTATCCTCCCCTCCTTGACATGTGACATCGTGGACTTGCATGGTATCATGTGGAAGAAGTAGATTAACTTTTCTTTCAAGGTACATTATGCTCAGGATCTTGTCATTGATACTTCAGTCCATGACAAAGAGTGTCATCAAGTAAAATAATTCCATGAAGTGTTTGTTATGTTAAGTAAATGTTTAAACTCATGAAACGGAGAACGTTTGATTACCTCCATGTTTTCGTATACATGCTGTGACTTTTGAAATATGAGTTTGCTACCTGGATTTTACTTTCATGAATACATTTTCTGAATAACATATTTTAATGTGATACATTTTTCCACAATTTTATGTTCATCGTGCTAGTAATTCTTTGGGAACTTATTCCGGAAAATTCACTCGATTATGAGTCATTGCTGATTCTAATCTACAATCTTATAATTTTGAAAAACCCGGTAACTTCCTGCCGACATAGGGCCCGCTTTCGATCGATCTGACGATCGAGTCTATTGTGGCCATCCTCTTATTGGCTCAGGCGTGATCGGGAAATTTCAAACGCTTTAGTGTCGATATAAAAGTGTATATTTGTACTGACGTTTTTATAAATCAAACCAATAAATAAAACAGTTCCTGGCGTAACTTCGTGGAAAATCTTCATACTGACTTTTAATAATCAAACCACTTTACTTTTCCACATAAACTTTTTATTTTCACGACCCAGGTTTCGTTATAGCATAACATCATCAGGTGCTATATGAATGCTGGGTCGCTGGGCATGCTATAACGAAACCTGGGTCGTGAAAATAAAAAGTTTATGTGGAAAAGCAAAGTGGTTTGATTTATAAAAACGTCAGCATGAAGATTTTCCACCAAGTTACGCCAGAAACTGTTTTATTTGTGTATATTTGTATTTTTTGAAAACGCACATATTCAATTACATACTGAAAAGGTTGCACCTGCTTCAGAGCCATTCATATTTAATTCATCATAATAATTTTGCACTTCAATCAAAAGCTACTTTCGTTATGAAATTAATGGAATAAGCTGATACTATGATTTTTGAAGATTTAAGTTATCTTCATAGGTATTTTTTTAAATTGCCGCCATGTGGGATCGGTACCATTACCTAAGTAGCTTAGCATTTCTCGATATATTTTTCCTTGTTCGTCGTTTTCCATGGGGAATTAGTGAGTGGATTCTTAATCCATTATTAACATTTTTGATCATTACTAAATGGTATAGTTTGCCATTCTCTTCATTCTATTAGAGAGGCAGCGAAAAATGGCTAGCACTAAATGCGCCTTACTCCCTTCCATCGCTTCCCTCCAGCGAGGAGCGCGCATCCTCAACTAATATTTTTTCGTTCTTAATTTAGAAATGAGTACCTTGCCAAGTGTGACGCTCCTGTCTCGCATTATTCAGTTCGAACTTTACAAGAATGGTGTTCTTCCCTTAATGCTGAAATATCCGTAGATGCTTTGGATATGAATCTTTTAATAAGCAGTGTACCATTTTGTATTGAACAAAGATGTCAATGAATTAGTCCCTTACCAGTGTCGTGAATGTACTTGTGTGTCTTCATGTGTCACAATCTGACGTCGAAATCGAAGGAAATCTTTGAGTGAGTTGTAGGAGGCTAGTTATTGCTGCTCAGGAGTTTTTTCTAAGATGAAGTATTCATGTTTCGCTGTAATCATCCTCGGGCTAATTGCACAATGGTCTTTAGCGCTTCCAGACACTATCCCAATCGGTGAGTTTTTTGCTGTTAATGTCCACTAAATAAGGCATCGTTTGCTTTATAACAGTTCAAATAGTTTATATGCGTGTGTACGCATGTATGTACATGCATTAATACCTAGCTATTCAATGAATAGTCGTGATTTTCGTCAGTTACGGATGTAAAATAAGCAGATCTAATTGTTTTGAACCCGCAGAAATCCCTTTTTTATGTAGATGCCGATTCTTAAACATTTTATATACTATTAACTTAAATATTTAGTTAGTAAGTAGTAAAAATAAGTAGTAAATAACTACTCGTACAGATATTTCCTTGAAAAAGCTTGTTATTAATTGTTACCACGTAGAATTTTACTTTTTATCCACTTTCCGTCAGGTAAAATAGCATTTTTTAATGTCCTGCGCTGAAATTTAACTTAAAACTCTACGGTATAAGTGCAATATCCTCTAATAAACATTTTGAAAATGAGAAGAAGAGAGGCCTCTTTAGTTTAAAAGACAGAAAATACATTCCTTGCCATTGTCAAAGCATTTTGTGGCAGCAAATAAGTGCATTGAATTCTCAAGTTCTGTGATCCAGTGGCTCAATAATAAATATTTCGGAGAGTGAAAAACACAACATTGGTTCTATAAGCGACATTTCGGTTCCAATCCATCGAGGATGTTTGGCAATAGATGCCATAATGGCTTTGTAGCCTAAGTACGTACTTACTTCATGGGAGTCTTTCTTTTCCTATTTCCCAGTGTTCTCGTAGTTGGTTGGCATTTCATAATCATATGGAAGTGGTAATGTGAGTTTCAAATGAATTTAATTAGCTGGTCACTCACAACGCTGATTTTGATTTTCAAAATCTATTTTATCAGCAGGAATAAAAAATGAACAATGTGAGATATATAATATATGTCAACAGGGAATACCGGTTGTTAAATGAAAATTGAAAGAATTCATTGAAGTGGTGAGATTTTGATTTAGGTGATCTTGAAGGACGATAAGTGGGCTTGTTTGCCACTCGTTAAAGCTAAACATGGAAGTCTAGGTAGCATTTGTCGAGGTGTTTATGGTTTTATAGAATGTACTACAAAAGCGTATAGAATATACTATAGCGTTTGAAAATCATCCATGAAACTGAGGATGCTCACATTAGTGACATATTTTCTCGGGAAAAACTCAGCGAATCCAAATTGAAGATATTTCTTAAACGAACGTCTGTAATATAGACCACTATATGTCATATATGGGCTGCGATAATTTAGAAATCATGATCTTAAATATTTTTAGTCTCCGTGAGTTTCTCTGAGAATTCGACCTGTAGGAAATCTATTTTATGATCATTTTTGGTCATTTAATTGATTTCCTCATATATATAGTATGAAAACTTCTGAGTAGCTTTGTGAGAAACAAGGTCACCATGCAGCTAACAATAGATCACGGGTTTGAAGCGTAGACCTAGATCACAGGGGTTGTCATCGTTGACATAATCGTAGGTGATCTACCTATCAAGGGTAGATTTTGAACGGTTCCTTACAACTAATACGTATCGTATGGAATTCCTCTGACTTAAACTCATTTCATAAAAATTATTTGCCTTTTCGGGTCTTCGCACTTTCTACCAACGTCATACCCCTATATTCTCGGCCTCTATCTTCCTTGATTCTGTAACCTTCTTCCTCCTGTCACAACTGTTGGTATTCCATGACTTCATCCATCTTTTCCATACGTACTTTAAGAATTTAGTTTTCAACATTTTCTATTCTCCCACTATACGTCAAACGTCGTTGTTTTTATGCCCTTGTCTAGTTGATAATTACGGGAAGTACTTTTCTCTCATGGGAAGTTTAGCTGACGGTCATACCTGTATAGTCTTCACATTCTGCATATTTTGCTTTTCGATATGGGTTAGAAACATCTAATGAAGCCCTCTACCAAAATTTACATACAATCTACAAATAAGTTAAAATGCCCTCCTTTATCATTTTTCTCTTGACTCTTAGTGCTGCGGAGATATTATCTGTTATTGATGCCCAGGTCGCCTCAATGTCCCATAAATTTTCTTCTACCTCAATATACGATATATAATTCGCGTATTATGATAATCTCTTATATATTGCATTTCCTTTTTATATCTTAGGCCCCTGTTTCAACTCTTTGTAATGACATTTTTCCCCGTACTTTTTCTGCTCTCCTGATTAGCTTTCGATTCCATTAGCAAATTGGCTGTCTTATCTCTTGTGATCAATATAGTTTTTCCATCGTTACACATGACAATTTTACCTTGTCATGTAGCATAACTACTTTTCTCTGCCTTTGAGATGTCTTCATATTCTCGCACTCTTTTTTTCGCCACGCTTACATGTACTTTGCCCAATTATTTCGTCGACTAAATTTGTTTTGATTTCTTTGCACTCTTCTTCACAACTAGTACGTCACTTTCCTTCTCCGTTACATCCTTTAAATTACTACTTCAATTAATAGGTTCCTAATTATATTATAGATATCTATTATTTTTAGAGCTTGGGATGGATGCTATGCTATGGATGGTTTTATGGTGAGATAGGCTTCTTTCCCTGAGCATCACGCCTACCCATTCGGTGGCGGAGCAAGTAAAGGGTATTTGTAGTTGTTTACTGTTGAGGCTTCTGAATAGGGAGTTTGGAATTTGAAGTTAGGATTCCGAATTTCGCATGGTGCCTCAGGCGTCAAATGGTGAAAATAAATATTTGCTTTTCCAGCTGCTGTGCCTCGGCACACTTCCGGAGTTTTGCCAGGAATGTTAAGGCGGGCTCTCGATTTTTGGAATGGCGTCCAGTCCTTTTCTTCTGCTTGGAAAAAAACTCGATGCGCGTTGCACAAGAGTTGTCTTCGGCTTGTAATTGCTCCATGTCAAGCAAATATTGTCCGAAACGCCGAGTAAATTATTATTACTTTTCGCGTATTTTTACTTACGTAAATATTGTGTTCCAACATTTCGCCGTAATGGAATGAAGTTATTGTCCCGTAATTTAATGTGTCTCGACTTTATCTGCAGAGTAAGCTGGAAATTGGCTGATCATCGCGTTGTAATCTGTTTCATAGAATTACTCATTTCATTGGCTTAAGTCACGGCCGACGTGGGTCATTGTATTTTAGCAGTTTTATTATAAAGATATTTAAGTAATTGAATTTTAACAATGTTATCATATATATATATATATATAATTAATATAATAATGCTATATATCATACTGCTGTACTCTTCAAGCAGCACCACATCGTTATAATCACGCAGTAGCCTCTGCGCTGCAGAATTTTCTTTGTAAAATGCTTATTGATAATACGTCGGCCATAAATGTCAAATCGTACTACTGTGGTTAAAAATAGTTGAATGCTGTCGATGAGGTTTTACAACATGTAAAAAGAGGCGTTTCTTAGTTAGAGGAAGGCGCTTACGGGAACATTTGAACTGCGTGATTTGGTGAGTCGACACGCTCTTTCGGCATATATTGATATGTTCTCTTCCAAGTCTGCCGATGAAATGTCGACGTAGTATAAGAGCGTGAGCATATTCTATTTTTAGCATCTTAATTTTTCATAAAAGATTGAACTTTTGGCTGTCATCAGTTGTCGAAAATAAATGTAATTGCTCATGCGCTAATTGGTGATTTAGCACCCAAAATACCAATCAGACTGGTGTAAGGGAAAAGATGTGATAAAAATTGAAGTCGTCTTTCTTTGGGGGATAGAGGGATGGAAAGGAGGGTGCTTCCTGACCATTCCTTATGATGTCGTAGTCTTCGTCGTGTTTTAAGGCACCTGAATTTTTCCACCACCGTTTGGTTGCTGAGGTTACTATCTCCTCAATGATGGGTGAGTCCGGAAAAGGTAATACAAAAATATTATCTCCAGGATATTCAATTTATTTTACGATTTAATGTTCCACCTTTCCAAATCCTATTGCTTTCTTGGACCTAAGCTAAACCGTCTCCTTAGTTTCTCTTAGGCCCAGATTTGAATCTTTACGGTTTAAAATGCAAAGACATTCATTCACAAAATGTACTTGCATATTTTTTTGATTTGCATAATGTTTTTTTTACTGAAATGAAGTGTAAAACATGTTTTGACAAAGCCATGCATAATTATATGCTTATGGTGAATGAATAAATTACAATTACATTGCAATGAATGCAATGAATACAAATAACCCAAAGCCGTACTCCCTTTTGCTTTACAATTACATTGTTTCATTTTACCCAGCACAACTTGCGAGTTATCACAATAATTGTTAATCTTCTCGTCTTAATGTTGACTCTCAATCTAGATTCCTAGCATTTCTCTACTCTATCTAAACTATAATTACCACGCACTGTGCAAACACGAATTCAATCTGGCACCGCGTTTTTGCTGTCACTGGTCAGTTTTGCTAGTAGTTTAACTTGCAGCAATTAATCGCCATTAATGCAGCTCTGGCATCACTGAAAATGGGTACTTAAATGTGACTTTTTCTTTAACCTAAATGTCTCCATATATTAGAATGTCTACCAAAAATGCAAATCAGTTCAAACGCCGCAGTGATACACAATACATTCAAATAAGATCGATTAAATGGGCTGTGATGGTAGTCGAGCTGAATCATATGATATTCGAGAAATAAAAGCCGAGTAAATGTAACGTATTAAGTTTTTCCTGGGTTTCCATAAAATTGTTACCATTTTAATCGCACCATTGGACTAGAGTTTTGTTTGACAGGCTTTTTATTTAATGTATTAAACGCGCTAACGATTATTAAGGTTCTCATCACTAATTATACTTATATAATGCTAATTAATTACTCTTCCTAAATTATTAATGCCTATTTTGTGAACGGGTTGATAGCAAACATTTCGCCAATTTTCCCAAGAAAGTTACTTGTATACTGTTGTGATGTTCGCCATATCTTTCATTGCATTTTTAAGGTTATGTAGAGAAGAGTCATGTTTTATTCTTGCTTATGACCTTTTTGTTCCCAAGATGAATTTTCGTAATATGGTACATAAAAATATGAAAAAGGAAATTTGATATCAAAATTTCTCTTGCAGGTGGCCTGTTTGAAGCCTCAGAAGAAGCGGAACTGTTGGCTTTCCGTCATTCGGTGAACAAAATTAACTCAGATCGGTCCATTCTCCCCAAAAGTAAACTGATTGCTAAAGCGGAGATAGTGACGAAACATGACAGCTTTAGCGTAGCCAATAAAGGTATGTTAAAAAATAAATGTTTTTTTATTTGAATATGGCAAACCTTCATTGTGTTTTGCTCTCATATTAATTCTGGAACGAACCTGCATCAGGTTATCCACTAATATTGATTGAAGAGTAGAATTAAATGCGCCCCGTGAGTTTTTATTAACGCCAATTAGTCCTTAAGTGGGGAAAAATTTGCCAAATAATCCTTAAAGTAAAAAAAGATTGCCTACTAATTTGAGAGATTGTAAATGTAAAAATATTGCCTAACTAATACCACCTTTCCGATAGATAGTTAAAAAGTGCCAATAATTGGCCCTTATTTTCTACTGACTTTTAATAATAAAACCACTTTACTTTTCCACATAACCTGATGATGTTATGCTATAACGAAACCTGGGTAGTAAAAATTACAAAGTTTATGTGGAAAAGTAAAGTGGTTTTATTATTAAAAGTCAGTATGAAGATTTTCCACCAAGTTACGCCAGAAACTTTTATTTTCCTTATTTTCTAATTTTACCATTTCACATCTGAAACTACGCAATACGAAAAGATTTCCCATCGCATTGAAGGGTGAGGCCCTAATGTATTACAAACGCCCATGAGTTTCATAAAATAAATCATGTCAATGGCAGCTAAAGGATCGCCTAAAGCTATGTGGAGCTAAGCTGGAATTCTCCGTCAAATTCCGAAACTCCAGCTGTTCGTATTCCGTCAAGAGCTTGGCAGGAAAGGGAAAGACGACTAGTCTCAGCTGTTGGATGGTCCTCAGATGAAAATATACCATATCTTGTGCGATGATAGTGTAAGGTATTCAAAACTTCGAAAGTTTCATTATTATCCAGCAATCGTTCCAAAAAAGGATCATTTGTTACTACTTTACTTGTGTGTTGTGTGTTTCATCGGTGCCGCGCATCGAGTGGTTTCTGACTACCTCCATGACCGTTGTTGAGGTTTCATCCCTTATTTTGTATGAAATAATAGTTTTGCCCCTTACAACCTCCCTTGCGGCTTTATTACAGTACTGTATAAATGCGAATAACCACAATTCGCGTATTTTATTCCTAAAAGTTTGTTTGCAAAATAAACTATAGACAAGTCGAAGAAATTATACTTTTTTCATATAATTAAACCTTAAGTCTTCCAAAATCTTGCAATTTTTGTGATTTTTTAAATATTCTTATACTTATTTGCCGTTTAATTCATTAGGAAAGATGACAATCTATTGAAAGTTATTTGATTTGCTGGAATTTTTGGCATTCTTTTGGGGTTCATGTAGAATTTATTTAGAGTGAAATAGTTTGAATGATTTAAATCCCTTATTCTTAACTACATCTTTGGAAATAAAACGATCATACATGATTAATTGGGGACTATGAATTGTGGAAAGTGAATTTATGTGGATTATTTGGGGATGAACTACATGTTTGTTGTATGCAGTGTAAAAATATTTACTCAATTTTTCACTTAACCCTCAGACTATTCGCTGATTTTAGAAATACATCTGTTATATTTGTTGCAGAATCCGAAATTTCTGTATACATTTTGGGTATCTTTGCATGCTATAGGCATTATATTATTTATCCTCTACAATATTCTCCTTAATTGTTGTAAACTTTTTTAAAATGAAATTCTTTGCATAACGAATTGGCATAAGTGGTATAAAGTTCGATATTGAAAGAATCAATATGGGTCTTAGAAAGAAGGAATTAGCTTTCATGCCTGTTGCATTATTGTCTTGCCAGTTCGAAGCTCTGGATCCTTGAAGCAGCACGCCCGCAATACATATATGAGTAGTAAGTTGCATGCCACGCAGGAAATATCATATCTATCCTACGAAACTTATTTTGTTTATGACCAGCCAGTTGGGAGCGTTGTTCATAATATTCGGCGGTAAGCTTCAACACAGTACGTAACAAACTAAGGTATATTTTTTCTGCCACGTGAGATTATTGCGTCGTATTCACTTATTTGTAATTGAATTTATCTTAGAAATATTATTGATACGCTTTTTCTTCGTCTGTATTTGTTTTCTTCATTGTTAATTATCTCCAAATAGGTGAAGCGTCAAAGGCAACTTAAGAGATAACACAATGTTACACAAGTTGGGTTAAATATGTCATATGATCATAATGGAAACACTGTTTTGGAGTTCATGATGTCACTATTTTAGAAATATAATGTATAGTCATTTTCATTGGATCTGATTTCTCAGAATTTCAGTGAAGCCAAGATTGCTTAATTGTTTGACTTTGTTTGTTCTGCCTTTTAAAGTTTGCCAACTGCTTGGAATGGGTGTGGCAGGAATATTTGGGCCCAGTTCAGAAACTACCTCCGAGGATGTGGAATCCATTTGTGATACAATGGAAGTTCCACATGTGGAAACTCGGTGGGATCTGTATCAAAGAAGAGGCACTATGCTGTTAAATCTTTATCCTCATCCAGCAGCTTTAGCAAAGGTATATAATTTGCTTCACATATACTCGAACCCTGATTTAAGGATAACTATTCTGCTATTTTCATATTGTTTTATCTTTTGGAACCACAAACAATAGTTATGTATACCTTGCCCTGCAGTTTTGCTACCTTGTAAAGTCCTTCATTATTTGAAATCACAAATTTAGGTCATAGGGATCATCTATTGTGTTCCCTATGATGTTGATGCATTCCCTACGGAATGTAGTACCCAGAAAAACCAACTGAATTTTATTGTAAACATAGGGGGTTTATCTGATGGGACATTTCATTGAGGAAGAATATATGACATTTTTTCAATACATATCTGTAATGCAAAATATGATAAAAGAAATAATTCTTCACTTCTGTTAGAAAATGAAATTAGTATATGTTATTGTAGAGATGTAATAGAGAGTGGTCACCCAATTTTTGACTGAGTGTCCTACAGGCATGTGTATACAAGTGTATTCATGTTAAATCTGAATTTTTTGACAGTCCTTGCCAATTGATTTGAAATCAATTAATTTTACATTAACTGAATGGATTTGTTATTGAAGTCAATTTGGTGATTTCCTAACAATTATCTTTTTGGAAAAAATGCTGATAAAAGGTTTGGATCCTGATGTAGTCACACTGATTTCTATCTGTGATTTTGTTTTAATTTATTAATCAAAGTGGTCGAGCACTTTACTTTCTAAAAGCTGATTCTCAAAAGATTGGCAATATCAAGATTTTCTACAATTATTTTATGGAAATTATTAATACTCAGAAAGCCTTTGCATGTAGGAAAAGTGTATTATGTGATAGACAAATAGTCAGATGGAAATTAAAAAGGAGATTTTGTCCTCCTTTTACAGCATTCAAAGAACAGCTGTTGGGAGGAAAATGTGGGCCCTAAATGTCCTAAACTCTCCAGTGCTCTTAAAATTAAAAAACCCAAAAATCTTACTGTGTACCTCAGCAACTTAATTTTTTTACAATTAACTGTTTGTAATTGGTAATGATATAAAGAGATTGGCAAGCTATGCATTGATTATTTTCTTGTGGGTCCCTATTTTTAATGAATTTTGTTGATAAATTATGTACGTATTGCTATGGCTAACAATTCAAGGAACATTAATTGCCCCATGCATTTGATTGGTTATTGGCTTGCTGTTATATATTTTAATTTTATTAAACCATCAGTTTTACGTCATTATCAAAAACGAAATCTTGTAAAATGCTGGTTTCCTTTAGAATTACATCTAGAGAGCCTTATGAAATACAAATTTTAAATGAAAACTTAATTCCTTCTCTTAAAAGGTATATGTGGATCTTGTTAAAGCATGGCGATGGAAGCAGTTCACTGTTATATATGAGGACGATGATGGCTTAGTGAGACTTGGTGAATTACTGAAAATATATGATCCCAAGGGGTATACAGTGACTGTGAGACAATTGGATCAAGAGGGTAATTATAGGTAAGCATCAGTGCGCAACACCCAGTCATCTTCGTTTACCACCCCAAACATGGAAATCTACAAATTCCTTCATTTACTCTTTATAGGTGATTGCACAGGTAAGTACAGTACAGTTTATCATTTGCCAGGGAAGAAGCAAGAGGCTGGGAGGCATAAAGGCTAAGTTTGATCACACATTGGAGTAGGAGGGATAACTCCTTTGTCTGTACTGTCTTTGGTTTCCCAAGATGTAGTACTTGAAAAATCACACAGCTGGGGTGAAGCTGAGGGTGCCTAGAGGCATTACTCAGAATTGAACTTGGGTCTTTGGATCAGTAGGCTAACCCTATACCAACTAGATTACTTACAGCACCCTGAGACTGGAAAGGTCATTGAATAAATTTTGAGGCGAAACCCTCTGCAGAAGGTTTATCTTTGTTTTGTCTTCTGATAATATTGGATACGTGCATCATTACAGATGAACACTTAAAATTGTTTTGTTAAAAAAATTGAGATTTTAGATTTTTGGAAAGACTTCATTCACAGTATTCAAGACTTCTTTACCCATTATAAGGAGTGTACTAACTTATTTACTAGAATTATCATTTTTATGTGTACTGTAATATGCCAAAACTGAATAATGATGTTCCAATTAACTCTCTGTTCAAGAGGATTCCCATTTTGGGCTAAGGAAAATGTAATTAGTGAAAAAACCACTTAAAACCTTTCAAAAATTATTCAAGCGTTTGTTCCTAAATGAGTTCCATATATTACCTCATTACTTTGAGTTATGCCAAAGTGGTGTGGTAATTTAGGATGTTTTTTCCATAAAAGGAATTAGCAGTATTCTATGTTTTAATTTCAAAATTATCAGATTCATGGAAATAACACAGTAGAGCCCTAATATGTGATATGAAATACAGGTACTGTACTTGTACTATGTTTAGTAATTATAATGTCAAGTAAAGCCTTAGGATCACTAAGATGCAACAAAATTCTAGCAGCATCAATGTGCAATGCCCTAGTTGAATAATAACATGGGTAATAATTGCCACATTTCTGGGTAAAAGCCTTCTTTCTCAGTCACTAATAACTAAAGAATACTTCAAAAATGACCTCCCAAAAATTGCTGCCTACTCTTTGAATGTAAACCTATCCTTTAATTTGTCATTTCATCAAACAAAAATTGTCTCATTCATAAAAACATAATGTCATCTTTGTGATTTTTGTCCAAGTATGGGAACATATAGTATTTCTGTCATACATATAGATTGCATATTAGCAGGTGGGAGATCACTTCCACCTTTCATGTGTTCCTGCTAGATCTAAACTTAGGGATTCTTAACTTTTCTGGAAGTATGTACACACTCAAAATAGCATTTGTCATTTCCAAGACAAAATAAATGATCATAATTAATTTTAATTTCTTACGCATTTAGATAGGATTCTTGCAAAGAGATTTGGTTTGGAGTGAAGGTGAGTTAGATGTTGTGTCACCCGGTAAATTTGAATAAAAGTGTGGCATTGCAGCATTAATTTCATTTTATGGTGAGAGATGAAATTCAAATATGAAGGACATACAAGTAATATGGTCATAATTAGAAATTAGTGATGTCCATTCACTAAAGTTTATTCCTTGAAAACCATTCAAGTGCATGCAATGGAACAAAATATTTTCATTTGTCATCCTCAGTTATTCAATGATAAAAAGTAGAAGAATTAGTAATATAATTATCTTCCTGTTTGACATATATAAATAGGCATAGTTGCTTTATAAAATATTTTTTACACACATCTTCCATACCTTTCCTAAATGTACATTCCATTACTAATTCTTATTTTATCTGTAAGAGTTATTGCTCTTTAGTATATTGTTAAGTATTGCTTTTACTACGTAATCTTTTCACAACTGTCTTAACTATGGAAAACTAAGTTTCCATCACCTTCAACTACTTACTGGGAGTAAGCACAGCACTTTGCAGTATTGTTTTGTTGACAAAATATTGTATACGTTTTACTACTAGGGCAAAATAATTATGATTTTATTCTTTTATAATTTTGGAACCTTTTTCAAATAAATTGTCTCCAGCAATTTTGCAAGATTTTGAATTCATCACAGTATGTCTCGATATCACATGTGGATTCATGAATAAATAATTATTAATACAGGGTGCGTTCCAAAAGTAATGCAATTAAATTTCCCACACCGCTCGTATTGATAATTGGGGAATCGAACCACTTGGAGTAGGTGGGGGGGCAGCGTTCCTAAAGGGCAGACATTTAACACTGCCTACTCTGTGGATGTGCTAGAAAGACTTCGAAAAAGGGCCATCAGGAAGAGAAAAGACATCTCCGCTATCTGGCAACTCTATAACTCCATTTGAATTAACTAGTGCTCATATTTCATAATTCATTTTGTTATCTCTGCATTTATTTATTCCAGGTATATTCTTAGGAAGATAAAGCGCTCTGGTGAGACCAATATTGTGCTTGATTGCTCCACTGAGATTCTATATGAAGTCCTAAAGCAGGCCCAGCAAGTTGGTCTTATGGCTTCTCATCACAATTATATCATCACAAATCCAGTATGTGGTTCTTCAATTAGTGTTAGGAATATTGTTTAAAAAATGCTCATTAATAAGTACAATAGAAGTTGCTAGAAAGCATATTATTGGTTTTGATTATGAAGACATAAAGGTATAAACTTTTGATGGAAAAAATTCCAATCACAACTGACATTGTACATTTTAAGTTTATTCTGTTCTGTCTTCTGATATTAAATGTTTATGCATATATGCATCACTTAAATTCAAATGCTGTGAGAAACTTTGAAAATGCAGTGTTTATGCATTTAGTCTATTCACTGTTTTAATTTTACCTAGAGTGGAATCAAAGGGTTTCATAATGTGATATGTATGGAGTTTCTTTAAATTTGCTTTCTCTAATTGTAGGATTTGCATACAATTGACTTGGAACCTTTTCAATATGGTGGAACAAATATCACTGGTGTTCAACTAATTGATCCTGATGATCCATTGGTGAATGCTACCCTTGCTGAATGGGCTGAAACAGAGAGAACAGGAAGAGTTAGAATGGATGAAAGTCTCCTAGCCCTTAATATTACCAGCACAACACTTAGGGTGAATATAAGGTTTCATTTTAATGCCTTCTGATTTTTAAGGTTCTTCCCAAATTCAGCAGCTAACTATTCTCCCTGTAATGTATGTGGCTCTTAACAGTGGTAATGTTAGAACCTTGCAATCTCCATCCACTCCCATGTGCCTCTCTATGGTATAACAAGAAAATGTGTCACAGAGGTAAAGGCTGAGGCTCCACTCATGTGGTTATAATGTTGGAAGGGGGTGTTCTTGGCCAGTAGGTTGAGAAATGCAAACAGTAGATAACCAGGGTCATCTGAGGGTTACATAATTTTCAAGCTGGCCAGCTAGGATTGAAGAATTAAACATTGTCTTTTGTATTAACTTGGTATGAGTAGCTATCTTGCCCTTTATGCAGCGTGTTAATCAGCCACAGTGCTAGATTTCTTCCAACACCAGCTGCTTTGTCACTTGGGACTCACCTGATGAGTGGATGTGTTGGAGTGTGGAGTGTGACGTAGGGTGCAAGAGGTACCATGATGGAGGTGGCAGGCCATGGGAATTAGTGATTTGTTGGCCTGTCACAGTTAGCACATCTGTTCTCTCAACAGACAAGTCCATGACTAAGTATAAGGAGCTTAAGTCCACCAAGAAGGAATTTCCAAAGAGGAGGGCAGGAATGCCACAGTGTAGTTGAAAATTTATGACAAATATTATTTTTCAGGTGGATTTTCTCCAAAAGATGCAATGAATTTTATTTTTAGAAATTGAAAATAGTTTGTTAAAACTAGAATATTCTGTACCTGCTCATTATATAACTTCCTGATTTCACTTCTACTTTTATCACTTATTTTCTGTCTCAGAGTTTTTATATGATATCTTGAGCTTTAAGCAAGCCAATGGGCTTTTGATGTGCTTACCTAATTAATTTTAATGAGTAACTATTGGAGATGGTCTCAAACTTTGTTTGTTTCAATCCATTATTTGTTTGTATTTGAGACACAACTAGGAAATTTATTTTTTTTTATTTCTGATATCTTTTAGGTCGGGACAGCTTTAATGTATGATGCAGTGCAGATGTTTGGACGTGCATTGCATCAACTTGATAGCAGTCAGAATGTGAGATTAAGGGCTCTTGATTGTAACACAGAAGGGAATTGGGAGCATGGTTTCAGCCTCATAAATTTCATGCGAGTGGTAAGATATTTGGATACATAAATAGGTATTGCAGTCTTAGGTTTTTTCATATGACGCATTTTTCTCACAACAAATTTCCTCAATAATGTACCTAGACAACCTGGCTTCTTTCAAAAACATTACTAAAACAGGTATAACAATTTCACTGGTAGCCAATGAGGACAAATTAAGATTAACCTCATGTTTACTATGATATTGGTGCTTTGCTGGCCTACTTTACCTGTGGTAGTGTCGTTTTCTCTCACCAATTGGCTAGTTTTGTACTAGCTGGATACCAGCCTATTGTTCTGGGCTATTTGGGGATATTTTGCCTGTACCTTGACAATACTTAATGCCATTGCAACAATTTCAGAGTGTAAAAATCATTCACCTTGGCCGGGATGCGGGACCGGGTGAATGATTTTTACACTCTGAAGTTGTTGCAATGAAATGCATGTTAGCGAATGACTCTGTTAAAAGTTAATATTGCGGCATCTCCCGCAGTTTCTTGAAATACTTAATGTGAGAAAAAATTACCTGCAATTTTGAAAGCATAGATAGCTTTTTCATGTTTTGCACTGTCTACTTGTCAATAAAAATGCATAATATTAGGACCAGAAGCCATCACAACTGAGCCTGCAATTTTCTGCAGAGTTATGATGACCAATTTATGTTATTAATTTGTCATTAGAAATGGAAAGTTTGATTGAGAATGATTTGGTGTAAAACATTTTCACGATTATATTTTAACAAGCTATTGAGAGATCTTGAATGGGTTTTAATATTTTAATGTATCATTGATTATAAGTTTATATAGTTTGAAAAAGATGGAAAAATATTTTATTTTTAATCATTTTAATTTTAAGTCATCAAAAAGTTGGAACCTTGAGGGTATATCCTATTCTGGACTATAAGGCAATATTTTGTCTTTTAACTGACCTCCTCTCAGTTGACATCCATTATCACCCATGCTGATTTTGCAATCCGTGTTATGTTTAGTTTCGCCATATTGAAGTAGAAATATATCTTTTTCACAGAGTGAAATGAAAGGACTTAGTGGAGTCATTCATTTTGACAATCAAGGGTTCAGAACCAATTTTGTTTTGAACATAGTAGAACTGACTGAACAAGGCTTGAATCAAATTGGGACATGGAATTCTTCAGAAGGTCTCAATCTCACAAGATCTCATTCGGGTTCAGTTGGCAGCGGATATATAACTGAGCATATGGAGAGCCTGCAGAATAAGACTTTTATTATTCTCACTGCTCTGGTAAGTTGCATTCAGGGTGCTGTGTTTTTAATTCACCTGTTGAATGTTATGTTACAATGGAGATGTTATTATTTGGTAGCCTACCACTTAAGGCAGGTTTTGAATGGAAACATGACACAATCTTACATTCTTAGCATCGCCTAATAAGAGGAGAGCTGATGTCCTACACTACAATAAACTTTTCAATTCTGCTTAGTCTATCTTCCTTCATTCTCTCCAACCTCCCTATCATTTTACTGCCCCTACCTTGCTTGCCTTGCCCCTATGTTTACTATGCTTCTTCCAACCTTTTAATACAATGATACTGCCAACCCTTTCTGGCTCTTTTCCTTTCCACTGTATCTAATGTGATTATGGCCGCAGAAGTCTTATGTCACCTGCTGCTTTACATGCTACATGGCCCAGCAGGCTGGGCTGGTTCTGCAGTTTGCAAGACTAATATTTATATTTGTGTCCATCATAAGGTCATAGGATAAATAATTGAGGAGGTTTCCCATTGACTTCTTCAGTAGTGCTTTTATTGGAGAACTATCGATAGCACAATAGAGAACTACAAAAATTAACCTGAAGGTTGGTTTTATAGGTGAGGATAGAGCTCACCAAGTACTAAGCCTAAAGGTGTGTGAAATTCACAAATCTGGGTATGGGCGCCAGATCCTTTCCCTAAGCCATCTATGGTTTTAGAGATAGATCTGGTACTGAAAAAATCACACAGCTTGGGTGAAGCTGAGGGTGCCCAGAGATGCACCCATGTATCAAACCTAAACCTTCTAGTCCAGCTCTATATCACTGGAGCGCTACATTCATTACCATTGAGATGTACTCATTAATCCTTATGATATCTATGAAAACTCTTAGTATGTATACATTTTTTAATCATTTGTTATTGTAATTGACATTGGAATTGAACATTTGCTGAGGTACCTTGTGAGGAACTGATAATTGTTCACTCTCTGTGGAAATTAATGCTGATTTGTATTGAAAAAACTTGGATTTTTTCATTTAGTTTCCATAGCAGCTAAAATAAATTGTCATATCAATGTAATAATATTACTTCAATCTACATCCTTTCCACATCCATTGTTCTCTTTCTAAATACCATAATGGAATCATGCTGGACTTAGTAGTTTTATATGTGTGGTTAATGGGTGCTAAGTTTCAGATCAAATCAGATTTACTTTGGTGCATGTAAGTAAATGATTAAGTTAGTGTAACTTAAAGTATTGAAGAGAGTAAAAGTTAATTACTCAGAACAAGTAATTTTTTTTTCAGCTACAATGCAAACCTGAAAACATGTGCTTATAATGCAAATTTTTAAAAAAACATGACCATTTTTGGCCATCATAAGGACAATTTGCTCATATATTATTCACCATCATGGGTTGTCAATGTGAGGATTGGTTTATAGGAACTCTCCAGTCTGTCCTGTCCCCTATCAACCTTCGCATTTGCCTGTCAACCCTTGTACGAACAATTTCCATTTCCTGCTTCTCATATTTTAGGGAATCAACCAACCAATTCTCAGTTGTCTTTTGATGACAAAGGGCCAGCTCATAGTTAATTTAACTACCTACAATATGCACCTACTAAATAAGGCTCCTTATTGATAATATTGACTTGAAATTTTGGATTGTAAGTGAATTGTGTTACAAAATTGTAAAAATAGTTCTTCGAGCAATAAAATTTACTTATGATGCATTGGTAAAAGGGATTATCTAAAAAGATGCACCTCTTGGGAGGAATTAAGAGTTGAACTTGAGCAGAATGAATTGTGACAGTTGGCCATATTAGGTTAAAATATTTTTCCTGCAAAGTTATTATTTTTTTATGTTAAGTTGGCCAAAAATCTTTGTATTTGTAATTCATAACTAAGACATGATTTTTTTCAAAAATCCATCTTTAAGTATAGTCATAATTCAAAAATGAAAAAAAATTAGCGAAAAAAGAGCCTTTATTAATCAACTAAAAAGTGAAGTAATCATGCCAATGGAATCGCATGAGCTAGGATTACTGTTAATAATATTCAAATTTATGGAATTAACTTCTTTAATTTTTAATCAGAACATTTACCTGATACTATAAATTACAATATTCTAGATTCCTGTTCCTCATTTTTAGGTAACTAATTTGTTTTGCAGTCTAATTTACATGAATTTTTCCTCTCTCTTTTTATCAGAGTCCACCTTATGGTTACTTGAGGCATTCTTCCACAAAGCTCTCTGGCAATGACCGTTTTGAAGGCTTTGGTATCGACTTAATCCATGAAATTTCTCTCTTGTTGGGCTTTAATTACACTTTTAGAATACAGCATGATGGTGTGTATGGATCTTTGAACCGTAAGACTGGCCAGTGGAATGGAATGATAAGGGAGTTAATGGATTATGTAAGTATTATAATTATCTTCTTGTATTTATTTTAAAAGACTATTGCCTGAATTGAGGTAAAAAAAAAGCTAGAAACAAAGGCAATGGACACCATGAACATGAAATATGATTTTTGCCTTTTTTTTAATAAAATGTGACTAAAACCATGCAAAATAGTTTACCCCAAATTGCTCTTTAACATCTACAAATGTGGTATTTATAATTTGACAATTGGGTTAATATGAGTTCATGATTATAAATTAATGTAATGACTTGTTATTTTTCCCAAAATAGCAACACACTGCTTTTCAAAAGTGAATGGTTCTCAGAGTGGCAGATAAAGGTAGCCCTTTCCAGTGAAATCTGGGTCTTTTGATTTGTTTCAGAAACTTTGGGTTAAATCCAAATTTACAACCCTGATTAGCAAATATATAATTCTAGTGTATGTCATCTCATGCTGTCCTAATTGCATTGAGTGATGCTTGGGCAAAATCAACTCAGCAAGACCAAATGCTTGTTTCAACAATAGCATGTTTTTGTTTACATATATACCTTGTTTATAAATTATATGAGGATAAGAAATATGGAAGCCATTGCAAGACAAAACTGTTTACAAGTCGGCTTGAGATGTAAGAAAAATTGCCACAAATATGCAAAAAAAATTAGTAAGGGAAATGATAGGGCAAAAATTTACCATAATTAAATTAAATATAAATTGTATTTTTTTTAAATAAAATGTACTAAAGCCAAACTAAATCCACAGTACGTGTATGTATGTGACATTGACCATAAGTTATATAACATTGAAAAATTTTGTGATCTATTACTCAAAATTGAATTTACAGCATAAGTAAAGGTGAAAATCACCAATTAATATCACATTCTTCTGCCCAGTTAAATTTTTTGTACAGTTATTATTTTCTCAAACAACATTTCATTTAAAGTTTTTTAATATATAAGACTGATTTTTTAACCTGCAAAACAAGATATATTGGGTTTCTATTTTAATAGAGAAGTAATATCTTGAACATGTTCCTACAAAAGTTTATGTTAATTCAATGTTTTTCTTATCTTCAGAGAGCTGATCTGGCCATTACTGATCTTACTATAACATATGACAGGGAAGGTGCAGCTGATTTCACAATGCCTTTCATGAATCTAGGTAAGATTGAAATTAGAAAGGCTGTCACCATTGAAGGCATGTTAATGTTATCTGTTAATACCTACACCTGCATAGGTGCTGATAAGTGATCAAAGTACTAAATTTCAACTCAGTTGAAACAAGTTACTCAATTTATTTTGAAAGTGGTGGAGGTGGTTTAGTTTGAGGGAAAATGTTTTATCATGATATGCTAAAATTTGGCAATTGTTTATCTAATCATTGGTAGAGGTACTAGAAAAATTGTCCACAATGTTATCATATTGTGCATATTATCACTGTTTTCTTGTATAATTTATATCATGTAACCCTATTACGAAGAAGTATTTTCATAATTTTAATCACTTTTGTTTTAGGTATTAGTATCTTGTATAAAAAACCTACAAAAGAACCTCCCAGTCTGTTTTCATTTTTGTCTCCATTTTCCCGTGAAGTATGGATGTATATGTTGGCTGCATACTTGGGTGTGTCAATTTTGCTCTTTTTTATGGCAAGGTTAGTTCCTCTTGAAATGTGGCTGTGAGACAATATCACTTAATTATTCTAGTCCGAAAGTTGCTAATGTACTCGTAATATTGCATACAACATGTGTATTCTTATATTTTCTGTTTCACATTTTATTTAGGATCAGCCCTGCAGAATGGAATAACCCATACCCTTGTATTGAAGAGCCAGATACCTTAGAAAATCAGTTTAGTCTGAAAAATTCCCTTTGGTTCACAATTGGCTCACTTATGCAACAGGGTTCAGAAATTGCACCAATGTAAGTGATGATTTATAATGTATAGGTACTTGTTTCAACTGAAATACAAATGGGGTGCATATTGATATCCAGCAAAAGAAATACGTGATATATTTAAATTTATGTATTAGAAAATAAAATTGATGTGTATGGTGAAAATTTTGTGAAGCCAATTTCATTTTAATGTATTGATTAATTAGACCATTGTTAAGCTGAATTTGATTCCTTTTGCATCCACATTAATTGTTATTGCAAAAAAATCCATTTATTAAATGAGAATAATAACTAAATGTAAGTTGTGGAATTTCCTGGGATGGTGACCAAAGATTTGACCTTAATCATTGGTTTTATGGTTTAGATGAATATACTGTTTTTTCATGCATTCATTCATGCATAACCTTTATGCCATTCCCTGCTGTAGGAAAAGTTAAAATAGCCTAATTTCAAGGTAATTCAGGGGACTTTTAATTCACTTTTACTGCCTTATTCCATACTATGTACTTTGTTCCTACGTTTTACTTTTGCATCTAAAAATTCAGCAATGGATTCAATTGTTCATTTTGCTCCAATCCTGAGACTTCTAATATTCCTCATGTTGAGGAGTCTCTCTGGCTACATACTATCTGACTTTCTTGATCTACCCCCCACCCTCAAGTGCTTTAATCGGCTCATTTCTATTTGATTGATTAATTGGCTCTCATCTATTTCCTCAGCATAGCCAAATGAGTGTAGCACACTTCTTTCATAATTGTCTTTCACTGGTGTATTCAATCCACATTCTTTCATGATCCATCTATTTTTTCACACTCCCTCTCCTATTTGTCTTGCAAACAATTCTGGACTACTCTTTACCCTCTGTATTAATGCATTTGAAATATATTTTTTCAGAATTTCTTCATGTGTGTAATTAAAATAGAGTACCTTGTCCCCACATATATTCTTTGGTTTTTAATAGGAGAAAAATGATTGCATATCTCTAATTTAAAGTTTAAAATTCATTTAATGATAGTTTTTCATTTTTCCTTTTTGTATTATGCCAATACAATATGTTAACCTTATATATTGGTTACCCTGTAATTGACCATATTGAGTGAACTTAAAGCTCAGTAAATAAAATTGTGCTTGCAGTGGGGTCTCTACGAGAATGGTTGCTGGCATTTGGTGGTTTTTTACTCTAATTATGGTGTCATCTTACACTGCCAACCTTGCTGCTTTCCTTACTGTTGAGTCAATGTCCACTCCAATTAAGAATGCTGAGGATTTAGCTAAACAAAATGTCATCAAATATGGAGCTAAAAGAGACGGATCCACAGCAGCTTTCTTCAGGGTATAAAAATGGAATGGATTATCTCTAATTTTGGTTATATTTTCCTGCCACTCATATGTGCATGACATTTTTCTCCAAGATAGAGGGGATGTTTTAATAATTTCACATAAAAAAATATTTTCTATAGAAAGGGTCTTGTGTTTTAGGTTGTAGTGCTATTGACCCTGCATTATGTGTTTCTGAATTTTGTTCGAAAAATTAAATTGCAACATTTGTAATTCTGTCTTTTACTGACAGTGTTATGAACCTTATGGATTGTTTAAAATTTAACTCTATTCATTCAGAAATGTTGGCTTATTGGTACATACTGAAGCATGGTTAATGGTTCTAAAATGCTTTCTCTTGGCAACCTAGTGTGGTTTTTTTATATTACAAACAGTTTTTTTTATTTGCTGTTGTTGTTTGAATACATGCATTTTGTTACTTCATTTTATATTACCAGTAATAAGGAGAACTGAGTACACTGCTTCCTGGTTATACATGTACCACAGACTATTGAGGTGTGTGGATTGAGACTCCCATTACAAGACTTCTGTGTATCACTATAGACAAGCTTCTCTATAACCACTGCCTACAGTTTTTCTGCAGATTATTGATCTTATTTTAACCTGAGAACCATTTTGATGAGTCACTATTGAACATGGAAGTTTTAGCTTTTTATACAATATAAATATAACTTGGAAAAATTTTATATGCCTGAGAAAGTGACTAAAAGTGATTACTTTGCCTGTGTGTTATTTGCATGTATGTAAAGCAATGTGAAAAAGAAGTGCAACTTCTTCTGACCTGCTTTACCAAGTTTTGAACAAGTAGGCTAGAGGCAGTGGGAAGAAATGGTCTGGAGAAGTATAACAGTTGATCTGCATGGCATGAAGTCTCAATCACTAGAGTACGGTGTTGCTTGCCTCTCTTAACATAAGAAGCTGTTGGTATTCAATAGGATGAGTGACAGTAGTAACCTCTTTTTTAATAGTAATTCTGCACATAAGTTTTTTCACCAATTATAGATTGAAATTTTTCAGTAGGGTAGGATTAAGTATGGCCAAGCAAAATTTTTCTCAAAATTTCTTATTATATGTGGAATGTTTGTGAGGAATAAAAGTAGTAGTTTTTGGAATCAACAGTATAAATGATGAAATTATAGCTAGGGAACTGTGTACAAATGTTCCAAAAAGTCAATTTAAAAATGCAAAATCAGAGAGTTTTTTGATGCATAAACACAGATTTTGGTAATGAATTAAAATTGATATATTTTTGTGACATTAATATTCACAGTGAAAATTACTTGCATTCCAAAAATTATAAAATATGCTTTGGGTTCACTTCCAATCACGCAAATATGGTGTGTATTGCTTTGGCCTCAAATTTTATTTAAATTTATGACGAGGATATCAGTTTAAATAGAAGTTAAAAATGAACTCTTTGAAATTGAAGTTACAATGCCTATTTAGGGTTCCTTGTTGGTGAAGCACATCAAAATCAGCATATACCAAATGATATGTGTTCTCTTTACAGGACTCTAATTATTCTACATACCAGCGGATGTGGGAGTTTATGGTGAACAATCCTGATGTTTTCACCTCATCCAATGATGAGGGAGTCAATCGTGTTAAAAATTCAAATGGAAAATATGCTTTTCTTATGGAATCCACATCTATTGAGTATGTTGTGGAACGAGAGTGTGATGTCTCTCAAGTTGGTGGCTTGCTGGATGCGAAAGGATATGGAATTGCAATGAGAAAAGGTATTTCTATTGATATAATTTATTATTATTGGTATGGTACCAGTAAGTTAGCTTCAGATGGACAACACAATTGTTCAATGATACATTTCCTCACCTCTCCTAACAGGACACACCCCGACATCCACACACTACAATAAGCCCTTCTTCAGTTCTGCATACTTTGTTCTTCCCTTTATTCCATACATCATACCTATCCTAATCCTTGCCCTTCCTTGCTAATGTTCTTCCCTCTATCATAGTCTTCAGCACCCCAATCCCAATCAAAATGCTCTGCATGTTTCTTTTTGGCCACCTTTGTATTTGACTAGAGAATCCCTTCTCTTTCCTGTAGCTCTTCCATTTGCTCTGACTAAATAACCTAGCTGTCTATCAGTTACTTACACCTGAGCAATCTGAGATATGTGCACAAGGTAGGTTGTGGATAATTCACCTATCCCTCCAATCTATATATTTTCTTCAATACATTCACTAATTCTACCAGGTATATTTTTTTGAATGCCTTATCAAAGTCTATGAAACAAACAAGTACATCCTCATTGTATTCCTCATGTGCCTTTCGATTAGGGAAATTACTGCTATAAAATCAACTACACCTATCCCCTTTCAGAACTAAAACTGATAATATCATAATTAATCATTTTTCCTGCTCTCCATCCTGTTATTGATGATTCTGAGTACCACTTTATTTAAATGCAAAATCAAACTTTTTGTTCTTTAGTCCTTACCTACAGCTGCCTTTCACTTTTATGGAATTGGAACTTAAACCGATCTGACAACATTTTCTGCCTAAGTTCCTCCATTACGAGTGCTATGAATTAGCCTATACACCTCCACAGACTTAGTTGATCTAAATCTCTTAATACTCTTTCTATCTCACAACCAAATATGCTTGTACCTAACCTGTCTCCATCTACATTATATTCTTTTTTTGGCTAAAATTGCTGGCCTAATGCCTCTACCATAAATGTAGTTTCTGTATATGCTCATTTCATCTTTCTCGAATCTACTCTGGTTCAATTAATAATTTTTCTAATGTATTTATGGTTCTTTGCCCAAATTTTCCCTTTGTGCTTCCTGATAGTGCTTTCACCTTCCTGTACTGCTCACCATTTTCCCCTTTCCTTTGTAAACTTTCAATAACATTGCACTGTGTCCTCCACCATGCCTCTTTCCCTCTATCAATTTCCTACTTCAGTTAATTATTCAACTCTTTACACTTCCTTTAAATACTTCAACACCAAAGCTAATATGAACAGTTGCATTCATTGAGCAGGTCTTAGTTTCCATTGAAGATTATATGCTACTATGAGAAATAATCAAAATTCATAAATTACATGTAAGTGCTACATTACTGAAATTACTTCTACATATTTCCACATTTGCCTGATTATTTTTTTCATTAGAGGAATTGATAAAAATCACACTGGGCTAATAAATTAGAGAATACATCACTCAACAGATTCAGGCGAGATGTAGTGGAAGTTCGTCATAATGAAAAAAACAAATTTGCATTTTTCCACAGATTTATTTGTAACGTACAACATGTTTCAGTTCATCAAACCATCTTCAGGTACAAGACAAGATTCAACTCATATATCATATTTATACCTGTTTGAGGAAGGAGGGAGAAGAAAAGAGTGAGGAGTAAGGTAGGCAGAGACAAAGAGTGGAAATATGGAAAACTCAAAGAAACAGAGAAACTAAAGAAATGTAGAGTTAAAAACAAAGAGGGGGAAGATAAGCACTTCTTGTCATTGTTTGAGAGGTCGGTAGCAGGTATCCTAGCAGTAGGAAGGAGGGAAGAATAAAGAAGGGTTAAGTGGGATGGGGACAAGGAAGGGATAGAGGTAGGTTGAGAGATGAGGAATTAGTTATTCTTTGAAGGACATTATCAGGGAAGGGTTGTTCGACACATATTGAGAATGGAGGGTAGGGGGTGGTTAAATTAGAAATACACAAAGGTTGGACTCAGTAGGAGAGAGGGAGTTTCACTGTTTGCTGTGGAAACAGGATTCTGAGGAGAGAAGAGTAGTTTATAAAAATACTGTCATTTAAAAGAACATTCATATTTAATTTTACAATTTCAAGTTACTTTAAAATATCGACTTTTTCCCTTATTTTAATAGTATAGAATCTCAGGATTAAATTTACATGAGTGGAATGATTGCAGTAGATTCTTAGCTAGGAGTGATGTTTCATCAAAAGTCCTCCAGCATCTTTCATATTATGACAGGTATAAATATAATGTGTCACAAGTTGAATCTTGTCTTGTACCTGAAGATGGTTTGATGAACTTTAATCCAATGTGCATTACAAATAAATTGCGGAAAATTCGAATTTGTTTTTCTCATAATAGATGTGGCAGGTTGACATGTGGTGGTAGAATTGGGTCCTATTCCTGTCTATGCAGCAGTGCTTCACATGCTATGATACTGGTCCTCTGTGAAATCTAAGTAGCCCAATGATGATTTTTGTGTATTATTACCATCCTAGAATAGTATTTATAGTGGTGGCCAAGTCAACTAATGAAATTCAAATCAAAACCTCCAGCATTTATGAAAGTAGTACTGTACTTTAATACTCCAATATGTTGTGTAAACACCCGTGCACCCATGCTTTTCAAAATGGAAAATAGTGGACATTCACAATTCCAGAATAGGCAGTCTTCATTTTTTATATGCATTCGTCAATGAAATGTAATAATTTGACCCTTCTCTCATTAAATTTTATTCGTTATGCTCCCAAAATATTTATCTGCATTAATCGGTTTGTGTTTGATTTTTTTTAGACTCATCCTACAGAAATGCACTTTCAGCTGCTGTGTTAAAACTCCAAGAAGTGGGTAAACTCTATGCTCTCAAGGTAAAGTGGTGGAAGGAAAAGAGAGGAGGTGGTGCCTGTCGGGATGACGCCTCTAAAGGCAGTGGTGCTGCCAGTGAGCTTGGATTGCCAAATGTGGGCGGTGTATTTGTTGTTCTGATTGGTGGAGTGGCATTGGCCTGTGTCATTGCATGGCTAGAGTTGTTTTGGAAAGTGGCAATGAACAGCATTAAAAATAAGGTAAATCAGATTAAATATTTTATGTATATGTGTGTGTATATATATATTTGTGAGCATGTATGTATGCACTGGTGAAATATCTAGTTGTAGTCCGGGCCTTATTTCTCTTTCAAACAAAATTAAGTTTTAAATTTTAAATGTTAATGATTGAAAATATTGGTGGTGATTTTTTGGTAATTATGCAAGTTAATTGAGAACAGGATTTCTGTGGTGCAGAAAATAACCAATATTGCTTTTCATTTCTTATTAATTCATGAAAATTTTGCAGGACATTGAAACAATTGTTGAGGACATTGCTTATTCAAAATTTAATTTTCAAATATTTTTCTACAAAGGTAACCACTGAATAGTTAATACTTTAGCAGATAAATATGAGAAATCAATTTAGAGGTGTTTTTTATTTAAGGGCATGATCATACCAAGTTCAGCAAGACACCTTTTTTGTGTATTTCCTGATGCCTTCAACAATGTTCCTGCTAAATTTCAAAACTATGAATGTTTATTTATTGATTGCCACTTCATGTCCAATTTTTCTGGAATACATGCCTTTCGTACATTTGGAAATTTTCTACCCACAATCTAAGTCCAATGGCATTGACCAAAATCAAGAGTTAGTTATTTCCTTGCATGCCCATAAGCTGTTTGTAACCACTGGGACCCAGAATCAGCACCATGAAAGCTTTTCAGATCCATCATCTGTAATTAGAATCTGTGTGGTGAATAGTGCTAAAATTTGGTGTGTCTTAGATGTGAAAGACCATGGAGTGAGTTAGAAGTATATCGTAGGGAAGGATATTAAAAAATAGGTTTGAGTAGGCCTGAACTCATCCAGATGTCCAGTCTGCCAAGAGGAAGGAGTACAGCGAAAAGGGAGTCTCATGTGAATGTGGGAGGTTTTTGTAGATGCTAAAGCCAACAGAGTTGCAAGAAGATCGGTGAATTTTTTGAATTTTCATTGTACTCCAAAAATACTATATATTTACTAGGCTACAATTTCAAAGTGTAAAAATCATTTTTCTCAACCAAAATTCAAATCTAGATTCCTTGATGTCCGGCCAAGTGCTTTAGCCATTTAAGCTACCTAGGCATCCTAATACACTCTGAAATTTAGGGGGTTTTAGAGGAACAAGATGTTATGATGAAATACCATGCATAGTATATCACTAATGTTCATAGTTGTGCATGTTGAACCACAGCCCATGAAGTTAAAGTCAACGTTTACCTTTGACAAATTCAAAGAAACTGCTAGAGATCCCGTGACAATAACTGGTGACATTATATGTGTGGTAATTCATCTTTCCATCACTATATACTATATATATATATATGTTTAAGAGGAGTTATTAATTTATTCATATATTTTTGTAGTGACAATTTCCCTTAAAATTTGATTTGTTGATTTTCTGAATCTTTTTAATTTTTTAGACTCCCTTCTGGTCAGAAATTAAGGAGGAAATCAAATTTGTCTTCAAATGTCACGGTTCTACTAAACCTGTGCGAAAAAAGGAAGATGAGAAAGAAGAAAAATCTGTTGCAGAAGAAGAATTGGGAGAGGAAGTTGCAGCTGACATTGTTCCTTTAAGTCCTTATGCAACTCCATATGGTTACGTGAAAAAAGAGAGGATGACATGAATTTAGCACTTGGAAGATGTTAATAGTTCCTAATCATTATTGGGTAATATTATATTTCTAATTTATTATGAGGTCAAATAATTTTTATAGGAGATCAAATTAATCTTTTGAGGTGCTCTCTGTTGGAATATCCTATGGACGATAAAATATATTGTGATGGATAAAAATTAAGCAGTTACTCTGGTAACAAGGTAAAACTTATATTTTCTCAGTTTGAAAATATTATACTTGAAAATTGAATTAGCTGTGGAAATTTATTGATGCTGGCAAAATAAGTTTTCCTCTCAAGAATATTTTCATAAATGTTCAGTGAGTGACTTCCAAAGTGCTACTTAAAGGATTATATTGAGTATACTTAAATGTGTGTCCCTAAAATGTTTACAGTTAGCATTAGGATATGGATGAATACATATGTATGGATAATTGAATTAATGTTTTTTGTATTCTTAAGCAACATGGTAACATAAACATCAATACCAGTTCTTCTGTGTTAAAAATCATGTGATGCCTCTGTACATCTTGGAAATATTTGACCCTCAATGAAAACTTGGGAGTATGGCCAAAGGGAATAAAATTCAACTTATATATTTAATTGGTGCCAAGCTAATGTTTCAAACCATATTTTGAGAAGGAAAAGTAAAAGATATGCACCCTGGACAAACAATTTCATGATGTGCAGTTTGGCCAGTGTACAGTGAACTTGTCCAAAATGGAAAGAAACTATCATGAAACCAGAGAGCTGATTTGATGACTTTGATTTGATGTCCAAATACTTAGATTAGTAGCTTTTTTTACTGAAATTTCTAACTTTATCAAGTGATTGCATGGTATATAGGTTATTGAATGGTGATGAGATTGTTGAACATCAATATTTGGTATTATTTTTAACCACAGGTTATTTAGACAGTCATAAATCTAAATGTTTGTTTGGTGTGGCAGGAGTTCAACTGATGTGAACCCCTACAAACTTGGGAATCACTTGCTCAGGGTTGGGAAATGATTTTCTTTCCCTTTACCACAAATTATTTTCTACAGAATTTATTGTACAAGGAAGTCACACACTTAGAGGTAAGTCGGTTTTACCCAAAGTTGAAATCTGATTGATGCCACGACACATGCAAACATCCCATTACTATTTATGTAATGCTTTTTTAATTGTTAGTTCATTAATAATGCTGATACTTTTTAATGGGACTAAGTGTATCATTCTCTGAAAGAATAGAAAAATTTCACCATACCTACATACATAATTAGGAATCTATATTTTATGTTTCAAGCAGTTTTGTTATGAAAAGTTTGTACAAGTTCTGACCCTATCATTCATTAACTTGCAGGGTGGATTTTTCATTTTTTTTATTCAACATTTTAAGTTTCGGGTGGAGGGAGATGTTTCTGGGGTTAAAGAAGTTATGCTCTGTAATGCTTTGGGTTTCCTCTTCTTATGTAATAGAGTGTCTATTAGGTTTATACTGTATCCATTTTTAATGGCTATAGTTGGCAATGGTAGCTTGTAATTTATATGTTCAATAACCTCTTCAGGGAGAAGTTGATTGTTTCTATATTTCATTTACTATCATCCTGAAAAAATCATATATCATTGATGACATTGTTTAAGAATACACACACACATTATATATATATATATCTTTACATTCAAATACAAAATCCCACCATATGTCGAACAAATATTACTTCACACATAGAAATAGATACAAGGAAAGGGGAAAGGAAAACACATAAAACACAAACACAGGAAAGGTGGGCAAGGTGAATTTGAGCAGATCACAAATGTAAAAATATTTATATATATAAAATCCCGGATAATAAGGAAATATTTTTACATTTGTGATCTGCTCAAATTCTCCTTGCCCACCTTTCCTGTGTTTGTCTTTTATGTGTTTTCCTTTCCCCTTTCCTTGTATCTATTTCTATATGTACATATATATATATATATATATATATACACACACATAGGTTTACCTACCTTACCTAATTTACTACTAACTACCTAACCTACTACTAACCTACCATAACCTACTACTACCTAAAACCTACTATGTGTGTGCATTCGTCCGGAAAGTGGAAGGTCCGTGGTTCAAATCCCGGATAAGGAAATATTTTTACTTTCGTGATCTGCTCAAAAACCGCCTTCCCCACATGTCCTGTGTTCGTTCGCCTTTTATGTGTTTTCCTATCCCCTTTCCTTATTCCTATTTCTGTTTGAATATGTATATATATATATACACACACACACATTCTAACACAAATATCCGCCATATGGCAAACAACAACAAAGAGCTCACAGCAACAAGCACTTTGCTTTTCCACAAAGAATTTTGTTAAATGACCTAGGTTTCATTACAACATAACATCTCTGTTATATGTTATGCTGTAACAAACAATGTCTAACAGATGTTACACTGTAACAAAACCTAGGTCGTAACAAAAAATTCTATGTGGAAAAGCAAAGTGTCTTCTTTCATTAAGAAGGATTTCCAATATGTTATGTATTTGACACTTTGATTGTGCTTTCATATACAAATGAATTTTGAAGCTTTGTCATTACCTTCAGCTGCTGTGCTAATCGAGGTCCTGGTGAAGTAAAATATGAAGGAGATAGTACCAACATGTGCCCATGGTTACTTAAAATGCATGTCAAAACAGAGTCATCTGTAACATGATTTTGCCATTAAATGAATAGCGTGTTTTGTATTAATTATAATTATTCATATTTTCATTTTTTTCCTTAGGGATTTTTTCTAACCTGCAACTCTTGGAAATGAAATAGCCATCTACTGAGTGTGGAATAGTCCCTGATAACCTTGGAAGTTTACCCTACATTATGAATTCCATTAGTTATCCAAAAAATTGAACAGGTATTTCCGTATTTCAGAATCATTCTTTTTCATAATTAAGCAGTTGTTTTCATCAGATGACCATGCATATTGAACAACAAAAACAAAATACACCTCGGAGGACTCTTAGGGTGTATTCCCAGAAATTAATAACCTAACAATGATGAATATGCATCTGAAATTGAACTTACACCATTTTTCATTTGGATATTCAAGGCAAGATTTGATGAAAGTTTGGTATCTGAAATTTTAAATATGTGATATACGGCTCGTATTTAAAATTTCAGATATCAAACTTTCATCAAATCTTGCCTTGAATATCCAAATGAAAAATTGTGCAAGTTCAATTTCAGATGCATATTCATGATTGTTAGGTTATTAATTTAGTCATAATTTTAGGTTGATAGTTTCAAACACTTTTTATGAGTAGGAGTATATTTTGTATACCACATGTTAACATTAATGTGGAATTGTATGTTTAATATCCTTATACCCCTCATGGACAATTGATTGTGTGGTCAATAAATTCCCGAATGGAAACATAAACACAGTATTCAACCTGAAGGTCGGTTTGGTAGGTGTTGGTAGAGTTCACCCAGTACGAAGCACGATAGCGTGCAAAATCCACACATCAGGGGAAAGGGGGCCAGTTTCTTTCCCTGGAAGATCTGGCACCCAAAAATCGCATAACTTGGGTGGAGCTGCAGGTACCTTTGTGCTGAGCTGAGTGCCTTGCCCGGGAATCGAACCCGGGACCCTTCAGTCCGTAGTCAAGCACTCTACCCACTTGGCTACCGCGACCCACACTAACGCGTATATTACAGAAAATAGGAATAGATTGGAGGGACAGGACTAATCCGCAACCTGTACATGTCTCAGACTGCTCAGGTGCGAGTGGGGAATGGAGAGTCCGGATGGGCTGTGTAGGAAGAGGTGTAAGGCAGGGAGGGAACCATTATCACCAGTGCTGTTCAACGTATATTTGGAGGAAATGATTAAGGAGGCATGGGAAGAACTGGAGGTACAAATGAAAGTCGGAAGGGAATTCGTAAAATAAGTTAGGTTAGCAAATGACCAAGATTTAGTTTGTCAGTCGGCCAAGAGGTTGCAAGCATTGCTGAGTGAATTAGGAATTCAGTACGATATACTATATATGGGATGAGAATCAATATTAATAAAACAAAGGTTATGCGATTTTCCAGAAAGGAAAAGGCTATGCTTAACATTCAAATAGGACGGCAAAATATAGAGCAAGTAGAACAGTTTACGCATCTTGGAAGTATTTTGGACCAACACGGTCAAAGTTGTAGGGACGTAAGGAGAAGAATTGTGCTAGGCAAGGAGGCTTTCACAAGGAGGAGGGAGTTGATGACGGGGACGTTGAGTGGGGAGGTTAAGAAAAGACTCGTAAAAACTTTGATATGGAGCGTAGCTATGTACGGCGGGGAAACGTGGTCACTGAAGCAGGAGGATAGACGTAGATTGGAGGCTTTTGAAATGTGGGTGTGGAGAAGAATGGAGAAGGTGAAATGGACCGAAAGGAAAACAAATGAGGAAGTACTAGAGATGGTGGGTGAGGAGAGGGGTTTGTTGAGAGAAATCCTATGGAGGCAGGAAAAATGGATGAAGAGCGTATTGATCGGCCGTCGGTTGTTGAACACTGTAATAGAGGGGAAAATGTTAGGCAAACGAGAAAAGGGCAGGAACAGGATAGGGATGTTGGACAGGATGAAGGAAGGAAGGAAGTACACAGAGAGGAAGAGGGACTTGATTTAGAGTACGTTGCTGGATTGGGTTTTGTTAAGAGTCACAAAATATTTATTTGGTAGTTGTGTCAAAACCTACGATTGCTGGTGGAATACTTAATAATAATATACATTTATGTGTGTGTACACGTATGTGTGGGTCGCGGTAGTCCACGAGGTCGAGCGGTGGACTACTGACCGGAGGGCCCGGGTTCGATTTCCTGACAAGGCACTCCGCCCAAGCTATCGGGTACCAGATCGGAAACCATAGCCGGCACAGGGAAAGGGAAGGAACTGGCCCCCCTTACCCTGATGTGTTAATTTCGCACGCCGTCGGGCGTTCTACTGGGTGAACTCAACCATCACCTACCAAACCGACCTTCGGGTTGAATACTGTGTTTATGGTTTTTTCTTTTATGAACAAAATTGATTGCTTATTTTGGGAAAACGTTGAGTTATAGATACCGAAATAACAGATGAAATGTATTTTTTAATATCAATGATTTCTGTTTTCTCTCTTGCTATGCTGATTTCATAACATAATGTACAAACTTTCTCAATTTTCATACGGTTTTGTTTTCCTGGCTGAGTAAAATTTTACTCAGAGGTTCATTGTTTACAAATAGAAGTAAAAATCGTGATGAGAGGGATTGTGTCTACATTTCCTTTCGATATAATCTTGGAAGTATTAACATCTTCAGGCTGAACATATAACAGTTGTGTGAACTGATTGACGCATTTTAATTTATTGGCTGTGAAAGTAATGTACAACAATGATGAAGAGTATTGAGAGTTTCTTTAAATTTATTATTTGTAGCATATTATATTGAACCCTAACAATCAAGCTATGTGATTTTTCGGGTACCAGATCTTCCTGGGAAACCATAACCGTCACAGGGAAAGGAACTGGCTTTATATATATATATATATATATATATATATATATATATATATATATATATATATATATATGTATATATATATATTTATATATTTATGTATATATTTATGTATATATATTTATCTAAATGATCGTTGAAATTCTTTTGATGTCATCAGGAAGTTATCTAATTAGTTAAAACATTCGTCAGCAATGGACATGTTTTTTTCCATAAAGGTATTTTATTGGTAAAGACTTAGGAAGTACGAGGAGTAATATTACAATGAGATGTTCAGCTGTACATATATTTAATAGTTGGTTGTAGTTTTTAAAGCATTTGCGGCTTATTTGCTAAATGTAACCATCTACTACAGGTTTAGAGAACGTTTTTATCATTGAACGGCATTTAACTGATCAAGTTTTGGCCAGCTGACACTCCTTTCAGTGTTCTCTCTAATTAAAATTCCAGTTTATTTTCTAGTTTCACTACATCGTAAATTCCTTAGTACTTGTGAATGCTGACATTCCTCAGTAGTTATTTTCTTGGAATTTGACTTCTAGCGGGAGTAATTGACTTTTTGGTGTTACCGAGATGTTTTTCCCTCTAAAAAATAGCTCAGCACAGGTCAAGTATTGCAATTTAAATGAAGTTTCCTGCGTATAATATAGTAAAATTGAATGAGGTAGTCGGCGAACGTTCAACTCCCGGAATTAATATGTAGTTGGCCTCCTATTTGGCTGTTGAAAACGGTGCCTTCAGTTGTCTTATTACCACAATCGTAAAATTTTGAATTCCCACATACCTCCTCCTCAAGCCACATTTTCCAGAATTTATTTCTCAGTGGGTCTTTCTATTTTACCCTCATCACTTTTCTGTAGCCCTGGAATTCCATTAGATGGGCTTTCCCGTTCATCTAGCCATGTCACGTCCAAGGGCACCGGGCGAAAGACTTCGCATTCATTTAACTGAGCCAAGAAAATACTCAGTGCCCAAAAAATTAGCGCCGACAGTATTTAAGTTTATTGAACTTTTTAGTCAATGTCATCAACAAAACCAATTGGACAAAAAACGAAAACAGTGGCCCTCAATATCGTTTCTGTAATTGGCATCTGATTAATGGCGACCTTTATTCCCTCTTTTTATTGGCCTAGGCGTCGCACATTGGGAAGAGAGGAGGGATTTCCGGCGCTAGTTCACCTACCATTACTCTTCGCAAGCTCAAATACTATTGCATTCTCAGTTTATTCGACTAAAATTTTTCTTTAGGATTCAGATAATGACCTTATTGGGCACCAGAAATAGCTATTAAAAAGGAAAAATAGTTTCAATGCGAATGAGAAGTATTTTTTGTCTGATATCACCCTGCTTGAAATTTACTGAAGAAAATGCGAGAGAATTTTGGGTCGAGAGTCATCGTGAGAGATCGCGTTTGCAGAAAGACATGAAAGCATGAAGAGAGGGCTTTAGGATAGGGCATAGTTAATGGCGCGGAAGAATGTGGTCATTGTAATGGCTGAGATCACGGGCTTTCAGTGAATTTAATTTCATGCCCTGCTTTTATTGCCCCTATTTCTATTTCGTTTTGCTGTGTGTTAACGTCTCCTTCATTGCAGTCGACGGCAGTGAAATTTTTAATGCATAGGTCAGAATTAGAATTTGTTAGTCGCATTGTGTTTATTTTATATTTTTCGAAATATTTTGACCGGAAATCGTTTCTTTACTATTTGAATGACAAAATTCACATTGACATCTTGAAACTTATTCACCGAAACTAATTTTTATCCGAAACAGTGAAATCCGTTGAGATGCTACTTTTATTGATAAGCCCAAGAATAAATAATATTTCATGGCGTGGTTGCACTTGATGTGTTAATTGGAAAAAAACTAGTATGAGTTAAGAAGAAATATACCTACGAAAGACTGGATTTATTGAGAAGTAAAAACACTATCTTGATCAAGGTTAGAAGAAATGCTAGCCTCCATTGCATTAATATGAACGCATGCCAGTGAAAGAATCAATGAGCGTATATAAAAATTAGGGGGATCTAAATGAGGATAAATAGGTAAAGAGCAAAGCGCGCGCACTTATGTACTAAGGCATACCTTACATACCCGAGAGATGTAGGGAAAACTTGAAGAATTTGGAATTAATCAGTCTACGTGGGTAAGGAATATATGTATGCTCCGGTTTTTAAATGGAATTGATGTGATTACAGCCAGGATGACTCTCTGCTTGGATGGTTGCTGGTAGGTAGCTGCTCAATGGTTGGAAGGCCATAATAATCGTATAACAAAGAAATAATATAGATGTGTATATACATATTTGCGTGTTTGAATAAAATGGACAACCATTTTACTGAATGGGTAAGCGTTGTAGGAAGTAGATTTTGCGTGGGTCGTTCAATAACTCTAGGAAAAATAGAAAAACAAATTATTTAGGATAGATTGTTTTTATTATTCAGCATAACCTCCTTTTAGATTGATACACTTCACCCAGCGTTTCTCCAAGTTTTAAAGCCGCCCAAAAAGTAGGATTTCGGAAGGTCCTCAAAATACAGCGATGTACAGTGGAATGTTTAATAATTAGAACTTTTATGCCAGGATTTGTGCCATCGAAACGGCGCAGATGTGCACCCGTACACTGTCTTGATATAAAAGAATTTTTTTTTGCCAAATAAATACGTTTTTCTTGATTAATTCAACCGGTACAATAACCCGGCATGTAACACTAAATATATACATTTAACTACCCGACATGATATTTATCGTTAGCACTTTTTGTAAGTAGTCGATGTAGGTTCCGTATGCGTCCTAAAAAAAACGTGGCCATCACCTTGTCGGCCGATTTCACCTTCTCCGCTTTCTTCGGAGCTGGATCATCTTTGGAAATCTACTGTTCCGAATTTGTCTCTGCATTGTTGTATTGTATCCATGTATAGTTCACAGTCATGCATTGACGCAGAAAATCGTCAGGATTGCGAAGGAAAAGCACCAAACCAGCCTCCGAATCGAACACACGATTAAGTGCTATGCTACAGAATGTATGCTCCACTGAGAGCACAAACAGCACTCATCTTACCGAGATTTTTTCACATCCAATTTTTCGTGCAAAATTGAAAACACCATACCTTTTGATATGTCTTTGGCCTCAACTATTTCGCGACATTTGATTTGTCGATCACTCAGAACCATATCGTGGATATTGTCAGTCATAATGTTGAAATGGTTAGGAAAAGGTGGGAAGAAGGCCATATATGGACTGATTCGTAGTATCTATGAGGAAGGAATCTGGCCGGAAGATTTTGTGAAATCGGTGTTAGTTCCTATTCCAAAAAAGGCAAAGGCTAAGTCATGTGAGGATTACAGAACAATAAGTTTGATATCCCACGCAGCTAAAGTTATTCTCAGGATCATCAACAAAAGGATAGAGAGTAAGGCAAATGATTACTTAGGGGATGATCAGTTTGGGTTTAGGAAAGGAAGAGGTACGCGTGATGCCATTGCAGTAATGAGATCACTAATCGAGAGGAATATAGAATACAATCAGGACGTTTTTGCCTGTTTTGTAGATTTCGAAAAAGCGTTTGATAGAGTGAATTGGGAAAAATTAATGCGTGCATTGCAGAAAATGAGAGATGAAGAGGGCCCTGATGTAGTTTAGGTTGCTGGATTGGGTTTTGTTTGGAGTTACAAAATATTTATTTGATAGTTGTGTCCATCCAAAAACCTACCTTAACCGGTAGATTACCTAATAATAATAATCGATGGAGGTCACTTCCATTGGACGCCCCGAACGGTGTTCCTCATTTGTGGGTGTACGGCCATGTTGCAATTTATTTACCCAATTGTGAACTGTTGAAAACACAGGGGAAGATGTCCCATGAACTTTATCTAGCTCCACTTTGATCTCTTTTGGCGTAAAGTGGGAGTAAGCAATATTCCAGTGGACGCGCTTTTTCTAGATTTTAGGAAAGCCTTCGATAAAGTACCTCATTGTAAACTACTCACAAAGCTAGAGGCATGGCATATATAAAAATATCCGGAGTCGGATTAAAGTCTTTTTGAGTGGTCAGGTACAAAGAGTAGTGATAGATAGAGTTAGCTCAAATTCAGTAGAAGTTACTTCAGGTGTTCCCCAGTGTCATCGGACCTCTTTTATTCCTGCTTTACGTTAACGACATTGACTCCGTAGTCACTAGTGATACGTTTATTTGCCATCGATGCAGTGGTTTACCGTGATATCCGTGAGAGAACACAGCAGTTTTGTCATATAACCTTAATGCTATGCAACACTGGTGAGACACTTGGCAATTTGAATTACACTTAAAAAAGTGCGTAGTGATAAGCTTTTGGAAAAAAGAGCGATTCCCTCCCGAACGCCTACTGCATCCGGAACAGCGATGTGAAATATACATTTTCAATCAAATGCTTACGCATTACCCTCACTCACGACCCTCTCCTGGATGAAACACAAACGGGGAATATGTGGGCAAGGTAACAACAAATTAGGATATATTAGAAGAGTAATGCGTAAATGCAATGAAAAGTCAAAGAGAAATGTTAACTTTCGCTGGATAGACCTCATTTAGAAAATGCTGCAAGTATGCGGGATCCTCATGAAATTGAATTAATCGCCGAATTGGATCGCATGCAGCGTAGAGGAGCTAGATTTGTAAAACGTTGTTATGATAAACTTGGTAGCGTATCCAAAATATTAGAGGAGCTAGGCTGGGAATCATTTAATGGAGCAAAGGTTAAATTACAGGTTGAATCTCTTGCATAAATTGGAAGTACGTTTCTTTAGCAGTGATGTTGAAAATGCATTACTAAATCCATCGTAGTACTACGGTAGGAGAGTTCATGTCAATAAAATTAGAGAGATCAAGAGTAGAACAGATAGATTTAAGATGTCAATTTTTCCATGAATGATAACGGATAAGAATAACATTTTCCGACCGCGGTAGGGTCATATTCGGATAAAAATTAGCCTCACACCCCAGCGGTGGCTTTAAGGGCACTTAAATAAATAAAAAATAAAGCCTTTTGAATAGAAGTGTTCAATTGTACATTTTTGTGACCAAATAGAACTAATTTAAGAAATAACCGTACTAAATGCAAAATTAAGGAAAAGGAAATGGTTGAAAAAAATTCGGAAAAATTCACCTAAAAAAATTGAATCGAATCACATGGGAGTTATCCCGAGGCTATAATCACCAATTGGGTGTATTGAATTCGAACATGAGAAGAATCAAAAGAGCCTTAAGGTTACCCCAAGGGATTCAAGAAGCTTGCATTAAATTTGATGGTTTGAGGCTCTACTTTGTGAAAATTCATGATCACTGAACAAATGAACTTGGTAAATTTTCACACAAAAAAACTTATAAAACTACTGGTTTAAACTCATAGGCGAAATCATTAGGTCATATTTACATGGTGATGTCGCCTATGCGTCGAAATCAGTAGTTTTATAAGTTTTTTGTGAAAAAATACCAAGTGTCAGTGAAGTTTACGCTATATGATCTCGGGCCGACTATGAATTTTCGTTTTCTGTTATCGAATATTATATTTTTATCAGAGATATCTGTCTATATGTCATATGTCCATATGATATATGTCTAACTGCTCATTGACATTTTCCGGGGAACTTTCCATGCTTTGTGGATTGCCACTAGGACTAATGAACGCGTTCGGGTGACATGGAACACGCACAAAGTGTTGTTGGCAAAATAAGTATCGAACTTTCATTAATATAATGCAACCATTTCAGAGAGTAAAAATCATTCGCCTTGACCGGGATTCGAACCCGGATCCCTCGATATCCGGCCGAGTGCTTTAACCACTTAAGCTACCGAGACGTCCTCTTACACTCTGAAATTTTGGGGGCTTTAAAGGAACAAGATGTTATGACGAAATACCGTACATACAATGTCTCAGGCATTCGTAGTCGTGCGCGACGCGCCACAGTCCACGATGTTAATAAAGCCAATTTCAAACACTTAGGCTGTTCATACCTTAGACAAATTTCAAGAAACTGTAATAGTAACTTTAACGGAGTCACCCGCTATGTGTGCATTATAATGCAACCATTTCAGAGAGTAAAAATCATTCGCCTTGACCGGGATTCGAACCCGGATCCCTCGATATCCGGCCGAGTGCTTTAACCATTTACTCTCTGAAATGGTTGCATTATAATGCACACATAGCGGGTGACTCCGTTAAAGTTACTATTACAGTTTCTTGAAACTTTCATTAATAGTTAATCCGAAAATAGCTCAAAAGCATAAACTGAATCTTCCAAGAAACTGCGGATGATGCCGCCACAGTAACTTTTTGACGGAGTCATCCGCAATATGCGCATTTCAATGGACCGGGATCCCGCTCAAGGCGAAAGATTTTCACACTCTGAAATTGTTGCATTGTAAATTGAATATTGTTGATTCCATTTTTCTCCATGAATTTCGTTGCGGAATACTCATTTCTGAAGGCGTGACTTTTTTATAGTGGACAGTAAAGACAACCCAACGTGACTGCAATGAGTGAATTACCTTCACGGCGTCAATCCACATCATCACGAAGTGGCAAACCATGAGAGCAGTTCAACTGGCATTTTAATGGCTAATGTAATCAAGGGAGCCTATGAGGCTTTGAAGAATAGTTTATTGTAATCCTGGTTTTAGAGTATTTATTTAGTGCAATGTTAGGTGTGGCTTACAAATGCAGCAGGTAGTGGAACTATCAAACTTTACCTCGATCGGCGGTCTATACGAATACATAGTTTTGATATTTATGACATTTATATTGCTGAATTGAATGAATTGATTTAGCGACTAGTATAACTTCCCCACAGTAGCCTTGGGTTCAATATTCGGCACAGCGATAAATTTTTCAAACAAGAACATCTTTCCCTGGTTTAATTTAGGATTAAAAACAATTCTCATAATTCATTCAATCAAGAGTTGGCCTGATTCTTTAAATACCTTCTAAAGATATTTCTAATAATGTATATGATATGCATGATAACGACATTCGTGTTTGACATGACGGGGCTACTATATGATGAGGGCGAGAATACGATTGAGTATTAACTTCTGTATTAATTAGGTTTTGGTGTGTTTCATTATAAAGCGGCAATCTTTTATGCTTCTAAATTCAGTAGTTTATGTCAAAGTTTCGCAATGTAAGATAAGAGCCCTATTTTGTTACCTGCTTTTCCAAAGAGTCGAACAGATTCTTGTATGCGAGAAATAGAGCAAGCGAGGTTTATTAAGAGATAAGCAATATATATATGGTTGATAAGAGGAAATTAACGTAACCCCTCTTCATAACCCCTCAATAACAGGTGTCATCTTCATCTATGTGAATCCTTTTTCGAAATCTACAAAACAGGCAAATACGTTCTGATTGTATTCTAACAGGTCAAAGAATATGGCAGCATTTTTAGCGTGGGTGGTTTCGTGGAGCGGAGAGGGGTGGAAAAGAGGAGTGTAGGGACGTGACGAGAGGGCCCCCTCAGGTGGTCTTGTGGACTTGAAGTTGTCTCGCAAGTTCAACCGGCGTTTGAACGAAACGGAGGGTTAATGTGGGACTAAAAGTAATGTGGACTGACGTATGAATAATAGGGGAGAATTCACGGATTATATATTTCATTTTGTGGGTTTCGGGGAAGAAAATGATGATTAGGTTAGGGAATTTTTGGAGATTTGGTTTTGGAAAGAGGAGTGCGATGGGTTGAAGGTTTGAGTATTTTATTATTCAATAGTTTTTCCGGCTACCCACATTTCCTGAGAGTCTTATAGCTGATCCATGTATTGCTGTTGGGAGGTGGTGTTGCTGCAGAGACGTAGGCCACGGACTGAAAGTAGAAAAGGGATGGATCGTCTTTTATGTGATGGTTGGCAGCTCGTGAAGTGAAGGTTTTGTTAGTTGTTGGTCAATTTAATGTAGACTGAGGTGTTAAATTTATTGTTCTGGAGGTGAATATCGTTATCGAGGGAATTAATGTTTGAATCAACAAGCAAATATAACGACAGGCTTCTAAATTTCCACATGAATCATGAATCACAAGCATCGGAAGCCTACAGAGAATCAGGACGAGCAGTAACAGGCAGGGGGAATAAGAAAACGTTGTCCGTTTTCGCGGATTATTTTTAATTGACATGTTAAGAAAATGGCCGTAGAGCATAGGAATGAATGAAGATAGGTCTGAACGTAGGCAAAGGAGGATACAATTTTGTGAATGGTGGGAAAGCCGAGGAAATGCAGTCATTTGTTACACATTATCTACAATATCAACTTGAAATTCATTAAAGCGCAAACCACTTTCACTTTCGTACACTCTTTCGAACAGCCCTTCCCATCTGTCAGTTCTTACTGCAATTTAGGTGTACTTTTTGACTCGAAGCTCACCTTTCGCAAGCACGTTAAAAGGATTGTCGGGAGAGCGATGGCAATAGTCGGCCTACTTTACCGCCACCCTGGAGTTCGTGATCCCCTTGACGGTATTTTTTGGTTGTGCACTCCCAAGTTTAGAATACTCTTCACCAGTCTGGTCGACCGCCTCCCCAACTACTTTAGAGACCTCTTAATTTTTTTATTGCTATTTCCAGTTATCGCATCCCTTCCCTCAAAAATACAACCCGGGACTTTACTCTCTAATCCCTTGGTATTTACCCTCTCCACCGCCGTCGATTACCATGTGATATGAAATTCTTACATAGCATATTTAACGGAACTCTCCGTACCAACGACCTTCTTCCTCTATTCTCAATTCGTGTTCCCCCTCGGCCAACACGTAACTTGAGTCTGTTGCAGGTTCCAAATTTCAGTCTCTCGGTTTCTCAACGTCCCCTATTCCATCGAATTCTCGCTACATTTAATATTCTGAGCATTAAGTATCTTACCCTGGACCTCTCTTCTTCCCTCAACGCTTTCACCTCCGTCCTTAAACGCCAGATAGAAACTTACCTTTTTCTGGTTGCCTTCTTATATCTCTTCTTGACATTATTTGATAACTTTTCATTGTTCTTTGTTGCTTATACTCGTTCTTTTTCTTAGTGTATGTTATATATCAGCCATTGTTAAAGCCTTTGTGCCATGTTTGGCTGCTTTGTTAAATAAATAAATAAATAAAAAAAGAAATGCATCGGATGAAAATTAGTCATAAGAATACGAAAGTAATGTAATAGTTAATAATAGGACGATTGATTTAAAAGTCAAACGACTAGATCATACAGCGGGCTAAACCCTGGACGCGTCTGGCTGGATTTGTGGTTACAATGGGCATAGCAGCAAATACATGAATATGCATTGCGTTAGTGAAAAACGTTTCTCGATTAAATCGGGATTTGACTCGTTCCCTCAGCGTGAGAAACCAGTCACTCCGCTGATCCTATCTGCCGTTGAACTATATTGGCAGAATGGGACGTGTCAAGCATCGAAACATATGTGCCTACACGTGGAACTATTTATAAAAAATTAAGTGAATGGATTTTTTTCATACACATTAGTTTCAATATGTTTTTCTGGTTGGAATATTTGAACTTTTATATGCTATTGGGTTTCGACATTGCTTAGGATAAAAAGTAACCTTGATGTCCTGTAAAACCTATAAAAATGTCAACGGAGTCAAATGTACATGTTATTATGAGACTACAAGTGTACGTTATATAAGGATAACATTTCACAATCTCCACATAGATTTCGTTCAAAGAGACTTTCTCAGTCTTCGGCCCCACTAGGGTGCTTATATGCCGATTAAGAATAATTGCAAGTCAATTATTCACACCAGAGAAAGTTTAATGCGTCAATTTACCATCAATAGTATAGAAATTCTGAATAGATATCAATAATAATTAATTAAAACTGGAAATTCGTCATCACCTGCCTATAGTAATGAAGTATTTTTGAGAACTTTATGGAAATGAGATAATATGTTTGGTTCTTCTCTGTTTATAAAATAAATATTTTTAAAAATGCAAATCTGAATACTTGTGAAAGTCGAATAGGTGCTTTTGAACAACCTGGGTGGAAATTTGCTTTTCTTCCCATCATAAGAAAAATAGCAGGGCTTGAACTCGCCAGGAAATCTAGTCCCGGGAATGATGGGAAATCTGGGATTGCTACCCCGAAAAAATCCCGGATTGCTTTTCAAAACCCTGCATATTTTCTCAACTTATTGGAAGTTATTTTTTTCTAGATTTAAATAGGGAAATAGCTACTTAACATTTTTCTATTTTAACTACGTGGAATAGGTGTTACTAAACGAAACTCCCAACATTGCTCTGAGGAGAGATACTCTTTTTAAGTTTTTAGAATTAATAATGTGCATCTGAAATGCTTTCTTGGCTACTATGTGTTTTTTCTTCCCCACCTTTTGATTTTCCAATTAATGTGAATTATATTGCTGCCCGTGTTTTGAACTACGTATACCAAAACCTGCTAGTCTTTAACAATCAGATTAGATGAATGTATTTATCTCGAAGTTTCCCTGGATCAGTAGAAGTCAAGCAATAGACTGTTTGCGGTTTGGGGGCCATTATTCATTTTAGAACACCAAGGTAATATTAATCTGATGTTTTGAAAAGTATCTATATTTAGCCATTCATAATTCCTTCAATTATGTCGATGCAGATCAAATGCGGTCAAGAGGGAGCGGGCGGGGGTTAGATACGGTGAAAAGTCAATACAAATTATATCATTTTCCTAAAAGGAAATAGTTTAAGGCTGCATACAATAAATCAAATTCTTGATTACTTATTTTGATCTCGATGAATCTATAAATGTTTTTCGCGAAAACCAATGCAACATTTTACAAGTCGTTACGATTCCTCGTTTTGATTCTAAATCTAATAATAGGCATTGATTTTCCATTAACACGCTTACCCTGATATTCCATATTCATTTTATTCTGGGTTTCAACCTGTGGTCTGTTTCTAAAAGCTACAAGTCAGCACACTGTAGACTTTTACAGTCTTATATACTATTTGTAGCCCTCAGAAATAATCTTAAGCGTTAATCAATGCTGTCGTACACTCCTACTGTATTAGGTAGGGGATTAATACATACAACACTAAGTGTTGTATCTATTAATCTTCATCACCAGAATCTGAATGGTCTTGGTACAAGTCTTAAAATAGACGTACACTAAGTGCTGGTAGCTTCGAGAAACTGGACCTAAAATTCATTTTTGCCAAGGTTTGACGAGATCATCAACTAAAATATTTTGCTTTATTGCCGCCCGATCCCAATCAAATCCTTTTCTATAAAATAATTAGAATTTACGAAAGATTAAGTTAAAAACAGTTCAAGGTTTTATTAATTTTTTAATCATATAGGGAAAAAGCGAAAGTTCACACAAAATAAATAATAGATAGAGTACAGGGGCCAAGCAAAATATACCTAGGACATGCACAATCCCTTTGAGTATATGTACTATTCAATGAATTTTTACTAAGTTTCTACTGTTCAAGTACGGGATTTGGGGATTCAATAACTGGGATCTTTGATCCTGGAACTCCCAAGAGCATATTTTCCGGATTCGCGGTCGAGTCCCGGGATTGAAAAACCGTGAGGAATCCCGAGGTTTTCCCATATCTCGTGTTTATGTATTATTAACTAAGGATATTTCTATACAAAATCGAAAGCTGACGAGCTGCGTTGATCTATCACCAAGAAATTTAATGCTTTATAGGCCTTATTGCACTTTATAGGCTATTGAAGTACGCGACGCCCATGTTATCAAACGGATCAAATTATTAGAAAAATTGCGTTCATGTACATGTTTTTGATTGACTCTCCTATTTCATGGGGGGAGGGGATGGCTCGTATGGTGTCCCGTCAGCTTCAATGTCAGACCTTATATTCTTACTCGGACTAACACTCCCATTCAAAGCTCTGTTGATTTATGCTAACTAAGAGTATTAATTAATGTTCCCTTTGAGTATTAGATGAAAGGAAACTCACACGAATTCCTCGAGATTTCTCAAAACTGATGGATTATTGTAACGGTGGGAGCGGAAGGTAGGCCCGTGAAAATAAAAAAATATGCCCATATTTTAACATCCAATCCCACTTGGGGAGTTTTATACCCGAATTATAACTTATGAATATCATAATGATTGACTCATTGTAGGGACGGTGTAAAACCGGTTCTCATGTGAAATTCCATTCAGCCATAACTGTGATTTAGAGTGACTCCAGCGTTGTTTCAGTGCCCTTGTAGGTTGGGTCTGGCGTGGTAGTCTTTGGCAGGTAGAGCGTTCCAGCTACTTATCGAACGATTTCTGGATCAAATTCAGGACACTCGCCCAGCTAAGCCCAAGTGGGTATTAATATTCTTCTAGCTACGCGGTCCAGGAAGTGGCTCAGTTGAGAACCTTCATCCTAACCATGCCAATTTTGAATTATGAATTCCCTGCCACTTTTGAATTTAGTGAAATATTTTTTTTGAAATCATTTGAAATGGGAATAAGGATTCAAAAATGGTGCGAAATAAAATAAGCTTTGCCGTTCTTTTGTATTTTAAAGGGATGTTTCCATGTTTAACTTCAATTAAATATTTAGTTATGTAATTTATAATTTTCTCAACAGGGCAGTTTTTATTTTACGACATGACAATTCGCATGCTATATATTGCACGGTGGATGCAGCGTATCTGCCTAGTGAATTGGACACTAGAATACTAATCCGAGGATTCCAAGTTTAAATCTGGTCGATACCTCTGGTCATCTCCATCTAATTCTGAATTATTTCTGGTTTCCGGAATGTTCAGAAAGGCAAGATAGGACGAGATGAGTTATAACCTCACTTTTCAAACCAGCCTAAGGGTTAACGACTGTATTTGCTAGTCTTTCTTGATGGACATGTCATCTAAATACTTATAACGTAAACTTATTTTGAAAATAATTGTAAACGTGAATAATAGTGAAGGATATACCATGCTAAGGACTACTTGAAGCGATAATATCTCTTGCCAAATCAGTATCATGAATTTCTCAAATCAAGTTGTCAAGGGATTAAGTGCAATCATTAGCAAATAAAAATAATCCATATATTCTATTTAATTTTGATCATTTACCCACCGAGGACGACAGGAAAGAAAGAGCATCGAAAAGTGAAGATTTATTACGATGTATCGGTAAACTCAGTTCCATCATTTCCAGGATACACCAACGCGACCTGGCGCATGATATACACCATTGAGAGTAGGACTTAAATCCTTTCACTCTCGAAGAGGAATAGGATTTTATGAGAACGTTTCTGAGGTAGAAAGTCATTCATTGCCCCTGTGTAAAGCTTTCGACCCCCTAAAACACCCTCAGTGCCGCCAATTCCCATTACGTTGCCCGTGCAGGTGATCCCACCTTCTCTCCCCGGACCCTCGAAGACCTCGGCCGCACTCACTCCCTTTCCTCCCTCCACCACCCCGACCCCTTGGGGTACGCTTCGCGCGCGCTCTCTGGCGCCGCGCGCCGGCGCGCTCTCTCTCGGCGACCCGAAGGGCGGCAGTCTCGACGCCTCAGCGCCCACGGTCGGAGCCGCACTGCGAGTACTAGCGCAGACCGCGTGTGGATGGGGAGTCTGTCGGCGGGCCGCGCGATTCGAGGCAGCGGCACACGTGCGGCGGCATCTCTGGCTTGCGGATGGTGCTGGTGCCATGGTAAAGCAGCCGTCTCGCGGGAAAACCTCTGCCCCGACGAACATTTACAGTGCACTTGAAAATGGAGGAGTCTTTTCTTCATGTGGTGTGACGTGAAAAGAAATTTTTCGCTAAGATCCGCGTGCCCGTCAACATTTTCGGGCCAGTGTTTTTATTAAACCGTCTATGTAGCCGAGAGAAACTGATGGTTATCTCTTGATTTGCCCGCCCCGTCCGTTGTTTTCACCCGGTCAAACTTCCAAGGATGAACCGCAACCGGAGTATTATGTGATCGCGAGTGCAAATTAAAATGTCTTTTATGAATAACTATTATTTTGCGGCATTGCTATTTAGTCAAAAGTCTCTCTCCTGACGGACTAATTCATCAATTTCGACTACATTAATCATGACTGGCTTATGAATAAATATAAATGGTTTCCATATCCAACTGTAATTGGTCGCTGGCATTCCATCTTTAGGCTGGAATACAGAAGGGTAGCGATGAGATTTATTTCTCGCCAATCATGAAGCACGAATCCAATTTCCGCAGAGATTTATTTATCGCGTGTGACTTGATGTGGGGGTTGTAGAACTTGAGCGTGAAGAACCAACTTGCGTATTAAAACACAATTCAGCATATTTTTCTCTCTTCATGCCCCCTTCCCCCCATGTTTTGCATACGCACTCGTGCCCAGTTATCGACTCGGAGCCATTAATCCTCTGATGGGTTTGCTCTTCTGCTAATTGCCGACGAGAGTACAAGGTGTTGACGCCTCAAGTGATTTATTTCCGTCCCTTGCCCAATTGCATCTCTCAATCACTGCGTGTTCAGTTAATGAGGTTCGACTCCCATCATTGAGACGTGTGAGTATATCTCCGGTGAGAGGTGCGTGGAACGTGGACAGCGTTTGAAGGGTTGCTGCTTCCGTTGCTGGAAAATTAACTTTTTCTCGTGCTTGGTCATTGGAACTTCTAATTTCACACTTTATCTTTATAGCAGATTGGTGATAAAGATCATGTCTATGTAAAATGATCAAGATTTATGTCTCAAAGGAAAGGAGCAGGAGAAATATAGATTGATTAGAAAGAAGTTAAGGTCATGCGTCCGAGGCTTTTCGTTGCACTTTCGAAAGGATGATAAACGGCTGGAATCTTTACCAAGTATATTGAACTACTTCCATGTGCCATTAATTCCTTTGAACGTAACTTCCTATGTGAGAGTGGAGGATAGAGTTCCTTTGTAAAAAGAGGATCAACAGGGTTTTTTCATTTACTTGGAATTTATATGCCTACACTTTTGTACGATTTTATTTAAACATTATCGCCCCTCATTTAAGGGTAGACGTATTAATTTTGAACCATTTACATAAAATGGAATCAGAGTTTTGAATTGCAAGCTTTTTAGACCTTTATTTGCACAGAATAACTGGTAATATTAAGTAAAAGAATATATCTTTCACAGGTGTTCCCAATGAAATCTAAATCACACACATATTTATTTTTGTACTGAATTTCGCTATAGTTGGACTTTGGCAAAAATGCCATATATTTAAAAGATATTTCCTTTTCGCAGAAGATATCTATCTAAAGTGAACATACTTGCTGTATTGATGCTGAAAGGAATATTTTCAATGAGTAAAGAAACTGCTTTATTGGTGTTTTTCAGGTTTCATAAAGAATCTAACTTTTTGATATTGGGTGTCAATTTCAATGTAAATTTTAGACACTTCTTGGATTGAATCTCTATACATTATTTAATAACATATTATATGAATTTTTGGTGTTTTCGTTTCGATTCAAAAGCTTATTGCTTGGGTATATATAAATATGCATAATGTATCCTATCCTATGTTTCGGCTTTTAATTCTAGCCATCCCCTTTCTTCCTTTTTGTATAAAGTCCCCCCTATAGCTAAAACATATAGAAATTACGATCAAGTTCTAGGATAGCATTCCATTTTATTGGTATAATTACCACGTGGAAAACGTATTCTTTGTCGTTTGTGTAAGGGCGCTGGAGTGAGGTTGAATTGACAGGCTCGAGAGGATGAGAGCTGCTGATTTTCCGATGGGCAAATGTCTGTCCTGCTGTGCGTAGAATACTTTCTCTTTCAGTCAGAAAGCTCAGAAAACGATCCCTCGGCTAGGTTCCGCATCGCTCTCTTTCCATTTTCAATTCCGCCACCATAGCTATCTCTTAGCGGCGTGGTATCGACGAGCGTGCCCTTATCGCGGGAGGTCGAACTGGCGCACGGGGCCATGGCGCTCCGACATGCCCGAATTGCAATTCAAGGCACGAGAGGAAGTTTTAGTACGCGTGCTCGCGCCACTATGTGAGGTCGATGCCAGGCGAGGGAAGAGGTATTGGCTTGGCTCGCGTGAGGGTATTAAAAGAGGCAAAAGAACGCCCTTATTTCGTGATGATCGTGCACTGCACTTTCTTCGTGCCAATCGGAGCTTCACTAAAAAATATGAACTTTCTTCAACCTCGGAATGCTTGAGTGAAGTTAAAATTAGCAATTTTGTAACATCGAATGTTTTGCCTTCAATAGTAACAGATAAACAATTAAAATATACATACTTAGAGCGATGAATTAGTAAGATGGTTATTTATTTATAACAATGTTCTGAATGTAATGACGTTTTCTTAAAAAACTCTAACGGTGCTAATAATTGGAACTAATCTTGTCTTAGACTCGGTCATTTATCAGCCATTCCGATGTTGTAATTTGCCATTAGAGAGAAACTTTATTGAATAATATTCATTCAAAAGACGCTTAAATAAATGAACTAAAATATTAATCATCCTTGACGAGCATTAATCAATTGTCCAGTGCCAGATAAATAAGGCACTAAGCTTTTTGCGTATGCAACCTACCGTTTTCACTTCACTCCATTTGTTGTTAACGGTTTTCCTCGAGTACTGCCGATTGACATCACCAACAGTTTACCTACAGGAATAAACAATTAGTTTGGGCGAAAAAACTCATTCCTTCAGGCATTCCTTCTTCTCCATTTTCACAAGCAGAAACCTGCCTTCATATTTTCTATGCAAAAGACGTCTTCTGGAAGAACATTTCGCGATATCCTCCCCGGTAAAGAATATCACGAAAGAATTTAACTTGATTGCATTATAAGGAAGTAAATGGAAATCTAAACGCAGTTCCTGCCCCAAATAATTTTGTCATTTTATTTTTTTGGAACTTGGAGTAAGGAATAAGATAAGTTAAAAAAAATTGAATTATTCCTGATAGATATTCCAAGTGGAACTCCTATCGCTCGGAAAAAAGTATTGAAAACAGATCATGCAGGAGAACTCTTCCCTTCCAATAGGATCATCGTATCGGGAATGCTTTTCCAACAGCCCCCATTAGGTTAGAAAATCGCGAATTTGACGATAAGGGTAGTTTAAAGAAGGTAGGCAAGAGCTCAAAGAGACATTATAGTGAGGTCGTCAGCAGGCAATCCGGCAGTGTCGATATTCACCCTCTGCGCCACCATTACAGACAGTTGGTGTGGGTGGTCGGCCACGGGGTGGGCGAGTGAGGTGGAAGTGAGGAAGAAGGGGTGGCGGTACCACCCAACGAGCCACCCCTTGGCGGCAGCTAGTCCGATCGAATCCTCCACCACCACCGCTGACCTAACCCAAGCCAACCCTCGTTGAGTAGTGGGCGAAAGCTCGTGAAGAGATTTTGTTTGAAGAGGGCGAGCGGATGTGGAGAATAAGTCGACTGGCTGGCCTCGAGGGTGATGGACCTCACCCAACCGGATGGGTTAAAGGCCAAGGAATCAAATACTCGTTAGTTTTTCCATTCTATCCTTTATAAACGTAACGATTCGAGTGAGAAATTTTTAAATTAACGTGTGAGAAGTTTGGAACTTAACGAAATAACAGAACATATTCAGTTGAATTATGATTGGTATTAAGTTTTTCGGTAAGCTGGTGTGTGCTTCAAAAGGAAGCCATTTCGTTGGAGATTTTGGTGGCTAGAAGCATTCCGTCCTGAAAATTGTTATTCCACTTTCCATGTAATTAGAATTTCTAGACCAGCTGTAAACAATTTTTTGTTAATCCCTCCGTCCTCGTTCAACGCACACCCTGTGGTGATATTAAATAGTTTCAAGCGATTTAACTCCCCTCGGGTTCTGTCGGCGAGCTATTCGGAAAACGACTTTGATGGAATTTTCCGTAGGAAAAATAAGACCGTGAAGAATGCCGTCCAATTACCTGAAAAGTTTCTTTCCCCTCTTATGGAGTAACTCAGAAAATAGCTTGTAATTTCCTACGACATGCTCTTCCAAGTTTTCTGTCCTGAGGGTTCCAAATGGCTCTTTAATTCTATTCCTTGACGATGCCTCGACTCGCTTCCAACAAGTGATAAGCCATGTGGTTCTGTGTCTCTATGCCTTCCTTCTTCCCTCATTCCGTACAGACAACACTTCTATGGTGCGTCGCTCACGAAAATCTTCGGCGTCCCCCGGTTTTCTCGTTTCCCTGACTATGGCGCAGTTGTCAAATATGAAAGAAAGAAAGCAAGAATAGTTCTTCGCTTAAACCTGCAGCCAATGTGAGTGGATATTCGGGTCAAATGCATCCATTTCTGCTTTCATCGAACTATGAGGATTTTGTATATTTCTCAAAGAGAAATTAAGAGTGGTTCATACCAATTAAATTTCCGGGAGTGAAAGTTGACGAAATTAATTATCTCTAAACTGTGAACTTAAGAAGTGAAAATAATAAATAAATGTGTTGCGAACAAGCGATAGAAAATCCTTATGTACTGGAATAATATTGCAAAAGGTTACTTACTTTTAAATTTTATAGGGGTATAGTGCAGTTTTTAATGGCAGAGCTCTACTTTCTCAAGGACGTGTGCACGTGTTGTTATCTGGTATGATGTGAATTCTCCCTGAGAATCCAACCAAAGGTCATCGTCGTTCCTGGTGAGTGAAAAACTAAGGTACTTTTTCAGGTCCTAAAGCGTCCAGATGCCCCTGGAAATGGTAGTGGCGGCTTTGGGGCGCGCGACCGGACCGTCCTCCTCCGGCGGCCGGAGGAGGATACCGGGTTGTGCGAGCCTCAAGAGGAGCAGCAGCGACGGCGGGGAGAGCGAGAGAATCCGCGGGATAGCACAGACCATCGCGTCCGTCGAGATGAGGATGAGCGACCGCAGGAGGAGCAGCGACGACCCCTCGGTGTTCGGCCGCGCCATCGACGGGGAGCGCGACTCCTCGAGGCAATGCGGGGAGGTCCGGCATGCAGGGAGGGTGGGCAACGGTGTGTCTACCGCCAGCGACGCCTCTCAGGACGCGTGCCCCTTGCACGGCGCCAAACCCCCGGACCTGAGAAAGAACAGAAGTTTCGGGGATGTGGTGGGCGGAGGGGGGAGGCTGAACGGACTCAGCGATGGACTCGTCAGGATGCTGGTGAACAGCATCACATTGGGCTGTCTCGAAGACGGCAAGGCGAGCGGCAGGAGGAAGGGGGGCCCCAACTCAGACCCGAGGAGCCGAGGGACCATCCCGTCGGACGCTTTCGACGGGAGATCTCCCCGCTTGGGGAGGCTGGACTCGATCGAGCGAACACCCTCCTCCGAAGACGAAGCGGAGCAGGTCCTGATGATGGGCCACGAGACGGCGCTGGGGATCTCCTCCATGGGGAACGACACGCAGGAGAGCGAGGCGGAGGCCGCCGACTTGGCTTCCTCATCCATCGGCCCGAAATCCACGGGCACGACGAGGGAAGATGATGAAGAGGACGAGGAGGAAGATGGGCAGAGGGTGCAGGAGGGCTGCCAAGCTGTCGCCAAGTGGCGAGAACCCCAGGACACGCTGCGGAGCAGGAAGCGGAGGGTGAGGCGTGCGAGGAGGCTCTGCCTCTCGATGGACAGCGGCGTTTCTCTGGTCGCAGAGGACGGCGGCGAGGCGGACGACGAGGGCGATGGTGAAGGGGGGTTCGAAGAGGACGGTCAGCCGGAAACCCAGCTTGAGGTGGTCGAGGTGCGCGCCCTCGACGACGACCAGAGAGGTCGGGAAGGTCACGACGACGGGGACGCGGCAACTGCCAGCGAAGTTGTGGGTGCGGAGGACGAGGACGGAGTGGAGGAGGCCATCCCCCTTCTTTCAACACAACAGCATCAGTCGTCGAGGGTCATTATTATCGTCGGAGAGGGTCCCGGCGACGAGGGGATAGACGCCGACGAAGCCGCCGAGGCGAACGATCTGCTCGGGCCTCTGCTGGCGCTGAGGCCCTCCCTGGCCGGGTTTCTCAGTCACCACGGCCGTCGTCACAGCCATCCGAAGACCAAGGGAGAGTCCCCTCCGAGGACCGCGGCTCTCGTGCTGCTCTCCCCTCCTGAAAACGTGGTGCCGGAGGAGAGGGCGGAAGAGAAGGATGGCGAGGTGCTCGTGGTGGAGCAGGAGGAACATGAGCCCTATTGTCGGAGACATAGTCAGCCGGCCAAGTTCCCGACCGACCGGGGGCCCAAGTGGGAGGACCCTACCGCTGACAGAGACATGAGGATCGAGGACCTTGACCTACCAAAGAGTGAGTACTCACTAAGTACAAAGGGTTGTCTAAAATAATGGAGTGTTGATTATTGGATAATTGAGTTCTGCTAGATACATTTCAATTTACCAAGTTCACAGTTAGGGCGTATGGTGCCAAAAAGTTAAGGAAATGAGTTTCTCATCGAATGAGACCTCATATTAAATACAGCTCGAGCATTTGGGATCCGTCCAGACGCTGATTCAGTGAGTAAGGGAAGAGGTAGGGGATGGAGGTGATGCCCATCCTTTGGGTCCTTTCGTGCAAAATAAATGTGCATGGGAAATGGGCTGTCACCTGCGAGTTACCATGCATTAATAACCATTTAAATAATTAGTACTGTAAAGTAGGGCGTGATAAACATATATCTCTTTTTAAGCTTACTTTTTCTATTGAAAAATAACATTGATAGCAGTTGACGTTATTGCCTAAATTGGTATAAATAAACTGCCAATATAAAAGAAAATTCTTTTATTTTCTTATCCAATTGTTTGACAAAAAATGACTTACCTCCTTTCCTAAACCTATGCTATTTTCGTCTTTTATGACTGGGTTGTTACTAATTTATTATTCATGTGGTAAATTCATTTAAATCGATAAAACGCAAAAATAACATTTTAAAGCGGTTAAAATTAAAAATATAGGTGGACCATTCACATTATTATGATTAAATATAATGAATTGCATCATTACTTGAATAAATAAAATTGAAATACTTTGAGTAAAATTGTAACCTTTGAGAATTGGCGAGAGATTACATTTGTGTTAAAAGTATCTATCTTGGGAATTTACTTTTGGCGTTCGTTTAAAGATTTAGTAGGCCAAATATCCATTTGGAAGCTCTGATGATGATACCGTGTCTGTGTGACTGTCAACTAATGACTGAGCTATGATGATGATACCTTGTCAGTCAGTATGACTGGAAACTCTGCACACCTTTACAGTAAGGCATAGAGAAAATGTATCTAGTGACAGGAACGGTTACACGTACGGAACGGTTACGGTTAAACTTACGGTTGAACGAAATAACAAAATATCTAGAAATTCAGTTAAAATTTTACTTGATCTTGTTATTTTTGTGGAAATATGGTAACATAATTTTTGGTACATTTTAAAATCAGTTTTCAATCATTTTAGTGCCAATAGATACTAGAAGATAACTTAGCGAATGAGTTAAAATTTTCTACTAGAAATGTTAATTTTCATGTCGGCATATTTTCAGAGTTTTTGCAAAATTTATTCAAATCACTTGGCTTTATTAAAATTCATGCGTAGAACACTTTACATTGGCTCCACGGGGTAGCATATTATTAAATGCGCTTTGTTCGTGATCATATTTATTTTTCGTCACAATTTATTTCTCTGCAAAACATAGTAGCCTTGAAAGTGGCATCTTAAACTTCTTCCATTGATATTAAAACCATATTTAACATTCATAGGTGCACTCCACTATAAAATAGGCATTTTCGTACATACACTGTTATAGAATACATTTGTTTTTTTATGAAACTTTCTAATTAAATTTAAAAATGATTTCAAATGGCTCTTAAAAATATGATTCTAGACGTTTCAATTTGGTATATCATCAGCTTTACAAATCTGCATTCCTATTATTGATCTAAAATCCTCTTATACGTTTTTAGTTAAAGCAAAATTTTTGAGAAAATAGTAGGTAACACCGAAACTCCGTTGCTGGTTTTGCTGCGTTCATAGTACATCTATTTTCCCTTCGGTCTTTCTATCAGTGAGTTGGTTTATTCATCCGTCTTACGGACAGCAAATAAAATCTACTTCAGTAATGTTCACATAATTTATGAAGAGTATACCTTAGTTCCCAAGTTGATATGCATATCATAGTTAATCGTAAAAATTTACGGAGCTCTGCTATGGCATTGTCATAACAAAAGTGTACGACTAGCTAAATAATGTCTTCTTATATTTCTAAGTGTTTTTTGATGAATGCATTTCTCAATAATAACTTGTCTCTCTAGAAAGGGACAATGAGATAAACTTCCCTTTCATTATTTTGGAATTAGATGTATTTTTATTTCTCATATCGTTCATCCTGGCGTGGACTTGCCGGGCATTGCATTCGATACTTTTAATGAGGTCAGCATTAAGTTTGAATATTTTTTCCGCCTTAATAAGGTGTTATAAATGGATTACTTATCTCTTGATGAAAATGTTGCGAATCTGACATTTGAAACTAACAGAACATGGATAAAATCAAAATGCTTAGTTATTCCTGAGAAAATTTGGAAAAAGTAATTTTTGTTGTATTTTTCAATATGGTTTAGTTCTATATGTTTAATTTTTACTCACAATTGCTTCGGCATAGAATATAAGAAAATGTGCTGTTATATACATGGATCCTCTATTATTTTCACATTATTGGGGATTTATGTCTGTTTTATAAAATTCAAAACATGCACCTAAATAGTTTAAAAAATCGGACTGCTTGGTTAGCTCTGAATACGGGAAACAAATGTGAATATCGTTCACATCTTTATGACGACGTTTCTTAAGCAGTTATTCCACAAAATCGTTTAACACTTTAATATCTAACAGCTTGACTTTTTTGTGGGGGGTCATCTTATTCTCGTTTTTTTGGCATTCCCTGAAGTCGTTAAACGTTCTTAATTTTAGCTCAAAAGGTTTAAAGGGAATCATCCAATAATGATAAGAGGAGATTAAATGCCCTTTAATTTGGACTTTAAATCTTGTTTATTTAATCCAGAGATTTATTTTTACTTCTTTGTCTATTCCTTTCGACATACTATTTTCATTATAGTCTCTCAACAATAAAGCTATAGCTTAATTATTTAACAGCTAGACTTATACCGTTGGATTTGGTAATGAAGCGACAGAAGTGTAAACTCTTGATCTCTCGTGATCATGGCAGGAGAACCAAGGTAAAAATTTGTTTAAATCGGTGAGGGATACCTAGTTTGGACCAAATGAAACATTAAAAGAGTCTATTTTTCTTTCTTAAAGGGATACATCGTGTGCTCTAAGTGGATAGTTTCACTTGATTTATGGTCATATTTCCTACCAGGGACGTGTATATGAACGGAGCATGGTCAATATGAGAATTTTTGGTTATTCATGAATAAAATATACTATCATTTTTCTATCAGAAGACCGTTATATGTAACTCCATTCTTATTCGTTTAGAACTAAACCCTATACTCCCTCGTAGTCAGCCTTTATGTCTTAAATTTCTCTTCAGAGTATTAAGTATCTGTCCCTTCGTGTTTTCCGTCGAATCGTCTATATTATTAAGGAACCAATAAAAGATAATTTGTTGAAGTATAATTGATATACATTTTCCCATGGTAAGGGACTGTGACCATACTATTAAGGTATAATGGTATAAAATTGAAAGTGATGCTTGATTTTTGTGTTAGGATGCTGAAAATACATCAAATTGAGATTGAAAAAGAAAATTAATTTGTCGCAGCAAGTAACCAAAATGCATGCATTCGGACTCAGGGAATTACAATTCAAATAAAATACAAAGGCATATCTCAAACAAGAACTAACTCAATTATTACTTTAATAAGGTACACTAAGTTACTTCCAGCCAGTGTAATATTATTAGCAACGTACCGGTCAACATCCTATTTTTCCAAATAATTCTTATATTATAGTCTTCCAAGTTCTTATCATTATATCAGAAATGTCTTATTTGTGCCCTTATTTTCAAGATTAGGGTTTCTTAAACCAAACAAGGTGTGTTCCAAAAGCTAGGACTGAGTCCATTAAAAAAATTACTGCCAGAATTGATATATTCACTGAAAAGTCTTCGAAGTAGTACCTTTGTGCGTCTTCACGCCGCTGCCAGCGGGTTTTCCACGCCTCGTCATATCCTGTTGTAACGCTTCCACCGAGCCGTGGTAACGCCCTTTCAGCATGGATTTGAGGTGGGGGAGAGGAAGAAGTCTGGTGGGTAAACGTCAGGGCTGTAAGATAAAATTTGGATCCTCACTCACATGGTCGAGAAGCCCTTGGAAGATCCGCGTTTGAACGTTTGCTGTCTTCACCTTCTCCACCTTAACAAAACAACTTGCGCCACTCAAAAACACCCATTCTATCCATGGCGTTATCACCATAAGCTGCCTTGAGCATGTCATGAATCTATTTCCCGGTTTTACCCAGTTTCATGCAAAATTTGATAGCGTAGCGCTGTTCCAATAACCGGTTCATGACGGTACGTAACGAGGTCATGTTATAGAATTTCGCAAACGAACGATCCACACTCCGCAAAGGCTGGGAGCCAACTGCCACCGTCCTCCAGCCTTTGTTGAGACTCCCCTCCCTCGATCCCAGCCAGAGAAACTGCCGATCGTCCGTCCGTCTATTCGGGAAAAAATAAGTCCAACTACTATTGGGACTGACCTTGAGGATGTACTAGTTTCATGAATTTTACCAAAGAAAGAGGAATTTTAACAATGCAAATCAATTACGAAACACTAAAAAAGACTATAAAAGGTACATTTTTAGGTGAATATATAAGAAGTGGTTTAAAATTATTGTGGTAACTTGATTGATGAGTATATTTGCAACACTAAATAATGATTTATGTATGTGTATATATATATATATATATTTATATATATTGATACTAGTATTTAGTTCCCCCAGCATCTTCTATTTGTGCTCTACGTAACATCGAAACCCTTCGTGACGGATGACCTTTAACGGAGAAAAACAAATTAAAGCAGGAACTTCCTTCCGAGGGAATCCCCGGGTATATGATCTTAGTAGTTAATTGGAATTTCTCCAAGCCATATAGCGCACTAATTGTTTTAATGATTGAAGATAACTTGATTCCTCAAACTATCATTGCGCTATCCTTTAATGGCACATGAGCATTTCAAATTAAATGTAATTTTATATTGCACAATTTAAAAATAATTTTGAATTTATTTGGTCATATTTCCTACCAGTACAAAATTTGCGAAGAACTTAACTTCACTTATATTTCCCATTCATACAAAAATTAAAAATATCGAATAATGATACTCTAGTGATTTTTGTGGCGACCTAGTGGGCAGAGTACTCGTTCTGCATGGCAGCGCAGCTAGTACATGGTGTGTACGTACCTTTAGACGCAGTCTGGTCATGTGCCACTTTGCTTCCCGCATGCTTGTACGTGCTCTGGAGTGCCTATTACAGAACGTACGCTCTACTGTCTCACGTATCCTACCAATCTTCTGGATTATGTTCATTGTTTATTCATCAATGAAATAGTGGCGGGATTTAGAGATGAAAGACAAAGAAGACTGAATGGGGAATGACGGTCGGTAAAGAAATAAGATGAGAGTAATTGAATGAAAATCGAGTCGATTTACCAAGATAAGGTGAAATGTGGCTTAGTTGGAAGTTTTATAAGAGGAAGATTTACAAAAATAAAAGTAAGTGTATGCGAGCAGAGGGCATATGCTTCGCGTTCTCGACTAGACCAGAAGAGAGGAAAAGTTATTGTTTGTAAAAAAATACTGAAACGCACCACGAGAAACATTTTTTACGTCCACAGTGTAAGAAATAAAATATAAAAATGTTTAAATTACTGGCACTTTGGTTATAAACTTTGAGTAACTTTAGCAGAAGTTACAGGTATTCTAGCCCTCCGCTATATCACCCACAATATTTCTATTACCGAATAATCCAAATATCTTAGATTGGGATGAGATGAGAACGAATGTGAACATAATATTATGCCATAATATTTCATCATTATGTCAAAAAGCAGAAATGCTTTCTCTCTGTAATTTGACAGACAAATTAAACTCCAAGGATAAAATATCATGATATTCTTATTTACCGTATTTTTAGCAGTGTAACCTGAATGAAATGATTATGTTTGACACAGAAAAAATATATGTATTTATGTATAAACGATCATCATTAAGTATAGTAATCTACCGGTTAAGGTAGGTTTTTGGATGGACACAACTATCCAGTAAATATTTTCTAACTCCAAACAAAATACTATAGTACGGGAGCTGGTGGTATGTTCCGACCGCGACATTTACACTCACAAAAACTGTACACATTTAATGAGTACCTCGCCAATAACCGGGAAATATGATCCTCATAGGATATTCCGTTGTCTTTCCCCCCCGGGGGGGGGGGATGAAAAATTTGCGAATCGGACATTCTTTTTCGTCTTAAACTCGGCCGAATAGTCAATGGGGACGCCAAGACCTCGCCTCGACCATTCCAAGACGATTTTGGCCTGCCGATTCCGGAAAACGGGCTCGCACAGTTGCAAAAAAATTTGCGAATCGGGCATATTTTTTTCATCTTTAACTTGGCCGAATAGTCAATGGGGATGCCAAGAACCCCCTTTGACCAGTTTAAGACGATTCAGAATGACCAAGGCCCGTTAAGACGGGCTCAAAATGTAAAAAAGTAGCACAACCGACCCCATCTGAAGTGGTTTTAAACTTAGTCCTGTAGTTAAGCGAGGTGCGAAAACTATTCTGAGATCATGGCGCTCATGCACAACTTTGCCGATGAAGATGATGATTGCATGTTCGAAAGTGGGCGCCATAGACAAGGGGCCCCGAATGCCGGAAAATGTCATAAATAACTGAAAAACTGTGAAAATCAGAAATACACGGACAAATGAGGCAAAAACCGATCCAAAATCCGGAGTATTTTTCAAAACAATCATAATATAACCATTTTATATTTTCGGTTGGATCAGTGGCGTGCGCAGCCCCTCAGGGGTGTAAATTAGGGTAGAACTGGGCGCATTCGGGGCAGGAAATTCGTCCGTCACTTAGAAGTGATAGGTATTTTGGTAACATTGTATACAACTAAAAGTCCTTACAAAGGTTCAAGGAATCAGATTTTTTGGACAAAATTTTCCGTTCTAAAAAATGGCTAAACCCAAAATATCCCAAATTGTGACCACAAAATCTTGGAACATTCACATTGATTGATACCTTGGCCATTTCTATGGGCTGTTTGTTTCATAAAATTTTTCCGAAAAACCCATCAATTACGGGTTACGAACATCTTTCCTGCCCCTTTATATTTCTGGGGGATCGTGGACCCAACTGATTGCACTGAAAATATGAAATACACTTATATTCATGACAATTACCTCAATTATTGGATCGGGTTTTCCGTCATTTGTCCCGTTTTGGATCCGTTTTTCACCTCTTAGGAAGGGTTCACACCCAAAACTAATGTCCAATTCGGAAAGAGCAGACAATTTTACCCCTAGTAACGCATTTCCATCCTCTGAGCTGAATAAGCCAATTTTATTTTAGAGTGTCCGCTTACGTCCGGTGGTGCGTTAATGAGATAAAGTAGTTTAATTTCAGGGAAATTGAGGTCAGAGAGGCGAGAGGGGGTTTGGCAGCGATATTTGACCCAGTGTGAAGTATTATTCAAATTATAAGATTTCGCATGGTTTTGATTTCTCATCACAGTAGGATCCAACTTCTCCCCCAATGTTCATAAATTTGAATGATTCTATTGTAAGGAGCCTGCAAAAATCAGTACCCAGCAGAGGGATCAAAATCCTTACGGAGTCAAGGAAAAAAACAAAATATACGATATATGCTGGGCAGGGTTTGCAGGTTACAAATACCATTTATCGAGTGTGAATTTAAAACTGTTGGCGATTTGAATTTCCAACACTTGTCTGATAGTTTGGGGGATCTATGAATGGACTCCTGTATGGAATGACCTTCAATGTAAATGCTCGGATGGACAGGCCTTTTCCTTTACGGAAGGAATTTAGGATTTTATTTATTTATTCAATATAATCATATCATATTTAGTACAGGGAATTTTCGGGGGTCCAGGGGTTGCCCGATATTTGCCCTGAACATTTCTGGATGCCACATCTTATTGATATTAGAGAAGAATCGTGACTTCATTTCGGAGTAACAGAGAATCAATGGAAGCAAAATTTGGAAGGCAACTGCATACATGTTCTTTCAGACTCAAGGGTCTTGTATTATATATTGAATATTTTATATATTCCGTGATTCCATGACCATTCAGTCTTTCAGAGTCAAGGGTCATGTATTATATCTTGAATATTTTATATATTCCGTGATTCCGGACGGAAATCTGATAATTACTATATATATATATACGATGTGTATATATATATATATAATAAAAATTAAACGTGTTTCTATCCCTTTTCCTTTTATCTATTTCCACGTGAATTAATATTTGCTCGCCATATGGCGGGTTTTTGTGGTTGAATGTGTATTTGGCTTGTCTCCTTCTGGCTATACGTGCCACGAAACGCACCGTTTCTCTCCTTTATGACGTTGTATGATTGCTTTCCTACGGTTCTTTCCTCTAGTGTGTTGTCTATTTCTCCTCTGGTGAGTGAAACAGCTCCCTAACGCCAACTCTTGACGAAGAATCGGGGCACTTGGTTGCATTAACTCCCCGCAGATTTCAGTGTAAATTACGTTTCCTCGATAGGTAGGACGTGCCTGTTTTTAGCGAGTGTTCGTTTTCCTCGGCGATCGAGGCATCGACCGCTGGGATTCGGGGAGCGGCACACCGGAATCTCTCGGAAATCGAGGTTCCGATCGTGCGTTTCTCAAGCGGCGGTTGACCACCTAGTTCTTCTAGAAGAGTGAGGTTTGACTCTCGACTTTCTTCTGCCGGGTTTTGTGTGTCGGTACAAGACTCACCTGAACTCCTAGTATAGATCTTCGGCTCATTTTTGTTTGCTACCTTCGAGTGCATGTTCCGGGGAGGGAGTGTGCACGAGTGTTTATTTCCGTTTGGAGTGCTCTTTCTTTAGGTGTGCTTTCCCTCTTCACGCACGTGTGCTAAATTTAATGTTTTTCAGATGGTTGTGCGCCGCTTAAACACGCTCGCGTTGTAATTTGACGAGGAGGCGAAACCTCCGTGGGATGTCCACTCCTTCACGTTAGCGTCGCTGGACCTCACCCGAAGAGATACTGGCGATCCAATGTGTACACAATTGCCATTTGATATTCCTGAAATTGGCAACCAAAGCTACAATGACTAGAATTTTAGACAATACTCAACGGAAACTACTGTTTCCGTCTTTAAGTGATCAGAGGACGATAATAACTATTGACGAGACTTCCGGCAGCCCGTGTGATGTCAGGGTTTTTTGTCTCCCCATGGAAACACCATTGGAAGACAAGACGCAACAAGCAAGCTCCAACGTTTTGGTGAAATCCATCGTTCGTGGGAGAACAAGTGGGAGGGAGATAAGATAGCACGTATGCTCACGGGCACCAGATGGTGCGGATGACGGTCGAGAGAAATATCCCCTCGTACCTCCACATGAGCGGCAACCGGGCCATCATCATCTATGAGGGTCAGCGCCGCACTTGCGCCCGCTGTAACCAAGAAGGCCACGGGCGTAAGACGTGACCTCGGAACCAGGGAGGGAAGAGCTATGCGGAGGCAATGACGATAGCCTCCAACCCGAACGCCGCCGTGGAGATGGACGAGCCCGAAGTGGCTGTGGAGAAGAGGGCACGGTCACTACTACTCATCGAGGGTGCGGCCCCGGCTGCTCCCGTCCGTCCTCCGCAACCCCCGCCTCTTGGAGAGAGATGTCAGCGGGAGACAAAAATTGTTAACGGAAGAAAGGTTTCCGAAAAAGAACAAGAGAGACGATCCCAAACTCCTGGTTTCGAATACCGATCTACAAGAAGCTCACGTACCAACAACCTCGGCTAATCTCACACGACCTCCGAACGCTGTCTCCGTGATCCCGTCAAATGAGGAGGGATCATCTTTCGCCCCCCCCCCCCCCGTCCACGTCGGCGACGCTCTCGCCTCACAATTCTTGCATCACGGGCTTCAAACACCCCGAAAACCTCTGGTGACAGATGAGGAGGATGCATCTGATTGCAATTTTTTTCCGTCTCCAACAGCTCGCCCCTCAGCCCCTTTCTCATTAACAATAGAGGAAGGGCCACCGACTCCGGAAGTCAACATACATACAAGTTTCCCGACGTAAAAAATCTCAGATACCTCATCATCCTTCTCCATTGAGGACAGCCAAGGTGTCGAAGATCTTCCGCGGACCACATCGAACTTTCTCTCCTGATTTTTCCCGACCACATCCCTTCGGCATATGACCCCCAGTCCGCCAATCCGACCCTCCCCGAGGCCATCTCTTACCCCGTGGCGGCCCCCATCGGTGCTCTCTCGAAGTCCCTCCGTGGAATGGTGCCAAATCACCCGCTCTTCGTGACGGCTGGCTCTTCCTCTTCCGATGAGGTCGGGGTGGGAGGGATGCGGCAACTTGCCGCGTCCGCGCTCGTCGACTTGTCGGACGAGGCGTCCCGGAGTCGAGTCGCGACCAGAACTCTGGTAACTAATGTCCGGTACACACCTGATGTCGGACACACTTCGTCTATCTTTGAAGAGTTTTTTTTGCTAAATGACTGTGCTCTCATCGATAATTTCAACTCGACAATCGATGATTACCTACAGTTCATAATTTTCTATTGTTAGTTAAAATCTTCTTCCTAAAATCTGTGTATCTTACCTTCCTTTCTATGTTTCACAGTATTAATGGTGACATGTACGTGTGTGTGTGTGTGTGCGCATATGTATTTGTATATGTACATGGCATATATATATATATATATATATATATATATATATATATATATATATATATATATATTATATGTATGTGTGTGTGTGACTTCGTCGAAGTAACACGAAAGTGTTGAATAAAAAAAACTTGGACAGCAAAACCAATATACGAACACATAAAAGGAACACTCACTCGTTATTTCATAATAATTTCGACGGAATTTAGCTCCGTCTTCCTCAGTAGAAGCAGTAGTACTGATGTGTGTATATTATGTATGATAATATGTATATACTAATACTGTAAATTACAACTGATATTTATATTCTTATACTTACTTATACATACCTGTATATTAAGGAAAAACATGATATGCACAATCTATGGGCTGATATTATGTATGATGCAAACAAACTCTGTAATATTCTGGACCGAATAAAATAATTTATATCATAGCTCTCAAGTTGTTAGAGTATCGGCTCGGCAAGTCGAAAGATCCGTGGATCAAATCCCAGTCAAGGAAAATATTTTTGCACTTGTGATCCGCTCGATTCCGCCTTCCCCACCTCTCCTGTGTTCGTTCTTTATATGTATTCCTATCCCATTTCCTTTTCTCTACTACAATGTTATATATTCAGATACCCCTTAGAATATCTGAATATATTCAGACATTCAAATATATCTCTGGAGTGCATACGATACAAAAATCCATGAATTATTTGCGTCCCCGCATGATCCGCGGCTAGAAGTATTTATTCTTCGCCTGCACTGATAGCGGTGTTTGTCGCAATAGTTATCCGACACACGTCTAATCCATAGCACATGTACTCATTTATCAAACAAGCGTGCTCTATTCAGAGATCTTAATGAAAGGACGCGTGAAACATAGGAGTACTTTCACATACATAATGGCACGGACCATAGAGTAAGTATTATACATACTCATGCATTTTAGGATACGGAACTTGTGTACTCGGACATCCACAGGAGTACGGATTTCATCACAACAGATTCACGTAATAAATGTATATGTGTATTGTAAAAAAAGGATTTTCCAGGGACATATTTCCGTGAACAGCGGTTTGGAAGCTATGGCAAATCGTGTCGCATTCGGTTATTGAGTGCAGGGTCGTAAATGAACACCCGTGCGATGTCTGCCGGTATCACCATCCAATTTCTCCCCTGTGCCATTATTATTCCGTGCACCAGATCAATCTGCAAAACTGTTGGTAATATGATGACAGAAAATGCCCCACATGCCCTAAATACAAGGTACCGTAGGGGAATTTGATTCAACCATACTCTTTTGCATGAGCAAATCAACCTTCACCTATAAGAATCTTTAAAGTGCGCGTAAGTTATGGACGATGAATATTCAAAAGCGATACTTTTTCCCCAGGTTTGGACCCTCGCAAGACTTGGACCTTGTGGCGTCACTATTACCCGGAGGGCGGATGGGGGTGGGTGATTGTCGTCGTGTCTCTTCTCGTCAACATTCTCGTGCACGGCCTGCAGCTCTCCTTTGGACTCCTCCTTTCACCAATCTCGGAGCGCTTCGTTTTGACCAGGACCACCGATGCAGGTACGGAACCCGCACCACTGTTCTCTCTCTCTCTCCTTTTCTCCGTAGACTCTCTTCTCGTTCGCATCCCTTTGATTATTCGTATCTAGTTTTATTTTCATTATATCTAATTGTAAGGCAAACTGGGACAAAGTAACCTCGTTCCACTCCTCAAATGTTTCCAGGTTTATCGATGCTTTGACTGCATTGACCTTCGAGGGGTAGCGTCATGTGTTTCACATATTTTTAGTCATTGAGTCACCTTAGTTTACGAATTAATGATGATCGACAAAATTAATGTACCACTCATTCATGCAAGTTTTTTTTAAAGACAGATGAAGTGCATATATATTTTTTAAGCACTTTGAGGTTCTGAAAAAATTTTTAAACGGGCTCTAAAACTTAAGTTTTACTGGTTCTAAGGTACCAATTTTTTAAACTAGGCTATTTCCGCTTTTGCACCACAAATTAATTATTGTTATTTAAACAAAACAGGTAGGTGCCGTTATGTATACATTATTGTAACTTTAACATATTTACGCGAATGGCTTCAGTTTTTTGTGAGAACGACATGTATTACATGTACACCATGAATCCATAATTTATGTGGTGGTACTCCTCCACAGCCGTAAGAGCAAGTATAAAATTCTGGATTTGCGATGCCAATTTCGATGGAAACCAAAATGATAAGGCCCTATATTATCATCGGTATTTGATGGAGTTCTCTTAGCGTTAAACATAAAGGAAATTTGATGAAAATGGTGTTAACTGGTGAACGAAATCTCCTTGGCATTACGAATTACTTTTTTTACACTTTCTATGGGAACCTTAATACCTTTTATCCAAATCATCATGTAAATCGAAAGTATGTGTTTTCATACGCTTATTTCGTTGGAAACATGTAACATTAAGCATTTGAGCAATTATGATATTATTGTGTAACCTGGTTTCAGAACTGGACTTGCAATATTTTACGATGACCAGAAAAACCGAGAAATGTCATTGGAATCATAGAGTTGCGATACATCGTTTTCTAGCTTAACGAAGAAAAGGGGAGATTTTCTCTTTTCAAATCATTAGCGTTATCTACTAATTACCTAAAGATCACACTGCTATTTTTGAGGGTTTATTTTGTGTGTCTCTGCCTTTAAAAATTCCCAATGGGAGCCATGCACTTTTCCACCTGATACATTTTACTCCCTCTACCCTCATTATATGTAGGTCTCCGTTTATACGTATCTTACTTCGCTCGCATTCTATTTTCATCTCTTGTTGGATTATCTTCAAATGTCTCTTCCGATACCTTCGTCACGATTCCGGTCTGTCTATCCTCTGCAGTTTGTTTGGTCCATCTGTTTGTTCTTTTCCATGTGTCGTTTGATGAAGTGTCCGTTTCTTTTCTAATCCTCTGTATACTTTCTCTTTTTAATGTTATCTAAATCCTATGAAGAAACAAAACAGAAAGAAATGAAATATTTATCTAAAGGTTGATTCATATACACGCTTCATAAAAGATAGAACATCTTAATTACAAGATTCAGAGGGAGGGGGAGCTTTGTGAAAATTTGCATAGTCTTGCATGGGGATGGCAACGTGGGGACGAGGGTGGTAGTGGTTTGAAACACCTTGCGTGGCATTTTAACGGTCTTGTCAGGAAACATGCGGTTGTAACGTAAGCGGCGACAAGCGCTGAGATAGCTGACCGAGGTAGCGGATAGTAATATAATCGTCCGGCCAGTCTAGTAGACCCGGTGCACCCGACTTTTGATACGAAGTTAACACGTTCAGGCTCGGAAATGGATGCTGTGGAAACCTTGTTCGGCCCCTCTAGGAAGCCAATTACAATGGTGGTTTATCGATATTACCGGGGCGCAGGAGCCATCAGCAATATTCGTTAAAAAAAAATTCTGCAGGTCGGAACGTCTGGTTCGTTGAAATATTTACCATTAATCAGGTAATTAGGTATTGAATCTGATAACCAATATTATGTACTCTATGTCGGAAGTACCTTCGAATAAATTCTTGCAATGGCGAATCGGCAAATATTTCTCAATATTGATCGTTCTTTGAATTATTGATTTACGCCAATGTATCATTTGATTGATTCAGTATTCAGTGGAACTGAAGTGGAATCCAATTTTTACCTCTTCTTCAAAGCAATAGTTTTTTTCAAATTTTCCAGTCAGGTGCCTATATGGGTTTGACGCAGGGAGAATGTCATCTTGAATTGTATCGTTATTCATTCGGTATTTGGTCGCCGCGTTTACGAACGGGATTTCTATGAATGAGGGGCATATGGCGGGTATCCTTAAGCGACCTTATTTTCACATTCCTAATACAAATAATCACTACTTTTCCTCACGTACTTCTTAAATTGGTAAAGTTACTGTGAGTTTCGTTAAATTAAAAGAAATTCCAATGTCAGAAGAAAGTAGAAAACATACCTTGGACGTTTTGTGGCAGGCAACTTAATTATTTGCTATTTCCGCTACATTTTTGGTACATTTCAGCGAAGATAGTAATCGAAAAAATTGGTGGAAAATTTCTAATGGGTAAATGCATTTGCACACAGCATACGTACACTTCTGACTATTCGCTTGAAAAATCCCTACTCCCTTAGTGATGTAATGTTGGGACGATACCCACTTCTTCCACCTAAGGTAATTAGATCCGAGGTAAGGGTGACACCTAAATATTTCCAATGAAACACTTCTTTCTAAACTATTGATTGCAATGATGTCCAAGCCATCAATGTTTGTTTGCGAGAAGTAAGTGTTATGCATTTATAAAAATGACTTAGACTTTTAGTGAGACTTAAAGTGAGATGTCGAAAAAGGCTCTCGTATAATTAGGAAGCTTTTATGCCAAATGTTAATTCTTACGGGGAGTGATCCTGTATGGCCAATAATTAGTTGAGCGAGTTTAAATCATTAAAAGGATGCTATTCCATAGAAATTGTCGGGATCTTGTGTTTCCTTCATCCATCATTAGGGTAACTGATTTACTAAAATAACATCACTGATGCTGATGTTACTTTTCGAAAACAACTACCTTGCAGTTTGCCGAGACTAATTTTTCTCTGCACTATTGTATTTCAGTTTTTCAACAGAAAGAGAAATGATATAAACTGTAAGCGCAATTCCTCACGGGCATCGGATCGATATTCCAAATTTTTGAGTTTTTCGTTTTATAGCAGAGGAGAGCTCTCAGATGACGAAATGAAGCAGAAATTTTTTGAGTTGTGAGAAACTTGGGAATCGGTATCAGTTCGCGATTAACTGTTCGAAAAAGCGAATATGTAAAGGCATTTGGATAATAAAAGAGGCGATAAGCTGAAAGGCTTGCTTTGGACATCTCTTTTATTTATAATATTTTTTTCCATTTATAGGCAAACTTTTACACCGGGTTCAGCTGAAAACCGATGGAGGCGATCGCTTCATTTTGTTTTGCTACCTCTTCTCCATATTTTGTGTACCAACTCGGTACATTCCTTTTTGCATACTCTCTCTCACTCCTTCCCCACCCTCCTTGTTCAGTAGACGGTGACGCCGGAACGGATCAGCGGAGTGCTTGCGATAAAACTAGCGCCATTCATGCGCAATCCGAGATGGAAGGCTTTTTTTAAATGCAAGAAAGCCGATTGCAGCGAGCTTTAATATAACGTGGAAGCGTTTCAATGGGCATTTTTTTCATCTCTTTGGGAAATCACCTTTTCTATTCAAATAAAAACAATTCAAACTTTCCGTAAAACATGCTGAAATTTGCTAAGAACGCGATCAGGGAAATACAGTGTCTCACATACTTTTTGTCAGTTTGAACTTCGAGTTTCCTCGGATGTTTCCTGGTGGAACTCTATTCAGATTTAACTTGCTTAAAATGCGAAACATCTATCGGTGATGTCAGAGACCGCTTGCGGTGGGCGGTTTTTCTACTAGAGGAACAGTAAACTTTTGAGTACGTTAATATTTTGCCCATACATATAGAAGTGCTTTAAAATGAATTCAAAGAATATTTTTTCTTGGCTGCATTAGTGAAAATTGTGATCTGGGTATTAACAGTCTAAATTAAATCGTTCTCTAACGCTACAGAGAGATGGACATTCGGTGATATTTAGTTTTTCTAGTCCCCCTGAAATTGCATGATTAGAGAGAGATACTTGGCAAAAATCTGATGTGAAAAGCACGTGGTTATTTCACTATTGTGATGCCTTATCTGATAAAATAAATTTAAGGAGCAATTAATTCTAAACTTGATATAAACGAGCATATCACCTTAATGAAAAAAGAGCATTTCACCTAAGTTTATCCTATGTCACCTATGTTATCACCTCTTTCTTCTTCACATGGCACCAGTGTCTGGAGTAAATCACATAATCTCCTACTATCTCCGACTGATTTTCTTCTTAATTCTTACCCATTAATAGCTGTTTTTGTTAATATGTCGGAGAAAATACAACATAATAATTCATTACATTCCTCATATAATTATGAAATCACAAATATTCGCTTAAATTCTAGCGCAACATCCTCCCACTACGCCTACCCTCATGATTACTCCTAGTTATTTAATCCAAGGATTATTTTTCTTGCAATGCAACTCACGGGCGTTTCGTGGCTCGATGACATGGAAGAACTGAGCGTTCGTCTGGGTGGATATATTTATTTACAGGTCGATATCCGTATGATGAAACGACATTACACCATTGCTAATGACCAAATCTCGGGAAAAGTGGTACGTGTGAAGACTATCTGAGCTGGAAGATTTAATTTCGAATTAGTGGAAAATATTTTTCAAAATTATTCGGGTCTCCCACCGGGTCCACGTTCGTAGGTTTGCCAAACCTACGAACTGTTTGGCAAACCTACGAACGTGGACCCGGTGGGAGACCCGAATAATCTTGGAAAACATTATTCGCCGGGAAAGTACCAGATCATTATTCAGTGGAAAATACCCGTTCAGTATAGCATAGAATTTCTGCTGGTGACATTCACCTGGTTGATCCGCTAGTGACTAATATAACTAGCCGCTAAACTCACTTTGAGGGCAAATGCTTTGCAGTTGATGAAGACCTTGGATGAAAATTTGGTAGAAAGACCTTTACGCCGTTATATTAAGAGCGCAGGTCAACCGTAGGGATACGTTTATAAATGTTATCAGAGATTATGTCAAAAAATGAAAATTGAATCCTGACTCAAGTAACGTTGCTGATAATATTTTTACCTATCCCCTAGTTACTAAACTATCATCATATTAAACGTTAATGGTGAGATTTTCGTTTCACTTAATGGAAATATTTTCGTCTTGAATACTATGGCTTTTATGAAACGCAAACATACTCAGTATAGTTTTAAGAAAAACCATGCACACGACGTAAGTATCAGTAGAAATAATTAAAATATCATTAAATATAATTTCAAATGAAGGCAATTTCCTTGGCCGATCAAATATTTAACTGAGATTTTAAATGTATTTATAGCTAGGCTCAGTTATTATGTTAACTCACTACCTACTTAAATAGGTATATTATTCGCATTTCAGATTTATGTAATATTATCTTAGATATCTTAACACTACTATAATCTTAAAACAATCCCAAAATTCCATACCGCATGCGAATGCTATTGCATATTATATGACAAATGAGAACGAGTGCCAAAAAGTTGGCAGGTGATTTTGTATAGGAGTGTAACATCAGTCATCGCGTATTTCTGCCAAACAAATTTTGGTTTATACAATTTTGATGGTTGTTATTTGAAATTCAAGTAACTGCATCTAAAGTGGAAAGCTTTCCTGCAAAATAATATTTAACAACTCATTTTGCACAATATTTAATTGATTTCTGTAGGATTAACGAAATTAAAATTGAATTTGGAACACCTTATCTTCGTATGGAAAACTGTGGCGTCAAAACAAAACTCCATATCACCGTAAACATATAAATGGTGATTTCTAATTTATGGATTTACATTGGACATTAAAAATAACTTTGCCATTGGCAGTCCGTGTAAATTACCATTAGAAATTTTTTTTCTTGATGAGATTCGGTCATTCATCCAGAACTGTCATTTCTTCGTCCATTTTAGGCAAAAAAAGTGACATTATGGGCCTTAAATCTGAAAACTAAATACTCTTTGGTAATCTCATATAGCCTTTTCCCTATACGCTCCTTACAAACGAATTTCCTTCCAGTCGAAGAAAGCCAATCGAATCTTTCCCTTTTGATTTGGGTTGGTTCCAAATCTTGGTAGTCAGATAAGCGTCGCTTCGGAATTTTCAATAGAATCCTTTACTGAAGCGTGAGCGATATCATTTCTTTAAACTGGTTGAAGGGATGGGTCTTTTAGAAATAGGCCTCAACAAGGACCCGAGCGAAAGGCGCATTTATTGGCTGGGTGTTTATAAGCGGCTTCCTGGATACCCTAACCATAAGATGAGTTTTAGATGAGCCAAAATGGTTTAGGGAGGTCATTGATGAGGGGTATAACTTACTGAGATTTATTGGGCATTGACTATATAGAAATTAAGTAACTTATTGATTTAGAGGTTAAAAAAACTTAAAACCTAAAACTTGAGTATATATGGCGTTATCACAAATGTGTATAGAGCGATGAGAGGTGATTAGGATGATGTTGAGAACAGAAAATATCTAGCGGAGATAGAGGGTGAAAATATGGATACGTATTTTATACGAGGTAAATGTGTCAGATTTCGATTCCTGCTTTAACTGCTTTGTCTTTCCACCTTGGGTGAGTACGCCGTCCGTCGGATGGGACGTTAAATTGCGCATCCCTTGGCGCCTTTCGTTAGGAGTGGGCTAATGTCGACGCTGGGTTTCTCCAACCCTTCATCCTTTCTTGTCCATCCCATGTATATAAAATGAGACCATAGGAAAGCTCGCAGGGTGATACTTAACAGTTGGGTGGCACTTACTTGATTATACACAAAGGTACAAATTGAGAGTGAAAGTCACTCGAAAATTATAATTTTCGGTGGCGCGGACGCCACCTTCAGTGAAAGGAAGTCATTTTCTGTTTTTCATCCTATTTGGTCAAAACCTTCCTTGTGTGTGATTCTCTGTTTACCAATCCCTCTTCCTCTTCCATAGCTGGTGATGCAATTTTTTTGTTTAAAATTCTTTGTCTTTCCTCTTTGTATACCCCTCCTGAGACTATGGAGTTACTTAATTTAAAATAATCTCAATGCTCGGCTACATACCGTTATTGTATACTTGTCCACCTTGAGGGTGTCTTCTTCACCTTCTTATCCTTACAAGGAAGCATCCATTTCAGGTGTTTGTTTCTTCTATGCAAGTTCGGGTTCGTTCGTTCGTTCTCCGACTATAATAAACTCATGACTTATCCGCGTATCCATACTTCGACATTTATGAGGTATGTTCGAAAAGTAAGGGCTGTTTGGAGCTGACGGTTTTAGTTTCCCACAAACTTATTTCACTTTTCTACATAACCGACGTTCACTTCTAAGCACTTTTTGTGACGCTGCACGCCATTAATTAATCCCTCAGCATCACGTTCACCTTTTGGGGATTTATTCATTTGACAACGGCGGTCTTGAGTTCCTCGTCGTCTTCAAATCGATGTTCACAAGCCACAAAATAATTGCTAGGTGCGAGACCAAGTCATCTCCATCTTGTCGATAGCGGCCAAAAAACGCTTCCACACTCAAAATTCTTTACTATTTCTGTTTGTTGGTAACCATTTTCGGTACCCGTCATGCGCACAGTTAGTGATACCCGAGCTTTCCCTTAATAATCGTGTAAATCATGGTGCGGCCAATAGGAGAAAATTTTTCAGCCAGAGCACTATCGATCGTTTTTATTGTCGATCAGATCGCAGTTCTTGGTCCACTTGTTGAACAATTTACTTGGTCTATATCTACCATTTCGCGTTCCGTTCGGCTCATTTCTTCGGCTTTTGCGGCTATTTTTGAAGCCTCGAAACCAGAAACCACCAATATTTATATATAAAATACGACTCTTAAATGTTCAATATGCCCCTTATCTTTTCCGTGATAGCATTTTCAATGTCTAATTCATGAACTATGATACTAGAGCAAGTGGTCAAAAAATTCAAATGAATTTGGAGTGTTATTCTTAAGCATTAAATGAACATCAGACTTATGCATTTCTTCACATCGTCCAAGTAACTTATTGATTTGTGTAATACTTACTGATAATATGCAAAATGTCAGATCAGTACATTACTGTAGGAATATAAATGCAATGAAAAACAAATAATCTGGTGAAGATGATTGAAAAACTGATTTATCACTGCGCGTGTGGCATTTATTTAAAACTATAAAATGTCCCACGTATTTACACTTAATCGCCTCCTGCGGTGACTTGCTGCTATTTAGATAGCGTGGTTCATGCAATAAGAATAATGCCCAGTTTATATAGAATTAAACAGCTTGTTTGGATATATTCTGCAGGACAAAAATCTGTCAAATTAGTATCAGTAAATCTCTCCACAACTCTTAGTTCTTTTGTTCCACCATGATGTTTCCACGCTTACTCAAATATTTGGAAGCTGCCATGGCGAAATCTCTCAAATACATATTCTACTTCCACTTTGAATGCCTTCATATTTACCTATTACCTCTCATTTTTGTCGGATTACGGACACCTATACGGGTTTTATCCTCGACGAGACTAGGGATTTATCGGGGTGACGGTCGGAATGAGTTTGCAGTAGTGGGATGGGAAGACAGCAGGCAGAAGCTTTGTCGGAGCGTTTATAGAGGGTCGAACGCGATTATAAAATTAAAAACGATGCCCCTGGCGTCATGGTGAAGAGGGCAAGGGGTAGAAGTTAGGGAGGTGGGGTGAGTATACGGTTGCCGACGGAGGGTTTTCTCTGATGACACGGCGTCCCGCGGGGGGATACCGGAAGAGAGGCAAGGGGGAGACACCGAACTCACTGGGATTAAAAAGATCTTTCAGGTGTTAGTTTAAGCCGACAAACTGATTGGATGTTTTAGTTCCTTTCCTCTCTCCCAGAGTGGTAAAATTACCTTTCCGCTAATTCTCCAGGAAAATTATCCATCAGCCGACAAAAATGCGATCCAGATTTTCTTCCTTCCTTAGGGGAAATTTTACTGATAGAAAAAATAAACCTGGTTAAAGTAATGTTTTCCACGGGAAAGGCTACATAATTTTGAAAAAAAACCCAGCATGAAGCCAAGTATTTTTCTATAATTTGTTGTGGGGACCGAAATGGCGGAGTGTCTAAGGCACGCGCCTATCGAACCAAACAATGGCTCTATGTACAATAAACTTATATATTATATCGGTTTTGATATTGCAGTTTTTGATAAATATTAATTAGGTCAAGGATATATATTAGATGTTATGTAAATAAATGAATGTAAAAATTTTAACTCAATGTATAACATTAATTCTGGCAAGTGACATATTTCGAATTTGGAACATTTAGGTAGATATGAAGTTAATAACGTTTAAATTGAGGGTCCATTTAATTTATGGCAATCACCCACTCATAAAGGGCGTCCCTTAATTCATAAAAATAGACTTGGCGTATTCATGGTAAACGAGACCTGTTCTTACATGTTACAGTGTCCAGAAGCGAGAAATGTTTCTTAAGCCAAGCATAAAATTAATTTTTTGCAATCACCCAAAATAATTTTGTGCAATTGTTCAACTATGAAATGATGAAAGAAATTAATAATATTATAGCAAGTGACAATTACCCGTACATGGGTAATGTCAGAATTGTAGTTAAACTAGTCTGGCATTTGGAGGTTCTCATTTTACACTTGACCGTTGATTTCATATCTTTGAATGAAATTATTCCAAACTAGAGCCGGAGCTTTCATTGCATTAAGAAGTTTCAAGATTTAATATTATTATTTGTTTTGAGGTCTCTCGGCGGAAGCAGAATTTAACCTCTCCTCTTAGAAAGAATAAAACTTTCTGACTGTAGGCTTAATTTGCATCCCCTCACAAACGTATTTGGAAGCCTTTTATTTATCGGGTCAATGCCCTCTTATCTAGAAATATACTTTCAGGCGTTATTTATTTAGGCCACTTATTATTTTGAGCAGTTTGTTCATTTTGAGACAGACATTAGGACCTGTTGCACAGCATCGTTGACTTCTAAGTACTTTTGACTTGATAAAAACCTTTTGAGTTACAATATTTCCTTTTGTACTACTCTTACTTTCTGCGAATAGTCATGACGCTTTCATTAAACCCTTTCACATCACATCCTTCATCCACTCTTTCTAACGTCTTCGGATTTTCCTCTTAAAAATAGTTCTTCAGCATCTTTCGCATTTTTCTTTTCCTCCTCTCCATTTATCTTATTTTGCTATTCTTTACCTAAGCCGCGCTTAAAGCAGTTTCAACTCGCCCTGATTCTCCATTAATAATCGATCGAATGTAATTTATTGGCTGAATGGAATATTAGAGCGTAAATATTACCAAAATAATCATCTGACCGCCTATTTTTCTCCCTTACTCTTAATTTCATTACTTCCGCTGCCCTTCTCATATCTTTCTAACCATTTCCTCGTCGTTTAATGAAAAACACGGGCAATTACGGACAATTGTCTCCCGCCATAATCATTTTAAAGGTGCTCCTGGGGTTAACTGCCTACAAAGCTACCTCCCGCAGGTACAGACGCTACAATGGAGTCACCTTTCGTCTTGCCCCTAAAACTCGATCTATGGAATTAATGGCCCCACCAAAAAGTATAGTTTTGGGGCTTGGAAAGTTCCAAAGGCAGTTCCTCTTCGGTTTCGAATCGTTGTCCACCGAGCCACTGTTTCTAGTGCAAGAAGAAGTAGTCGCTAGGTGCAAAGTCTCATCATCTTGTTGGTGACGGCCCAAAAATTCTCGTCCAAAGGACATTTTTGGTGGTCGGTGAGCATTTTCGGTACCCTTGCACGCAATTTGTGATATCCGAGGTATTCCGTAACAATATTGTAGACAGTAGTACGTCCAATTTGAGGAAATTGTTCAGCCAGGCCATTAATCGTCAGTCGATGATCACATCGCAGTTTTTTTCCACTTACGAAACAATTTCAGTGGTTAGAATACTGGGCCTGCTACTTCACTCTTCGTTATAGTCATTTGTTCGTCCATTTTTAAAATCATGGCACCATTGTCTAACCTTACCTTCACTCATAACTGTAGGTCCATAAACTAGGCATAATTCCCGATGAATTTCAACAGCCGACAATCCCTTTGCACGCAAGAATCGTATGACAGAACACACCTCACAGCTGGCGGGATCAATGATTGTCGTGGACATTGTTGTTTACATGCACGGACAAACAAACGACCTCTGAAACAAAACAAATGCTGCTAGAGCTTCCCAATGAACCAGTAGATGGTGCTGCAAGAGTAAAACTGTGTTCTGAAGTGCCAATATTTAAATATAAGCAAACGGGTCTTACTTTATGAATATGCCTCGAATATGCAGTAATTTGTGTAGGTTGCTTCAATTATTGTTTTCAATTTACATTGAAATATAAGAATAATGTAATCATTAACATTTCATTCCTTAACATTTAGTTGCTGAAAAATACGTACATAATAGAAGATTTTAATTTGTTTTTCCCAATGCATAAAGGAATGGCTGTATTTGCTGAAGAGTTGCAATGGAGCGCATTAACCCAATTCGCCTTCATGACTGAAACAGCTTAAAACATTTCTCTGGTCTCCCGGTTGGGGAAGATAATCGAATCGTTATGACTGCGAGACGTTTGAGTGTGACGCCATTCTCGTACTCAGTAGCAGTGAGCGTAGATTTGTCGTCGTTCTGTTTCGAAGGCAACTATGCTTAGTACCCAGCGGTTTAAGTACAAGACAACCATTTCCCCTTATTCAAGAGCAATAAAAGATTTAATTAGTAGCTTCAACGAATTTTCTTGCTCGTAAAATTTCATTACTGAAACATCCAAATCATATCGCAAATAAAGTAAATTTACGAGCATAACGAATTCAATGAAGCACTAAATCATTAACTGTGTATCGCTAAACCATCTAAGGTGATGTATGATTGTACATGTTCAAAATGCAGGGAATAATTCAATTAAAACGGATCTTCATGATTGAAACTGATGACTTTTTAAGTTCAAATAGTAGAAATTTATATATGTTATTGAAACCATTACATTATAATTAACCTTATGAAGCAAACCTTCTCTCTTTCCTTTAATGCAGAGGGAATTGATTTATTGATATAATAATTCATTTTAAAAAGAGCAAAAATTACACGGAAGGTCAGGAAAATATTCTATCACAGCCTAAAAATCAATAATAAGCGCATCCAAAATTCTTCATACTCTGTGCACAATACTATATGCTTAGAAATGTCCTGAAACTCCATTACTAATTTAAGTGCTTTTCCTTACAAAAATGAAGACATATTTAGCAGTTAAATATGTAGAACTTGGGAATTCGTAACTGTTTCTGTAACTGTATATAGTATTTATGAGTATTTAACGCATAAAAGTTTCAGTTTTACTGAATTTAGTGTGATGTAAGGTAAAATTGAGGCCTTTTTCAGAGGGAAATTTCTTCGCGAAAGTTTATGTATCTTACTAACGAGCAAACACTCATGTAGTGTATGAAGTGAACGGTGACTACGTCCGTATGAGTATTATTAGAAGAATTAACCATGTAGTTGTTATGAGCTTCCTGCTTGATATGCACTTTAGAGTTAATTTTAATTACTGTAAATGCATCAGTAGGGTAGTGAGTAGGCAAAGAGTAAATACTTAAGCAGGGCAATATTTTTTCATTTAGTAGCAGAGAATCTGAGATTATACCTCGAAGCATAAAGAAAAAACCTAGTTATTTTTTATGTTTATTCTTCCCAAGTGAATTGTGGGTAATAGATGTTGGATAATGCCATAAATTATTGATATGACGAGCAGAGGAGAATCTTTTGTTTGATGATCTCTTAGTTGAAATCAACCTTGGGAGCTGGCTCCTGGAGAGGCCAAGTGTCCAATTTTCTCCAGCTCAAAATTTTAGCTGTATGGAAAAAAGATAAAGAGAGAAAGGAAGGATTTATCTCCGACGGAGATTCTCGCACCTTAAAAATTTGTTTGATGGGCACTAACTAATTTGTGTCTTGAAAAGATTCCGACATCTTTTCATCAGAATTCCATTTTTGGCTTCCGATTCCGTTTAAATTTAGCAAAATTCCTTTCGAGAAAGCCAAAGAAGAAGTGATGCATGAAAGGCCAAAAGGAAAGGGATTTGATTGCCAATTTTCTCCCCTGGCGGATGCTCTTACTTATTTGAATATAACGACTGCCAATTGGATTTAGTAATGGATTATTCTTATCAGTGGCGTGAGTTGCTATGCGTGCCATCGCCGTTCGTCAAATTTTTATGCATGAATTTGTGCTAAAGTATGTGTGTATTTGTGTATGTTTATATAAATATTCACCAATATTGTGAATACCCTTTTTTAATTTATACCAGCAAGAGGCATTAACTAATACTTATTCACACTTCTGTTAAGTTTACACAGTCGATATATTTTTTTCGTTTTATGAAGCCCTTGACTTCCATTATTCGTTTTTAATTTTGTTGTTGTAAATCCTTTAGGTATAGAGGATATCAATGATACACAATATATGCCCTGTTCCGGTAACTAGCAGACCATTGATAAATCAGATGTTATTATCGCAGGACATAAGTTCCCATTGGCTAGATGTATGGGTAGACAGATTTTAGTATTAGTATTTCGAAGCAACGCTAATGCTGGTGACGTTGGAGTTCACTCTAACACATTTAATTTGAACACATTTCATTCGCATTTAATTTTACGTGCTGAAGTTTTGCGTGAAAATTGCAGTTCGGTCCTAGCATTTTTCTTTATTACATTATGTGGGGCTACAATACTCGTAAAGCTTAGAGTAAAAGAAGTTCGACTTCCATGTACAATGAAAAATGCTTAAGACTGCTTTATCGTCTTCTAAACTAGAGACAGATTTCTCCAACGTCAATGGAATCTTTGTTCGCGTAAATCCAACTGGGTTTTTATTTTTTTCTTACGTTTCTCATTCTTTTTTACTTGTTCCCTATTAGTGATCACCTCTGTAATCGTTTCTCAACGTCTTTCAAACAGTTTTTCACGTGTACTCAAGAGGGTATCAAAAGAGAATTTCAGTTTCCTTTGAAGTGAGAAATTGTATTGGCTAGAATTTTTCTTGCACCTGATCACGCGTGGAAGTAAAAAGAACCCCATTCCCGGACGAGTTAAATCCCTTGAAGTACCCGGCGTTGTCGTCGTTACCACCTTTCAGGTTGTAATAATGGGACCGCTGAGGCAATAAATACTGCTCTTGAGGTGTTAAATACTTGTACTATTTCCTGTATACGGTCGAGGTTGGATTATAATATGGGGAAACACGAGGGTTTGCGGTTGAACTACGCCTCTTCCTACAACTAACTCCGTCCGAGGTCGTAAGATTTCTTCCATTTTCCACGCTTTCTCGTTTCCGTCCACCCTCCACTCTCGGAACTGCGCTCGTTTACCCTTAGTCTTTTTTTCTCATCTTGCTCGAGAGTCATATCCCAAAAGAAATGACCGCGGAAAGGCGGAATTATCTCTCTCCTTCCATTTTTCCCGCTCTGAAAATATTTTGCTCTGACGGTTTCCGGGAGTCCTAACCCTCCACTCCAAGTGGAAATTCACTCCAGCCTTTCTCCATCGGATTCCGGCCACGGGACCTCTAGGAATTTTGTGAATATTTCGGGTCGCTATGCGACTCGTTGTCCCTCTACAATGGAGGCAGGATAAATTTCAACCCACCAGTCGTTTAGTTTTCGTTCAAAGTGTCGACAATTTTTGAAATAGAACATTACTCCTAACTTTTGTAGCATCCATTGGGTGATAGATACAGGATCCTGTAGATAGATAGATAGAGGATTTCATTTGGGCGAAATTGAGATCAAATGGTCTCTACTTCCATGTAATCCATATGAGAAGATAGTGTAAAGAAGCCATTCATTCGTCGAGGAACCCCGAGGTAACCATTACCAACAATTCAATCAGGTTCTCCAGTGGATAATATTTGTAAAAAATCTAGTCAAAATTATTCTTTTTAAAATAGTTGTTTACAGAAGCAATTTAAAGTTACATTACTTTATTTCAAGTAATACTCAGAATGTGATACTTGGTCGGTCAAGTTTTCATTCCTTGTCGAAAAGTTCAACGGGGTACCTCGATGCCTAAAAATTAACTATAATAAAATGAAGCGTGTGAATAGTTTCTATCCATGGATCGGAAATTTTGACCTTTCATCTTTAAGATAAGAATTTATTTAACGTCGGAATTAATATCGCCAAAACATCTATATCGTGTGGTTTTATCTCTGAATGACCATAGAATATTTGTTTCTAAAGTTTTATATCCAAGTCGGATCACGAACGTAAAGTAGATAATTTTATTACAGAAATTTCAGATATTTTCGAGCTTTTTCCGTTCAGAATGCATAGCAGGAAAACTTCCAGTCGACTGCTCTTCATTCCATTCCTTAATTTTAATTAAAAGTCCTTAATTTTCTTTAGTCTTCTCCAAGGTTCTTGTATCACCTGTCGTATCCCGCTGGCTAAAATTTGCACGTGATTGCGCAAAATAAGCGCAAGAGTAGCTTTAGTATGTAAATAAGACGAATATAATGAAGAAAATGAATTGAAGAAAAATGTAATGAAAAAATGTATTATTTTTGCTCCCTACTGACTCTAAATAGTACATTTATGCAAACTTTTGTTTTCAATTTTACACAATGGTGCTTTTTGAACATTGTTTAATTGAGTACTTCCTTTAATTGCAATCGGCTTTCCCAACTTTCCTATAAATTTTCCCTAATCATGTTATAAAAATAATGCAACCGATTGTAATATTGAATTCATGAAAACTTAATGACGCACTTCATGGACACATTCTTTGATTCTTATTAAATTTTTATCTCCAAAATAATACCACTATAATGAGCGAAATGCTTCAGGCGAATATAAAATATTTTAAAATTTTGCCTTTCTTGCACTTGAATTAACAGTAATTTATGTTTTTTGCTACCAGCTACAAAGGTAAAATCGATTTTATCTCACTTCGATCGTTACTTGGCAACTAGTAAACCTGGGAATCTCCCATTGGGTTTATACAGACACGTTTTGGGAAAATTCCATCATTACAAATTCCTCCGTTAATTTACGGTTGTTCTGTGCTAATTCGGCTACATCGTGGTGTAAAGTGGGACACACGTATTTGCGGTGATTTTCCCCATGAACAAAATATTGAGTCCAATGACAGGGTTACTCGCGAGTTGTTTTCGTGATGCATAATTTAAAATCCAAAAGATTATTAAGCAATAGTTTTGATAATCGTGAATAATTAAATAATAGATAATTTAGTATTTAAATCTCAATGATATACCCGACAGTGGCTCTTGTTCGTGATGATGTTGGGAAGTGATCGCTATGCGATGATTCCGTGATTGATTAAAGTTTAATATGTAGTCGTTGATCGATGTTCTTGTGGAGGAGTCAGCAGGTGACACGAGGAATTATGCTTCTCCGTTATTAAACGAGGCCCTATTTCTCTCTTCTTTAACTGATTCATGGCTCTCTGTTATTGCTGCCATTCAAGCTCCCCCGTACGCAGTTTCGGATTTTAATCCTCGGGTAAGATTTCCTCGCTCGTAGTTATTGGCATAGAAAATTACCCATTGTGGCAGGAAGCTGTGAAAATTAAACCCACGAAATAGTTGATTGATTAATTTTACCGAGTACGTAAGCTCAAATAGATTGCTGAAATGCCCTTTCAAAAACATATTTGTTGTCGTTGTCGGTTTTGTAATAGAGGATACGATCATGCACTATTAGCACATTTGAATCGCATCTTTTTCGAAAATTCTAATTTCGGTGGCAAGAGTATTTGCATCGGAGCGTTTTCCCAAAGTACTTCCAGTTTGTAGAATCGAGCCGAGTACGTGTGCCTTGGGATCCGGAGGAGAAACTCGTATAATCGAAGGAGCGCGCTGACGGGATGTTGAATTCGGAGCGGGCGGAAAGGGGGAAACCGAAAGATTCGTTGGGGAGGAGGGGGGTGGGTTGGGCGGAGAGGGGATGAAGGAAGTTTATGCGCGGGTGAGAAAAAAAGTGAAACTCGTGGCGGGCTGAGAGATGGCAGCGGAGTTAGGGAATTTGGGGATGAAAGGATCCTCTGAAACTTGGTCTTTGGGTTGAGCGTGTGATGAATACACGCGGGCTTGATAAAATATGTCCCGGCTCCGAACAACAATTGGCGCTGCAATGGTGCCGTGGAGCGAGGAGGAAATTGCTAAATATGCGCTCGAAAGCATAGGAATATTGGTTGGTGACGTAGGAGTTTAATCTTCTGAATAATAAAACGCGAAGAATATAATTTGTTTATCCTTTTTTGATAGTATATAAAGAATATTAATACCTTAAACAATTTAGAAATAACATAATCTATTTTTTGGGATTTAAACCGTTAATAGGACTAACAGTGTCCTCACGTTGTGTGCCCTCCATTTCAGTCGGATGTTTAATTCAGGAAAACAAATTTATGTTTAGTGAAAGCATTTAAAATATCTAATACATTGTGCGTAGGCCATTTCACTGGATTATGATTGGATTGTCTTATACTCGTACACCTCGATGTGTCTTTTCAATTTCATTGTTCAAGGTATAACTTTGGGAAACATTTTCAAGTTGAAGTAATAGTTTTTTACTTAAATTTATTCCTCATGACCTCGAATTTTTTCTTGCCAAATTCATCAGGTGTGCTGGAAAAAAATTAGATCAATTGAAATTAGTGTGTGAAAACATTAAGCCATTTTTTAATTTCCCATTGTGTGTTGTAGCTTAGAGCAATGGGACCAAATACAATCTGGTTGTATACCAGTTATTTTTGTTCACTTAGTTCCAATACTTTTTCCTAAAATATGATTGCACAGTAGCTATTTAACTCCATTTCAGCTCTAAAATGATTACCGATTTCAATACGTATTTCTCAGTTGATCTCCAAGAGGTCTGCATATGGCTATGATGCATGTTTGAATGTGCAGAAGTGTGCTGCTGTTGCTCATTTCTATCTGACAACTTTTAAGGTCTAATTAAAGTACGAAGTCATTCCGTTTCAAAAATCTAATGATACACGTGTAATAAATATCGTACATAATCAAGTAACAACACATTTCTTCGTTGAATGGTCAACAAAATGACTAAATATAAAAGTAGCAACTCATTCAGGGCAAATACAATTATTGTTTTTGGGGGAGCTATGGGTTTACTTTTATGAACACTGTGATCTGTGAGGTAATTCCCAAGATTTAAGTAAACAACAAAATATAAGGTAAAATAAGTAATAGGTATAAGGCGATCCATCAGAAGAAGTACCCAGCCGAGCTTTTATGTAAAATGGATAAAACTTTTCCAATTCAACTGAGCCGCCGGATATCGGTAGAACCAAAATAGTGTAAGTGATCGTTTTGGCAATATTTTGAAAACATGAACGAAAATCTGTGGTATAAAAGGAAAATTTTACCCGGAAGTAGTGAAAACACATTTACTGGAGAGTACTATTCGAAAAAATGCTAGCGAATTGTTGGCTATTACTTGGAAAACATCAAGCCCAACTCCTTAGAAGGGGTGATGGCGCAAGAGATGGACGTGATTCCATTTTTTTGAAACCAATCAGTATAAGCGAGTACGTGCTTTTTATTTGATCCTTAAGTATTATCCAATAACAGGAGCATTGGTATTTGAAAATTAAAATAATGTTTCCCATTAACAACTAACCTCCTAGATCTTGGCCAAGGGTATGTCCTTAAGTTTGAAAAATGTTGGTGGCAATGACCACTCTTACTCTTTTCGAGTAAACGAATGTTTCTTCGCAAACCTACCGTGACTTAATGCGGTAAATACACCTGTAAATCAATTTCCAAGCTTAAGACACATTAATTCGATTAGCATAAGATAACTTGGTGCCGATACCTCGATACCAGTGTCCAGTTCAGGAATTACAGAATCGAGACTCTGATAACGTTGGGTAACAATCGTAGGTACCGATATATAGGTCTACGCATAAAATCAAATGTTTCTTGAGACGTCGGTTTATACCGTACATGTACGCAAACCACTGATTTCAAAAGATATTGTGCAACAATAAAAATTTGGAGTATTGGCCGAGTATATTACGAGCCCATTTGCCCTTTTTTCTTGCTTATTGCACCTTAAAACACCGATTAATGAACACACTTTTATATAGCATTAAGCGTTTTAATAAACCTAAAAGGATCTAGCTAAGTCCGTTACAGTAAATTTGAGACTGAGCGCGTTGTTTTCTTACCAGATCATGTTTATGTGACGTTTGTATTCTACATGCTCGAAAAAAACGTTAAACACTAAGTGTGTCAGTTTGAATTAAGAATTGTATCCTTAAGCAAAGAGTGTGAAATTCAATTACGAAATGAATTAAAAGATTTAGCTGCATTTGAAATTGAAAGGTGACAAAAAAAGACGCGTATCTAGTGTTTTGTTGTTCAATTTCATCAAGTTTGCAGACTGAAGTAAATAGTCCCTTGATGAGTAAGGAGAAGTGTGAAATCGCTTTTACAGGCGGCGGAAGAAATATAAAAATATTCTTGTCCTCCTAAGGATTTTTTTATTGGAAACAGGAAAAAACTTTACCTCGGACGGGTGATAAATGAGTGTGTGTTTGTGAAAGTTGTATTCTTGTTGGGATCCTTTTTGAAGCATCATCGTCTCATAAGCTCAGAAATTCCTCCTGTCAGTAGCACGTTATATTTCCTTTGTTTTCCTGTTTTCTTTAATGCCATAGTAACACATAGGAGATCAAGAATTTGACTCTGAGTTTTTCCGCATCATGCTTAAATAATGAATGCCTCTGAATGTCTCCAAGAAGTTAAAAATGATTTGATGTGAAAAAAGGAATGTGATGAGGCGTAAAATATGGAAAACGGAGTTGAAAATGTTAGTAAAAAAATTGAGTACATAATATAAAACATCTGTAGTGAGGAATACGTAATCAAATTTTATGTAGGAATATATGTACAATATGGGAAAAAGAAAAGTCCTGTTCATGAACTTCCATTTAAACTCGAAAAATAAGATAACCTGTTTTTTCTTTACGCTTGTCACCAAATTAATGGTTTTGGTGAAAACGGTGGAGAAAAATAATGCAGTTGTAAAGGAATGCGCGTAACGTTCTAAGTTATTCGAAATTCTTGGTTGTTTTAGAAACAATTTATATTTTCCTTTCTTCGTAGAATCTTTCTCCCACTTTCTTCACCATCATGGGTTATAAATCGATATATTTTTTTGTCGCAGCTTTCCAAACTATCCTCTTCCCTGACAATACCCACCAAACAGGACTTGTACATTCCCACCGTAACTTATTCACATTCTCCAATACTTGCTTCTCATAGTTCATCCCTGGCCTTCCTCCATAATTTTCACCCTCCATGTTTCCTTGATTTTTAGTCTTCAGTCATGCATCGTCCCTCAGCATGTATCCAATTAGTTTCCCTCTTTCTCTTCTCTTCTTCACTCACGTCGGAGTACTTCTTTACTCTGTGTGTACATTTTATTTTCAGCAGTCTGCCGTAGCACTACATTTTCATCGCCTGCAACCTTCTTTTCTCTTATATCTCTATCGCTTGCGTCTCACATCCGTATAGACTTTACTTATAAGTTTAAATCATTCATTTCTTTATGCCTATACTTAATATAGTACATACTATAGTAGTACTGACTATAGTATAGTATATACTACTATAGTATACGTACTAAGGTAGTACTATTAGCCGTTATTTACTGTTTATTCCGATTTACTCCTTCTCAATCATTCATATTCTGGTTACTAAAGATCTCTTGCTTTTTCCATTGCCGGCGATCTTGCTCCTCCCATCTTGTTGTTAGAATGAAATATTTCCAATTTTCGATTAATGTTTTTGTTCAAATGAGTTTAATTTATTTTTATTTGAACCTTTATAGGTAAAGACAGAGGAAACTATCCTTTCTCTTCAGTTTCACCGTGGCACAAGATTGATTTTTAGATAGGTTCTTTTAAAGTCTTTAACTATTATACCATATCAAATCTCCTTTGTCTTAATTAATTACTTTGTAAGCGTGACCTTACTGTCAAATCATATAAAGTGTAGTCCTGTCTAGCTATGCCATATTTCACATATATTATCTGGCTAAGCTTTAATACAGCACTTTTTTTTAACTTCAGGTGACCTTAAGTTGAGTGAATAATATTGGTTCTGTTATTCATGCTAATACTATTAATATTACATTGTTTCTACATATCGTAATTGATTACTCTAGAAGCAGGAGATATGCAAAGTAAAAACTTCCGGAGCTCCTAAGGTCTTTATCAATTTGTACACAATTACTTGGCTACATTCCAGAATTGCTTTGGTTTGGTAGGTCGAGTTTTTCTAGATTGTCGGTGTAATTGCTTCAAAGGAATAATGTCGAAGCTATTTTTATCTTTGATATAATCAGAATGTTCGGTCTTAAATTGCAATGACTTTAAAAATAAATGCTGAGAGCAAATCGGTATCAAATTCGTTTAAGCCAATATAAGGATAAATGGAAGAGAGGAAATAAAATTCAACTTTTTGAAAACAGCTGTTATTTTATTGGCAGAAGCCAATTAAAAACGAAATTAAATAAGTTAGTTTAGATAGTTTCTTTGCCAGATAGCTACTGAGGATATGCAAGCAGTACTTATACATATACTTGAGCAGTGGCCCTTCGTCATTATGGAGGGATTTGAGTAAACTTTATAATTTGAGTCATTTCGAGAAAAATAAAATTGAAAATACGCCGAAACAATGTAAAATTTAATTTTGTTCAGTAGTTTATTTAAAAAGTTTAAAAATTGATCTTGGTTGGGAAATATAGGGAGATATGGACGTTCACCAACGGAAAACTATGCGATTGGACCATAATACCACTCTTTTATTGCTCGGCTATGAATAAAATAAACAATCGTTAAGTACAAATATTTGTCTTTTATAAGAATAAATACATTTTGTAATTCGTGGGTGACATATTATGGAAAACATTCACAAAAGAAATAAAGGTATGTTGTATGCTTCGACCTTTTGATGAAATTTTTTATTGCGTCAGGTGCTTTGTTGAAACCAGTTTTATAATGCTCACGAGCATAAAAGTTTATTTTATAGTAAATTATTCATGTTTAGAGAGAAGTTAGAATAAAGCATATTATCAAAACAACATAATATAACATAAAAATATAATGTAATATCAAAACAAAGATGAAGAAGTTACTACAGGGCGCGGAAACATAATGTATATGAATATTTTCTTGTTTATTGTTAATGTACTCATTTTTGCTCAGAAATAGAGATAAAGAAAAATCGAGAAACTTATGCGAAGTTTAGGAATATGTTGTTTATGAGATATAATCAAATCATTTTGTGTGCTTTAGGCCTTTAAAGGCTTTTGGAATGCCTATTTTATTTGTTTTCAAATCAGATCAATTCTTTAAAAATTTTTGTCTCCCGAAAGCCATAAAAACTGCTTTTCCATGAATTTTCTCATGAATCGTTTCAGCGATCATTACTTGTAAAGAACATACAAATATCAGATTTATTTGTAACGTAAATGACAACCACCTGAGGATTAAATAACACAATAGCCTAGAGTGAGCTCGTTAAACATATTATTAATATTTTAGTTTGCCCCTTTTGAGCATTTTTAAAACGATTATTCGATTTTCTAATGGTTGAGCATTGTTTCATCGAGTTCGTCAACCGGTTTACGATGACGGGTCGACCTCTTGGTATAGAGGTTAGCTGTGAAATAAACGAGTGCAATGGACGAATAGGCAGTCGAGTAGAATGTGCGGTGGTAGTCAAAACAGGTTGAGGATCATCCTTGGGTAAAATCTGCAAATTTTACGGAATTCTGTGAAGTTTCCGTGACCAGCGGTCCTCATTTGTGTGAGTGACGGTGGTGACCACAGTGGTCGGAAGAGATACTCGTCTCACTGGAGGGGTGGTACTAATTACTTAAATGGTTGCGTGGTAAAAGGCAACGAGAAGCATCCGCATTACAATCCGGGGTTGCAGAAGTTTTACTCTTTTCTCAATTTAGAATCGGAACATGGTCATGTCCGGTTACTCCGGATATGTTGTAGGCGAGATAATGTTAAGGTAGAGATACGTAAAATGGGGTTAGAATTATTATGTGTAAGTGAAGTGAAAAGGCACGAACTAGAAGACTTTTGGAGCGGCAGCTAAACGATCATTCACACAGGCTCCACGAATGAAAATGCTGGAGTGGGCATAATAATGTGGAAAAGCGCTTAAATTAGAGTGTAGAGTTTCCTAAAATGCAATTAAAGGATCGTTTGGTGAATTCAACAAGAAAACAATTAGCTGAAATTGGAAGAAAAAATGTGATTACTCTCGGAGACTGGTGTGCAGTCGTTGGAGAAGGCCAGCAAGGAATAACATTGAGGAAAATGGTTTAGGGTATCAGAAGAAAAGAGGAGAATGGATTGTAGAATTTTGCGGATAATATTCACATTCGTGGCGCTAAACACCCTTTCGGAACCCCCTACAAAAGTGACACACGAAAAATATCTCAAAAAACGTTAGAATGTTGATTATACATGCATGAAATCTTAAAAGTCATTGAATATTCACTAAATAGATTGACTATTTATGAAATATACATTTGAAAATCGGATAAAGTACCGAGAATGAGGACTCAATGAGAGTTAAACATAATAAAGGAAACTGTTATAAGGATTTACAGCGGGAATTAAAAAAGTGAATGGATATCGGTTCAACGAAGGTAGCAGGAAATGAAGAAAAAATATCAATACCATTCGAATGGTGAAGTCCTCACTGAAGATAAAAACAAAGCAAAGATACGGAAAAAGTATTTGGAGAATCTTTATGAGGGAAAAAATGCTTGGAATGATGCTGAAAAAAAAGATACTGTCGAGAATAATGGACAAGGAGACTGTGCCATTAGATATGAATTTGACATTTCAGTGAAGGACTCTAAAGCCAAAAGGGCGCCAGAAATTGACTATATAGTATACCCTCGGAACTAATGAGAAATTTAGAAAATTATACATAAATATAAACTACGATATAATTTCCCTACGTTCTTTGCCAAAATGATAATTTTTAAATATGTTGAAAAATATTAGGAATAAAAAAATGCCTGTGGTTGATATTGTTTTTAACAAATGTTTCATAGGTTTCGGTCATGAACTTGCATTTCGATTTCTAACGTCCCTGAGTAATGCTCTTATGAGTATATTTTTCCGAACACATACGCACTTCCTATTTCATACGAAGGAAGCTCAAAATGGTAAGCAAGAAAAAATTTTGACTTTCCATCTAAACTTAGGAGATGTGAAATAATAGAAGACTTTTTGCTGGAAATAAAATCGCTTGTTTTTGTTAACAAATCTCAGGGGAAATAGTCTCTCGCACTGCTTATTCGCAAAGTACTCCTCTCGTGGTGTTCCTCCAATCTTCGTTCGCAAACGATGTTCTTGTTTGAAACCGGAAGATACGACAAGCATTCATTTTCAACCCTAAACGCCAAGCTCAGCGGCGGTAGGAAGCCTTCCTGCCAGATCTTAAGATCTTACTGCCTGGATGTGGGCATAGTGAGGATAGAAGGTAATGGAAAATTCCCTATCACACAAGATTCCTGCTCGAAAGAGAGTACAGGAGCAGTGCACTAGGTTTCTAGAGATGCAGCAAAAGGAGAAGTGTGGTTCTTCCATTCTCGGCCTCCTCTAAAGCCTCCCCAAATATTTTAACATTACCCTTTTATTTCTTCTTTTTGATCTAGGTAAAGTCATTCCCGACCTGCCTTGTAATCCAATCCAACCTATTCGGATGCGAACCAGTGTTCCACATTTTCCAGTTTTTGTCTTTTTTCGTTCTAATAGCTCACCGTCCTGCATTGTAGTGCGCTCTTTCTAATTCTTTTTCTACTTTTGCATTCTGAAACTTTTTTGGAGAGTTCTCTTTTACGCTTTGAAGAATATCCCTTGGGAGTTGCCTCGAGATTCGTGGAACGGCATGAGGGTATCTGTGTTAGAGAATCAAACGCGCCGATGCAGTTAGAATAAAAGCGATGAGACGTCGATGCTTCATGAAAATTTTATTTTCCCTGTTAGGTGACGATGAAACGTATGCGAAGGAGGAAGCGATCTCTGGAAGTCATAGGATACGCCGTGTGTGGAATAGTCGATAAATGACAATCGAATTTGAATTTATCGCTGCGCACTCTCTTCGGACGATTTATCATTTGTGCATATATTTACATTACACATAGTTTTCTACGTCAAAGTGAATTTCATTCATTATGATGTGTTCCCGTATGATATACCTCCGATTAGCATGTGCTCGCTGCTTAGGGTTAGTTATATTTTTATTCATCTTATGAACTCTTGTAACATTTAATGGCGTATTTTAACTTTTAGAAATATTTATCCTTTAATTATGAATTTTATTTTAATTTTCTTTAAAATTATTTTTCTGGCTATTTAAATTTTAGTGAAATCCGATAAAATGTAGCCATAACTGGATGAACAGTTCATCATATAATGTTTATATATTAAAAAAATCTTAACGGTTATTTTCGTAAGTTTACCAGAGATAGATTTTAATCTTTATTTTCGGGTGAAATTGAGACTATGGAGTCTCCCCTACCACCTAACCCCTCCTATAGACGTAAATATGAAAAGAAAAGAAAAAGAAAGAAGAAACTTTATATGTTAAATTTATAGCATGGGTTTAAAGTTATTTCTTTTTAAATAAAGGAAGCTCCAATACTTTGAAGTTATATTTTTGGCTCTAATCAGTGATACGATTTATATTACCAATACGGACGGGGTGACGTTCGCCGCTAATGATTCAGCGATCAAATTTGTAAAGATAATTGATGGATATCGAGCGTAACAGCGAGTGCAGTTTATGCTTGAAAGAATGCAGTGTTTTTCCAAAATTGCCATTTATGTGGAATAATAACAGTGTAAAGCTCTCAGTGTGCCACTACAGAATATTTCTGGCACGTTACTATTATTTGTTTGATGAATGGACTAAAGTAGACACTGAAAAATGGTCGAGTATTAATGCTGTTCAGGATTTGAATGATAGTGTTTTTAATCAAGGTTATTGCATACAAAAGCTATGAATAAATACCATTAAAATAGTTTTTGTGCTCCGCTGTGTGACTTGAACAAGAAGTATGACCGCCGTGAAAATATACAGCCGACGCAATCGATATGTTAAGCCTGCTGCATACCATGCTAGTATGAGTATTGTAAGCAAGGAACACGCAGCGATTCAGCAAACATGCTATCGCTTTCTGAATTGGTTTATTTAAATAAATCTATATTTTATATTTTTTATATAACTATCACTTGACCAGAGGCAGTACTTTACTACTGTTATTTTTCCCATTGTCAAATTTTCATTCCAGTTGATGGTCACATGGTTGACCGAAATATCGGTAAACATGGTTTCTATAAAAAGAACCGGGAAAATTTCCGGAAAAATAGGTTTACATAAGATATTGCGACGATGCTTCCAGATCCTTGAGCCTTGAGCGTCGACATACTTTTTCCAGCGACTTTTTCGTGATTCAAATACTCAAAGACTGATAGGCGGATTCTGGAAGGTCCTTAAGGGTACGCGTGCAATTTTCTTTGACGGTACTTAAGGTCCCATGGTGGTGTCCTTTGAGGGATGAGTTCACTTTTGGACACAGGAAATAGTTGGTTGTTGTCCAAACATTGTCTAAAAATTCGGCATTTCTTTCAACGCTTTACAGAAGGTCTTCGCAAGTAGACACTGGACGCTCGGGGCGAGTTTAGCGCAGATCATTCGTATCGCCACATTTTCAGTGATAATGGTGTGCACTGTCCTCTTATCAATGCTAATACGATCTGCGGCCATGTGTACCCTTAGTCGACGGTCTGAATTCAACACTTCGTGCACACGTTGCACGTTGTCGTCGGTTCTTGACGTTGACGGCCATACAGCGCGGGGCTCGTCCTCCACAGTCTCTTGGCCAGCATAGCTCCATAAAGAATCAATATTGGCCATAACGATTGTCACCTCCCAATATATGTTATGTTTGTCAGAAACATGACATTTATGAAATATTAATGTTAATCTCGATGGCATGTTTCTTGGCTTTTGAACCTCTTGGAGTTACCTTGAAAACCGTTAGTATACGATATTATAACAGTGCGTAGCAATTTTTCTCATTACATTCTACACTACTACATTTTCTTATTTACTCCTCCTCTCGGTATTAATATCGCTTTTTATATCATCAGTAATTAATTTATTATTTATCTTGAATCTCATTCCATTCCAATACCCTTTCCGTCAATCTCAACTCTCAAGTAGAGCCAGGTTGTGATACGGTGAGATCACTCTCTCGCCGCACTACTCCGACTCATCCGACTTCTGCTGTGTAGACACCGGTCTCAACACTCCCGCAACCTCCTCTCTCTCTCCCTCCCGACGCCCGTGATTTTAAGCCGAGGCGCATTATCTCCTCGTTTCCTCGCTCCGCGTCACTGACTCATTCCATTCCGAGCCACGCTCACTTCGCATCCGCTACCAATTTCCGATAACCTCTCCCCTCCTCGCCCAGTATCTCTCTCAGGTTTCTCCTTTTCTCTCTCTCCCTCTCTTCGGTAATCCTTTTCCGAGCTTCCGGAGTGTGAGTGTGTGTGCGCGCGTCCTTTTCAGTATAATCCATGCCTCAGCAATCCTCAGTGCGCTCGAGCCCGCCTTCAACCTAATTCTTCGCCACCTTCCTTCCCGTCCTCCCCGAACCACCGTGGCGAACTCTCCTTCGGCCCTTTTGAGCCCCGCTACCTCAACCCGCCTTCCCCTTCTCCTTCGTTCAATCAATGACAGGTTCTAGCGCCGCAGCGCACTCACAAAACCTCGACAGCTCCTCCTCCATCTCGCTTACCTCAGACCAGCTCCGACTCCGACTCATCTCCCCCGAGACTTATTTTCCCTCGAACGCATTTGCCTATTTCCCTCTCTTTGTTTCACTTTCCTTCCCTTCTCTCTCTCTCACCTGCCTCGGTCCAGGCAGCGACGGTGGGGAGTGGGATGTACTGAGGATTGGGAGACGCGCATGTAGGTTGAGGGCGTGCGGGAACGAAGCGTATTTCTGTGGTTGTGATTGCATCCATGAATCAGTGATGCGCGCCGTCTCTTTCGCATGTACATTCTCGGGCGCCATGGGGAGGAGACCCTGGCCCACCCTCCCTCCCCCTCGACCCCTCCCATAATCCCTGCTAGCCTGGGATGCAACCTTCGCTCGTCGATCCTCACCTCTTTCCATCAACCATCGCTTCCTCTACTTCCTCCCTTTCTCGGGTGCTTAATATTTTTCCTCGGGGCGAGGGCTTCTTTGCCTTTCTCTTCCTCGTTCAAATCCACTCCTCCCTGATCCTATCCTCCCCATGCTAATCCATCTTCGTCCCTTTCGTTTATTTTTCGCACCATTTCTCAGATCCGGTCTGAGATACTATATTCCTTTTTATACACCCTATCCTCTAACACCTCATGATTTAGCGGAAAAGAACCTGTGCTCAGATTAAGTATATCGGTAGATTTTAAAAGGGTTCTATTGTGTATATAATTTCTTGAATTCCTTTAGTTGCATTAAAACATATTTGTTTCTAAACCTATTAAGTCTGTGCGTTCATTTGTCTCACTGTGGGGGATACAATTGAAAAATTATTTTAGGGTTTTGCCTTTGTAACGTTTTGTTAATTTAGGAGACTGCTGGATAGGTATATGCTCTTGAATGAACTATGGTCTCATCAGCACTACCTTTGCATACTGATTCCTGTGATGTGGGTTTTCAAATTATCATTTCTTCTTTTCATTGTGTTGGCCGTTGAATCTCTCGGAACATATGTAAATAGTGTGTCATTTTGGTAAAAAACTAAATTAAATAAATATTATCGTATGCTTTTAGTTATGTAATATTATTTAGTTAGTTACGAGGATATTAATTTCTAATATTTCTTTTAGTTTTTCAAATGATTAAAAAATTATAATGTGCTTTTTTCTACACACATTTCTTTAAATTTTAAGAATGAAACGAAAAACCATGTTTACCATAATTAATATTGTTTAATTGAGAAAATATGCTGAATAAAATATATTTATTGGCACCTGAAATGCGTATTGAATTTTTAAAAAATTGTCATTCGCATTTTATGGGATTACTGAATGTAAATAGTGAGCGATTCTATATAATTTTACCCTATCTTAGCAGTAGCGCGATTACCTTTATTTCAGTTATTCCAAATGAAATATTTGTCTAAGATTTAGAACTAATCGTGAGTCAAACAGTATTTACATAGAGAGCTACTTAAAAATTTTCACTCAAAAGCAAAAATTGAGATTAAATATTGTCATAGTAAGAATTCTTTGGAAGGTATATTATAAAATATTTTTTGAATATCGATTGAATTCACCGATCATTAATGAAATGAGAAAATACCAACTTTCGGTTGATTATAAGACGACCGTCGAATTGTATGCGTGGTTAATCGTCCATGTCGAGTTTTTCCTATTTGATGTAAATATAGATCGTTTCAGATTTAAACAATGATAAGGGACAAACGAAGCCTTAAAACAGTCCAATGATAAAATATAAATAACACAATATTGCAATTATTTGACTTTGCAAGGATTCAATGTAATTACCTTTAATATGGTAAACTATGGAGTTCATAAAATGATTTTGGACGTTGTATAGATAAAAGCATGTTCAACAGGGTTTTAAATCATAACCTTCATTAAATGTGTAGGTTGGTTTTGATGCAAGAATAAACCGATTCCACGAACACTCATCTCCTTAATGCGTTAGAACTACCATGTAAATTGAAAAAAAAGTCGTAAAACATTATCAGTTGTAGTATACGTATTGAACCGGTTTTATGATGCTATTTAGCGGCATAGGTTAGTGGCTGAAGGTTATCACATTTTTAAAGATAGCCGTTATATACTTTTTTCCATGTAAGTTTATTTTATGAGCACGTCTCTTTTCTAGCTTCTTAAATATGAAAATTATATTTTCTTTTGTTGTAGGATAGTTTTGAGACGATTCCCCTTTACTTCCTTGTCCACACCCTCACCTACATGTTCCCCTTTCAGACCTCAAAGAGGGCCAATCACCTATCGTGTTTCTCGTCTCCGAGATGACATTCCCGCCGTGAATTTACGACGCACGGCAGTCCTGTCTCCTAGCTCTATCAATGTGAGACCATTTGTATTTTTTTCTTGTAACCTCAGTATTTTTTTTAACAAATTCCCCCATGTTTTCCTCTTTTCTCCGTCTGACTCTCACGCGTACTCTCTTCCCTCTCCTTTTGTCCTTCGATCCCATTTTCGGGATCCATTTTCGCCCTTTCAGCTCTTCCTTTTCGAAATCCCTGTGACCGTTCCTCTCCTTGCTGAGCCACTTACATCATTCGTCACCACGCAGCTTCCTCGCCGCTAAGCAACAGTAACGGAGGTGATTCATTTTACAGGCGCTCCGCTATCTCATGCCACCCTGCCTCCGGTCTCTATTTATTACATTATTTCACCACATATGTACTCATGTTCCCCCCTACGACCGTATATCATCGGGGGGGGGGGGTTGCGATTATCCTTTCCCGAGTTAGCTTTTCTACCATAAGACGCCTTTGACTGAATTTTTGCGGCAGACGAAAAATCCACCCCTAGTTTAATGAAAATCAGTTTTTAGAGTATAAGTCACTCAAGCATCTTATTTTATCTGAATATTTAGTGCTCCTTGTCTAGTTCCTGATTTCATTACCTAAATTCAATTAGGATGTTCCCCGTTATCTAACTGATGGTGTGTTACCTATCGTGATGAACCAAAATGGGATATTACTCAAGTCACCAAGTGCTTACAGTTGCTCAGCCAGAGTTAAAGCAAGATATAGCTGGTGAATAATATAATACCGGAACGCAAGTACGAGTGAAAATGTTTTTATAAATATTATTATTTTGTTATTAGTCCGATTTTATTACTATAGATATAAGATATATTGGCATATTCCTAATTCTTGATGGAGAAGAATATAAATTAAGATAGCTTTCTTGCTTTTTCTAAGTTTCATTTCCTTATTTTTCCTAGTTTCATCGCTTTTCATTAAAAAGCTAGCATTAGAATTCCCAAAAAGGAAATGAGAAAATGTGTTCTTTGAATGCTCCCGAACACGAATTTCTCTCTGCTATCTCCGCATTTCACTACAATCTTCGCCCTCGCGTCGCACCTGTGAAACGGCGAAACGAGGACATTTTCTGAGCCGCAGATTCCACCCACTCTCCCCCGGCTTCATTTCATTCGTTTTTTCAGTGCCTTTTACTACTCCCTTGCTTCTACCTATCCGTTCTCATTCCCCTCATTTATTCCACACCTTTTTTTTCTCATTTGCAATTTCCATCTCATCTTAAACTAACTTGCCTTTTCGATCTGCTTATCTCACTATGTTAGGAGGAATTGCTTTTCACTTTTAATGATTAAATCACTCTACGCACCATTAATGTGTATTTAGAATCAAGTTTACTTTGATATGCTTCTTCACTCTAATTGGTTTAAGTTATGTTGAGTTGATGCATTTTTTTTAGTTTAGTTTAGGTAGGTATTTCAGATGTTATATGAAACCTATCCACTGATATATTTTTATAAGTATCCATGGCAGTTTAGCCAATGTTACTGCATTTTTATTTTATTTATTAACATTACTCTGGGTCCACTATTCATGGTTGGTACCAGGTCTGTATATCTTTACGCCGCATACTAAAAATAAACTGCTGCCGAAGTAAACAAATATATAAATGAACTGGCTGCTGTTAAAACGGGTCGGAGGATGCGTGGTGGCGTTGATTTCCGTTTCCCACCGTAAGGTATCGACTTGTACCACTTATAAACATCCATACCCGCTGACCTCCGTCATATCGCGTTGTTCCTCCTGAGATTGAACTTTAATGAGGAGGGACGGAGGAGTTTCTGAGGCTTTCCGTCTTCCACGGGGAACCAACCGCGTGGACCTCTGGGAGTGGCGGTAGTCGGTGGATTTTGGAGGTGGGCCGAGGATGGAGGGGTCGAGATGGCCAAGTATGGTAACAATTCTTGGTTCCCCCGGTGTGCACGTAACTCCGCTCCAGAATAAATATTGCAAGAGTTTGAATTTCCTCTTCCGTAACATAGCCGCCGATCTGGAAACTTGAAGAGTATCACGCTCATACCGGCATGCAGCCTGAAGTGGGAGGAGGGCCCAGTTAAAATTCTGTTCACATCTCCTCGCCGTTACAGGGCGGATGGGCCTCCTTTCCCAATCTTCCGCACTCATTCTCGCCGTTAACTGCCGAGGGCGGCCTTCCGCACTCGCCTCGTCCGCCTATTCCCGCCCTCGACTTTCTCCCTCTCCCACTCTTTCCCTCACCCCCCCGAGGGTGAAATAAATCGCCTTCCCTTGGGCTCAACCGAGAGCTTAGCGCATCTTCTCCTTTTCCTCCCTTGTGTATTTCCCACTTGTTAAGTTTTTGAAAACTTTTTCGGGGTCAGCCTACCACGGCCAGCAAGAGTCGACGCTCCGCGTTTCTCCATTCGGTTTCAATCCCCTTTGTTATCAACTTTTTTCCGTAACATTTTCAACCTTCTCCAATGTTACTTCAAAATTCAACAAATTATTAACCATGAAGCGAATATCATTGATGGTGAATTTGACGCGGAAGAAAAGAAACGTTGGAAAAAATATGGATTTTTATAACAAGTAACAGAATAGCACAAAATAAAGAACACACTTTGTTCTGAACACTTATGGAATACAATATATAACGGGTGTTTTAGTAATACTTGGCGTCGTCATTTTCTGTCTCTTTAATGACGTCTAGGCGTCCAAGTGCCCATTTTATTTTACTGGCGGTAGATAAATTACGTTGAAATTACTTGTTATATTACCGTGTAATAAGTTTACGGTACAAAGAAATGGTGTTCTTCAATTTATTATTACTCCTCAATTGGAATCCTAGTTATGTTGTTAGGCAGCCTCTTGGTTTCGGTGAACATGATATTTCCTCTTTTAATGATACATCCTAATTTGACGTGATCCATAAGTTTCAACTATATTATAGGCCCAACGTTTTCATATTTCAGACGCAGGTTTGGGAGAGAAATGCAATTACGATGTCGGGTCTCTAACGCCTGGGCCGCGACGTCGACAGCACGACAAGCACTTGTCTCTCCCATTCGGTCGGTCATAATACCCGATGGCTTAAAATTTTTATGGCCCTTAAAAACTCACTTGAAAGAACTCTGGGGGATCTCAATATCCGAAATTGCCTCGATTGGACTTCTTGTTTCGGATCGTTTCCATTCCAGTTTCTCTCAGGTATGGAGTAGCTGGAAAAAATATCAGAAAACGAAAATATTAATTTTCATAACGTTGGTTTTTGTAATACGATCAAAAGGATTTAGAATGGAGCATTTATAGCGTTTTATATTTATTATTCGTGTGCAACAAATTGAAGCTGTTTGTTTTCATACAGTTGGATTTCCGTTTAATTTTTAGTAAAATCGATAAAACGAGAATAAATGGACTCAAAAATGCCAATTTGCTCTAGGTCGCTTACCGGTTAATATTAGATTGTAGACAGCATTTGAGAAGTAATTTGTCATCATGTTCGTCGATGGTATTCTAATTGATATAAAAACCCTTGAACTTACACTTTTTTACTCTTCAGCCGCCCTTAATAATTATATTTTTTGCACTAAGCAAGTCAGGGCGCGTGGCAGAGGGTGATTACAACTAGACTATCCATGACCCAAAACACCTTTCCCTCTTAGTGCTTAGACGAACATTATTTTTACTTACTTTACCGCCGAAAATATATTTTACATATTTTCCTCCCTCTTCCCCAACTTCCTCTTTTAAATTCAAAATCTTAATATCTCAAAACCAATCTACATTTCAGTTAATAACACTTTTACCTTCTTCAAATTTACCGTAAATGTTTCTCTCCTTTTATTACAACATTCATTTGTTTCTTCCTTTCATATCAAGTTTATATCCTTTCTATCCATATCGCATATCTCCAAAGTAGACTCACATTTTTTTTCATGTACCTAAAATGGGAGCAAGAATGCTACTCTCCGAATCACAGTATTAAAAATCTCATTTTTAGGTCTCTACTCAGAAAACTGATATCAACTCTCTCTGTAAATATTTTCACTGTCAATGCAATCCTTGGTCTAATTCCCTTTCGACTTTGACTATGTTTGTCAAAATTATTGACACTTTTTATGCACTTCCACGTGTTCTGTTTTTTGCACTCCTACTTAAATCTATTTACTTCTTTATGCTCGTGAGCCTCATTAGCTACGTTTTATTCTTCCTGCAGAACATGTATCCCTTGATTCTGTAAGGTTCTGAAAATTGAGCACAATTCCTTGCTGACTGGGTATATTATGCTTAATCGTCCAAAAATTGTTCGGGCTATATTTGCTCAACTTCTTCCTCTACATTCTTATTCCTACATATATGTATTCTTATGCATAACTTGCAATTTCCTCCCAATGCATTTGGGTAAAAAGGTCAGTGGAAATTACGAAAACGCCTATCATACTGCCCCGTCTACGTCTGATGCACATCCGATGCCTTCACTAATGCAGTCTGTTTTATACTCGTATATGGGTTTTGATGAGACTTTAGGGGCAAGCGTTCCAAAGTTATAAGACCATTTAAAAGCATTTATAACTTGCACAAGCGAAGTCTGCTTATACGAGGGTCATACGGAAAGTAGTACCCGTTCGTGAAATAAAGACACAAAAGTAAATATTAACAAACATAAAACATTTTATTTGAAAGAGGATACTTTAAACTACTTCTCAACATAATCTCCAAGCAAATTAAGGCATTTGTCATAACGTGTGACAAGTTTCTGTATTCCTGCTGCATAGTCCTTCGCCGCCAGCTCATTGAGATACAGGGTCACTCCTTCTTTAAGTTCTTCATCGCTGTCAAATCTTTTTCCTGCCAAAAAGTCTTTAAGCTTTGTAAAGAGATGAAAATCTGAAGGGGCCAAGTCCGGGCTATACGGTGGATGGTCGAAAGTTTCCCATTTGAATTGCTGCAAAAGTTTTTGTGTTATCCCAGCTGCATGAGGCCTGGCATTGTCATGAACGAGAATGACACCAGTAGACAATAGACCTCGCCGCCGATTTTGTATTGCCCGCCGTAATTTCTTTAATGTTTCACAATACGCATTGGCATTAATAGTGTCTCCACGGGCCATAAAATCAATAAGCAATACACCTCGTCGATCCCAGAAAATGGTTGCCATGAGTTTCCTGGTGGACAGAACTGTCTTGAACTTTTTTGGTTTGTTTGGTGAATGAGCATGATGCCACTCCATTGACTGTCGTTTACTCTCAGGTGATGCATGACAAACCCATGTTTCGTCACCAGTAATTATGCGAGTCAAGAAAGAGTCTACTTCATCAGAATAACGTCCCAAAAACTTCAGTGCTGCAGCCATACGCTTGGTTTTGTGCTCATCTGTAAGCATGCGAGGGACCCATCTTGCACAAATTTTTGCATAATGCAGATGGTGTTTAACAATTTCATGAACAATTGTTCGAGAAACATTGGGAAAATGCTCACAGATGTCATCAATTGTGACGCGCCGATCGTTCCTCACGAATTCGTCAACTGAGCTCACCAGTTGGTCTGTAATGACAGACGGTCTCCCCGAACGCTCATCGTCGTGTGTGTTCCCCCTCCCCATGTTGAAGTTGCGACACCACCACCGAACAGACGACTCGTCCATTACATTGTCTCCATACACCTCCTTTAATTGGCGATGAATATCACATGGGCGAACGTTTCTTGCATTGAGGAATTTAATCACTGCCCTCACTTCACAACTGGCAGCGTTCTCAATTTTTTTAAACATTGTAAACAATCACAGAAACAACACAGGCAATGCTAGCGTCACGCAACTTGGCTCAGAGAAGGCAGACAAGCCACTGAAGCTATCTGACCTCGTCCAGCGGCTACTCGCGTCGTCAGCACTTCATGCGGCACGAACGGGTACTACTTTCCGGATGACACTCGTATTAACAATTAGTTCAGCACTTGTTACTTCTCTACATTATATATTCTGCATATTTGAAAGTTTTGTACTATTTTTCATCCTCAAAAACTACAAATTTGACGTAAAGGAAGAGGTTGTGCGTTTTGATGAACCCTAGAACTGTTACAGCAGTAGCAATGCTAAACGTGGTCATCTTAATGCGAAATCTTTGCGAAGTAAAATCGACATTAGCAATAGAAAAGACAACGAACGGGACAAAACATTTTAGAGAAGCAATTGTTAATGCTACGGCAATGTTGAGGACAGCAACATTAGACAATATAAGGCGAGAGGTGGGGAGATAAAGTATAGATATGTTAGGGTTGGGCGAAGTGAGGTTGAAGGATATCGGGGATTACTGGAGCGATCATTTTGGAATAATATACACGGAGGAGATGAAAACCAGCCAGACGTAGTAGTTGTATTGGATAAAAAGGAGGGAGGAGGTGTAGAAAATATAGAACAATTGATTGATGGAATATTATTGGTAGCGGTGTAAGCTGATCCAGCGAACTTGATTGTTATTCAGGCCTGATACCGACATGTAATCATATGGAGGAAGAAGCTGATAGTGTATAAAATGAAGGACTTAATGTATTTTTCCACTGTTCTTTATTTTTGTACTACTAGTTTCAACGCTTAGGCGTCATCATCAGGTACACATTATCAAGCAAACGGTAAATAGAGGCCGTATGAATGTTATGGGAAGAATCAACCCCAGCCGTACTCTTACCAAGAGTACGGCTGGGGTTAATTCTTCCCATAATAGGTACTAATTAGACAAGTTGCGGTCCATTTATCTACCACTCATGTGGGAAAAGGGGTGGGTGATAGGGGGATGAAGGAGAGGGGGGAGGGAGGGTAAAGAGGTGGGGTTTTGATTGGCGTTGATGGGAAGGAGGAGAGGGATGTTAAGCGTCAGAAAAGCCCCTCTCACCTACCCCTTCCCCCACAGGAATGGTATATAAATCGACCGCAACTTGATTAATTTGTACCTGATGATGACGCCTAAGCGTTGAAACTAGTAGTGCGAAATTAAATAACAGTAGAAAAATATATTGTGTTCTTCATTTAATGAACATAAACTTACACAAAGTTGAGCCAGAAACAATCGAATACATAGTATACAAAATTAATTAGAGGAATAATTGCGTTTCTCTGGAAGGTAATCTTTGGCAGTGATGGAGGTTTAGAACGAGAAGGTAATCAAAGTGAGAGATGGGAGTGAGGGAAAAGAACTGCCATTTAGGAAAAGGAATAGCCGCAAGAAGAATAGAGTTCTACAGGAGGATTGCTAAACATGACGAACACTGGGTATGAACACCACATTACACGTAGGTATACGAGGAAAATGCCCGAGGATTGCAGTTAGACTATATTATGGTTAGGCACAGGTTTAGGGAAAGCGTGATTTATTTGCACAATATCCCGTGGGTAGCTTCGGAATAAGGTCAGAATTAAGAGCTGATCAAATATAAAGTTAGATTTAAGAGAGAAACAGAACAAAAAAGACGTATGAGTAAATTCGATTTTTGAAGCATTAACTGGGATGAAATGAAAGGAGTACCAGGAGGAAAAGGAGAAATCAACGATTGATGACAGAGGAGTTCAGCAGAGGAAATATTATATATCAAAAAAGTGATATTGAAAGCTGCAAACGAAACTAAAAGAACATCATAAAGTTACAAGGAAAGCATGGATTGAAGACGACATGCTTAAGAAAATATACGTTATGAGAGAAAGTAGTGGAAAATGTGAATAAAGAATTATGAAACGGAAGTACACAGAGTAAAAGTAAACTGATGCAGGAAACTAATGGGATGAAGGAGTTTTAAAAGACGGGGTGTCAGGTTTTGGAGAGCTTAAGTTTATTCAGTTCGAAGTCATTAACTCCAGAAAGTGCAATGTTTTACGTGACCATTGGCGTCATCACGAAGGCCTCTCTTTACATAACAAGTTAACTTTTATTTAAGACTGAATACCTCTAATTTGTATTTACTAATCACGTGGATGGGAAATCCTGAAATACAAGAACTTCAAAATCATTAAAAGACTTCCTCAGCTTATTCACGACAAAGTATGTTTTTCCAGCTGGAAGAAATCCCTTAGACACAAATTGAAATCGCAAGTGCACACCACCAGCAGAACAAAGCAGTGGTTATACGAGATTTCGTATGAGATGAGATGATGAGATTTTGTATCTTGTAGATTTCAGTATGAGTATCATTATCGATTTTTCTTCCATATTGGAAAACATGAACCCAGTGTATTATTCAGCGAATTAATGTAAAAAAATAAGAAGCCTTGTGGTTCACATCTAATATATTCTACTGTTTCAGGCTTCACTTCGTGGAAGTATTTAATATCCATACCAAAAAAAGGAAAGAAATATTTGTACTTTTCCACAGATTTTATTAGATGGTACAACGCGTTTCACCGACTTGCGGCATCATCAGGTACTGATGATGCCGCAAGTCGGTGAAACGCGTTGTACCATCTAATAAAATCTGTGGAAAAGTACAAATATTTCTTTCCTTTTTTTGGTATGGATTTCACATCTAATGTTATTTATAGTATAAAACTTCTTATGAAAAATAAGATAAATGAAAGGAGCACTGTACGTACTCGGACTTATTAATTAGCAAGTCAAATGGTGTTTTACGAAAATTATGCTTTTCATAATAATTGCTTCACGTATTGCGTATGCCTTAGTTCACCGTGATATTAGTATTTTACGCCATGCTTAAATTTTAAGGAATATGCCTCATTACCATTATTGACAATATGTTATATTTGACAAAAATAATGAGCAGTTTCGACAAGACATACAGCAATAGGCAGTTTAAAAGATAGATAGGTAGAAAGAGTTGTCCGTTAAGTAAGGGAAAAGAGATGTGTCTATTCTTTCTTAGATTTCATAAATAAGTCCGAACAAATATTCGGTTGGATTGACCGAGATTAATGCAAATATTTCATTGGAAATCAAATATTCCATGTGCTGGTCAAGAGTAAATGTTGGAACTGTGGATTTTCAATAACTGTTGAAAAGGTTACACTTAATTTATTACAAGTTAACAGAAACAGGAAACGAGCCCGTCGACTTTTATACATATGCATATATATTTTTTGTAACAGAATATAACCTTATGTGTATATATATAATATATATGTCTACACAATCGTGGTCTGAAAAGTTTCCGACCTAATAAAGATACAAGACATTTTTTCTGAAATTTTCTGAAATTTTTTAGGTCGAAAACTTTCAGACCACCCACCTACATTTAAGGTTATATTCTGTTCCTTGTTTGTCGCTTTGACCTAAAAGAATGTCTTTATATGGCGATTTGGGCGAAAATATTTCAAAAAATTGTGAGTGAGGTATAAATGACACTAATTTAGTACATGATCTCAAAGTCATGTAATCAGTGAGACTCTAAACCAGGGTGGCCGCTTCTTTGCTAGTGACACTGCTTCATCAAATTTGCTTTTCATTATCGGCGAAGAATATCCGGAAATAATATAGATCCAATGTTCGTGACCGGAATCTGAACGTGAGTGGTCGACCCGTCGGCCTAACAATCATTCGAGTACCTTTATTCTCTTTCTGATTTATTCATTATTGATTATATAGTGGTCAGATAACTTCCCAGCAAAGCCGTCTCTATTAATGTATCTACATATATGCGGAAAAAAATTCCCTTCCTTTTTCGGAAAATCTGAAGAAAAGTGGAATAAATTCCATGAAATACTTATTATTTTACGTTTTCCGCATTATTAAACTTCTTGATACTATTTCCCCACTATCAGATTTTTCATTACAAGCATTTAAATCTGAACAAAAAGGAGAAATACAAATATTTCAGCGCTAATTCAAAAAAATTCCCTTCCTTTTTCGGAAAATCTGAAGAAAAGTGGAATAAATTCCATGAAATACTTATTATTTTACGTTTTCCGCAATTATTAAACTTCTTGATACTATTTCCCCACTATCAGATTTTTCATTACAAGCATTTAAATCTGAACAAAAAGGAGAAATACAAATATTTCAGCGCTAATTTGTAAAACAAATTCTTCCTCTAAACTACTAGAGTGAAGTCGAAGGCATTGAGTTAGAAGACTATGAAACCTATCGTCACATATTTGCCAGTAACCTTTCGTCTTAATATTGTATATAAAACACCTATATGAAGTAGTTTAAGTGTAAAAAAAATATTTAATAGTCTTAAAAAATAATCGGAGAATTGGAGGGAGCAAATGAATTCTAACTCTCCGAGTTAATCAAAATATTTCCTGTATTAGTTGTGTTGCTAAGCGAGGAGAAATTTCATTATAACGTAATATTTGATTTGAAGTCAGGGAATATGCCTCTTGTAGCACTTGCATCAGAGGCGTGTTTCGGATTTAAAGCAGTTATATATCAGAGTATTCTAGATAATTCAGGGGAAATATTAGCATAAAAATCGCTAGGTGAATTTGTTCCTCCCAGCCCTAATAGATTACATTCTTTGGTGTAATTTTAACTTTTCATTCAAATCAATATACCTCATAATTGAATGTACAGTTCCGTTGCTGACAGCTGTCAGCTGTGATTTTTAGTTGGAAAAGACTCGTTCTCCCTTTAAATACTGAGCAGCGAGAGGGTGGGCATATGATGATGGCAAAGGATTCACGTATTGGAAGAGATAAAAATGGGATGACGATGGTGAGAAATACATAGGGAAACAGCGGAGCTATGAATTAAAGCGGAAGCATTAGTCGATACGCGTAGCCAGTACCAATTAAAAAGGTATAATTCGCATAACGGTGTGTTGGAATTTATCCGTGTAATGTTTCCGGTCGTCAAATCTTGGGCAAAAGATCAAGAATTAGCTTTTAGAAAATCCTGCATTCAGCAATGATGATTAAGTTAACAGAATAATACAGTATATGATTGCACCCTGATTATTTGAGATGAAAAATTAAAGTAAGAAATAATATATTTTGGAAACGCATGGAGTTATGAACATTTTCTATGAAACTTAATTGGAAAGGAAACGTAATTATTCAGATTTTAATTACGGAGAGGAGTCCAATTTCCAAAAGATGCTCTCCGCCCTCCACCATGACGTAAACCGCTGTGTAATTTCCCTTTCATTTTTGGTTGTGAACATATTCCTTCTCTTCTCTTTAAAATGTAATTCATTTCCTCAGAGTTTACTTCAGATTAATTAAACCTTAACAGAGATAATTAGGACTTTTAATTATTTATCTTCATGGACTGAAATATATTTTCAAAATATAAATATGCCGTTTGTTAGGCGATGGATGTTACTTCTCACGAAAATTATTTTCACTTGTTTAATTACCAGAAAAATATATTAGTTACCAGTAAATAAACTTTGTATCGTATTTTTAGAATAAATATAAATTAAAGACAATTAAAAACATCCAGCCGAAAGAAAACCCACCCAGGTAGGAATCGAATCCGTGATCTCTGGGTTGGCAGATGAGGACGTTATCCCTACCACCACTGGGGCCGAAAGCTGTTTAAATTCAGTTATATGAAATGTAATACCTAATGCTCTTAAAATATTACCGTTGTACATATATCTTAGGAAATGGAGTTAGCATTTCTCATTTAAATTAATTGTCGGTGTTATGACTGATGATTTTGAGGTAATAGTATTGTTTGAATATCCAAATATCTGTATAACAATACTTTTGAACTAAAGGTTCTAATAAAAGATATTGCCTACGTTTGCTGTTTTTATCAAAAATGAAATAGCAAAATGTAGGACCTGAAAATTAAAGCAGAAACTACGGGTTGATTTTATAAAGCTGTGGATTTCATCGGATATTTTGCAGGAGGTCATTTAAAGCTTTAGTAACTGCAGTAGTAAAACCAATCAAAGTTCATTTCCACGTAAAAACAAAATCTTAGGCAAGCAGGGAGCGATTATTTAGTAAATTGAAATAAAGAAATTCCTGTTACTGCGATCCCAGTCTTGCGCTAGCTTTACAAAAATTGCTCCAATATTTTAGGGAATCGATGCTGGCTTGTCAGAAATATTTATTGCCTTTCTCAACACTCTCTCTTCTCTTTCCTTTATCTCCACTAACACATCCTCAGGAATCACTTTCCTCGATGTCAATGTATCTTTCACCAATCAAATATTCCATACCACTCTCCACATAAAACCCAGTAAGAAACTACTGTATCTCAACGAGACCAGTTGCTAGCCATCGCACACTAAACGCTCTCTTCCGTACTCGCTTTCCATCCGCCGTAACCCATTCCGCTCCCAAAGTATCCTCCATTAGTAAATTTCTCATCACTTCACGCAACGCTCTCCTTAACCGCAGACACCCAGTCACCCTTTAAATTAAAAAAGAACACCGAAACTCACGCGCCCAAACTTCTCATGGCATTAAATCGCACTCGTTCCCTACCTGCACACCGTACTTTCCAGGGTTTCAGTCCTTCAAACAAATCCTCAAAGACGTTTTCCATATCCAGACCAACCAAAAAACAACGGAAAACATTCTACCTAAATGTTCTTCAGTCGATTTAAATGATGCAACAATTTATTCAACACATTTAATTCCACTAAACTCTTATCTGTCTTGTAACTTCGTTATTCACAAATCCACACCGACATCTTGAAATCCACCTCAGCGTAAAAAATTTTCCATGTTCACCGATTTTTCCCCCGGAAAATTGAAAACAACAGTGGGAGATACCACAACCAAAACTTTGAACGGAGTTATCCGCTAATACGCATTACAATGCAACAATTACAAAGTGTAAAAATCATTAACCTTGATCGGAATTTTCGGAGTGTAAGAGGATGCCTCGGTAGGTTGACTAGCGATTGCACTCGACTGGACAAGGAATCCTGGTTCGTATTCTAGTTAGGGCGAATAATTTTTTCGCTTTCAGTTTGTTACATTGCACTCCTTCGCTCAATTTTAACTCACCATTTCTCACTTATCACACTCTGCTCCCTCATGCACTTCTGGTAGTATTTACTGAATCATAAACTATATCGCTCTTTCTAAGTTGGACAATGCACCGTAGCACTCTTCATCCGTATAAACAATCATCGCGCATCCTGCAGCCTTTCTTCAGCAACAGCTATTAATCCCAATCATGCCATGCAATGTTTCCTTCCATCAATGTTTTAGCGTATCAATTATCGACTTTCTTTGCATAATTACAATGCACATTCCGTACATAATATAACTATAATCGCTTCTTACCGAGTAATACAAAAAGCCGAATTAAAGCAACATTCAATGAGAAGAAACATTATTCAAAGCGTAGGTGGCGATAAAACATTTTACCTCAAATCACACCAGCTTTATAAAATGCGAATTTATAAAACATGAAAAAGATAATTCCTTCTTTGCAGAGGCGAAGAGGAACGCCAACATGTATTGTAATGGACCAAAGAATTTTCTCAACATTTTGCATGGTGATTGTTTTCCCTTGCATATGAAAAGTTATATTTCTTTGTAATCTGTCTTTTACACTCTCTTACTGTTTAAGAAAATCATATTTATCTAGTTCATCTTAAAAGAAAAATTACTTTTCATTCAATCGACTCGTAATTTAGTCTTATCAGATGTCTGAGTATTGGTGCAGGAGCTGCACACGTATTTATTTAATACGTACGATTTAACTATTATCCTCAGAAGCTGTATAAAATTGGGTTATAGGGGAATTTATAAGCGGGGTCCCTATTTTGGGCGAAGAGAAGCGGCTAAAATCGACTCATTCAGCTATGATTATCGGATCAAAAAATTGTAACCCCCTCGTAAGTGATCATTTAGTCAATTGGAAGTGTAGGTTAATTAAAGAGATTTGGGGGATTTTTTCTAGCAACATACCAAAAGTATGTAAATGATTTCTTACTATCAAGGGTATTACATTTTATTTCCCTTCCTATTATTTTTCCCCGTCTGCCTCGCTTCCCCAACATTATTCAGATTAAAGCCAAGAAAAAATGAATTAACTTTATAATACTTTCTTTCCTTAGAACTCAACAGAAAAAAACAACTTGGGCAAATGCAATATTATATTATTATTAAATAAAAATATAACGAAAATTATGTAACTCATTAAATGCCCTTTAATTATAAATCAACGTCTGCAGACCTTGTGTGTTGACTGCATCTCTTTCATTCCTTATTATTTCAGATAACTTAGATTCAAAGTAATGACGGTTGAGCCATCTCTCCTTATTTTCTCTATTACATTTGACGCATGGTTAATTCAAATCATATTAGTTTCATCATGGAACGAAAATGAACGCTTTCTCAGACGAAGTAATATCCAAACTCTAAAACCAGAGAGCGAACCGGAAGGGACACCAAATCAAGCAAGCTATCAACAAATAACAGAAAGAAAATCACTTCTAGTACTGCTTACGCGTTATTGCCAACTGTGCTAAAAATAGAATCGGGATGATACGGTGGCTAACGTACAGGCTTCTCACCGAGAGGGCCTGGGTTGGAATCCTGGAGGCGACAGATATTTTTCAGTGGTATCCAGATCCCTACTTGAGGTGCTTTGTGGAGGGAACTTTGAGTGAGTACGACGTCCGTCGGATGGGAAGTTAAACTGTGGACCCACTGGCGCCTTTCGACAAGAGTAGGCTGATACCGACGCCGGATTTCACTCCACTCATCCTTCAATTCCTCAATCCCCTAAATTCCTAATGGTGCAAATGATCTTAGCTGTCGCTCGCCTCCCATAAAAAAACGAAAACAAACTAACGAGTAGAAAGATTAATTTCGCGTCAAGTGTAAAGTTTCCTTGACGACTGAATTGCTATTACATTATTCACATCACATATATTGACACTATTTGGAGTATTCTAAATATAAAATGCACAATTAATTGCATATAGTTACTAATTAAAACTCTATTTGCCCACTTTGATATGTAAAGCACAAGATCCAATTCAAACACATGCCTGTTAAAATTTACAAAATGCATGTGTACCAATGTCTATTCATTTTCAATTGGCTAAATAGTCTAGATATATAATAATTGAAATTAATTTTAAAAACTCGTATCATAAGTGATTTAATTTACATTGAATATTTGATTTTGGTTCTAAAATAAATGGAACTTTTCATTTTAAACAATAAAACATCGTGGAAATAACGTCGATGAAAATAACATTCATATTTAAGAATGAATGAAGAAAATAATGAATTTTCCACAAACCTTTTCTCTTTGGTATTACTAGTTTCAACGCACTGGCATCACTAGTGGTAGAAAATAAAAAGGTTTTGTGGAAAATCCATTGTATTCTTCTTTCATTCGAAAATGAATTTCCACGTAGTCAAGTCAGATACCATCAAGTGTATTCGTATTTAAGGGTTAACCTCAAGATGTACTTAGTTGCTCGAGGAGTTGAATGCCATTTAAATTATTAAAATGAGGCAAAGAAGATTGGAAGAGTTTTCCCTGCTTTGAAGGCCGGATTGAGCTTGAATCTCATAAAAATGCTTGGAGTTGGACAGGTGCTCCCTGGTAAGGAATATGAAATCGCCCTGAATCCCACCCTCCACTCTCTCACCACGATATTGATTCACAGAAGACGACATATTGGATTTCTTTATTGCATTCGTTTTTTAAATTTGTTTTCTTCCAGTTGCAATTCTTCCAGGCTTCATATTTTCGGTTTCTGGAATGCATACTGATTCACTGATAAATCGAATTTACTGCATGTTTTTTAAGAATAATTTACAGTACGGCATAACTTTATACAGTAATAGCTTACATAAGATCCTGTGATACGTAAAGATTACTTTAATTCTCTGTTATTAAAATGACGGATAGTTTAATCCTTGTAGAAGAATATCATAATGCAGAATATGTTTTTTTTTACTATCAACCTTATTTCGACAGGGATAATGACATTCTTCTGAAAAACGTAGAGAGTATTTATATATGAATGCATTTTAAGTACGAATGCATGAAGTACGTATGAGTTCACACCATATTTTAAGGAGACGCGGCGTCCGTGTTCAGCCATACTTTAAAATCATTCCTACATTTTTCCTGCCTTGGATAAAAAACACAAGAAATCTTAACCATTGATGTAAAGGATCTCAATTGAAGAGGAGATGGCGAGAAAATTAAGATGAAAATTAAAAATTAAAAAAAGAACGGAAATATATGTCGCTATATAAGATATTGATAGTGAAGATATACTCGTATGTGAAGAATTTGTTCTTTGGGTACCTTATGTGCCAATGTAATAGAGTACCAAAAAATTAGTTTTATGAAGAGTAAATTGATGTGAAATAGCTCAAGGCAGTAACACTTTTGAGCTCGTTAGAAATTACTGTCCAGCTCAAATAAAAATCTCTTATTCATCAAATGAAGAACAAAATGTATATATCCACTGTTCTTTATTCTCGTACAACTAGTTTCAACGCTTAGGCGTCATCATCAGGTAAGTCTAAGCTTTGAAACTAGTTGTACGAGAATAAAGAACAGTGGATATATACATTGTGTTCTTCATTTAATGAACATGGACTTCCACAAAATTGAGCCCGAAACAATAGAAAATAAAAAAAACTGTTATCCACAAATACTCTTAGTCTATCAAAATATTTTGCACAGAGCTGGGGATTGCAAGATGCATTCCCCAAATAAAGACGAAGATCGTAAACTTTTATGCCCCAATGAATTGCGAAATGTGCGAAGGATACGATTAATTTAATTGAAAACCAATATCTCCTGTGGTCGTAATGAGTGTCAGGCGAAACTTGGTGTAAGCGACGTTAATTTGAAGAAATAACAGGCATGATACTTTTCATGATAATAGAAATGCCAGTGCCATTCAGTTATGAGTAGTTCATTAGCGAGAAAAAAATTATTGGTTTTGCTCCAAGGTTTTCCGATTGGTATATTTATTACAATTTCGCCTTTTTATTCTGGTGAATTCTCTCGTTTTCCGTTATTCTTCATTAGTTTCCGATTCAATGACCATCTCATTCCTAGTTTACTTTGTAAAATATATTTATGTAATGGAAATACAACTGGCTTAATTTGAAAAAAAACCAACTGTCTGATTGCCATGTCGTCATACGAGTCATAGTCGCACTTCAGTTATCGCTCATTTCTCGTCTGACTGGCTTCAAATATTTGCTTCATTTCGAAAAAATGTTGGTGGCCTCGTCTACTTTCGTCTACAGTCGAATTTCCATATTTTCCTCGGAGCTATACGTTACTCAGTCTCTGACATTCAGATGGGTTGGAAATAAGTCCAAGACCTCCTTCCTCTTCATTTTCAGCCTTTCTCTTACTCCCTCAGGCGGTTGAATTCCCGAATACTCGTTACCATTGACTCAACCCCAGTCTCCCCCTCTACTTTTTTCCCATCGCCTAAGAATCTTCACTCGTTTTTCGATCGACCACCACCAACTTTTCTGCAAAGGCGGGACCTGTAAGATGGAGAGGATTGGAGATAAGAATGAGGGAGAGAAAAGAGTGATCTAGATACCGAGGTCATTAGGGTTATGAGCTCTAGGATTGATGCGTCGAGAGGTCGATCGGCGGCGCATGAGTCTGGGCTTGAGTGTCTCCTAACAATCTTCCTGTGTGCCCAATTTCGCTTAAAACTCTGTCATTTGCGGCGAGAGGGGAATCCCGGAATTCGGCTGGTTCTTTTATGTTTCGTTCCCGCCGAGGGACCACTCCGACCCGCGGTGGGATTGTTGAGGCAATAGTGTCTTCATTTATTTTTTGTAAGTATTCTTCGAGCATATATTCTTCGGATCTATTTTTTTAAGGGAGATGTGGTAGATTTCCCGCTGTTCTTAAGAGGACCCACTCGCCAGTCACTACACTTTTTATGCTTTATTCATATGAGCTACTTCCCTTCTACCGCCGGAGCTATAAACACCAACATTCCTCAGCGCACTTAAATAAAACTTTTCAATATTATTCAAGAAGGCGGGATAGAACTTTATGACCTGGAGAGTGTATTGTATTCCATAAATGTATCTTTGCCATTCTTAAAAACTAGCCTATTTTCGTTTTATGCCTTATCCTGAAAGAAGACTTTAAGTTTCCCTGAGAAAAATCCTAGTACTTGGGCATATTTTTCAACTCACACTAACAAAACGGAAAAATTAGCTCTTAGGGATATGATTTCAAGTCCGGATGAGAATCAGCAATGTCAGTGTACTGGCTAGTTAAATAATTATGCTTTAAATATTACCTTTAAGAATTAGGTCGTATAGTTTTCAACTTCGCCGAAGTGGGAACTACTTCAATGGGCATGGAGTTTATAAAATGTCATGATATATTAAAGATAGTCATTTCATCCATCTTCAGAAAAACCCTTTACCAATACAGGGGTTTATAATTCAACATAATAAAGTAAATTAATGAATATATTTAATTTAAAATAAGTTAAATTTATTTACAATTCAGGAATTTGTAACATTTGTGTGTTTTCTTTAAAAATATGCATTGAATAATATTTTAGGAAATTTAATGTGTTCTAACCAATGTGTCTACTTCTCTTTCTCTCTATGAAGTTATATCTTTGTTATTCGTTTTTTAATCCTAGAATTATAGCAAAACATTCAACAAAGACATTAGCTTTACCTTCTGTGATTGAAGTAATGGAAATTATAAAAAGTTTTCTTTTGATAAAGAACAGATAATTTTTCTGTGTAAGTTGGTCTACGTGGGAAAAATTAATTTATCAACATTAGAGATACATGAGAAAGGATAACATACTTGCTCATGTATACGTTTGGAAACGATACAACGGAAAAGTAACGCCTATATTAGTACTAGATGGTTTGAAAATGTAAATGAATTAGAGTGTTTAGCATCTGAATCCGATAAAGATGGAATGGGGAAAGGAGTAGCATTCTTTGTATGAAATTAGGTCATTGTGAACGTACGCAGTGTACTTTTACGTATAAATATGTAAAAGTTAAATTATATTTTTAGCCTTCTCCTTCGGTCACTTCTATTCTAAAGTTCTAAATGGAATTAATTAAGATTTAGTTATGGCTACTTTAATCACTTAGAGATATCAAATAATTAAGGTTATTTGATTCTAAGGCTTAGACTGATAGAATATTAAGGCTTCCTCACATAATCTGCAGTTAAGGAGTCAGTTTTTATTTCAACCACTAGTGATTAAATGACGACCCCATTTCTCAACGCTGTAGGTGGATTACCTAAAGCAGCTAGTTGAAATTTCGTCCACGTGGAAAACCATTTCACTCTAAAGCCGATTAAATGAGCGCTTCACTTTAAGAACACATTGGATTCTTTACTGTAGATTTGGTCGCACCCTCTTTGGTGAAATGAGATACTTCTACTCCCGTTAAAGTATCCAGTGGCTAAACTAAATTCTGCCGTTCTCTATGAATTTATATTGTTTATCTTGAAACTTTCGTCGAATGTACGAGTAAATAAGTAGCTCTTATAACGTATGCTAAATATGTAAAATTATACGTGCGTTTCATGAAACCAGCATTTGCAAGAATCACGGTTCAGGATTGCCGATAGGATTTAATTACCTCAAACAAAAGTTTCTTTTTAATGTTTTCTCAACTTATTTGACTAAGAAACAACGGAAGCAAATTCGAATTTCACATACTGTCCCAGTAATTTTAGCTGCAGAAGTGGGATCAAAGCTTATGTTTCTACTCCTTTCTTACTTCCACATCCAAAGGATTGACAATTGTAGCGAGAGCTATCATCATTTCTCACTTAAGACTGAAAATAAATTTGCCAGTAAATATTTTTGATTCTCGGACGCTGTCAAAAGCATCATTTTTCTCAGTGCATTTTGGGCCTCCCGCTTTGCTGAAGACCCGGGAGCAAGCGGGAGTGATGTCACTGACCCTATTTCAGTCGCATAAATAAGGGTGGTGGGGGAAAAGGAGGGCAGAGGCGGGAGTTATCTCATTTCCAATCCTCAGCTGGCGTCATTAGGTGGCCCATCCCATTTCCCTCCCCTCCCGTCCTCGTGTAACTAAGGGTTATCGAGGCTCAGCTCGCCATGGCCTCACGTGGGTCAAATGGGAACCTGCCCGAGCAGCAGCGAGGGAGGATGTGTCCGTAGCTTGGGCTAGGTCATTCGATAAAGGGCCATAAGGAGAATTAAGAGGATATGGTTGCTGCTGCAAGCGTCGTCCGGGCTAAGCTTTAAGGGAGGCCTCCAATAACGACTATTCATTGGGAACCCTTTGTTTGGCCTTTTAAGCGTGTCTTGGCCTGCCTCAATGGGTTTCTCTGTCCAGCCTGAATCTGTAATCCTTAGTTATTTGGGTAAAAATGTATCGAGAAACGATCAACACCTTTTTAGGGTTTGGCTGCTACTGGCACTGAAAGTAGTTCTATTTTACCACTGAGTGATGCTCTATACTATATGTCAAAAGTAAGTGCATACATAGAGATTGTAAGTGCGATAATTTATGGAAAGATATTATTAAGATGTCAATGAGGATGTTTTTAATCCATCGGGGGTATCCCTGTGGAAGTTGTACACTAAGACAATAAGTTGATTATATCATTATCTAAAGAGGAACGTTTATTATTTATAACTTCGATGTTTTTTAAAAGTACTGTAAAATATGAACTTGCTTCTGTAGATTGATTTCCCATGCTAATTTACTTTACAGCAGATTGAAATTTTAATTATATTAGGTATAGACTTGAAGAACTAATCTGATACAAATAATAAAATATTTTTTAATGAATTTTAATGCATATTTGATGAAAGATTCCATACCTTTATTCTTTAACTTTTGCAAAACAACAATAAGTTAACTCTAGACCCTTCCTTGTATGTAAAAATATTTTTAGAAATTGAATGATTGATGAAACGTCTTTCCCTCATCCATTCATTCATTACATAATCTCGGAAAAGCTTACGTACAAAATCGTGTCACGATGATGTATATGTCGCTTTTTGTTAACACTTTTCTCTTCTGGGACTGGAAAGGCTCAATTTTCAGCTTGTTGAGAAATGTAAGGTCGTTAAAGAAAGATAAATATATGAAATAATTTTCTTTTGAGTGGAGATGAAAACGCGCTCTTGATTGACGTCTTAAATTAACCATAAAACGCTTCAAGTTGGCTTTGAGAAAAGATGATAGCAAAAGAAAAATGATACTGGGAGTTTTATCAAATGATTAGATTTTCCCAAATAGAATTTTTATAAAACACCACTGAATTATCTTACATTATCTTATACCTTACATTAAAATATGAATAAAGCCAAGTAGGATGAATTTATTACATGGCCATTATTTAATCATTCCGGAGCCATTAATGGAGTTTTCACAAGACTTTCCCGGTTTTATCGTTCGTTTACCCCATATCACCTTCATCAATACTTTTCCGATGACAAAGGACGAGGAATGTGAACGAAAGCATAACGCTTCTGTCTTTTTTTATGATAAACCTGGGATTTTCTATTATATAAAGTGCTCTCCTATGCGGAGTTATACATTATATATAAATTGTCTATGAAACTTTAGCTTGGAAAAATTTCTGTGAGCGTCACTTCGCCCAGGAGGTGCTCAAGAATAGCCGAGAAAGACCGAGAGAGAGACAATGAATCTCTCTCGGTTGCATAATTTTCTATATCGCCTCGAGGTGTGAAAACCTGACTCAGACTCGCTAGTTCATTCACGCAGCATGCTTTGTGCAGAACGAGTGTCAACGCGGTGCGATCTTGGAGAATGGCTCATCGAACTCTACTTGATGGGATTCCCCAGCGCGCGTGTTGTGAGAGAAGATAGCTTTAACTTGTGGCGTTTAATCGTCGTTGGCTAATCGCTAAGAGCGTGACAATGCCCCCGGGGGGCTGAAGTACAAGTGACCTCTTGGTGCATACCGTCAAGTGCGGTATCCCAGGTGACAAAGACGATGACGGAAGCGGTTAGTGGCACGAAGTGGTCAATGCATTTGCTCATGTCAGGACCAATAACTTCGTAAAGCTTCAAAGAAAAGTGAACTAGAAGTTTATTGAAGACTTATGTTACTGGAGCAGTAGGAAACATCATTTCCGATAATTCGAGCTTCGCGAAAATGAAATTACACGCAACGCTAAGGATGGCTCGTTTACCTAATAGCGTTTGATATGCGACATACCTTCTTGGTGGCTTGCAGGGTAATGTGTAGATATATTTTAAAGTGGAGGTGAGCCCAGTCATCTCGGATGATAGGGGAAAGGAATACACGGAGAGTGGACGTCCTCGGACACCATTCCGTAAGGGAAAGGTCAGAGGGAAGGGTAGATTTGAGGAAGAGGGAAGCTTTTATTTCCTGCACTCTAATGGGCTCGCTTGCTTGCATTTACCTACTTTTATGCGACTAGGTTCGTGCAAAGATTTATGATACACGATATCAGAGAGGATAAATTTTTGTTTCATCCCTCCTGTGAGTACAATATCTATGTAAATAAGATAGTAAACATTAAATGAAAATTTGTTTATAAAATAAACTATTGCAGATAAAAGTAAAAAAAATATGTAAATTTTCATATGATTGAGGAGATAACCCGGATCATTTGTTCCCGCTTGCTTGAACGCTATGCCAATCCAAGGATAACATCAGAAAATGAGACGAGGAGAGGCTTTTTTGATATAAAGTCAAATAGAGCTAAAAAAAACCCTTCCCCTTGACGGGCAGCATTCTAAACTTGGACTCGCCCAAAAAATAATCAATTCACATGACGTCTGACTTGCACATACCACTCAAACCTATCCCTTACTTCTTTCCCTAATTTCCTCCCATCAAATATCATCATTGGTCAAGTTATCATGAACGGACATCACTATATCAACCACCAATTAATCTACTGCCTTGTAACCTGAAATGCTCTGCCAAACTCCCTCATAGCTGCTTGCAGGGTATGATGAGGATCTAGAATAATATTCTTGCTCGGTTATATTTCCAATTGCTCCTTTGCGCTACCGAACACCTGAGCAATGCCGACCTACAGTTTCAACGTTACACTTCATTGCAAATGTAAATGGATGGACCGTATTAACCTTATTTATTTCGCTCAAGTATGATTCTTCGAGGGATCATAATAATACCCCTAATTGAAAAATTACGGTAATGAATGTTATTTTATTTTGGATGTCCTATAAACACCATAAGATTTCGAAATTGTAAGGAATGGTAAAACATCTCTACAATTCATGATTTATATCACACGATCATGGTTTCACTTCATCGTATCGCCATCATCTTGTCCGGATGATACCGCGCGGCACCGAAATCATGATCGTGTGATAATTAAATTGTGGAATTGCAGAGCTTGTTTTACCATTCTTTGCAAAATAGAGAAAATCCACATAGTAACTCCTATGACAAAGCCCAATATTTAAAAACTTTTAATGATAAATTGGTTGCAAAATAGAATAGTTATATAAAGTTGCCAAAAAATATTGAAAAATACCAAAGGGGGTCCTAGAGGGGATATAATGAGCATATGCTGTAGAGGGAGAGTAAGTTCGACATTTTGGACGCAATAAATAGATATATGCAGTGTTGAAAAATGGTTTATTGTAAAGTGTGGATATTGGAATACTTAGGGATATGTTAGGCTCTACTTAGAAAACTAACGGTTCTTATTCATTCTCTAAGTCCATCCAAAAGCTAAATAATTTTTATTTAGATTTTGGATGGACGGATTGATAGCTCAGGTAGACTACTACTAAAATTAATATAAAACATGACCCATGCGGTAGAAACAATTTAAAAATAAAGTAAAAACAGCATTTAGGGTAAATTAGAAAACGGTACAAATTATGAGGCGTTCGGGAATTGTCTATTGTTGTGCTGTTGATGTTACTTTGTGTACGTTTCACGAGCTATAATTAGTTTGTAGAAATTTACATTATTCTTCCGTTATTTAAATTTTAATGAAATAAATACACAATTGCAAGAACCACATTTGGAATTCATTCGCCTTGACCGGGATGATCCCGGTCAAGATCGGACCGGAGAGGATCCCGGTCGAGGCGAATGATTTTGACACACTGAAATTGTTCGCGGCATCTAACACATCTGGAAAGATGTAATTTATTCTCAAATAAATTGGTATTATCATTATTAATGCGACCATGTACAATGTACTCTAATTGTTCAGTTCATCTTCTCGTTTTCTTTGACAAACATTGTCAACATTTCTGAAAATTAATATTAAATCTATTTTCATTGGTTTTAGGTCAACAGTAATCGTAATTATAGTTTTGTAGTAATATAATACCCAGTACTATTTATACTATTAAAAACGTATCTGAAATTAAATGCATACCACTGCTATTACCAAGGCAAATATAAAATGCAGATCATGTCAAGAGAGAATAGTTTGCATCCTTTCCAGAATGTCCCACACATTTCGAATATTTCTGGTATTGAAAGAATGGAAGGATAGTCTTATATTCTACTCGGTCTGTGTCGATCAAGCTTCGTGCGTATGAACTTTTGCATTTATTAGGCTAAAACAATGAGTATTTATTTTATTACGAACACAATGTATACATCCACTGTTCTTCATTATCGTACAACTAATAAAACAATAGAAAGCATAAAAGAATGAGGTAAACCTTCTCCAGAAAATATGAGATTAATTTCTACCCTGATTAAAAAAACGAATGAATGAAATCTGGTTTCCGAATGTTAGCATACATACGCAAGGACGCTTTTGGTACACGGGATAAATTAGAGGCAATCAAACAAACATATTCAGTTTTAGTCTAAAATTTTCTTTTGGCATAAGTTTCCAGATTTGATGGGATTAGTTTCAAGTGGAGGATGTGACGGATCCCTTGAAGATTTATTGGTGCCATTTATTATAATAGTGGATCTATAAAACTTCATTGGTTGAGGGAATTTTCTTACGTGAACAAGGATTAGAACCTTTTTCAATTCCAAGGAAGTTGAAAATTGAAATGGAAAGTGAATTTGAATGTCATTGGAAGTAATTTTTGATCGCGACCCATTTTGAGATCGCGACGCATCTTGCATTGATCATTTTATAAACGAAGCTTTTTTTAGTTTTGTTGGGGAGGCGACCGACAGCTCAGGTCATTTGCGCCATTAGGGATGACAGAAAAGGATGAAGGGTGGAGAGAAACCCGGCGTCGGCATTAGCCTGCTCTTAACGAAAGGCGCCAAGGGGTCCGCAGCTTAACGTCCCATCCGACGGACGGCGTACTCACTCAAAGTGCCCTCCACAAAGCACCTCAAGTAGGGATCGGGATACCACTGAAAAATATCTGTCGCCGCCGGGATTCGAACCCGGGCCCTTACGAAGCCCGTACGTTAGCTACCGCACCATCCCGATCCCCTTTTATAAATGAAGGACAGCAGTTACTCAAAGGAGTGTTGGACCTATAATTGTCCAAAGTATTGGACAAATAATCTTAAAAGTTTCAATTATATTAAATATTTCATAAAGTATTTACCATTGGTGGGATATGGATCCTACTCTGAATCCGCCTCTCATTCAATAGATCCGTATGTTTTTCTTAATAACAACTGCTTTTTCCTGGTTTATATGAGGTAATTTTCAATAGAAACAATCAAAGGCTTGTATAATTGGAATTTTTTTACATATGTGTATGTAAATTAAACTTTGCGTATTTTCATATATTATTATAATTTGGTAATTATCAATTTATATGACAAGGCAGTAATGAACCTCTTTAACTTCTCTCATTTGAGATTAGTGCAATGAGGACTGCATAGCTCTTTATTTAAATCAGCTACCGCTACAGTGGCATTGAAAGAGCACCATGAAAACTTCTCCTTCGTATCCTAGCATTGAGGACAGTAACAAATGGTTGGAAAAGGAACGTTTTAATTAGAAAAAGTTCAGACTTTCATTTCCACACGGACACAATACTTGCTGCACATAAATTATCGTCCTTAGTTTTCACATTGGGAGTAGGGCGTAAAAAGAAAAAATCGCCCACCTTTATACGCCTTTGCGCATTACCTTCCATTTCTGTGAGTGCCTCACTCGTTTATGACCACATATAAAGGCTTATATGCGAAGTATAGCATTTTTGAGGGAGAACTGCTAGGCGAGCATCGCATCTCACTAATATCGCCAAACTCTCCTCGTTGCAAATAAAAAAGGAAGAAAAGGAAAAAAAAAGTGAACAACCAACTCTCTAAACTGTTTGCAGGAACACACTCTAGAATGTATTGAGCTTTGACGGGGGTAAAAAAAACGTAACTTAACTACTTCACCAAAATTTTAAAAACCCAGGATTTCAGAAACTTTTCCCACCGCAAAGATCATTTGAGAGAAATTTTCTGCAGTTAGGCTCCGTGGAGGACTAAAGGGGTAGTGGTTGAGGAAATCGAATTCTTCGAGGGAATAATAGAGAAGAAAGGGAAGGGGTCTTTAAGGGATTGGCGTGCGGGGACGTCGGCGCCTCCCGAGCGGTGGGAAGGAAAGATTCGGAGGAGAATAGTGGGGAGGAGCGCTCGGGGAGTTCGCTTTAAAAAAGGTCGGCGACACAGATGGAGAGGGGTCAGGGAGTTGGGAGAGGGAGAGAGAGAGATCTAGGATAGGTACGTCAATCTCGCGCCCTCTCTCCGGCGCGATGTCAAGGGCTGGAATGGGATGCGAGGAGGGGCGGAGGCTCTTGGGGAGGTAATGGAATAGGCTGGCAAGGAGGAGCCACTTCGAAGGGACGGGAGTACTTGGCTAGGGAACAATTGAAGGTTAACTAGGGGATGTAATTGACGGACGTGCATCATGGTTGTAGTACTCACTGGGTAGTGGCACTTGTTTTTGAAAGGGCGCCGGGCGACGGTCGAGCTCATTTGTGTTTGGGGGAGAGGCGGGAGGGGGGTGTTGAGCTCTAAGGCAAACGGTGAAATTCCGTACCCATTCAGTATTCACCCCAGTCCGCTCACCAGCAGGGATGGGACTTTCTGACGGTGAGAGTTATATCGAGATGACCGGCAGAAATATATATTGAAGCTCGTTCATTAAATGTATCTTTTTAAAAAGTCACCATCAAGTTGTCTGTAAATTTGTTACTGATTAGAAAAATTGAGTAATTTAATGTATTTAGTACATGCATATATTTAATACAATTTAATATATTTAGTTAAAGAAAAGTGTCCTCGAAGTGCTCACTATTCGTGCAAAGTCTTTAAAATAACAGTTGAAGGTTTTTAGTTTTCATATCACGGCATAAGAGTTGGGAACCATCACCTTTATGTTGCCAATGGCCGATGCTTTGCTCATAATTGTTTAGTGTTTACCGGACGCCTGCCATATGTTCGTAATACAAAGTCTTCGGCATGAACTGTATATAAATAGAGCCGTTCCAATTACCAATTTCCTACAGTATCCTGTCCAGGGTAGGGTATGTCGAATTCGTTTCAACATGCCATTAAATCGGAAGTAACCGAAATCTCTGGATTACAAAATTGTGGAGCAGGATATCTGCCTTAGCTTCCGTGAACAAAGCAGGTTAAGAGGGCTTCAAGGCATTGGAAGCTTTTTAGACAGGCAGGCATGCGGGATGAAGACCACCGGATCATCAGAAAGCGATAGGGGCATAAGGGAAAGGTGGGCGGCAATGAGAGGCGAAACAATGGGGAGAGGTATGAGGGAGTGGTCTGGAGAGTCATCCCTTCCGGCGGACGGAAGAGTCGGCGGTGGCGTGGAGGGGTGGGGACTTGTCATATATTTGGACGGAGGGGGATGGTTTGCGATGAGATAGTGCATTTTGGGGGCGGGGGACACTTGGCTGAACTAGATGGACGGGGCGACGGATCCTCCCGCGGCGAGAGCGAGCGACGGTAGTCCGGGGTGGGGGGGGGGGCTTGGTTCACTGGATGATGCGTCGCCGCAGTGGGGGGGGGATGCGAGAGTACGGCGGCGGAGAAGAGCGGAGTCGGAGCCGAGAATGCGGAGGAGAGGCCGAGAAGGGAGTGATTGGAGTGACGCGTTCGGGAAAGGAGGCGGGCCGGGGGGGACCGGGAGTTGACGAAGAGCCTTCGTGATTGAGGCGTTAATTAAAGAGTGGCTTTTGAGGCTTGGGAAAAGAGGCGAGGGGGAGGTAGAGCAAATGCCAACGAGTGTGCTTTTTTTAGGACGGGCACTTGAGGCAAGGTCCCCGAAAACTGGAAACTAAAGATATCGTGGGGAATGTAAAGTGGGATACCATTTTGGTAGATGAGACGGGATCGGAAGGATGGAGTAAGGTGAACGATTAAGAGGAAAAACAAACGGCTAACTGTATAGCTCTCATTTATTTGGCTCGAAGCGCCGCGACCCGTACCTTCCGTTTTTTTTAAGGGAAACCACGGTACAGTCACTCGAGGTGAAGAAACGAACAATATATGTTGCGTCCATTCTTTATCTAATGTGCAATTATAGATAGTTATGTGACCGCATTAGCGACATTGGACGCATTTGAGGTGATGATCGGAATAAATGTTGTTAACCACTGTGTAGTAAGATTTTAACTCGACTGGATTCTGTGACCAACTTCATAGTCTAATCATAAATATAGTTATGATGTACGTATTTCACAGGTCGCTTGAAATAAAGACGACGTTCTGTACTGAAAAACGGTGAGTCTTCATGCTTATTGCAGAACAGTTCTAAAGCCGCAGGATGGATGCTTCACCACGGAATTTGAAGGCCGCAATGCCGCAAAGTCGCACATGGCAATTGTGGTTGCTAAATAGCTCGCGAAAATCAGTGTAAATCAGTGAGCTTCTACTTCCTCGTTATTTTCCAGAAGGTGACCCCGAGTGACTTTTTCCTGTCCTCCAAAGTGAAGAAACGCCGCGGAAGCGTTTTTATCATCATAAAAAGGTTTAGGCGAGCTGAGCATGTTTCAATTGGCAAATTACTGCAATTGACGCATTACTGGAATTCAAACAGTGAAACTTGAACTACAAACGCATGGAATGTTTTCATATGTAATTTAATTTTAAAATACAACATAGAATAAAATGTGTGCGCAACATACGAGCGTATTAAGCAAATAAAACTTATGGTGTATATGTATCTTTATCGAACAGCCCTCGCCTAAATGTGGAAAACTAGCATGTTTTTCGCTGTAAACTAATGTTGGATTTTGAAGCTTATTTTTTTACTTAACTTAATTTGAATTGTCGTCAAATGTTTTCAGTTTCATGAAAGAATATTATTAAAGTTTATTCAGAGATTTTGGTGATTATAATGTCTTTTTTTACGCTTTTTGATATGTGTATAGTACACTACACTCGTATACACCGCATGCATTAATTCTTTATCTCCAAGGTGAAATCATTACTCAGGTACGTACTCCACTCAGCAGAAATGTTCAGTAATTAATATTTTATTGATTGAAATACTCGAGTCAATGAACTTTGTCGTCCCATTTTGAGCTTAAGGAGCTTTAGAATTATGAAGATTGGCTTGGAATAAGACTAAGAAGTAAAAAGTATATTAAAATGTTTTAAACTTCCCAATTCAGGCGTCAAAACGTTTTTCCAAATTATGAGGTTGATCAAGGTTTGCCTTAAGATGAGTTCAAACATCCTTTGATGGATATAATCGGAAATAATTGGATGTCGGAGATAGCTGCAAAAATCTTGGCCTATTCAGGCCTGAAGAAAATCTCTTTAAATTTAAAGGGTCTTTGAATGCTCAGGTTCTTAGTGGCATTATAATTTACATTCATCGACGTATGTATATCTAATCTATTAACTTCGGCACGTTCACATAGAAGTAGATGTAAAGAAAGGGGATAGGAACACACATGAAGGACGAACACAGGAGATGTGGGGAAGGCGGAATCAAGCAGACCACGAGTGTAAAAATATTTCCTCGACAGGGACTTGAAAACCGGATCTCTCCACTTGCCGGGCGGATGCTTTAACCACTTGAGCTTTCGAGAAAGCCTAATTTATCCTGAGATCTGTGATGTTTTAAAGCGCATAAGTGCTCCAATTATATTTTCTACACATATTCGCATATTTCCTTTCTATATTTATACTGTGTATAAATTAACCAAAACAACAGGAATAAAACCGAAGGGTTACTTAAAAGATAGCTAATTTATTAAGTTAACTTATCACATGCTAAACCCTTAGACAAGTGAAACGCACACTTCATCGTCGTGGTGTTACTGTTTCTGCTCCTTTCCCTGTTCTGTCGACGATTTACTCAGGAAACCAGGAAACAAAAAACCAAACAACTAACTACAACTAAATGGATCCACCCTGATAATCAACCGCAACTCCGACCCCTGTCCGAACGCAACCAATCACGTTACCCCGGGCTCTATACAAGATAAGCAAAACTTATTAATATATTTGCTGCATTCAATACTAAATCGGAGAAAATGGGTGTACTATATAAATGCAAATTGATTCGGATAATGGAGATTTGATAGTTCCTCTCAATTGTTTTTTTCGCAAATGCTTATGGAAGGTGGTAACAGCAAAATTACTATTCCCCACATGGTGGAATTGCATAAATTTTTCGGCGAGTGCTATTTTCTTCACAAACTGCGAAAAAGACATTGGTATAGCGGAGTTTCCCTTTCTGGTCGTTTTCTGGTAGCATAGAAGGGAGTGGGTGAAAGATGTTTCCGGGGGCAGAGCGGAAGAATATTTCAAGTGTTGGGTAGGAATTTGAGTGAGAGAGAGGTGCAGGATGGTGGTGAGTGTGCTATGGTCTCCAAGGAATGATAACGGGCGAGCATCTGGAGAGCACTTCTCAGACCCTGGTGGAGCATATCGTGCGAACCAAGTTCAGGTGGAAGGGTAGAATAAGAGGACAATGGCGGGGCGTGGGGAAGTGAAGGTAATCATTCGGAACGACATGAGGTTGGGGGAACGGTGAATGGGAAAATTGATTATTTTATAATGCGTGTATGATCGGAATTAAAACAAGGAGTTCACTTTGTCATACCTGTGCGAGCAAACTATGCTCTAAATTGTATATGCACATATTCTGATTCGAAATAGATAAATTATGTGAATAATATCTCCATCCTAAAAGCAAAGGCCAATAGAATATTTGGTATTAAACACGACCGAAACTGGTAGGTTTCAAAACTTAATAGCAAATAAAGGTCAAAAAATTATAAATTAATCTCCACCAGAAGAGATATCGTTGTACAAGTTGAGACGTAACGTGAATAGTTTTCTAGTCCTGGGGAGTTGTCGCTTAAAATGAAGGAGGAAGGTGGGAAGAAGTATGGCGAACCGATATTGACTAGGAGGAAGGAAGGAATCGAAGTGATAAGCGGAAGGACGGGTGGGAAGGAAATATCCTGGGCTCCCCTGTTGAGAAGGGCAGCAGGAAGGGTTGTGAGAGGTAAGGGGGTGGTGCTTAAAGAATCGCCACGTTTCGGCATCGCCTCCTTCCCCAGGTCGTGTTTCGCTCCCACTTCGGAAGCCGTCACGGTCGTTGCCGGAATGGCCTGGGGACGAGCGAGAGGTTTTGAGAGCGAGGGCCAAGGGACGGCGGAGTGGAATGGAAGAGATGAAAGTACTGTAAAGGCTTGGAACGGCGAAAGTAAAAGGAGATGGGTGCTTGACCTGGGATTGGGGAGAGAGTGTTCTGGCGGGGAGTGTTTGGCGAGGGATACGTGGAGTGGTTGTCGGGGACGGGCTGGAGGGAGAGGTGAGTGAGTGCGCGCATGTCCTCACGTACAAAAGACAAGGGAGGAATTGAGAAGATGGGGATGAACGGGAGAGGTTACTCATAACGAAACACGAGGATTACAGAAGAAGAAAGTTCCAAAATAAATGTTCTCGTGACCTTTCTTGCTTGCATTCTTGCGAACGGGGGAAAGGGTAAAGTGTTAAAATGAGTATAAGAGTCGGCAACGTGTGAAAATGAGATTTCTGGTTTTGTAAATTGAAATTTCTCAAGGAATCACAGGATTTAATCCTTGTTTTTCAAACTACGAGTACCTTGGCTTCAGTGAAGGATCAAGAGGGGGGGGGGATATCTTCTTCTGTCTCATGTCACCTATCTCTGATTGATTGTTTACGTAATCACTTTTAAGATTTTCTAACTCAGACACTCACATCCGTTTGTTTTTAAAATGGTGGTGGGAGAACTAGGTATTATCCAGTAGGGAAAGACTTGAGAAAAGATTAGAGCTTACCTAAAATAATTACCGATGTTACAGCAGACAGAGGGTTCTGCGTAAGGAATAAGGCAGAGGTAATAATTAAATGTGAAGTGTGGAGTAGTTGTGAACCCATGCGTTGGGTCATATGCTAGCGAAATACGTGATGTATCGAATTCTGTCACTTTGAGGGAACAGTGGATGACTAGGGTGATTTTCTTTTTCATGAATATACTCTACATTTTTTCATCGTAACAACACCATAGTTCGCAAATCCTTTCATCATTGGAGGAATTTTAATTAATCTCATTTCTATGCCTACAAAGAACAATGATACTTACTACTATTTATATATTTTGATAGCATCGTATAGTAAATTTAATGAAGGAGAGATTGTGTTGTGCCTTACCTTTTTGGATTGATTACCTGCAATGCTCGGGTAATTAACTATTGTAGAAATATACTTGTTGATTGTTACCATACAAATGAAGTAAGTGGAATTTTCTTGATTGCAAAACCCTTGAACAAAAGATTTGAATTTGCTGTTGAAAAGTAGAAAAGGCGCATTAAATTTTGGCATGGGAAAACGTTATCACATTACGTCTTCAAAAATGAAAAGTACCAAATTATGAAGTCTTACACTTTGGGTTGAATTATATTTCCAAGAGACTAATTAAGAATTATTTGATGATCTCATCTTTTTTGAGTTTTAAAATCATATAACTGTCAATTTTTGAAAGGATTCTAGGTGCCTCTCATCATCGGCAGGAATGAGGGTCGAAGAGGGTGAGCAACTCTCCGTTCGGCTGTTAATTGAAAAATAGTGGGGTGTAGCTTGAAGGATAAGCGAGTCACCTCGAGAGAGATGATGATGAAAGTTAACGTTTGACATTAACGTTAACGTATCCACCCGCTTCCTTAGAAATCCAAGGAAATATTTAACTTCCTTTTGGTGCGTTTACCGATGTTAATAATGTATTAATAATAGGCGTAGTTATTATTTTTTTGAACCTTTGCGAAGCCATAAAAATTTAAGTTTGCCTTATCAATTAAAATTTCGTAACCTCGCAATTATTTTGTTGTTCATAGTTGTTTTTGTCAAGACAATATTCTTTCCGTTGCTCTTAAGATTCCTCAAACTCCCTCGACAGCAATAACTATGTAAGTTTTATCAATTTCTTGAATGCTTAGCTAATATATATCGTACTTCATCATGACTTAGATAATATAAGGAGATAGTAAAAAAATTAAAACAGCGAATTTTCCCATAGTAAATTTCCTTGACTTCCACACAGCTTAGCTTGAAAACAACTTTGGGCACTGATTAATGATCTGTCAATCGGTTAATGTGATAGCAGCTTCCTCCTTGGCAGATTGTGAACATTCCTCCATGATGTATCCGTCACATCTCCCAAGCCAAGGAGGATGACGATATTTCACCTGGCAAGAAAATCGAATGATGTAACTCCAGAGGCCTAAAAGGGTGATGGGAAGGAGAGGGATATGGAAAGGAAAGACAAGAGTGTCGTTACGGAAACTCCCTTACGGCCGTGTTTTGCGCCACTGCACGCACTTTCAAAAGAGGTCCGGGCTAAGGATGTGAGTGCGGCAAACAAGACACCCTTCTTTATTTTTTTCTCTCCGTAAAGTAGAATGCTCTCTTGAAACTAGTTCGGTAGGAAACCTTGCGAATCTATCTTGATGAAGTGCTCCTCTGTGCAGCATGCATGTGTGTGTGATAGGGTGAAGGGAACACACCCCCGACGTGGGTGAAAGGATGTTGTCCCCGTGGACAAGTTTGCTGGCAAAGGAGGAAGTGGCGCATTGGGTTAACGCGGCCGTGTCTGCGTCTGTGCGTGGTTGACGCAGGTCCGCCGCCGCACTCCCTCTCTCCCACTCCGTCCTCCTTCGTTACCCCACCTCCCCAACCCGGGCCCGTAACAATGAAGGGATCGTGCGTGAGAGGGCAGAGAGATTAAAACGAGGAGAAAGGGCAGTAAGATGGCTATATATATGAAGCATCACTTTTGGCGGAACTCTTTCGGTACGTGCATTTTTTTCCCTTTCACAAAATTTCCTTCGTTCCCTCGAGAAATCATTCTCTACCTCGGTGAGGCACCCCGTAATATTATATGGTTTATGATAATTAATAAAATATTTATGAGATCCTGTGCGTACCATCTTTGACTCTGTGATTTTAATGTTAAAAATCAAGCATTATGTACAAATTTACATCTACAAATACCCCGTAAGGGCGTGTGTATTAGGACACCACCCGTAAATGAGAATGCAACTACATACAGAGCCAACAAAAACATCCTAATCCATCCCCAGACGTATATATTCATTCCGAACTTATTTTACCGCACAGAAATGCAAATAGATACGCAAGCAACTAATATACACAAGCACATGCCTGCACGAATCCACTATATGTAAACACAGCATTTAATTTTGTTCTCGCTTGTAATACGAATTTCTTCACTATTTCTAGTATGACTTTGATTTTTTTAATATCTTGATTCCTGATTGTCCGGGGAAAGAAAGAATTTATATCTATTTGTACTGGACTTTAACTCCCATATCTTATCTTTATGGTCTAGCCTGCCCAAATAGTGTAAGGCCATTATAATTCCCTCTGTGCCATAGATATACCCGCGTGTTCTGAATCTTGCTGAAGTCTGTTCTATTCGCGTCTCTGGCGGATCTCTGCCTAATTCCTCTAAAAAGTCTATTACGCTCGTTTTCATATCATAACAAATTTGGCCGAATATAGCGGATTTTCTGTGAGCTTTACCTTATTCTTATGTCAATTATTTCTCCCATGGATCCCAAATACTTGCGGTATATTCCAAATTGGAGCTAACTAATACGAAATAACACCTATCTTTAACTTTGACACTTCATTACCCCGCCAGCCGTTTGATGAAGCCGGGCTTCTTTAAGGCGGCTCAGCCTATTCTCTTGATGTGGACACCCCATTAAAGAGATGGTGTTAGGACTACCACCAAATACTTGACTTGATCTGCCGTAGTTGACCCTGAACCTTCATATAATTTATGCTATGCTCACCACTTCCTTGCTCCAAAACTTCAAAACTGTCCATTTGCTTATGTTAAGTTCTAATCCCGATTCCTTGCACCAATCCAAGACTTCGTCTAAATCACTAGAGAGTGGCACGCAATATTCTTTCTGGGATCCTTATTTCCCTATACACCACCATACCGCCGGAAAATAATTTTTGGTTGATACTAACGCGTGGGCGTAAATCATTAATACATCAACATCAGTAGCGGCCCTATTAAACATCCCTGAGGGACGACCAAAGTTACATCTACCTCAGTTGAGCACAGCCCATTGATGACTATTATTTGTTTGTGATATAACAAGAAGTCTCTAATCAAATTTATCACTTTCTCATTGATGTCATAACGTTTAAGGTCTTGCAGTAGTTTATTCTGAAAGATTTTATCGAAGGCTTTTTTGAATTACAAAAAAACTGCGTCAATTTTTATTGATATTTTGTAATTTTTGTATTGATATTTGTATTATTTATTGATGACCTTAGAGGTTCATTTTCTTGTAGCCTTTCCAGTTTTTCGTTAGTACATAATTTACATATGAAGTACTGTTTACTTTTCTATAAAATATGCTATCTAACTGCACATGATAGGACTTTTTCGTTAGTACATAATTTACAAATGAAGTACTGATAAATTTTCTATAAAATATGCTATCTAACTGCATATGATAAGACTTTTTCTATCCCGTGCTCATGCATTCCTGCTCATATTTTCGCACGTGATATACACGTACCCTCCCATACATTATTCCTCTCCGTATACTTGAGCCCCAATGATTTCACGTCTTTATAGAGCCTATTCATTCACCTCTATTTTTCTTCTCAACATACCCTTCCAACACATTCTTCTCTACTGATAAGTGCGTTCTTTCTTAGAATTTCATTTCGACGACACCACTGACAATAGACCTATGAATAAATGGACTCGAGACTCAAGAAGAGAGTGCTCCTCTCGCTCAACGCTTGTTGTATTGAATTTGGCAATACGCCATAGATAAAATTCCATTTAATGTATATTTTATATCAATGAGAGCATATTAATAACCTATAAATTAAATATCCAGGAAAGAAAAGCTTAAACACATATTCATAAAGGGTGCATGGGAATCCAGTGGGTAGAACGTTAGGCTACTGACAGGAGATTTCCGATATGATTCCTTGTGATGCCTCTGGAACCCTTACCTTCACCCATGGCGTGAGATTTTTAGGGTTCCAGGGCTGGAGAACCGTACGCAGCACTGAAAAGGAACTGCTTCCCGGCCCAAGGTGCGCGAATTGCACATGCTGTACACAGACTAGTATGAGGTGAACTCTACTCTCACATATCTAACCGAATTTCTGCTTGATTATGGTGGTTTGTAATTACATTCTGGGAAAGATTGTGTATAAATTTATTGAATTATCACCCGTTTGTCTAATTTTATATTTGTGATGCTTCAGGGAAAAATGAATTCGGATTTGTATGATTTGCAAGCTATATTATATATGGTTTGTACAAAAACTATCGGGAAAAGTTTTGGAAAAATATATTTCTTTCAGATATTGCTGCATTGCCTCGAAATTCTTCAAATTACATCCCTAGAGCGTTGACGCACTTTTGCCGGTGGCTTTTCCACTACTCGAAGGCTCCCTGGTAGGTGGATTCCGGAAGGTCCTTAAGGGTACGAGTGCAAACTTCTTTAATGAGGCTTAGGGTCCTACGGTGGTGTCCTTTGAAGGAAGATTTCACTTTTGGAAATAGGAAATAGTTTGCTGGTGCCAAGCCGGGACTGAAACTCCAACTGGTTGGAGAATCGTCGCGATGCCGTTCCAGAAGGTCTTCGCAAGCAGACACTCGACGCTGCTTCTTGTCGTCCGTCAAGACCTTTGGAACGAGTTTAGCAAAGATTTTGCGCATCGGAAATTTTCAGCAAATATGTTTTGCACTGTCGTATCAATACGATCTGCGATCAGGCGCATACTTAACCGACGGTCTGGATTCAGCATTTCACGCGCACGTCAGGAAAATATTCTTAACGATACCTTTTATGCAAACCTTGTATGCATTGAAATATCGTGTGTATTACAAATTAAATACAAACCCACACATCCTAAATATATTAATACAAGATTCCAATTTAGTACTGAATCTTATTTTCTCCAAAGATAAATTATGGCTCACTTCTGACGGTAAAAATGTATCAATGACAAAAATCTCAGGATGCAATATTACCTTTCTTAAAATTTTGATAGGATACAAACGTGATATCAATGTGATGCTCAGTCAAACTAGTGTGGGTATTGTGCTCACTGCTTTAGCTAACCCTCAAATCGAGTGATCTTAGGTACAATGAAAATCTCACCGAGAATCTCTAATCATGCTCCTTATCCATTGGAAATTTTGAAACTGTGCTTTAAAAAGCTAGCATTCCGAAAACTCGTCTTTAAAAAAGTATGTTAAACGTAGCATTCGACGAAAATATTGACGTATTCAGTAATAGTATTACAAGTATTTGACACGATAATTCCGCAGTAATTCATGTATTTACATCACTAAAATAAAAAAAGTAATTTTTAATGGATTAACATTATACTTTCATTTTTTAAGGAAAAAATTGTATGTTTTCCCACTTCCCGTCGGTAGATATGGGTTTATAGATTCCAATATTTTAGAATTGTTGGTCGTGAAGTGGCGAATGACGCGTTGCCTGAACCCATTTGGTAATTTTAGACGTACTTTTCAGTTGAAGGTTGAGGAGTTGTCCTCTAACTAATTTTTCTTAATTATTTATTAGAATTGGAGGGATGACGTCTATTCTCACAGCTTTCTTCGATTACTTTCTCTTCAATGCTTTTCCTATCTCACAGTCAAGTATTCTTGTACTAAGACAGAATTATAGAAATCATATTCCCTTTCTCCTCTCAATCTCTCTGACCCACCATCTTTATCATATTGTGAGGGTATGGCTCAATGTGAAGAAAAAACAATATTCCTTTGATATAGGTTTTTATTGCTTAACGATTTACACGAAAAAGGTTTGCGGCAAACAGTAGCGACCTCTTGTTGGACGCGTTCTTTTCTTTTTTTCAGCCCTTTCTCATTGCTGTGGGGTTATAAATAACCCTCACTCCAGTTTTCTTCCAGTTCCAGGTCGCCCTCGGGGCATGTGTTGGCTCGCATCGGTGGTTGAGTGGGGGCCGACCTTCGCCATAATATAATTTCTCTGTACATTCCTTCTATCCTGTCATAACCTCTTCTTCTTCGAGTAATATATCAATTCTACCGTGAATATTAATTCGCTTTTCTGGGCTTTTATTTTAAAGGAATATTAAAAAATTTAGATAATCTGTTAAGTTCCAAAATATGTTAAAAACCTGAAATATTAAGTTTCGTTACGCATATGATTCGTAACCCGTGATGATACCTAATAATTCATATCGAAGCAATTATTTGCTCACCTTTTCATTAAAATTTTACTTTTTCGTATTTATATAAATATTCACGTTCCTCCGTGTCTTTCTCTCAATGTCTTCCACGTCTGCTATTTGATACTATATAGTATTATACTCTAATTTTACTGCGACTTGAAAGCAAACCATAAGTGTTCAGAGTGGCATGTTAGCTCAAATTTTATTATTATTCATCTCAATATTTCATAGGTCAATAAAGAGTTAATAAATAACTCCAAATATTAATAGGAATGGATACTCGTTACCTCACGCAGCGAATTCGTCTTCAGATCCTTACTTGAGGATGAATAATCCACGATGTTATTTTATGAATTGAATATAATGATTTGACACATCTAACGTGATTTGACACATGAAAACTGAATGTTGTGAAGTCAGACTCAGAGCAAATAAAATTTTTAAATTGATTTAAAATGAATGTGATACATGTTTCATTTAGATTTGTTTGTTAAAATGTTTCACCTTGAACATGATACATTATTATGCATAGATTATCATAAGCATTTTTACCTATTTAGTGGCAAATATTCCTTTTTTGTATGCTGAAAGGGGGAACCTTAATTAGATAGGAATAACTATTTAAAACCTAACTTAAAGTACAGGATTAAATATTCCATGGAAAAACGATATAGCAAAAATTTAAAAAAGATCAGTCGCAAAACATCCAACCCAGCCTACGTTTTTTTCAGCAAACTTAGCACCAACGTAATTTCATTTCTACCAGACAACCATATTAATAATTCACAAGTGTGTATGTTTTCCTACCTAACGCTGATTCACTAAATTTGTCTTCTTTTTCTCATTCCGAATGCAATCCTCACATCCCATATCCTTCCGTGTGAAATTGAACGGGACTCGGTATTTCCCCTTGAAAAGACTCCCGTCTTCATTCATCTTCCCCGCTTCAGAATTCGGGTGCCCGCATTTATATGCCCGCGCGGTGTCCAGGACCGGCGTTTCCGAACGAGGGAGAAGGCCAAGGTGTGCGTGCGTGAGGAAGAGGTCCGAGGGGAGGCCGCTCCTGAATCGACGGGCGAGGTGAGGGGATCAAGTAAACAGGCCCCCTTCATTCCTTTTTGCCCTCCGAACCCTCGTGCATTCACGCCATGCCCCAAATCCTCTACCCTCCGATCTCGCTCAGCCCTGGCGTATTTTTCAGATTCTTAGCGAGGTTCAACACGCTCTGCTCTACCACCCAGGTTCCCACGAACCGCAGGCAGCGTTTATTTGTGTTGTTGTTTATAACATTTGCTATGTTGTTTCAAGATAGCATTTCCAATTGAACGCTACATTAGGAAATAATATTTATTTACTAAAATCCCGAAATTACACGGAAACCGGTTGTGCTCCGATTCGGTGTTCCCATCTGTCAGTTTTGGATATCCGGTCAGAGTAAATACAGGTAGATCCATTTAAAATAACAATAAAGTTACTCTAGCCAGTTTCAAACGCAAATATTGAAATGTCTTAAAATTGTGACGCCAAATTCGTCCCGCGTATTTAGTTTATTGTCACTAAAATTTGAACATGGCAGCGTTGCTATTGTAGAATAAGAAAAGGCTACTTGCCCTCAATTACTGGAAAAAAATCCAAAAGAAGCATATTTCATCTGCTGTGCGTGTATCTTGGGGCATTTGGTCAGAAGAGGTGAGACAATGTCTTAAGTAGTCTAATTAAATGTATCCTCAAGCTAAAATTACAGGATTCATTTGTTTAAAAAATTCAAGCGTTGTTTTATTTATTTTTTTATATAATGTTAATATACTTTTTAAAGAGACGGTACATAGAACATAAAAATAATAAGACCAAGCAAATGCAAAACTATTTGTCTTATGTAATGGTTATGGGATTCTTAACCGACATGTACTCGTCATTATATTCTTTAATTGCATAAAGTCCATTCAGTCCTAAGTTAACTGCAATTATCACTACACAGTCGATTACATCAATGGGTTCGTCTTAAAATTATTTTGGCCATTATAAATTAAATGACGTAAAACTTACACTCTCGTGGCTTAACATGAATTGAGGTTTCATTTTTGAAAAAGACAATATTCTGTAGAGAACAATTATTTTTGCTCATAAAAAAAGTACCCAATTCAAGTTACTCCTACTCTGCCAGAGGTCGAATGGTCAGTCATCGATCTCTCATTCTGCTGTAATTTCATGCCAGCTGGGAAATGTTGAATTTTTTAATTTCAAAATTACCTTTCCGCTTCAGCCACAGTATGCAGGGATATTTTTCTTTGCGGAATGTTTGGAATCCCAAAATCGTGCACTTGATTTAATCATTGGTGTTTTCCATTTTTCGGTACTATAAAAGTTCCTCACCATTGTGTCCGAGGCCGGCTCGGCCTTTCACCACGGCGGTGACGCAGAACGCGTTCCATTTTCCGCCCTTTCCCCCTTTTATCCACCACCCACCCCCCGGAACACATTACTCGTCGGCCTCCACCTTTTCTCCTGAATCTCCGGCGTACCACACTCCTGATGGCAGCTCATCACTCTTTTCACCAGTAAAATCCACGTTTTAAGATAGCTCGTTATGGGTCCCCCCCTCACCCAAACATCACCCACGACTCGCCTCTGGTTGCGGTTCCTAGGCGCACTTTTAAAGGGCTTTGTATTTTTTCTCCGTGCCGTCCCAAATTCGCACATGGGGACATATTTTAAATTCCGATCCCGCATAGCACAGCGGTCGTAAGGGTTGGAGTTCTGTGGGTGGGGGAGTAGTGGGAGAGTGGGAGGACGTGGGTGGGTGGGGGGCGGTTGAGAGGGAAGGGGAGTGCTGACGTCCGGAGCTCGGGCGTCGAAAATCCAGCGAGCGGCGGCGGACTGTGTTGCGAATCCCTAGCCGGAGAAGGATCCGTTTCTCCCATCGGGGCCTGCCATCTTCGGTTTCCATAACCCAGGAGAGAGAGGGAAATAAAATGGGAGAGTGAGAAGAGCAGTTTCCCCGACCACCCTTGTCGCCCTCTCGCTGCAAAATTACCATTCTGTTTTTGTTTTCCTCCTCTCCGTCTCGATGTGCGTCCGAAAGCGATTCAATTCCATTCCCTCGTGGGAGGGTCCATTTATTAACGCGTCACTTCATCAATCTTAATATTCCGACTGGTATGGTTTTCCCACGCCTGCGCATATCTCTTTGTTGTTTCCGCGTGAAGGATTTCGATATCCCCTTAATTTATTGGATTTCCCTTTCATTGGGAATTATGAAAGCAATTTTAATGCGATACGAATATTTTTTGGAGTAGATACTGCAATTTTGAAAATCATTTAATCATTAAATGATTTGTGAAACTGAAAATATATCAAATTCCGACTAATTACTGCGTTATTTTTACTTCCTGCAATGGCCGGATGAGTTGTCTTGATATTTTAACGGATATTGGAATATATGACTTTGTTATAAAATATTACTCTTGAAAAAATTTATTTTGTAAAATCTAAAATGCTTTCATGTCAAATGTCTAAACAAAAGGGTTGAAATCTGTAACAAGACGCATTCGTAAAGGGAATGATTCCATGTAAAAATTTGTAATCGAGGGCAGTGATTGTATTGTGATACTGATCAGTTTATTTGAGTCTTATTATGCCCAGATTTAAAATCCACAGATGCCAATGTTAGATACAAATGTCAGAAGTTCGACTATATTTAGTGCGTATCGTTTAAAGAGTTAAAAAGCATGTTTAAAACTTGTTTCGGTAAATTTTAATTAGCATTTGACATGAAATTAAAATAAATTTTTTAAATGTTTATGGAATATGCCAATTACATGTGAATTAATATCTATTGAAATTAAAATTCCAACTCTGACGTTACTTTTCCCTTCTTTTGTCGCGAGTAAATATTGAGATACGAAACAAAAGCTTTCCTTTCTTCTACTACGCTCACGAACTTTTAATACTGATAACGAATTTATGACGAGCATTTACGTACGCAATATTTATGGATTTTTTTGTTACTATAATATGAGTGAAAACACTTGGAGCATACACATCATATGGAGCATGGACATCCACACAATATGGAGCATGGACACTCAGTAAACTCAGTAAACTCAGTAAACTGAGTGTCCATGCTCCATATTTTATTCCAGAAATAATCAATCGGCAAACCGATGTTTAGAAATATTTTTCTTTGATTATTCTGATATTCTGAGGGATATATTCAAGGTAAAATTGTGTTGAATTTCACATTGTAATCAAAGGATTCGGATTACTATACAGGAAAATGTACTTCTGCGCAGTATTAGAGGATGATCATAAACGTAATTGAAAGGTGGTCGAATGAGTGCATAGAGAGTTCAATTGCGGCGTAAATATTTGATTTCCACTCACATTAATAAAGCTGGAAATCAGTTAGAGGAAGGGAAGGAGACGCATCGTCTCTGATATCTACGGTACTCAGCCCAGCAGTCGCCTAGAAATCCTTCCCTTTTCAATATCGGGCCCGGCGTCGGCGGAATTGGCGAAAGGAATGGGAGAATGTGGCGACCTGCGGTAGAAGAGGGAATGGCATGAGATTGGGACAGAGAGGGAGGGAGAGAAAGGAATGGGGGAACGAGAGAGAGAGAGATATATATATTACGGATAAGGTGTTTCCTCCACGAAATCGAATTAGCGGCCCAAGCGCACCCTCCGAGAAATACTCTCGGGAACGCCAGCGGCAAGGTTTTTGAAGGCGAGGCCGGGATCCCTTTCGGCAGCGAACGTGCCTCGTGGTCCCCTCCCTCGCCTCACGTCCCTCCTTTGTCCCGGCCTCCCCCGCCCCCTCCCCTCTGTTCCCTAGGGTTGCGTACCAAGGAATTGGGAAGGGGGAAGCGGGAAACAGGGGGTTTAACGATTGCGGGGCGGGGTGGTAAGGAGGGGTGAGCCGGTCATTTCCACGAGTAGGCCCCACTCGAGGGAGTGGTTGCTTCCCGGTAAAGGCCACAAGTGTGCTCGGCATCGCCATCAGGATGGTCACGGAGCCTACATTTTTCTCGTGTGGGTCAGCTAAACAGGATTATTCCCATTTGTATTCATACCAAAGAATTCAGGTTGTCTAAAACTTCATATCGCTTGCTTTGGGGTCAGACAATATTGGCCTCGTCTTAGCCATATATGTAAATTCTAACACTTAGCTTGTTTCTTTTAAGGAGGATCACCTACGGTTATCTGCCCGTCTGTAACAGATGCTTCTACTCATACTAGAGTTTCCTATCCACAGCCTGATTGCTGCGAAAGTAATACAAAATTGTTTATTCGTAAGAGTTCACTAATGAATTGATGTCACAGATTTTTTACTGTTATTGTGAACCATCTAAATTACACATGGTGTAGTAGCTTTTAAAAACCGAGTGATAGAGGACTAAAATGTGCGCCCTTAATAGGAAGGAAGCCATTATTTATGTGCTATTTTATAAAATGACAAAGATTGTCGTCATCGTCAATTGCTGCTCCGTAAACTTTTAATGCATTAATTCAGTGATTTTATTTAAAAATCAGATGAAATACTTTCCCGTTCATAGTATTTGCCTTTTTTAAAAAATAGTCACGAGAATGAATAACGTCTGTGGATAAGAGTATATTGAAATTCACCAATAAAATATCATCCTTAGCAATAAATTAAACGAAGGAAATGCGTTTAGCAATTTTGAAACGTTTAATGAATGGGATCGTTGAAAACGCGTCATAATTCCAGATATTCCCTCTTAATTTGCTATTTCTGAAGCCTGTAAGGAAGCCTATTGTACTCCTTCGGTTAGTAGTGTTCAACGCTTCGAGTGCATTGAAAAGGCATGAGAGGCAAGCGTGCTTGTGATCGGATTCGGCCCGGCAGTCCTCACCTCCAGTGTTTGAGGATGAAGGGATTGTGGTGATACGGCGTCGCAGCGGGAGTACCTCTGATTAGTATTCACGGAGCCGGCTTTATGATGCCGAGGCGAGGGAGCGAATGATGGTGCAGCCACATCGCGGAATAGTCATGAGGATAGGGACTTACATTAGGGCTACACTGCACAGCCCATGCTATTTACAATGAATCAGTAGGGTTAACCTGAACTAATTTAAATGTCACATTTAATGGTTCATGCCATTGTATGAAACTAAGATTTAGCACCAAGCGAATATTTCTTAATAAAAATGTAACAAAATTGGAAAATTCAGCTTTCCATCTACTGGATAACTTTTCCAGTTGTAAACCAGCATTTTGGTTCAATTACAGTTTTCATTACATTAATTAAAGAAAAGCGAATGAATATTAAGATATTTTCTCTAATGTGGGGAGATTTTTTTCGTCTCTGTACTGCCACGTAACCTCTTATCTAACGCAAATTTCTGCAGCTGAATCATTTCTACAATAAGCTCTCTCTTGTGTGATATTCGAAATGGAGAAATGCTGATTTACGAGAAATAAATGACGAATTTAAATGACTGACTTTTCTACTTTTATAATTATCGCTCTTAAAATAATCGGAAAATTCCTTACCTTTCCCGCAGATGGAATAATCAAAATCCCTTATCACATTTTTGTGGCGCATTTTTATAAATTACAGATGAAAAAAAGAGATTAATTTTAAAAAAATATTCAAGATATACACGTGTATCATCTCTTGCTTTGTTCCGACCGCATGAAAAGTAGAAGAAAATGCTAATATGCTGATGAACAGAACACAATTTTCTGCACTTTTTCCTTGCAGGGATCCCTAGCTCACATGCGATTTCCCTAACGCGGTTTGGAGGTCCGCATGAATATGAAGTGTTGATGTGTATGAACTTATGAAGCTCTTCCCGGTCAAAACGTGGTACCGCATGCCATATACACAAACTGTGCATGGGATATTAAGTATGTGTGAATTGTGGTCACTTTTTCCAGGGGAGAAAACTCGTGCGTGCGGCAGGTTTGAACAACATCGAGAGATTCAGATTCAAGGGTCATAATCATTTATCGAAACATATAAACTAAAGAAAAAACTAAATATAAAATGTTAATAATTGACTGAAAAAGCTATCCATCAACACTTCGAATTGCGATTGAGACACGAAAATAGGGATAATTTATTTAGCTGCACCAGTTACAATTATTGTGTTCTAGCTTAAAAATGCATTTTTGCCATAACCTAATTTTAAAAATTGGTTTTAGTTAAGGAAATCCGCGTGCTACACACTTAAAGTGGCATTGTGTCTAACGAAAGTGGAATAAGCAACGAAAGTGCAGCATGTTTTTTTGGGGATTATATTTGTACCAGTGGCCATAACTCGTTTCAAAATTTTCCTTCCCGGCAGTTGTTCCATCTCCTGAAAACACCGTGGAACAACCTTCTCATTCCTTTCTTAAAGGTATAGCCATCCTGTTACACAATGGGACACACCTTTTCACGAGAAGACTGTCGCTGCTTTCGCACGAGGATATTTTTTCAAACTACGGAGACATTTTTAATCACAGAGAAATGGAGTACATTCTTGTGATATTACAAAAGCCATCAGTTAGTGGTAAATTACCTTTCATCTGAATATGGTGTATTTAATTATTATTATTCTCGAATTCATATGACGTAATAAATATATCTACAATGAAATGCAAAATTAGGTTTAACTTTTGGCGCAGCACCTTTGTTTTGAGCCTTATATTAAAAAAATTAAAATTTCAGTTAATTATTTCAATGATAATTTTCTGGAAACTGTATTAAAATTATGCTTACTCGAATTGCCATAGTAGATTGAAAAACTTCTTCTTTAATGTAAATTACTATTTTTCTAGTTGGTACGTTTAATTTTCATGGAATTCGTTACGGAGTTCCTTCTGCTTGAGGAGATTAGCCTGAAAATGAGGCAAGCGTCGAAAGATTCTTCCAGTCTTCTCCTGGCGGATGACTAATTAAAATTCGATTAACCTTTTTGCTTGGATAACTACTCCCTTGAGAGAACTTGAATTTTTCTCAGAGTAGTGTGCTGATATTAATTTCCATTTAATTCGTTTGGATGTTCAAGGCTTGCTCTAAGCACAACAGTTCAATTTACATTATGTGATCTCTAAATTCGATAAATGCAATTAAACGGAGAGTGCACCACGACTACCCTAATTCGGTTTAATGGGCCACGGTTCATCTCAAAATGTAAACGGTAAAATCAAAAATTATACGTGAGTAATTGTTAACGGTATAGTTTAAAAACCAATAGAAAACGAATAATGTTAATAAATATATTAAATTAAACTTACGAAATTTATAAAAATAAATGCAAATTGTTTAAATTGATTGACTCGTTAATATACTTCACTTTGAATCGTTTAGGAAGGATAATTTTTTGTCCATTAGTATGTATTAGAAATCTAATCTTAGAACGAAATTTCAGTTCTTGGAAAAATTGGATTTAGGAGTAGGTAATAAGGACTGTAAAACTGTTTAAAGTGCTCACGCGCCTCTGCGAACAAACAATGACGTTATAAAAATGAAATCCTGAAATCGGTTCATATGAAATCGAGAAGATGCATCCAGGTTATGCGGAGGGTGTGGTAGGAGAGAGTAGGTATGACTTTCAAAGAAATGAGGAGTTGAAGAACATGAGGCAGCGTTTGACGTACGAAATTTTCTAAGAAGCGACTTGGGATGGCGACCACCTGGACCCTTCGAGTTCTTTCACTGAGGAAAGGAGTCGAGTTATATTTTCCACGCGGCTCCCATACACGGAAGTGGAACGAGGTATTCTATGACTGTCCCTTGGAATCATGTTACGGCTGTCCTCTGCATCTTTTTCGCCAGTTGCCATTTCTTTTCCCTTGCCTTCTGGAAAAGACTTCATCGTTGCAAAAATACGGAAAATATTATGAGCCCGATTTTCCTCCGGACCTTATGGGGGCCTAAAACCTTTTTATTATCTGCAGAAATACAAGAATAATGCAGAAAAGTTTGTTTATGAAGGATAACAATATATTATTGGCGATTTACTTAAAAGAAATTCTGTAGAAGTATTCGGTCTATATACTATTCAGGAATGAACTTAATTTTCTCCAATTTGCGTAGAAGTTGGAAATAAATAACACATTTTAATCGCCTGTAGAGGCATTGTTGTATTTTTTGTATTGTAATTTGAGAAAAGCGAAGAAAATTTATTCATAAGCCGATATTTGAGATTGCATTCACACGGCATTTGATTGTAAACTTCATTCATATGATTTTTTGTAAAAATTAAAAGCATCTTTCTTCAAATCTAAAGCCAATTTCTAAAAGACGAAGCCATTTTTGGGAAGTTCTTGCGTTTCTCGGTTATAAAATACACTGCGCATGTTAATAAACCTTTCAATATAATGGTTCTTACTTAATAACTCACTTATAAAAAGACATTATGTTCTATTGTCGCGGTGTCATCATGCGTAACCAATGCTGTTATCACAATCAAATAAAATTCTTCGAACGAGTTCCAAGATGTATTCGATTGTAGAGCCCGGGTCGATATTCGATTATAGTGGGTAGAATATTTAGTGTGGATTCGTCCAAGTTTCACCTGAAAGTAGCGCTAATGTCGCTGTGTGGGTAGGCGAGAAATAATTTTAGTATTAAACGAATTCGTATTCAAAATGGTAGCATCCATAGAATAAAAATGTATTTATAAAAACTCTACAACTGTTAATGAAATATTTTTACATAATACCTACCGGTTATGAGTTGCCTCATAGTCTCTGAAAAGTACATTTTCTGTGAAAAAGCAGATTACGAAATTAATAACAGTTTGCAAAAAACGAGAATAGTTTTTACTAAAGCCCCTAACGATTCTTTACTTCCGGAAAATGAGCGAGTTGTTCGGAAACATGCTCGTAAAGACGTCTTATAATACGATAAAACCATAAACACAGTAATAAACCCGAAGGTCGGTTTAGTAGGTGATGGTAGAGCTCACCCATGTACCAAGCCCGACGGCGTGTGAATAACACATCAGGGTAGGGGGGCCAGTTCCTTTCCCTGTGCCGGTTATGGTTTCCCAGGGAGACCTGGTACCCGAAAAATCAACTAGCTTGGGTGGAGCTGCAGGTGCCCAAAGTGCCTTGCCTTGGGAATCGAACCCGGGACCCTCCGGTCAGTAGTCCAACGCTCTACCCACTAGACCACCGGGACCTATAATACGATATATTATATATTTTATCTATACCAATTATCGTCAGCTGTTGATGGATTTTATGATTTGAATTTATTTTGCCCAGCATGGTTAAGTGCAAAGGAGTTAATGCCTTTAAATATGCATTCATATTTATTTCAGTAATATATATACTTATACTGCTAGTGTGTTAGTATAAAACGCTAAAATTAATTTACTTATTTTTTCATGATAAAACCTTTACGATTTTGGATGGATTGCATTATAAAACCTATTTTTAGAAGGTAATTTAATGAAATTTTCTTGTGAATTGGTCATTACAATACGTACCTTGAATTTGCTGGAGACCGATTTTTGATTTTTATATCTACGAGAATATCAGGTTATCATTTTACTTTTTGACTCCACGATTGATTTGAGAGATTTGATTCACAATATGTTGTAATGTTTTGTGATGATCTGGTATTTTGACGGAAAGCTGCAGTTTACAACCAACGAGGAAGACTTGAAAAAACGTAGCTTCTTTGATAATATTCATTTCATGAGTTTCCTCAATAGGCTGATTATAATTAAATTCGGGACAATACTTGGGAGTGTGTGGCCATTTGTAATGAGAAATTCTATTTTGGAAATACCAACAAATCACAATTGGCAGTACAGGATCAATTCAATAAAAAAATGGAGATTGAGACACTTTGAACTCTCACTTCCAATTTAGAGAGACTTTACAAAAATAGGTCAAGATACCAAACACACTTTTCAGAGAATCAGCTTGAAATTTGGTCATTACGAGTGCATATTAATTGCTCCTCTACTTCATGTTTTGAGACCTGTTGCCATGTGCCAGTATGTTGCGTGAGAGGTGATGTCATGGTTTATAATATTTTTATCAAGGCGGACCAAAGGCTAACGAACGTTGATCTAACAGTTGCTCTTGAAACAGCGGCAAATATTTGCTTGGTAACGAAACCACTGACTTTACTCTATATACTCCGCTAATGCACATCACATATGAGAAAGATATTTGTGCGTAGTGCTTTCGACATAGTTTTCAGACAAACAAAAATCTATACCCTTTGCGGTATTTGAGGAGTTCATTGAGCGAAATCGGTCACTTTTGAGCTTGCGAAAAAGGGAAAACTTTCATCAATAGTCACTGGAACATTTTTCATCAGACGTAATTAACTATCATGATAACAAGATTATGGCTGACGACATCATCGATAAAGCATTAACCCTTCACTTGTCAAAATCATTAAAAAGAAGCCTTTACTATTTAAAAGTAAAGTTGGAAAACATGCCACTATATTCATATCAATTTACATTTCTCAGAACTTCAGGCTCAGAAAAAGAAACTTCTCAAACCTGAGAATGAAGAAATATATTCCAGATCAATCATAACTAAAAATAAACTCGATGTTAATATTGTAAGAGCTGTTTGTAGAAATTGGTCAATTGACCTATTGATTACTGGTTATTGGAGACAGAATCTTAGGCGAATAAAGTTAACTGAAAATACGAATATAGACTAATTAAATGTTGAAAGAAATATAAATTGTCATCTCGTTTGTAGCTCTTTATAGGTTTTGTTTCAAGATTTAATCATTTCCTTCCCCAGAAGTTTAGCTACAACATATATTATGAAGGTGTTACAGTTTGTTCATCTGTATATTATCGCATTTAATAAGAGATTCTTTCCCCTTAAAACGATCCATTATTTATTCTAATCCATTGATTTCGATTGAAAGTGATTTTTGAAAATTGAAGCAAAACGTAGTATAGCATGTCAATACCAAAATGTCCGTAAACATACAGTGAAAAGAAAAAGAAATCATATTTTGAAATACATAGTTAATATGCATAGTGAATCCATGAATGTTTTTGTAGATAAATGTGTACTTGTAATAATCATATTTGTTTATTATTTTTTACTACTTTTGGGAATATCACTGCCGTTTACTTGGGCTTCTAAGATATGCCTATAGGAAACTCTTTTTGGAACAATATCTGATCATTTTTAGCTAATTCTACTCAGTCTCCCTCCTTGTCATGGTTTCCGATTCTTCTCTACTACAAATATTTACGAAATATTGCCCAAATTGTTTATAATCAGCTTTCTTATTAGGCTTATGTGCTACAGTGAAGTCTAGGGATGAATTATGAAAACCTTTAAAACCTATGGTTCAAGAAAAACTTCTTCAGGGACCTACCATATACTCACTGCTATTATCTAGTATAGTTTGTACTATCTTCTCAGTTGCTTAATAGGATTGGTAACAGGCATTCATTAAATTAATGACAACTCTAGTAGTAGTAGTTTTGTTGGGGAAGCGACCGACAGCTCAGGTGATTTGCGCCATTAGGGATGACAGGAAAGGATGAAGGGTGGAGAGAAACCCGGCGTCGGCACTAGCCTGCTCTTAACGAAAGGCGCCAAGGGGTCCGGAGCTTAACGTCCCATCCGACGGACGGCGTACTCACTCAAAGTGCTCTCCACAAAGCATCTCAAGTAGGAATCGGGATACCACTGAAAGATATTTGTCGCCGCAGGGATTCGAACCCGGGTCCTTACGAAACCCGTACGTTAGCCACCGCATCGTACCATCAGCCCACCAATCCCCATTACAACTCTACTCATCACCATTTTCACTGTGATTTTTTGGATGCCTAACTAATAGCTCAAGAGAAAAAACGGCATTGCCAGTAGACCGAACATCACCGGCAACTCAATTCAAAAAGCGGTTGTAAGAGATAAATACACATAATTTTATGTACACTGCAAGGTAAAAAAGATTGGCGAGACTAAAATAAGATAACTGCAGGTATTTCATTATTTTGATTCATTGTAACTTCAAAAATTTTTAATATTTTAAGTCAGGAGAATGTAAATTTCAGTCTCGCTGACTGGGTGATGTAACGAAAGAGCTAACTGAAATATGATACGCCAATTTCAAATTGAAATGTTTTCTTTCTTTCTTCCCTACGTGCCTTTGTAGGCTAAAATAATTTTTTATGGCCGATTCCGAGAACTTTAAAGAGATTCCTATTAACTCATCAATTTTGTTTAAACATTAAAGTGAGATATTATTCTCAAAGTCCCTTAAACTATGGAATAATTGTGTCTATCGTACACATTCTTATGAAATATTCTACCACCTTATTTACATTTCTTGGAGAAAAATGTTTCAAAATTAATTATCCTGATTAATTAAGTGAAATCATATGCAGTTATTCCTGTGGATTTGAGTCGGTAAAAGTAAATAACGCAATATGGCATACTATAGCGAATTCATTTATGCACAAACTATCAATTCTTCCTTAACTTGTGAAAAAATCATTTTGCCTGAGGGGACTGATTATTCGTTCTTCGAATCCATGATTTAAGTAACTGGAAAGTAGTATTTCATTACACACCCTTTGGATCTAATTGAAAATATCTATAATGGCCGATGTTATATTGTACATCGTTATGAAAGTATGAAACTACATGAGAGGCTAAATTTATGCATTAATTTGAGTTGTGGACGATATCAAAACTATATAAGCTTAAGATTTTCTGATGTTGAAATCTTTGAACTCTTGCATGATTGGCCAGTTTTGAGTTTTTTATTAATAATTTTCATTTTTCTTTGATTTTTCTTTTTTAATTTCGGCTGAATGATGGGTGATATAATGTCACGATTTCTACATTCGTCCCACTACCAAAAATTAAATCATCAGAACTAAAAAATGGAGGAATTAATTTCTGTAGTCAAGATTGTTGATAATCAGCTGACTTAAGCAAAGTTGGGCCGAAATAATCGTAAAACCCACAAATGGGGAAAAATACATAAAATCATACAGGTAAAGTATTCAAATGCCCGAGGTGTATCCAAAACGTATCCATAAGTGTGTGACGTCCCAAGGGGAGTACTTAGAGGGGGAATAAGGTTGAAGACTAAAAATATTACATGGCTGGATAGTATGCAGCCACACAATATTTTCTTTGCTATACATCTGTAAAAAAGCGAAATGGTTAAAGAGGCCTGGGAAGAATTGGAGGTAGGAATGAAAGTCGGAGGGGAATTCGTAAAATTGGTTAGGTTTGCTGATGACCAAGCATTAGTTACTCAGTCAGCCAAGGGGTTGCAAGCATTGCTGAGTAAATTGGAGGTTCAGTGCGATAGATATAGGATAAGAATCAATATTAATAAAACAAAGGTTATGCGATTTATAACCTTTTAACCTTTTCCAGGAAGGAAAAGGCTAAACTAAACTTTAAAATAGGAGGGGAAAAAATAGAGCAGGTAGAACACTTTACATATCTCGGAAATGTTTTGGAGCAATGCGGTCAAAGTAGTAGGGACGTAAGGAGAAGAATTGCGCTAAGCAAGGAGGCTTTCTCAAGGAGGAGGGAGTTGATGACGATGATTGAGTTGAGTAGGGAGGTTAAGAAAAGACTTGTAAGAACTCTGATATGGAGCGGAGCTATATACGGCGCGGAAACGTGGTCGCTGAAGCAGGAGGATAGACGTAGATTGGAGGCTTTTGAAATGTGGGTGTGGAGACGAATGATGGAGAAGGTTAAATGGACCGAAAGGAAAACAAATGAGGAAGTACTGGAGATGGTGGGGGAGGAGGGGGGTTTGTTGAGAGAAATCCTATGGAGGCAGGAAAAATGGATGATAGGCGTATTGAGGGGTAGTGGAATGTTGAAGAAGGTAATAGAGGTGAGAATGTTGGGCAAGCGAGGAAAGGGTAGGAACAGGATTGGGGTGTTGGATGGGATGAAGGGAGGAAAGAAGTACACAGAGATGAAGAGGGACCTGATGTAGTTTAGGTTGCTGGATTGGGTTTTGTTTGGAGTTACAAAATATTTATTTGATAGTTGTGTCCATCCAAAAACCTACCTTAACCGGTAGATTACCTGATAAAAACATCGGAAAAAAATGCTTTGATGTTTCTCCAATAAAATCACAATTTTATTCCAATTTGACGGTAATGAAAAATTAGGGTTTTGGATAAACAGAAAACTTTATCTGATGTTTTCTAAAGTTATCATTATTTCACCATTAAGCATCGTCGCCATTGATATGACCTCTTTATATGAAGAGAAGAAAGTGATAACTGCTCTATTTATCCCTTGAAATATTCGAAACATAATAATCGTATTTCTTTGGGGGTACAATTTTATTTGTCTTTTACCGTTTTAATAATCTCGGGTTGCTTTTTCGCAATTTCAGACAAAGAAAAGCATGAAGGATTAGAAAATTGTGGCATATACTCAGTATTAGGTACCCGTATTGACATTGTAGTCAAAGTTCGCTTAAAATAAGGCAAATGCTTCTAAAAGATTTCGAATAAAAACGATGAGAAGGAGAGATTTTTGCACCACAGGGTCGAAATCACCAAAATTGCACAACCAATACTTGGCAATTATTTAAAACTTGACTTTTTTCAAAGCATATATTTGATTTTTTCAAGGAACTGATTGTAAGCATGCAGCATAAGAGAGGGTAGAAATATCGTGGAAATATCTTCGATGTGTGAGAGTGATTTTGTGAGATACTGATTTGCGCAATGTCAATATATCTAGATCGAGATAAGATTGAATGTCCAAATATATGTATCATATCTCAATGAGTGATTCCTTGATAAACACATATATCATCAAGTAACTTGCTGATGATGGTTATATTCATTTATGTTTACAGCTCGTTGAATATTGGTCGAAAAATGAAAGGGGTAGCCTGATTAGCTGTAACAGAGAACGTAGAAGATCGATGATGTTCACCACTCACTTTTTCATTGCTTTCAAGGGCTCAGTTCATCTGGGTGAACTCGATGCTTGACTTGGCTGCGATAGTTCACTGTCTATCTGGAAAAACAGATTTCTCATTACAACCAAAACTCCAGACAGGTTTTGAGTGTGAATATAATTTTACAGGTTACATCTCATTAGTAAGTGGACATTAATGCCTCTTCAGAACATATTAGCGTGCAATAAAAATATACGCATTTAATTTTGAATGTTTTGTAATTGTTAGTATATATTACAATACTTAGGTAATGTAAAAAGAGTTTCCAATGTTTTCACAAAAACGATACCCTGAACATTTCTCTTTTTTATTGATAGGTGAATTTTATTCTCATTTCTTGGAAACGAAAGACAATGATTTAAAAAAGGTCTCGGGCACTCCATTGTTTGTTGAATTACGGTTTTTGAATTCACGAAAACAGCTACGCCATTGAAGTAATGGGGCTATTTCTGTGAAAGTGAATGTGTCGTCGTTTTCTCATGAGAGCTATTCGCCAATACATCCAAGCGTTGCGGTCTGAACACGGAATTACTTCGACATACAAATTCCTATTGCAGTTGTGCAGTTTTCGAAAAACATAGTAAGATTAGCCAGGAATTACTTTGAGGAAAGGAAAATAAGCTCACAATCACTTTGCGACATCATCGAAAAAAATGCTTCCAAAGAATGCCTACAGGGATTTGTTTTGGGACCATTCATGTGGAATATCATCATGCATCATGAACCAAATTCCAGAAAGAGATTTCCCGGAAAAGTGTGACGCCATCGCATAGGCGAACGGCAGAGCAGTAGTGTTATGAGGAAGTTCAAGGAAATAAGTGGAAGAGAAGGGGGCGGAATGCAAGAGAATCGTTGAGGATAGGGTGGAACGGAGCAAAGTACAGCTGCCTACAATGAAAAGTGAAGTTATGGTCTTTGGAAACACACTAAAGCGGAATCCAACCGTCAAAATTTACCGGCACTCTGACGTCAGAGTGTAAGAGGACGTCTCGGTAGCTTAATTGGTTAAAGCACTCGGCCGGATATCGAGGGATCCGGGTTCGAATCCCGGTCAAGGCGAATGATTTTTACTCTCTGAAATGGTTGCATTATAATGCACACATAGCGGGTGACTCCGTTAAAGTTACTATTACAGTTTCTTGAAATGTATGATAAACTAAATAAATTGATTTAAGACAGCAACTAGTGCCAAGAAGAAGGGTAGAGTCTTAAAGACAAAGAGTCTTAAAGAAAAAGCAGAGAGAATTATTATTAGAAAATTGTGAAGAAGAAAAATTATTATGTCAATCGATGTCCAAGGAGGATACACAAATATGGATTTGCTTACGATATAAGACTTCATATATTACCACTATAATCACAGTTTAGATATTGGAAAAATATATATATGCATAATAAACAATATACACGTATTAAGCAATAAGTATAAACAATAAATAATAAGCAAATCGTGCAGACATAGTTAGTAAGAAATGTAACAAAGGTACAACGATGTAATCAGTTTAAATAAAATAGGATCATTAATGTAGCAGCAAAATTATATTTAACGTAGAGAAAGTAAATCATAAACAGACCACAACATATACCAAAGCAATAATGATGAAATTGTATAATAAATTCATCCGTAGATCTAAAAGAGGTGAGCATATAGTATACAGGAATGCTCCATATGTACACAATTTTTATTGTATTCTAAAATTGCAACAAACACCGCACAGCTTGAATGAGCCGTGAAATAGAATTGAAAAATTGAGGTATATAGTATTTCTTACGAATTAGATTAGACGTTGTAAGACATGAAGCGATTAATGGAGTAAATAGCTAGTATAAGGTGATTAATCGTCTGTAACAAAAAATAATTGTTCCGCCATATCAGTGGAGGCTATATGGTGTCTCCCTTATTTTATGAGAAAATATTTGAATGAGAGATTAAATATGTGCAGTAGATATAATGGTCAATTTCATTTTTACTAATGAAACAAAGTACTAAAGTTAATGTGCTCTGCAAACACAGATTAATATGTAAGAATTTCTTCTATCAATGTGGCACTAAATACGAATGTTAGTAACATTATACATGTATTAAAAATTCATTAAAATATCTATTATATTTCATCTAATAATATTGACATTTAGGGGGAATCTTGCATAAGCAAAATACCGAAGGTGAAACTATATGATGGACAGTTTAACACAAGAAAACTATGTGAGTTGGGCATAGATGTACTTTGTTTTTTTCTTTGTAAAAGGAAAGATAAAATAACTCTAAAAAATAATCCCCAATTTGTTTATTTGTGAACTACGGCATTTTTGACCCTTAAAACAAGTTTTCAAAAATATTTTGGAATTTCCACTCTATCTATTTTTTGCGTCTTGAATTTTCAAATTTCAAATACATTCCGTCATCTCCAATTGAATGAGAAACAAATATGCTGGATTAATCGGCAGTGTAACTATTGTGTATTGAAACCGCTAATGATTCCACCATTCGAATTGCATTTTATGAAATAATCAGAAAACGGAATCTATCTTTATTCAGATTAGCCTATCAAATTGATGAATGTTTGCAAAAATTAGCTAGAATTTGGTAAAAAAAAGAGAAATTGAACCTTGTGGTTACTGTAATTAAATGATTCCTTTATTGTTTTGCAAATCCGATCGCGCTCGAGCGAGGGAGCGGTCTCGGGCAGGGTGGCAAAGGGATACGAAATTTTCCTGGGGCGAGAAAATACTTTTGCCAAACTTTTAATTTCACTGGAATCCACTCATACGGACACGATTATTCTGCGTCATCCCTTCTGTTTTTTCCCCAAACGTTTGCATGGAAACCATTCCATTTTGACGGCCTGGCAAGGGTTTTTAGAAACTTTCCTTCCGGTCAGTTCCGGCAGTGTTATTATATTCCCTTCGTCTCTCCTCGTTCGCCCTCCTTTCTCCCTTCTCTCTCTCTCCTCCAACGCCACCCCCGATCGAGATCCATCCTGCCCCAAACATCACCGAAGGATCTACTCCCCTTCCTCAAACCCTTAACCCCCTTTCTCTCTCGAATCAGGCGAGTCACCACGGGCCACCTTCCTCCCCGCTGGGAGGAGAGAAGCTGGGGTCTTCCAATCCCTTGCACCCCACACCCACTCCTCCTTTAACTCCCTTCCTGCGGCTTCCAATTTGTCCTGATTCTCCTTCTCTTCGCGCCAGATAATTTCTTTACCCCGCCACTCTCTCGCTCCACTGCACTCTCCCCGCCGTCTCCCGCGCATCTTGACGCATTTCAAGGAAAGGGGATCGCATCGCGATTCCTCTTTTGTTCGCAGCACACGATTCTCATTTCTTTGGTCCCGCATTCATTTCCATCTCCCTCTATTGCTTGACTGCCCCAAGACACGCGCATCCTCCCCATTTATTTTAATGCGTACACCGTTTCCCACACTCAAAGTGTTTAAGGGCTTGCGTGACGCTGAGTCGTCTCACACAAATATGAATGCCCTGACTTCCAACTCCTCAGTTCACATCTCTTCGAGCGTATTTCATCTTGTTTTCAATGCAGTTCCCTCATGCACTTCATGGAAGAAATATTTCTAAAAGCGCTTCGTCATACTCTTCTTGTGTTCTAATATTTTATCCACACTATTTACACCTCCTTATTTACCATCATATTGTATGGGTAATTTTTTGTGTTTTCTTCTTTTTTGTTTTTATTTCTTTCATTTTTTATGATCTGCTCGTATGCACACCCTGTCTTTCGTCTTAGTTAAGTGTTCTGTTTCTCTCTGAGGATTTTTATTTTTGCTGAACAGAAGATATATGATTTAAATTATAATGTACGTTAATTGTCCTAGTGTAATTTAAATTATACCACACGTATATAGTGAACGCATTATGTTAATTTTATTATTCATTATTAATCGCTCCCATTTGAAACAAATCCATAGACTCCTCAAAAAGAGTAGACCCACACTGGTTTCTTTTGTGTAACCGGTTTTTATTTTAGTTTAGAAGTAGTCTCTAGGTCAGAAACTCTCCTTTAAATGAGCTAATCTGCGTTCGATTCCGAACTTTTCCATTTTTCAATCGAACTTAATTCGAAGTACATAAAACGTTTTTCTAAGCTCTCTCCTCGAAAGAAAATATTTTGATTCAGCTTTAATTATTACTGGCAGTATTAAATTAATTTATCATATGAAAACTCAGCTTATTTTTAACTTGAGAATGAATTCCGACCAACTTGATAGTTCGTATAATTATTGCCATTTTCCAGCGGTGCCACTCTTTATAAAGCCACAGGGACGCAAGGTTGCAGGTCGAAACGGCTTACAATGACTTCCTGGACTTGCTTTACATGCATATTAAGTGTTAATTGTGCTTTATTCAAGCTATTTTAAATATTACCGAGGTTTTGCAAGCTCCTTTCGTTGTGTTTCAATTTAGTCTTCAACCAGACTTCAAATAGGGTTAATTTTATTTTTGCAAGCAATAGTCTTGATCCTCTTTATGGACTACATTTTTGTGGTGAAATTGCCTGTGTGTTACGATGACCCATTTTGCTGACTAGAGCAATCATAATTACTCCTAGTGTGGTCACTCATGCTAGATAGAATACCAGACGAATGGTAGTCCGCGCAGCGTCTGCTCTTCAGTGCAGCAACTGCAATGGTATCCAATCCTAATTGGACGGCCATTTAAGGGATGGTTTCTATTTAGAAACATTATTGAGGAAGAAAAAAAAGGAAACAAACACTATTATTATTCATACGATTTTATGATAGAAACTAATTTGAAAATGGCTCCTTGCAACTAGGGGACTCAGCCATCGTTTTTTCGTGCGCGGCAGAAAGATTTCGGCGGTTGTCATCACACGCAATCCTTGGGGAGTGGAATTGACAGCATCAAAGAAAAAATAAAAGGGAACCTAACTAGTTAGAACAGGGAGTTTGAATGTTAGGAAAATGTTGTGAATTGAGAAATTAGTAAATTTGAATCAGGAAATGGGGAGGGGCAATATGTATTTTAGGGGTATGCGAAGGATAGAGATCGAAGGAAAGCGGATATGACTGGGGCGATTGTTATAGCATAATATGAAGAGGAGTGCCAGGAATGACTGGCAATAGCATTGAGCAAAAAGGTTGATAGAAGAGTATTACATAGAGCAAGGAACTGAGAGAATGTTATTAGTAGAAATAATAAGTAAAGATTATGAGTCTTGTCCAGGGAGGAATTTGATTGAAAGATTTCATCAAGTAAATGTTTTCTACAATCTTAAAAATGGGAATGATAGTGGTGTGTGAAGAATATAGAACAATAAAGTTGATTTCGTTCGTAGCTAATGTGGTACCTTAAATCATCCACAAGAGGATAGTGAGGGGGTACATTTATTATTACTGAGGGAATAGCAATTTTGTGCTCAGGAAGGGGAGAGATACGCCTGATGTTATAGCAACAATAAGGTCACTAATAGAGAGTACAATCAGGATAGAATTCAAGAAGACGCTCGATGGAGTAAATTCAGTTGAATAAATGAATGTTTTATAGAACATCGTAGTAGATTGGATGAGTAGAGGATTTGATTACAGTCTGTGAATGCCTCAGACTGCTCTTGAGCGTGAATGAATGGATAGTAAGGATGGGCAATTCTAGATATTGGGTAAGACTATCCTATAGATACTGTCACCTTTATTTCTCAATGCACCGGTGAAAACTTGTTAGAGAGGCATGGGAAAACTGAAGTTAGGTATGAAAGCCCGCGAGGATTTCATGAAATAAAGTTTGCGGATGATCAGAGTTTAGTTAGCCTATCAGCCAAGAGGGTACAAGCATTTTTGAGCGCATTAGAAGATCAATGTGATTGGTGTGGAACGAGAATCCATGCAATCAAAGAAGAAGATTTTGAGGTTTTTGACTTAGAAAAAACGCGAAGTTAATTATTAAACTAGGGGGGAGAAAAACTGGAGGAAGTAGAACAGTTTCCTTATTAGAGGGTTTTGAACGAAGATGGTCAGTTTAGCAGCATCACGAGAAAAGAACATTACTATGCAAAGATGTTGTTGCAAGGAGTCGGGATTAGATGACAGGGACGTTGAGTAAAGGTATTAAGAAAAGTCTATTGAAAATATTATTTTAGAGAGTGTTTTTGCGCAACGGTGAAAACATAGTCGTTGAAGCCAATGATAAGTTTAGGTTAAGGGGCTTTTGAGATGTGGGTGTGGAGAAGGATGGAAAAGGTGAAATGGACAGAAAGGTAAACAAACGAGGAAGTCCTAGAGATTGGGGAGGTTAGGGGATTTTTGGAAGAAATCCGAAAGAGGTTGGTTGTAGAAGAGAATTTTGATTAGCGAACGAATGTTGAAGACTGTGATAGAAGGGAGAAGGTTTGACAAGCGATTTTCGGAGGAAAAGGATAGGAATGCTGAGCGGAATCAGGGAAGTAGAACTTTTGTGGCACTGAACCAAGTTTATTGTGGTGGTTGTCTTGTCGGGAGAGAATAGGAAATGTAGCGGCGTTCGTTTTGTGCCCTTAAACGTTAGACTAAAATCATCACCAACCGTCGAGTGATCTAATTTTTCATAGAGAGCAAAACATCATGTATTACGGAGGCTTTGCGTCTATGATTTCCCTTTCTATTCAAATTATGAGAGGATTAAAAGAGAAAACATTTAAAATCATTACCAAATATTGGTTCAGAAATATTTTGCATGGGTTCAAATTGGTAGCGATTTCCATTATCGTAATATAAAGCGTGACGTATGGTGTTTAACGGCTCCAGAAGGCTGGAACCTTCATTCATCTTCTCCCCTTTGTATAGTAGGATGTCTACGTGAAAGCAAGCGATGGGCGTATGTTTTTCAACTCTATTGACTTTCTAGATTTTATTTTATTTACTGAAATATTTTCTGCTCTACCAAAGACGACGGCTTCTTTAACCAACCAATATATTCTTTCCCTATCACTCCCATGAAAGGCCGTCTTTAAGAGATTCATGGTAGCTTTTTCATTCATTCGTTTTTTTCCTTTCATTTCTATCTGCTTACGATTCCTCAGTTGTTATTGTTAGTCGAGCGAATTTACTTCGTTCCATATATAAAATCTCCGTCGGTTTGGCCATCGCCTTGCTTTATGCCTTTCATCTAATCCAATTTCTCTCTGGTCCCTCCTCTATCCTCTCCCATTCCGCTGCGGTAAGGAATATAAGCTGGAGAATTTCCTTCGGTGACTTTTCCCGCGCCACTGCTGCCGAAAAATATTTTTCCCCGGCACCAGACCAAGCTGCACCTTCCTCCCCAGCATTCTCTCTCACGCACCGTGCCCACCGTCCATGAGCTGCCCCTGCCACCCTCGCCCACTGCCCTTTCCCGCCGCTTCCCCTCTTTTCCCCCGCACACTTCGGCCCGCTCTTCCGCTCTTCTTATTCCATTGACGAGCTCAAGACCCTCTAACGGAAACACAATAATTATCTATCACGGATCAGGAAAATTGGGAGGAAATCGTGGCTGGGAAAGTTTTCTGAAATGGCAACTGGGTGGCAGTTTTAGTATTTTAGAAAAATAAACGGGATGGAGAAAGTAATTTCTTCATCGGCTAACATAACTCCTCCATATCTCTAATAGTTCATTTGAAAGCATCTTCGAAAGAAAGCGTGTTGTTATGGCTGGTTTTAGTTCCTTTATATTCACTTAATTTTCGTTCAGTAACCGGAAAACACATTTTGAGCTCTGACCTTAACTGCTTTATGTTGACTCAAGCCCTCTTCATCCCAAAGAAAAGAAATTAAAAGAATAGGTATATCCTGAAGTGGAATCGCATTTTTAGAGAGATGGAGCTTTTCTGGAAGTTTGTTTACTTTTCATTTTGACTATATTTCAATTCAAATAATAATGGAAATTACCTCCTTTTCGTCCAAATCCAACGAAAAGCAAACACACAGTATATAAAATCGGTTCGTTAAAATATCGTTCTAACTCAACGTTAATGCTTCCATATTTATATACTAATATACACATAATGATATATTATTTACGAATGAATGTATATAAACCTTTGTATTAGTAATGGTAAAGGTTTGACCACAAATCGATCTCATTAACCCATCTGTTGTGCATTTCGGCGGACATGGTGGAGATTGATAAACATTATAATTTGAGTATTAATGGCCTGGGGCACATTAATAAGAAAAAACATGGATTGGATGGATGGAATGGGTTTATGGAATCGTGTATGGTATAGCAATAAAGAAAAAATGATGGACCTGGAACCTGGTCTTTGATGAAAGAGGATGAGTATTTTTTTAGAGTCGTAGGCTTTTAAGGTTGAGTTGTGACAAAGAGTGAAAAAAATAGTGTGGGCAGAAAGGAAGAAAGACCCAGTATTTTTAATTAGGATGAGCAAAGAGAGGAGGCTACAATGGTAAATCCGAAGAAGGTAGAAAAAGTGAGTGAAGATATGTTTAAGATAAGATAAGGGGACAGAGAAAGGGAGAGAATAATATTTTACGCAGGAAATAATGTAGGCTAAAGAAAGAGGAAGTTCTTGCAATGCGTACAAGATAATAGTGTTTAGGAATTGTCCAAAAATAATCTCTAATAATTTAGAATACCTTGAATGATCTGCAATATTGTTGCTCTTTTTCCTGGATAGGAAGAAATGATTGTCTTTGATTTGAATTACTCTTACGGCTGAGGTAATTTTGCTTCCCAACAGTATCGTAAATGAAGCAATAATATGTAGCACATGTGTGCATGGCAATGAGGTCTAATTCAAAATGGCGGCCTCACAGTTTCCGTTGTGTGTGATGTTCAAGTCTATAAGCTCTCGATATACTGAAGGATAACCTCGGAGAGGAGTTAAGTTGTAATCAAAAGCCTTTATCTTATGCCTTATTAATATTGAGTTTCACTACTAATTACTTGCATTATGCTTGAAATTTTTCAATTCATATCAAGGAGTGGTTGGTCAACATATCGATGGTTGAAGGAGACTTTTTCGGGCTTTTGCATCTTTCTTCAAATGTTCATAAACGTAGCACCAGATCTTCAACGAAAGGTAATGGGAGCCATAAAACCTTCCAATAAATCGGACACTTATATTTGACGGGTTTCAGTGTAGTTTACGATCACTCCCCGCTGTAACTCAGTACCCACATTAACCGTTACCGTACACACCCTACCCTGCTCAAGGAACCTCGCCTAATGGAAGTGGTTATCGGGACATTAAAAAGGCGACTTAATTTAAAAAGGAGAACCATCAATCGGGTACTCTATCTTTCTCTCGAAAGGTCTGCCTCGAGTGAAGTTAAAAAAAAGAGCAGAGGGGGGCTAGAGAGCTCTTTTCGATTAGATTGACGCTTTTCCCCCCATCATCCCCCGTTGGCGGAGCTCCTGCACCAACCTCCTTTCATGAATTTCCACTCACGTCGTGGGCATCAGTTTCCTCTCGAGGCGAGGGGAGCGGCCGGGTTGCCTTTCGACGCTCCCGGAGAACCCGATCAAACAGTCCGCGTTCCCTTCCAAAATTCTCTTCCTCATTGAGGTAGCTTGCATCCTCAAAGTCCATATCATATTCCGCCTTTCCCTTCCTCTCATCACACACCAACCCTCACGTTTCTGCTACCTTTTAACGTTTTCTTCATATGTGACTACTACATTTCTCCTTCGTCACTACTTCCGAGAATCGAAATTTATGGAGAATGGTTGGTTTCTTGGGTGTGTAAATAACCCTTTGGAACTCAATTATATATACAAATGTAAAATTAAGAAAAATATTTGTTTTTAAATCTCTTAGTTTTGAATACAAATTCTTATTCTCCGGTTTCAAGAATGCATGCAGATCATTGAGACTCTGAGAGTTCGAAATAGAGTTGGGGATTCATTCCGTTGTGATAGTGGCCCAACTTTAAAATAGCTAAGGTTACGTAGTGTCATAAGTTGATCATCTAGAGACTCGTAGTCATAGATGCTAAATAGAAATACGAAAATATAAATGGAACTAACGTCTGGTCCAATATTTCATATCAATATATCTTTTCGCCACTTTTATAGAGCTTCGGAGTTTGATGGGATTTTCTAGACGATGATATTTGGATCATATTCACGAAGGTTTCTCACACAACGAATTCATATTTTTCATGCAATTTAAGTTGCATAATACTATAAATATGCATGGACTTACAACAGGGTTCTAATTTTTTGAGGATAAAATATTTTACATCTTTCGTTACTTGCAAATGGGTTTGCGTGACACATCAAGTGTACGTCAGAATGCGTAAATTTACGGAGCTAATTAAAGGCACTCATAAAACTCTAAATGGGTTTCCGTTTCGTACTAGCACGGGCATCAATTAAATATCTAAAAATAAATAGTGCTCTCGACTTGCCCATATAGTCTGATGGAGTTAGCTTCTGAGAGACAGAATATAGCAAGAGAAAATGATAGTTGTATCAAACATTCCTTATTGACGCCACACGACTAGTGGAAATGATGGGCTTGATGACTGCCACCTATTCCTTTATAGATATGATTACAGGCAGAAATGAAGTAATACATTTTCGCTCATCGATTCCGTACAATGAGAACAGACTCCATTCATTAAAACTATATTTTTTCGTTACCACGTATCGAAGTTCATCGATATTCTCTTCCGTTTATAAAGCTTCCTAATGTGTTTATGGCGTCCCAATTCCTGATTTTTATCCATTTTTAGTGAATTTGCATAATCGAATAAATGAACTGGATTCATCGGCGGCGGATCGTTACAGCGCATGAATATGAAAGCAGCAAAGAAAACATTGACGAGACATCTCTATGTAAATCTGATAGCTACCGGTCCCTAGATGGAAATTAGACCATTAAAACACAAGGAGGATGAATTACTTAGCTCTGGGGAAATTAGCATGTGACATTTTCACTGGATTATGATCACCATAGCACTGAGAAATAAAAATCGCAATCTATAGATTTTAGAACTTTAGGTATCTAGAGACGCCATTGAGCTTAGATTTATTTTCAATTTGGCTTAAATGGATAAAGATTCACCTATGAAGATCAAGCCCTCAAGAATTTGGATTTGACCGTCAGCGAATCAAGTTCAGCCCAACTACTTGTTGGGATATTATTTTTTAAACAAAAAACATCAAGAAAGGCGTTTTTCTCTTTGCTAAAATATGTCGTCAGTTTCATTTTGGGATTAAATGATGAGATTGATATGTAAATTAAAACTTCAATTCTTTCAACTGCCTGAAAAAATGCCAGTATTTAATCTAGCAAAATCTGCTAAGTATATGAAGAAATACCTTCATCAAATATATTATTCAACCATGAGGTTCGGAAGTGCGTAGGGGATCAATCTGCTCTCTCAGCTCACCCTTGCGGGATTAGAGAGCTTAAAAACATCGCCAGGGGCCTTCTCGGTGAGTAACTGAACGCTTTATTGCAAGACAGCTTTCATAATACATTTAATGGCATTGAAGCTATTTCTCTACCTATCTCTGTTGATGTGAAGGCTACTGTTATTTGCAATAAGTACCACTTGACGTCACTGACAATGTTTGTACTCTTAATTTTGATGTTACCCGACTCATTATTCTTATTTTAGTAAACTTTTGGACACACATATCACCCTTTTTGGGTCAAGATAGCCGATTTGTTTTCATAATTATGAAAGCAAAAATTGTGGTCAAATATTTTACTTTAGTGTCATCCTTTTTTTGAGAATATAGCACCGAAAATCATTTTACCTGGTGGCTTGAAATAGTTTCTCAATGACCAACCATTCTAAGCTTTAGATTATAATTATCACTCGAATCACTTATTAGAAAGGTCAAAGTGGAAAGATCCATTGGTAAAACACTTTTGCATGACATGAATATTTGACTGGAGATTAGGGAATTGTGAGAATTGATGTTGGCTGTGTGCACACATAAACTTTGAAAACATAGTTGGCGGGTGTACACGGAAGGAATAGCAAAAATATTTCAATGTGATATGTAATCCCTGAGAACCATTTGAACTGAAATATGTGAACTTCTGAGACCATCTGATTTTTCAAATTGAAGATCAATTTTTCTCTATGTATTCTAGAAATGTCTCCTTTTGCGATTAATTTCAAGTTAGACGTTGAATTTGGTTTTCAGGAAAGTTAAGTGTAATATGGTTATTGCTCTTTTCTCTACTTTTAATGTGAAATAAAAATGTTTCCAATTTTTAGTCTCCCGGGAAACCGTTTAGCCACATTATGTTATGTTGTCTAGCCCAAGTGATACGAAAACTAATCTATCCGTATCATATCCGTCACATAATTTTGCATTGATTAAAAAGAGGAACAGTTTTTCAATGGATGGAAAATAATAATGTTGTAATTAACTGAATTCGTTTCCTATATTTCGTTTGTTTGGTTTAATAAATCCTTTGATGACTGAACCAAAAGTGCTAACTAGGTGGTGCAGTTTTATCGAGTTTTTTTCACACGGAAGCGAGATTGGTTCTAATTTTAGCTCATCAACCGCAGGGGTTGCTAGATGCGAAGGCCGTCGATTACAATCTATCAAGAGCGGAGGTTGATGTTGATGATAGAGACTCCATTAGTTTCAGTAGATTCAAAGAGAAAGAAAAGCCAGGGTATGAGAAAGGGGGACTAATATGGGGTCTCCGGCAAAGGAAGGAAATTAGACTTCCACGTGGTAAGACAGTATTGGCAGGAATTTCAGCTGAATGAGACACCGCTTCATTTGAAGAAAATAACTGAAAAGAAACAATAAAAATGTCTATGAAATAAATAAATTGACGGTTACGTCCATTACATATCTCAATTAATATCCACGTAGCAAGAACACTGGATACTGAAATTTTAAAGGGAAAGGGTTAATCTTATATATGAATTTATTTAATCTGCTTAAACATTTTTAGAGCCAAATTGGAGTGTAATAAATTTGGAAATTTCGCGATCCTATTTGATCTAATCATGATTTGTTTAGAAATATATATTTTAACAAGGTACTAATTTATCTAGCACACAAAGTAAAATACATAACGTAGGAAAACTACAGAAAGAACGGTATAAGGCCAATATGGGTTAAGACTTGATTAAGAGACTTGCAATTGGCCACAGTGTGTGTATTTTTGACGAAAACAAGAGCCAAAATAAGCTAAAAAATATAGCGAAGGTAAAAATGGTCAGTTTATAATAATCTTGTACAAGTTTAAATTTACTTAAGAACAAAATAATGAGCCAAGAATAGTGTTCAAATGTATACGTGTAATACGTATTTAAAAATGTTCCCCCCCTCCTAGATGATAGAGGGTGGTGATAATCATCCCTAAGACTGCAAAAACGCTCAGCAAAATCAATCCGATTTAAAAATTATGAACGTGTCTGTGGGCTGGTAGGAAATCAAGACACTGCGAAGTTATTAAGTTATTAATTATCTTTTTATTTATTTTGAATAGTGAAGTTTTAAAAATTAATAATATAAAGTACTGCCATGCGTCTCAAATATATTTCATGGTAACGCAATGTGCCCTCTACATTGGAATTAGAAAAAACATGTTATACGTGGTTATCCAATCTTTTGCCTGTTTTTTGTTTGTATACAACTGACTATCCGAGAGAATCGTTCTTTCGGGTCTTTGAAATGAGTAGATACTGTATACCACCTAAACGGGAACGAAGTCTTAGTCTGGTGACACAGGGAATATATTTTTCTGTGTAGGCGATAGGTCCACAAGAGAAAATAACACAAATTTAATTCACTCCATGAACTCTTAGTCTCTTGCGTGCCTCTTTCCTCCTTTACTCTCCACCTAAGAGGCTGCTACGCTCTGCGCCTCAGAACCGGCGTCACGGTCTTTTATTTCGTCGATGGTGCCTTCCAGAAACTTGTGGAATATATTTCGCAGAGACCCTCTTATTCCGGCAGCATAAGCTTCTTCTGCAAGCGCTGAGGCGTTTAATGTCGGAAAAGTCTCTCCGTGGTCAATATACGTACCCCTCGTGGTGCGCCAGCTACATGTCTTGGAACATTGCGGCCATTCGGCTATCATATCATTAAAAACTACCTTTAAGGAGACAAACATCCGTGTCTGGGTTGGATTCAGTCCCGTCACAATTGGGAAAGTTGGGAAGAATCTTGTTAACACTATAATTACTCTCTCCTGTGAGAGCTGTTCTTTGGAGAAAAACTAAAGAGTAATGTGCCTTTCATAGTCCAAGTTTGTATGCAAACGACTTTGGCGTTTTTTTTGTAACCGTAGCATTTTCTATCCCAAAACAACAAAGACCTATTTTACCTGAAACATTCTTTGTGCAATTTCAGGATACCCAAAAATGCTTGTAGTTCATTTGAGTGGAATCTACTGAGTCTCAACCACGATGACACCACTACATTGAGCTGACTGCTAAAAAACTGCCTCTTATTGACCCATCGATTGTTGAGAAAAGATCATCATTACTTTAGGATAACATTTATTGCTATCGATAACAGCCTCAAAACTGATCTCTATCGTTTGATAGTACATATCGAGAATTTACATTGATCTAATTATTTTCCTGTACAAGTAACACCTTTAAGCACACCAAAACAATACCTAGTGACCAAGTATCCTTCACCGGTAGAAGGGCGTCGGTCGAATTTCCTCTTTTAAGCGGGCGAAATGTTTGCTTTCTGACATTGTTTTTTCTTCAAATTAAAGATTTCTCTGAGAGGACCGTTATTTAGATATTTTTGCTTTCCATGAGCAAAAAAATACCTTAGTTGTATTATCTTCACTTTTAAACAGAACTTTCTGCGGTTTGTTGCGCTTAGTATTTGGCTTGAAGATCCTGAAAAGATTGACTCCAGGTCTAATCTTTTAGAAGAAGAATCTATCAAGACACTTTACAGGGCAATCGGTTAGTCTTTCCCGATCAAGTAGACTGTCGCCAAGTCATTGAGGAATGAGGCTTATTAATTCTTATGGTGGTTTTCTTCCAGCGGAATTTTAAATCACTCATTTCGCCGACACCGGTATCAATGAGCACATTATAGTTAGAATTGTGTTTTATCATCAATAAATTAAACAGTCATTTATTATTTGTTAAGTCTCTAATATCAGTTGTCAACTTAGAACGTTTTCTTTAATAGCGGAAAATCTATTAATGCTGTTTGGAGTATTCATCGTTGTTATTTAATGTAGAAGGCGATCCAAAGCAAGAGAGATACATATGGCATATTTAACTCAATTGTTTGTTTTCCGTAAGCCAGGTGTTTTCAACTGCAGGAAGGTCTGTAATGCTGATGAAACACTTTAACTTGTATTTTTGGGGTTTGGTTTAAAGTAAATATTTATATTATAACCACCAAGATAACACCAAGAAATTTCCAAACTTAAAATTTATAAATATGTCTGTAAGAGCTGAAGAAAACTTAATTGCAGTGAAACATTATTGTAACAGGACGCTATCTTAGCGTTGAATTTTAAAACTAATTGGACAAAAATTAAAATACTCTAATATTTTATGAACATATTATCCGCAGAATTATTAGTTGAAAAGTGTATGATGGTACCATTTTTTACGTGAGCCCTAGATTAGCACAGGATTTATTTGAGCTAATTTAAGCACAAAAATAGCCGTTTACATTCGCTTAAATAAATAGGTTGGGGTTTTCCAAGACCACTGTCATTGAGGTACCTTTCATAGCCTTCATACGTCTTGCTTCCCCTGTTTCATTGTATGCTTTATTCATTTACTTGTTATCCTTTTGTTTTTCATTGTATTCTCAACTTTCACTTTTCACGGCAGCTCAAAAGAAAAAGAGTGGCCACTGAATAATTTACTCCTAAATGGGCTGTTACGTCAGTCACAAAAGCTGCCGGTTTAGATCCATCGTACCCTTTGCCTCTTTTGAATTCAGGAATAATTAATTTTACTATTATTCTTCTTTCCTACTAGGAAGGTATTACACATTTTCTATGGCAATAGTTTAATTTCAGATGCAACGCATGTTTTGGGGAATATTTAAAGAAGCTATCCAGTAGCTTTATTTCAAGGATTGGAATCATGTTTATAGAATAATGTTTTTCTCGCACATTACAAAATGAGACAAATAACGGGATCAAAGCTTAACGTTTCGCGCAGTAAAATACGTTATAGTTATTCTAAATGATATATAAATTGCCGCAAAGAGGTATAACAGCGGGTTCTATGAAAATTAAGTTGGTACTTTAGTTAAAAAATATTTACTTTAGAAATAATTATAATTAGCTTTAGAAATATTGAAAATTGGAAAGAAGAGAAAAATATAGACTTTGCATCACAATTATTGGTGTGAATCAGACCTTGTTTTTGTTTTATTTTGAAATGTTTAAGCAAAAAACAATTTTCAATCTTTATACTCTGAAGTCTCACTTGTTGTAAATGTATAACCGATTTTAGCTGGAAAATATATGCATAATCTAAAAGCACTGCTTTTGAAATCCGAATGTAAAGTTTCTACCCATTTTTAAAATCTTCATAAAAAGCTTATACCAAGGTTTGGGCGGGACGTGGAAGCCTCCTAAAATTGGGGCTCAGGAAAGCTTTGGGGCAAACGCGAAAATGTTGAATTTTAGATGGTAGAAAAACGACTTGTAAAGTGGGATACGGGGGACAAATTGAGGTCGGATTGGGAGAGGCTCAACAATAACGGTGTGCTGAAGAGATCATGAATATTACGAGGGGAATGGGTGAAGAGAGGCAACTGAAGGCTTCAAACTACAAAGGAATGAGGAAATTCGAGGTATTTGCGACGGTATTGATAGGATTCTCATCTGCCCAAGAGTGAGAAAAACCGACAGGATTCGGAATGAATAAATGAATTTAAGATTTAATTTACTGAAACGAATTTTCATATTTTTATCTCACTTTGGCCACTTACTATTGTCATTTAGAATAAAACATTTCAAGAGCTTATCTGTTGTTTTTTCCTTTAACCGTATAGGTGTCTCGGTTCATTTAATGTGTTCGTATTAACGATATCAGAAGGGAAATGCATTTATTTGATAATATTGAATGTTGTCGTTTGTTACTGAATTCAACCTTATCGTTCGTTCGTTACATTCATAACAGTAATGCCTCCTATTAATTTAAAAATGTAATTTGCATTTGCGCGTCAAATTAGTAATTGACATAACGGTGATAAATGCTAACATAGTAGGAAGTAGCCGAGTTCAATCATTCCTGAAATGTTCATCATTTTCACGTTCCACCAAATCTCTCGGCCCCGTAAGCGCGAAAATATAGCAATCAAGCTCATGGATCGGATTGAATCGGCGTAAAGATGTTATGGGAGATCTCTGGCCGGATGGAGTGGGCGGGGAAGGATCGGTAATCCACCTCATCCTCCTTACTTATATCCGCTTGCTCCTTCGTCGTGGTTTTCCTAGTCCCCTCACGGAGGAGATAACCTACTACCGTTTCCAAACGGCGAGGTGGAATAAGAAGAGCAAGAGCCGTCATTCCCGGCAGTATTGTTCTGCCCGGCAAAAGCGTTTTCAATATCGTGAAAGAGGACGAACGATGTCGTTAAAGATAGAAGGCTAACTGCTAGCATTGTCATCATCCGCTTTCGAAACCGATACTGAGCCGAGGTTTTTGCCTCGTCGTTTTTCTTCTTTACGGTGAAATACGTGTTCCTTACTGCTCTTTGTGGCATCGCTGGGGGCCTTAATCGATGTCTCACAACAGCGGCATCCCGCTCTGGTTACTTTAACGAGTGCGCCGTCTGTCCCGGAGACGTACATTTGCTCTTCTCCTTCCTGGAAGGAGGGGAGGCCATCCCTTTCCTCCCGACCCCCCTCCCTCACCCCGAATCTCTCCTCCTTCAATTCCATCATCCCTACAGCCGGTTAGAGCTGTCGTCATTTCCGTATTCTACGAGCTTCCCTCGCGTTACGCCTCGCTAATTCGACTCGCAACTGTCCAAATCATGCAAGACTCAAATGGGTTTTCGATGCTTTTTATTCGCGTTTTTTGCCCAGTTATATTTTCCCCCATGCACTCTGTCGCATCTAATTGTGTTCCTCGTCTCATCAAGGTAGAGTATTTTTTTCTGTCAGTGCTCAACGTTCACCGAATGACTCTGAAACATGAATTAGGAGCCATTTACATTCCTGAAAAGGACTAGAGGTAGCGTTATATTCGATATCTTAGATTGCAATTAGTATTTACTCATTTATCCCCAACGGGACTACAGTTTTCCTGCGTAGCTGAATCACTATATATGTATCACTATATCAAGACATATCACAAGAAATATCACTATAGCAAATTCTGGCAAAAATATTTCTGGATGGAAATGTGCGGAAATTCGATATGCACATCGCGGAATGTTGGAATTTAACACGCATGCGATAACAAGTGGAATTGCCTTAACAATGTAAAGTGACTCCAATTCCAAAGTTTCATTCCATTGTTAATATGTGCTTAAAAGTGGGCTATCTGTTGCTAGCCTTCGTCAGAGTTCCTTTTGGATGAAATTGGATTTTGCTTCGCTTTATTGTAAGAAGAAATTGAGCACAGGAAATTTCTTCATTGCTTGTAACACTCTTCTAAGGCGAAATTCAAAGCAGAAGTGATATGGAGCGGGAATGATAGGGTCGAAACATTACTCTACATTTCATTTTAGGCTACCTGCTACCTAAACCAATTTCGTTCGAGGGACAGGAAGAGGTGCAGTAATCCGGAGGGACCATCGACATAAGAAAAAAATTGCCGCCTCTGTCGTCCGATCCGCATCGGGCTCAGTGATTCTTTTTCCTCAAGGAATCCGGGAAAGGAAAAATGCCTCCTCCTGATTTGAATTTTTCGAGGCCTTGGTTTTCGTGATTCAAGTTTTCCATCTAAGAAAGGTAATGGAGCGTTAAACGGGAGAATAGATGAGGAAGGCATGCGTGCGAGGCTATCGAGGATTGATTCGATCCGGAGGGATCTGCAGCAGAAAGTTAGCGAGACAGGATGAAACAGGGACATTAACTGTGGCAGATGAGTCAGCCCAGTCATGAATCTCCTCGAAAAATGAGTAGCGGTAAGAGGTAACAGTTACCGGTAACTTAGTTCCATTAAGGTAGCAGCCATTTTCTTCGATTTTTCTTTCGAATTAAAGATCGTGATATACGTGTATAGTGTGTCATCGCAGTATCGTAACCATCGCCATAGCTTACTCGCTACGTATGGTCGTTACGTCAATTCGACTATGTTTGATGTTTAGTTACTGGGGTTAAAACATGGTTGTTAATAACGATGATGACATTTTAAATTTTTTTCTAGATTACAAAAAGTAGAGTAAGTTCTGTAATCAAGAAGGTAACCCATTTTCTCTATCAGTGAATTTCAACTACTTGCAAATAACTGCACATTGTGCGCTACAAATTGTACACTGACAAAGTCACAACTTAAAGATTTACTTACTTGAAAAAAAATTTTTCATTAATGAGATATGTGTAATTTCAGTGATATCAGTCATAAATTAGAGGTGTGTGGAACGTGTATTAGATCGAATTAGATCAACAGTTAATAATATATTTAATTGCGCCTACTCTAGCGAGCATGGCCTATCTACGGCTACCTAAGATAGAACCACGCCGTTGTATCTAGTTTCAGGATACACTGTTTGTTTTCTCTATGCATCGTTATATTTATTTCTCATTTCCCAGGACCTTTTTGCCATTTGTTTTAGATTATGGGCTTATTAACTGGGATTCAATTCTCCATACACCCTTGAATTCCTTCTCTGTTGAGTGGATACACTGTAATAACGTCAAAGGGACTAGGTACAGGAATTTTTCTATGCTGATTTAACCATTTTGAAATAATTAATGCTATTTGAATCGCTCTACAGAAGAGATTAAATGTAATTGCATGCAATTTGTTCAAAGTTTTTAGACATTGATCTAAGTAGAGATTAGAGATTGATCTTGGTTCAAATTGGATCAACAAATCCATATGTTGGCCAGAACTGCCGCAATATGCAGTTAAAATGCATTCTGCACGCCAAGGGAGAACTTCGATTATCTAAGATTCATAAAAGGTAATATACTTCCATTCCTGTGTGTTCTGTAGTTGTTTCTCGAGAATTACTCGTATCAAGTCTTGTTTCTTTTCGGTTTTAAAAACGTTTTGTTTTTAAAATATATTAAAAAAGTTTGATAGAAAAAGATCCGAGTTATTATAAAATTGATTTGGGAAATGGTTTCAACTTAATGTAGGCTATGCTATAGCTCCATAAAATGTTTTGTGTTAAACGCAGAAAAATTAAATTTTAATATATAAAATATAAATTACCCCATTGTATGGGTTAATTTTGCGTCCATATTTATGGGTTTTCTTCGTTTAAAACCTGTTCTAATGAGAGCAATAATTGTTGAATGATAACTTCAAAAAACCAACTCCCCTATATTGTTTCTATGATACATTTCGTGACCGATTCAGTGCCTCTAGATTTGAACATAACACCCATGTTCTTAGCAGCAGTTTTAAGATTAATTTTGTTTGTATTCTAAATATTGAAGTTTAATTTGGGTAAATGAAATGACGGTCCTCATGAGAACTATGCTTTGCTAGTTAATTTCAATTTCCTTTCTCTCTTTGATGCCACTTTAATTGAAATATCGATTTATTTAAGAAATTATGATAATTTATTTTCATATAAATTTACTTACAATTGAATATGATGTACATTTCTGTTTTCAATGCAACGCGCTTGATTATTAGTCATTTCATCTACTGCGAGGTACATATAAAATTATTTTCGATAAAGTAATAATTGCTCAGAACGAATTTAATATATTTGCTCAATCAGCATCATAGCTGCATTCAACTGATCTCAGGGTTTATTATTAACTACGCTGAAGGAATTTCCCTTAAAGATGACCTCCTCAATCTCGCTTAAAGGAAAAACTCGACCCCGCACTTCTCTCTCGGCGTTTCTCCCCAAAAGGATCAAGTAACACGCGGTCACGTTATCCTTGTCCGTGCCGTGAATTCATCGTCTCTCCCATGAGATGGAAAAAAACTACGGCTATGACTTCTCTGGAGTTCCTTAGTGATCTTCAAAGGTAGAGCTCGCTTTTGACGCTTCTTGAGGGGTCGTTAGGGGAGAATCTCAAATATTCAGTAAAGTTTTTGAGTGTTCAGAAAGTCCATTTCTTTCTAGATAATTATTCTAGGCAGAAGTATTACGATGATAATTTTCACTTCTAAAGTGATATTTGAATTAATATTGCCTTAATATTATGTCAAAATATGGCTGAACTTTTAAGAGGAGATTTACAGTGCTAATTTGAAATGTGATACTTAATTTTCCTGGCTGATATTAATCAGTTGGCCTCATTGTTCAGCATAAATTTCGTGCCATCGGTGACAGTGGAATTCAGTTAGAACCATTAAAATTTTTATGACCTATGAAATTCACTGATTCCGGTTAAGGAGGCAGATCTTCTTTCCTTGTCGAAACGTTTTTTCTGGTGGACAGAAATGAACAAATTTGAGTTTATGAATATTTTGTAGCAGTTGCAAGGAATTTATCGGCGATTCTTCTGCAATATGAATATTTTGTAGAAAACACTAGGAATTTATGGGCAATTCTTCTATCAGTCGTCAGAAAATGGCAGACATCTGAGTTGATAATACCATCTGAGTCGCCTCTCTGGCACTTTTTGAACATATTTGTGCATGATAATAAGTTAATTAAGGAGATACTGGAATACATTAAAATTCTTTATGCTGTAACGTATTTCACGCAAAATACGATGATTTTAATGATATTTGTATTTTTGTTTGACCAGTCCCTCTTCAAAAGCTTAGACAGAATAAGGTTGGTCAAATAAAATCGTGCGCTATAAAGAGCTTCAATTTCAATAACGATGTTGTTTGTTAAGGCTTAAATTAATTTCATATTCCTATTATTTTATATATTTGTTTTTAATTACTCATTGGATTAGTTATATACTTCTTTTATTGGCTTATTCGCTTTATTTATGACAGTTTAATGAAAACCCTTAATTAGCGATCCCTTGAATGTAAAGAATTTTTTATGATAACGGTAGATTGTCAAGTGATTCCTTTATAATGAATGGATTTATATTTTATTTTATAATGCATATATATTGTTCTCATGTTTATCATTCCCGTATATTTTTATGAATCGGATCCATGCCTTTGTGTAGTAAGATACAATTAACAAATGTTAGAATAAAATAATGCATTCATATTAATATTTTTACTACGATTTTATTATCTTTTTCATCTATCATCGGAAAATACTGTTTATTCAGCTGTATGGACCAAGGAGATGCTGCGGATGTAAATTGTTGATCGAAGGCTTTTGACGTGGGTGTTTGATGCCGAAGTTACCCTCGAGGTTTCCTTCCTGTGTATCATAGAAAATATCGAAATATTTTAAAATATCCAACGTGAATGTTGGTAAACAGAAATATTCATTTGATTCAATTAATTCACTTGAGATAGGGATTATAATGTGATTGCGGACTGCACCATAGCAACTTCAGAAGCAATAGAGTCATTTAAACAAATTAAGTGAGTTGAAGCGATATTATTGGAAATTTTCTAGGTTATTGACCTAATTCTTAGTTGAAGAGTTCTAAAATTAAGTTAAGCTCTCACGTCTTCAAATATACACAACCTGTATGACTTCTTAATTCAAATGATTTTTTCGTACATTTCACTGTAATAGGTTAATTCATAAAACTTATTTTTATTGGACATTGTTGCGTTAATTGAAAATATTCTTGAAGCCTTTATATCTGAAACGCCCAAATATAAGAAACATTCTCTTTGAAGTCCTGCTGTATAAGACGCTTCGGTAATTACTGCATCCGCACTCATATCTAATGATTAAATGAATTAAATGTAGCCAAATGTAGTGGTAACAAAAATAAAATTCTCTTCGAGTGACAAAAGGGGCAAGATATATACCTACTGCTATTGCATGGGGAAGATGAAGCTATTTGTTCCAGTTCCGCCCTTAAGTTGCTTATTCTCCAATAATTATACTTTTATCTACCCTTTCGTGCATATATATATATATATTTATATTTATAACTGTAATTTAAAGAGCTCAATAATTTAAAAAACCTCTGGCCAAAATTGTATCAAAGGATTTCTATGAAATCAATTAATATGCTTTTAAATTTTTATGCTTGTTAAGCATGATGGAAAAACCTGTAAAAAATTCGATGGGCAGTTCGAAGAAAAACAAACAAACTACTATCCAATTGGAAATGCATCCATGAGGAAATTATTACTCACGGCTGGTCTTTGCTAGCGATTTTTGAAGTCTTAAATACTTTTTAAAAGCAATTCTAAAATATTTTGCTCAACTAATAATTAATTATTATTACGTCTATCTTAAATTTATAACATTCGGATTAGTAGTGCTTCAGTTTACATGAGTGTTTAGGTACATTACTAATCAATTATGATTTTTAGTAAATTGATAGAGAATATTTCTTTATTTCCCATTAATTAAATAAAAATTCGAAGTCAATGTAATGATCTTTCCTAAATCTCTAATGGGTTATTCGCATAATTTATGAAGGACACCGTATTGTTTTCAGGAAAATTATTTTACATTGTGTCTCAATAGAAACATTATAACGTTCTTCGCATGGAACGCAAATGGCAGAAGAACTCGCGTCATTTTAAATGAATGAGATCACGGCGTCTTCGCAATGTATGCACATTATCTTAATTGTTTGATACCGTGAAGAATGCTTAAAACGTGATCTTCATTCAATGAAATTTACACATTTCCATCGAACATTTTCGACGTGGTTCCAGTTTAAGATCGCAAAAAAATGTGCTTAAGAAATTTGCGTTATCTGTCATGATGGCGATAAAGCGGAGGAAGGATCCGTGATGGCGGCACTTGTTTCAGGAATGACTCGAACGACTCCTCCTCATGCATCGCAAATGAGGCTTTTCAGTATCACCTTTAAAAAAATCACACGTGCATTTCAATACGTTTCAAAGACCTTTCTGCAGGTTAAAACCGTTGGATGGTACATATCTGGATTACAGGGTCTACTATAAAAGTAATGCGCATTCCCTGGGAAAAATTGATTTATTGATCTTACTTGTACAAATGCTTAAAATACTTCAAAATACTCTCCCCCTGCATCAAGACAACACACGGAGACGTGCCTGGAAGGCACCCTGAAACTCCTCGACGGAAATGTCTCTCAGGAACGTTGTAACCTGCATTTGGATATTTTCCACGGCCTCCCAATGCTCTCCTTTTAGCTCTTTCTTTAGTCAGGAAAACAAAAACGTGTCGCACGAACCCAAGTCTGCCCTGTAAGAGGACTGGGGAACCATCGTGGTGGTGCTCTGGGCCAGGAAGTTGGCAACGATGAAGGACGTGTGGCTGGGCGGTCCATTGTGCCGTGTTTAGAAAGTCGAAAAACACACTTCACGCGGAGGCACGTTTTTCCGTTCAGACTGCTCAGATCAAACTGGCGACCGGCTACGTTGGAAGGGCAGATCCCCACCGCATTTTCCGATGAGGTTTTTCTACGCTCCCATGGATAGTCGCGGCACAATAAAATCGTGCGTTTTACTTTCATAATGATCCATGTATATCCCAGCGGTGCCTCGCATATTCACTTAATTGTTTTGTCCATTCTCTCTTGAAATAAACATGAATTCCTCAAATTAGTGGAAGCAGCAGATATTTAACTGAAAGTCATCAGAATGCATACTTTTGGGAGAAAAGATCGTTTTTAGTTTGCAGCCTTTTGTATAGTTCAATTATGTTAATGAGCTGAACAAGCTGTAATGGTCCTATTATCTCAGCTGTCATTCTGAAGCTGCCAAATCTTTCATCCATAATTTGCTACTACTTTTTCTTACGCGTCTTTTGTCTGATATGGCTACTGACTTTCAAGTATTAAGTTTATTTATCGACAAAACAGTTCATTGAGAGAGGGAAAACATAGCGGCTGCTTTAAAGCATTACGATTAGTTTCTGTCTCTACCACGAAGATATCCAATCCAATCCTGCGGGAAGAATCCAATCTCTCCTGCGGGTACGTTTCATCAATCACATTCTCTTTATTCTCAAAAGCATTCATTATTTCGCCGACCGCTGCGCTCTCTTCCTCTCGCATTGTCTTTCCTGGAATACCATTCATCTCCTTGCCGTTAAAACTTCTTCCTGTTTACCATATTCTTCATCGCCTATCTTCTTGCTCACTCTCCCCCTTGCTTACGTCTTTTCGACGCGTATTATTTCTCACGCTCACTCCACATGGAAGAATTGTAGTTTTCTTCTGAATTCAATTTATAGCATATTCTTCCTTAACATATTACCTCGCCATAGAGATTAATTCCTTGAATTTGCTTTGAAGAAAAGGCAGGGTAACTACGAGAGATCACCCTATGCAGAGGCTTAAACAGATAAAGGTGAAGGAATCAGTATTCGTAGTTCGTGGTGATGTTGACATAGCTTGTTTCTGTTGACTTTTTCGATTGCTCATCTTGCATCAGGGAGATGTTTACGATAACAATTTCATCAAAAGGTTCTGCGGTATTATTAAGAGAATTTTTATAATTCATTAAAAATATCGATATGCGTCTAGAGAGAGGAAGGAAAAGGTTCTACACTATTCACAAAAAAATCTGCAGGCTCATTTTACACGAAAATAAGATTGTTTGTGCGTGAGCATGGCATGTTTAAATTTATATTTTGTACTATCGTCCCGTAAAAATCGATTTAAAAAATTTTCATGGTTTTGTAGGCTTGGGATGGTCACCTTTGATGATAAATATTTATGAGTACATGAAACATGTTTAACTCTTCCCTTAGCGTCCCAGGCTGCCATCGGTAGAAGTTGCAATCACGTTAGAATTATCCACCCTTAGCTCAAAGGGATCCTGACGGACACTGCTTTGTTTTAAAAGTCCACCTTCCGTTACGTTTGCAAACAGCTTGGAATTGCTTAACTCTTAATGAATATAGGTATATCAGTGTTGAACCCGTGTAATCATGATTCACTATTAAATGTCCCGAAATATGTATAGATGTAAACTCGGGTAATGGCATTAAACACATCATGCGTGTATAGGTTAGTTCTATTCCTCAGGGTAGGGGTAGTCAACAGAACGGTTTTCGGTCTAGTACTCCCGCACTAGGAATATTTGACTTCTACGTATGACATTTCCATCTCTGACCTAAGCGCAGAAGATATGGTAAGTTATTTATATTTTGGTAGATCCCTATTTTATTCAGAGTAGACGTATCGCTTCCAAGACAAGGTACCCATCCCTGCTATACCATTTGTAATGAGTTATAAATTTTGAGTTTTATCTTAATCACTATAGTTTCATTGATTCTAATCATGTTAATTTCAATATTTCTAGAATTTAAAAATCCTAGTGTGGAAGTGATCAGCAAAAACGCTTCTCTTGGTCATACTTATTTAATGGAAAAGAACTGAACTGTACTTGTGTGATTTGTTTGATGAGTTTACAATGTTCATAAAATATTATTTATATCATGCAGTTGAAAAGCTATTAATTTTGAGTAAAGAGGTTGTAGTGATTGCATTAATGCGGGGTGACTAATAATAAAGAAATAGAAATAGGAAGAAATAATCCTTAGAATGCCGCAGGACATGCCCGTTTTGGTTGCTTTAGTTTCGGTAGCCATGTTGTCCTACGATTGTTTTCCAGGATTTCCTTAAATGACATAATGGCCTCTATTATTTCATACACTTAGTACGCGGGTATGTACATGCCCTTTAAATTCCTATCGGAATTTCTCGATGTAATCCTAAGTGGCCATCAAAGAGTGTTTTCAGTCCAGCTTCCCTCGCCTTGGACCCAATCCCTCGATGTCTTTCCCAGATTTATTGTGACTGCATGCTCATCATCCGTGGACGAGTTGTCTCCTTTATCTGCTCCGGGGTCTATTGCCATCGTTTCACGACGCATTGGTTTATGGCGACTAAATGCCCCTGTTTTCCTCACTGGTATTGAGAACCCCTTCCTTTCCTCCTCCCTCCCCCGCCGTCACACCTCCCACCCTCCCACCACGTCCCCCGCGTGACTCTTAAGGCAACTGTCCCCCTCCACACTCGCCGCCTGTTACTCTCTTCCTCTGCACTTATTTCCCTCCCCATTCCTATGTGCCACTAATTTTCTTTCGGATGAAACGGCGCGTAGTCCACTTTGCACTCAACCTCTGTCCCTCTCAGCAGCACCCTACTCACCCCCTTGTCATCCTTTACAGCGGATGCCTCTCTCTTTTCCCATCCGCCTGTAGCTGATTCGTTTCCCTCCTTCCGTCCACCACCCCAAACCCCCTTCTCGCGGACGTCAAGCGCTTCCCGCCCATATGCTCCGAATTCGGGCGAACGGGATGATGTGCGCCTATTACAACTCGTCCGTTCGTCTTCCCTTAGCCTTTCTGTAGCGATTCCTTATAAATTCATTCATTTATCTCGATTTTATTTCCTGCTGCAGTTGAAGGATCTGGCTAAAGGACTGGCTAAAATATTGGGTGTGTATTCATTAGGTGCCTTTCTTTTCCGCTGTAGGGCTTAATCTTAAGTAGCAAATCCTAGCAAGTGCTGGAATACATACGCTCTTTCCGTGGACTCAGTAATTAAAAACAGCGTAAGAAATATATTTAGCTTCATTTATACGAGCCTGTATCAAAAAGCATGCTACATTCTTTAACATACCAAAAGGAGAAATGCATTTAGGGATTTCAGACACGATTTGGATGAATATATATTAGGGTGAAAAGGCAATGTACGTACTTCATACATTATAGCTTGACTATGCCAACACTTTTCAGTATGTTTTTTTTTTGACATGGGTAAGCCTGTGTACAGCCAATATTTTAAATTATTAGAATTTACAGGAGAACAAAAATTAATCAGAGATTGTGAGAAATGTTGATTTTTCAGTTCTCTGAGATTCGATCATGTGACCAGATGTTTTCCGATTTTTAATGAAAGCTAAATATTTAATATATGTTTAAAATACTCATTAGTTAGTGAAATTTACACCATTATTCGATAACCTCTCATAATGCAGACGTTTGTCTGCATCGAAAATTCGAATAACGCTAGACGCCATTATCGTATTTCATACTCCAGAAACTCCAGAAATGTCTGATACCAGTGAGTCAGTCCTTTTTTAAAACCGCTCTTGATAACGGCAATGAGGAAAACCAAACCTTCCCTATTACTATAATTCCATGAAAGTACCACAGAAACGAATAATATCAAAATATATTCTGGTAACTACATGACTGCTCTCAGAAGCAGGTATCATGCTGATATTTGGACCAACAACAAAATAAAATAAGACTCAACTACTAGCACGGAAAGAAGGGTTTCGATCGTATCCGACGACAGAAAATTTATAAAGCATCAGACTAAAAGTGGAGTAAAAGAAATCAGATAAGAACGGCTTTCGTTAAATGAAATGGAAAAACAACGGGGATGCATGTATGTAACAAATAAATAATGGCGAGAGTGAGGATATTCATGGTTGTCCCGAAAATATAATTGGGAAAAATGTGGGTGATGTGGAGGGAATAGTTGACAGAAAATTGTAAGTATAGTAGACAGAGATAAAAGGTTATCCAGGAAATTTAGATGCAGTCATGTGTGCATGGGGAACAAAATCAAGAGAGGAAATATATATTTTCAGGATCAGATGGTGAATGACTGGAAAGCTTCTGGGAGAAATCAATGAATGACGATGTCTGCTCGAAGGGAGAGATACCTATGAAATGGGGGATATGGAATGGGAACAGAATTTATCATGCTAAGAAGACAATAAAATCTCCTAGAGATTGAACATATTACATTCTAATCCCTTATGGTAACACTATGACATTGTGAACAAGTAAAAGTGTTGGTTACGGGGAAATATCAGCTATAATACATACTATTGTATAATATTTATAAACAACATAATTATTGCGATAATTTCTCTGATCTGAATGCAGATTGGGGTTTACATTTCACTATTTAGAAGTGTGACTGTCAATTCAAAGGTGCCATAAAGGCAGCGAAAATGCAAAATTTGAAATTAGAATGTGTAACCATCAGAAAGTGGTTTTCAGTAGAGTATTATGTGAAAACTTGTCGTAAGATAGGATGAAGTTGGAAAGGAAACGTGAGTACTTATAAGTGTCTATAAAATATATAGAAAGCCTTAAATTATAGACGAGTTGATTAGAAGGGTGAAGGAGCAAATATATGTAAAAAATGAGTAGATATCTGAGGAAAAAAATACGTAGACAAATAAAGAATAAACTCTGCCAAGAAACCAATAACGGCTAAGGAAAAATGGTGGAAAGAGCAGTGTGATATAGGAAAAATTTCATTTCAAGAGCAGTACGATGTGATCAAATTTCAGAGACAGCAAAATTGGACTCGCTACATAGGTTACGAAGGTGAAAGAATTTCCACGACGAATAAAAGGAAAAGCAGCCACAACTATGAGAGAGGAGATAGGGAAATTATTAATTCAGCAGAAATGTATTCAGCGATGGCAGAAAAAGATGAGTTGAAGACTACCATAATAAACATATTGGGTTTGTAGAAATAGATGGGTAGAAACGGCATGGATGAGGAGGATATTTTCGTTTCAGAGTACTAGTCAGAGAGTTAGAACAAAAGACTTCGGGGAATAAATATGAATAAGGAAATTGAAAATTAAACAACTTGAATTTTCCACATAAAATTTTTTTTATTCACTACTCAGGTTTCATTATGGTATAATATCATCAGGTTATACCATATACAATAACAAAACCTAGGTAGTGAATAAAAACAAAATTATGTGGAAAAGCCAAGTTGTTTAATTTTCAATTTCAATGTGAAAATTTTCCACCAAGTCACGCCAGAAACTGTTTTATTTATGAATAAGGAAATAACCTCACAAAATTACTAGACGTTTAGAAAAAATACAGGGATATTAGCACTTATCCATTGAACCTACGATGTTCGACCGAAAAGGCTCATTAAATTGGCTAAATCATTCCCAAAAAAGAGTTAAATCTGTAAGGACCAGTATGGTACCGCAAATTTAATGAAGAGAGCAATAAAAACCCTTACAAAAACTTGTAAAAGTGAAGAGTTGGAAGTAGAAAACTTACTCGTTAGATTAAGGCTATATTGGATGGTTGTGTAGCCATAATGAGTAGCAAGGAGAATGTTTCCTTGCTCTCCACTTCTTTGAAAGAGTCACGATGTATTCCTTTACTGATGTTAAGAAAACGTCCAAAAAGTGTATTCACTTTTAATAGGTTAAAGAATCGTTTCAAAAATCTCTCTCATTCTTTCAGATGCACCGTAATGATATAAGCATTACTTTATAGCATCGGTAATTTCAGGCTTGACTTTGTGGGACTAATGTATGCATCACAGGAAGAAAAATTGCAACTTTGTTGATTCCACTAAATGCTTTAATCTTAGGACCAGGGTTTTTATTTTGTTTTTATTTTTGTACCCTGCAAGCCACCGGTAGAGTGTGTGATCACTCATTTTGACCCGAATATGACCCTACCGTGGTCGGACAATATCTGTTCTACACTTAATCTCTCTTATTTTATTGACACGACCTCTCCTACTGTAATACAATGGAAGTAATAACACATTTTAAATATCACCGCCAAAGAGACGTCCTTCCAGAATATGCAAGGGATTTAATCTATAATTTAATCTTCGATCCGGGGTTGATTCCCAGCGTGGCCCCTCTAATATTTTGGATACGCTACTAAGTTTATCATAGAGGCATAATCAGCGAAAGATTACATTTGTTTATGACCTTTTAATCACATTTACCCAGTACTCTTTTGATAAATACTAATTTTCTGTTAGCTTGCCCACACATTCCCCGTTTGTTCCACCCAGGAGAGGTCTTGAGTGAGGGTAACGCCTAAGTATGTGATAAAATCTGCAAATTCCACATCCGTATTCCCGATGCAGTCGGCGTTCGAGAGGGAAATGATCTTTTTCCAAAAATGTATGACTACGAACTTTTTTAAGTTCATTTCTAATTTCCAAGTGTAGTACCAGCGTTGTGTAGCATTAAGATCTGATACAGCTGCTGTGTCCTCAGGATCACGGTAAACCACTGCATCGATGGCAAAAAAACGTGTCTTACTAGTGACTAGGGAGTCAATGTCGCTAACGTAAAGTAGGAATAGAGGTCCGATGACACTTCCCTGGGGAACACCTGAAGTAACTTCTACTGCATTTGAGCTAACTCTATATTTCACTACTCTTTGTTCACGACCATTCAAAAAGACTTTTAATCCAACCTCGGATATTTTTATACATGCCATATACTTCTAGTTTTTTAAGTTTACTATGCGGTACTTAGCAGAAGGATTTCTGAAATTTTGAAGAAGCGCGTCCAGTGGAACATTGCTCTCTCCCGAAGTAAGTATATTATGAACAAAAACCCCAAGTTGTGTCTCGCAGGATCTATCTTTTCGGAAACCGTGCTGATTTTTCAGTAATAACTCCTGATTATCGAGGTGTCTCACGATGGAACTAGCACTATATGTTTCATGACCTTGCATGAAATGGATGTGAGGAAAATAGATCTGTAATTTCTCGGTTCCTCCCTGGTTCCCGGTATCCGTTTTTAAATATTGGTGTTACGTTAGCCGTTTTCCAATATCTCGGAACCTTGTAATCTACTTGCGACTTCTTAAATATGTTTTCTAGATCTGATGAATAATCCAACGCTATATTCTTTTGTTATTAGGTAATTTACCTGTTAAGGTAGGTTTTTGAATGGACACTGCTATCAAATAAATATTTTGTAACTCTAAACGAAACCAATTCAGCAATCTAATCTACATCAGATCCCTCTTCATCTCTGTGTACTTCTTTCTTCCCTTCATCCCGTCCAACATCCCTATCCTATTCCTACCCTTTCCTCGCTTGCCCAACATCCTCCTCTCTATTACCCTCTTCAACATTCCACTACCGCTCAATACACCTCTCATCCATTTTTCCTGCCTCCATAGGATTTCTCTCAACAAACCCCTCTCCTCACCCACCATCTCCAGTACTTTCTCATTTGATTTCCTTTCGGTCCATTTCACCTTCTCCATTCTTCTCCACACCCACATTCAAAAGCCTCCAATCTACGTCTATCCTCCTGCTTCAGCGACCACGTTTCCGCGCCGTACATAGCTATGCTCCATATCAAAGTTTTATCAGAGTCTTTTCTCAACCTCCCTACTCAACTCAATCATCGTCATCAACTCCCTCCTCCTTGAGAAAGCCTCCTTTCCTAGCGCATTCTTCTCCTTACGTCCCTACTACTTTGACCGTGTTGGTCCACAACCTCCTTAAATATACTAGCGGGTATTTAATTGGGTCTGCAGTGTTTATTAGATTTATAATTATTTATTATTTCAATACAAAGTGTCGTCTTCAGATGCATTTTCGTGCTTTAGCTTCAAATGTTGTTCTTTAAGCTTAACAAATGTTAAGCTTAACATTTTGTTCGTTTTGGGATTGGACAGGAGCATAGTTTTGTGGGGTCTTACAGGAAGGGGTTTTGCACATCACCTAAAATTGGAAAATATTATGTGATATCATAAACTATTTTTGTGATATATTTGGATATTTTTGTGGTCGATATTTAATTATTTTAAATAAATGCTGATTGAATCATACCATAGTGATATACTATATTTTCACAGTTAATTAAATCTCGTCAAAAGATAGATAGAAAACATAAAGGTTTGTTTTTTCACCGTATTTTATTAGCGCACAATATATTCCGGTTTTCAATATTTCGGCTCGTAGTGTTTATTTACTTTAATGGAGTTCTGTTGAACTAAATGGAATAATTCTAAAATTTATGTGATCGCATTAAGTGAAAGAATTATTGATGGAGCTGACCTATCAATTTTATTTTGTATGGTTGGCAAGATTATTTGATGTTTAACGATTTTTCGTGATTGTGCTCAGCAGTTACATCACTGCTCTATTTTTCACTTTGAAAGCAGTAGTAGGCAATGGTAGTAGTAACTAGGCCATCGCAATCCTTATTCGGAGTATTTCTCTCTTTCCGACACCGCCATAAATACGCGTAGTTTCAATGAACAGCTAGGGATTCCATCACCACGGCTTTGCTCTTTTTCTGATTTCAATCCTCCCTGTTTTTTCCGCCGTATTTTGTCTCCATTTTATGGGACCCTATTTATAAAGCATTTTGATTTACATGATGTATCTTGATACTCTTTCAAAAATTCCTCTCGTTTCCAATAACCAATGGCCGATTACTCATATTTAGCAATGTATTTATCCCTTAGTTCCAAGATTTGATTTGCACTTTCTTAATGCCATTTGCAGAATCCTTAAGCCTCATCACCGTCACAATTCAATAATTCGGATTCTGCTTAAATCATCTGAATGCGCATTCATGCCACATTGAACTGATAAAGATACGAGGAATTTTATCAATAATTACTTGATAATTATTTATTCTTAATGTTAAGTTAGGTCTAGTGATAACTTCTTGGATAATTTTAACATTTTATTTAAATTCGTCAGTCTTGTAGTAATGGCATGGACAAGGAATGCATTCAATTATTCGACCACTCACTTTCCTGGAAGAGTATTTTTCGCGAAAGTACATGAAACTATTATCTCATCTATGTATTTGTACTATTTCATTTTTTCCTAAAATTAAAATTGGCAGATAGATAAAGACTTATGTTTTATTTCTGTGTATATATATAAATGTTTAATAAATAAAAAAACAAATTAATATATTCTTAGAGGATAATATAAATAGAAAAGGGCTCCCACCTATTAAATAGGTCACGTTAACGTGTCTCGTCCGGTCCCTAATAACGCTTTTCCAGGTTCTTAAACTTGAGGGAAAAGAAATCACCTGAAATTATATTTATGAACTTTGTGAGAAGAAGATGTATGAGTGTCATGCCATTCACGAAAGGTCAGGTGCCAAAAATATATAACGGCCTATCGTATAGCGAAATATATAGTCATTAACGGCAACCTGTACTCTTAATATTTTCAACGGCTCAGCTTGATGAATAATGGACGACTGTGTATTCGTTTAGCTTCACTGGAAACGTTCAGGAAATTAAGAAAGGAAGAGCATTTATTCAACGTAAGGCAGGTATCTACTTCTTTTCATAAGAGCATCCCCGTACAATTCCCACGTGTCGGCTTGCTCTTCACTTGTCATCCGTCTTCATTTCCTGACCGGCATCATCCTATACATCCCTTGTACAAATACAAATAAGACATCCGAATGTGGACCGGATGTGCACTACATGTGTGCAACGCGCCGCACATAACATAGCAAGTTCGACTGTATATGTGTCCACCTCCTCCGTTGCCGTCGGGAAGCTCAAACGCTCCCCATTTCCTCCCGGCGTCTCCTGCCCAGACACATTTATATCATTCACTTCCTCCTCCTCTCCTTCCCTCATTATACTCGGACACTCCCTATATTTTCCGACCCCTCCCTTCGCTCCACAGGCCCTCCCCGATGCATTAATTCCCGAACATCCCTTCCCGCAGACGACATCCCATCCTCTCCCGCCCATTCCAAAGTTCCTCCGAAAACCGTTCGCCCAAAGGTTCCTTCAACCTCTCTCTCCCAACCTCTCTCTCTTCCCGATGATGCTCTTCATTTTGCCCGAGGAGTTCGAAACTTGGGGAGTTTATCCCACCATCGGGAGCAGAGGAAAAGTGCAAAGATTAATATTTTTTCTGTAAAGTGCTCATATCAAACAAGAGCAGTAAAGTATGATTTTTATGCATTGTCTTTTCAATATGAATGCGCCAAAATGGAAGGGAACCTCTGCTGTGGGAAGGCGTTTGAACCTGCTGATTTTGGGTTCTCATGGAAACAAACTGCAAAAGCGAGTTCTCAATTATGTAGTCAAAAAGATAGAACATATAAAAACAAATGTATTTTTTGTAGAAAAATTCCTCACATAATCATTTATTAAACTATTGTAAATTGCTTTTGACCCTGATTTTCAAATTATATTTGGAAATGATTATTTTTGGATTCTGCAGTTCCATGAAACAAGCAAGCCGTTACCACAATCAACACTTTTAGGAAAAACGGTTATGGTTGATGGGCAAGCTCATGATAATATTTTGATGGAATTTCACTAAGCATTTCACTTAGCTGACTCTGTTTGTGTCATCAACTGTGATTATTTCCACATTTGGGTCGAAACTTCGAAAGTAATCTCATTTTAGTCGATTCATACGCTCCCGTGACACCCTCGAGTCTGACTTTGGTGTTAAATGTAAATATATATATATATATAGCAAGCGTTTGAATACCATAATATGAATTGGATTTCCTGATTTACATTTAATGAATTCATGCATTGGAAAAAAATAATGAAGTGTGACTTGTTAGAAAATAATTAAGCGACTGGAAAATTAAATTTATGTTTTAGGTTTCCCTTCTTTGCTTATGGATTGAACTTTTTCGAAAACTTTAGCCAGATATAGCATTATTTTCCAGTAGGTGTTTGGATGAGTCTCAAAAATGAGTTCACATGTTTAGTATAATTTAAAAAAATTTAATAATATATTTTTTCGTCGTTTCTCATATATTCGGAAGCGATTTTTTGTGGAAGCGCGTATATTTTGTTATAAATGAACCGAGCAACAATTTATTTTCAAATTTATATTTTTCCCTGAAATTGAGGGCTCGTGTTGAACACAGGGTTGCCAAACCTGTGTTGAAATATTAGTTCAGATGCATACGGTCTAGATCGGAATTATAAATATTTATGTGGTGATTAATTGTAAGCTTGCTCTTCTGTCATGATAAATGCCATCAAGCAGTTACATTCATGCAAAATTTAACAGTCATTTTATTCTTTCAACTACCAGGAGTGATAGGTATTTGACCGAATAAATAATGAAATAATTCTTTGGAATAATATTCACCAATTTAATAGCAGAAATATTTTGTGCCTAGTAATTATTATAGGAGTACATTTATAAAAAATATATTGTTGGCTTATAATATCGTAATATATTTTATCGGCGAGGGGCGGAGGCTTTGAGTTCTTTGCACATGTATGAAGCTGATGATTTGATGATGAAATTGATTGATTTTTACATTATTCTTATTATTACTTCCCAAGCAGAAAATCTTAGGAACCGCAATTAGTTGTCTCCAATTTTGCTTATTAGAGTATTAGAAGTAGAACAAGCAATATTTGCGAAATTTTCGGACAATAACGTCGAACAATCAAAAAGAAAGAATATACTGGAAACCATTTTCTTCGAGCTCTTTACAGAGCTAAGTTTTAAATGTACGACTTTGTTCTGCCTTCGGAAAGTCAGTCGGATTGTTTTGGCCGTGACTCAGGAAATCTGGTTTTAACTCAAATATTTTTGGGTCTTCCACTTGAAGTTTTAAATTATAGAAACTCTCCCCTTTCCATCCAGCTACTATTCTATTAAACATTAAAAATAAACGTTGACCCTGTCATAGACACTATATTTTCAAATTGATTAAATTGAGGGATGAAGTCACACTCTCATATACGAGTACCTAAGAGTGGAATTTAATTTTTTTGATAGAAAATTCAAGTAGTATTGAATACGTATTTTATGTCCTGTATTGCGCTTAGAAGAGCTCTTTTACTGGTAGTGAATGATGAGACTAATTAATAAATTAAAACATAAGAAAAATTGGGAATATTTCAGTGAGTTTTACGTCTAGTGATTTAAGTTTCATATATTTGTTACGCATTTAGAAAAATAATCAATGCAGAGGACCATGTTCTTCCGTCTCAAAAAAATTACCTCCTCTAGCTTATGGCACGTTTATGATCATAAATTTCCTTCAGGCTGCGGATAAGTGGAGTGGAGGAAAGTTTCGCCCGTATGATGTATTTTCGGTCTAATCACAGAATATCATCGTGTGGCAGCATTCTTTAAATGCAGGGACTCGTTTTGGGGGAGGAGTCAAGAGCCATTTAGAAAAAGTTGTTTCTCCAGGGAATTTACCCTTACTCCGAGAGGACCCCATGTGCCAGGGATCGCACACCATCCCCTCTGGTCGTATGCGCATGCGCCCTTCTGGAATCCGAAGCGGGTTTTACCCTGCCCACTTGGCGGGGGCGTGTGAGACGAGGAGACCGATTGACCAGCGTCGCCACCCAGATTGCCTTTTGCTGCTGAGGGGGTCACGGAGGGAGTCTCGGAGGGCACAGGGTCTCACGGAGAAAGAGGGAAAGGTTGGAAAAAAACAATATTTTTCGGAGTTGGCCTCCAACCGGTGTCACCAGCCGCCGCCACCACCACCACGCCCTTAAAACCTTCATCGATCCTCCATCTATCAAATGGCGAAGGCTTGACCCCTCTCTCTCACCCTTCGCGCCTCCCTCTTCCGATGGGATTCGAAGATGAAGAAAGGGAGGTCGGAAGGAAGGGGGGGGCAAGAGGTAGCAAAAATCAACAAAATCTCCGAGAGGGAAGTCTCCCTTCTTCGTTTTTCGGTCCAATAACCGCCCTTTATATCCGATTCCATGACGTCTCGTACGTATGCTTTTATTGCCTTCTCGCCCTCCGCATCTTTATAGCTTCTGTCCCTTGGCAGTCGCGATGTCGGGCTGTGCACTTTTTCTTGCGCTGTAAACATTTACGACCAAACATAAAGGCTGAGCAGAAAAAATAGTGTATTGGCGAATAATTATTTCTTTTCAGACCTTTAAGTAAAATTCATTCGAAAACTCGAAATTTGTATTTCAAAGATATTTAGTAATTTTAGGGGCATACTAATTATTTGTCATAACCAATTTGGATAATAGGCAATAAATAAGACTATTTGTGTGCCTTGTAGTAGCTGAATGTATTGGAAGGATTTTTAATTGTAAATCAATGGAATTTTCAAAAACAAAAGACTGACTTGGTCCGTAGGTTGACTCCCCAATTGAAAAACTAAAGCCATAATTATTGCGATTTTTCTTCTCACCAGATAAAAGACACATGAAAATAAAATGCCGACTTCGGAATCAAATTCAGAGTGTTATGGCTGCGTAGATTTTCGCGGCGGTGGCTTGAAGAATTCTGCATGTCCGGGTTTTCACCGCGTTGTTGTTTGAAGCCGACAACAGTTTCGCCGAAGTTTCATCCGGCGTCTTCAGGTCGAAGATGAGGATTCGCGGAACGAGGAACGCGGTGAAAACCCGGACATGCAGAATTCTTCAGAGTGTTATGTTGGAGACCCAATTTATTCTCATTCAGATCAATCCGATCCTGCTAATACTCAAAAAATATATTACCTTAGGAATATGTACTTATAAGGAATTGCCTTTCTTTCCATTGAGGTGCTGCAACATAGAGTAATAAAGAGAAAGGATACAATCTTGAAATGACACTTCTTGCGTGTGAACTGGCGCGTAGGTGATAGTGATATCGACATAATTCAGAATAAAGTGAAGCGCGAAATATGAATAAAAGACAATTCTAATAAAAGATTAACGGCATAAAATTTCTGGACTAAAATATCTTTTTTTCATTGTTTAACAGAATTTCGTTAAAGCAAATTGCCTACCTAAAGTTGACAATTCCAGGAATTTGGAATTTCTTTACTTCAAAAGTATTTCTTCTTTCGGACTACGGTAGGTAGAAACACTTTCATAAACTGTAACTTGGCGTGTATGCTGGTCTTATGGGTAGATCGCTGGGGTGTTGACTGAAGGGTCCAAATTTGCTTCCGGGTGATAACTCTGGGCGATCTCAGCTTCACCCAAATTATTTGATTTTTCTGGTACCATCATTCTGGAAAACCATCGGAGGCACAGGGAAAGGAATAGGAATCCCTTATTATCCTGATGTGTGAATTTCATACGCCATATTCATTTGGGATTACTCCTGAGTGAGTTCCCTACTTATCTATCGAACCAAATTTTGGACTGAGAAGTATCTCTTCGTATGCCATAAAAATGTAATAAAGTCCGTAGAAGTCAAAAATCCAGCTCCAGTTGTTCTTTGGTCTTTCGATAAAACGTTGAGTTGTTTGGAGAAATATTTATATTTTAAGTCATTCAATGTTAATTAAACAGCGAGGTGAGAGTAGTAATATAATGATAATCGAAACTTATTTTTCTGTTATTGTTAAATGACTTAGATAGCTTCAATAGTTTTCCTTGCGACAATTGAATCCGTCTGTTTTCGATTTTATGATATTGATTTCTATAAGACTGCTTTCTTTTCTTGTGAATCGATTCTCTCTCATAAATTAAGCAAATTGTGTATAAAGGTAGGAAAAGTATACTGCTAGCAGCGGAAAAGCAACTTTAACATAGCCAAGGGAATTTTACGATAAGTGACCTCTTTTCTCTTCAAACCATAAAAGGAAGAAAAAGAATTTTATATTTTTTGATACATTTCGAAGCACATGAAAGCACTCTTTGCCTCCTTTTGGCAGAAAAAAACTTTTCCTAGGTTTTCTTTAAGCTAGGTTGGCGCTTGTAATGATGATATAAGTACATTTTAAGTTATTATAATTCCAATGAAATGTAATTTAATCATTTAACTTCCTGCTGAAGTGTAAATTTGGATTACGATAAGTGCACTTACTACATTTAATTCATTTGAAACATCATTCCTCAAATCATTTCTCAATTTTTTCTTAATATTGTGTCCCAGTGTATTTTCTTAATACGAGAGTCAAAGACTTTACCATTTACATACAGTATCTGAACGTTAGTTGTCCGAGGTCGTTATATCTATGTTTCCTCAGTTCACATACTATTTATATTTGACATGTAAAACTTAACTATATCTTTATTTACTGGAAAATTTCGGCACATCACTTGAAAATTCGTCCCAGAGACTTTGGCTGTTCCTCGTCAGTAGCCCTAATGAGAGAAGTTTCTCATAAGTTTTGATTGGATCTCACTTTGGACATTCTTATTTAGACGACCTGTATTGGCTTGTATATGACAGGAATCACCAACTTATATATTATATACAATTTGTATATAAGTGCCAGAAATATTTTTTGCAGTTTGTCAAAATATAAGCAAGTTCATAGTTGAACGCATAGTATTCATTATCAATGACAAATCTTCAATCTGTTATCAGATTGGATTAAAAACTCTATATGGAACTAAATAATGATGCACCAAACAAGAGCAATGAAATGTGGTGGTTCGTAAATGTCAACAAACCATGTAATAATGTATCAGAATGTAATAATTTCTTTTTATCGTAAAAACAGTAGTTACAACGGAGTGATAATGTAAGGTTGACTTAATATGTATTTTGCCAGGTGATCCCTCAAATGATAATTTACTATAGCAATAACGTGTACAATATTGCTAATAAGCTTATTCTTTCAAACATATTTCTTAATACGATTTGAAATGGAGTCCGTTTTAATACTCTCGTATTATTTGATATGCCTTTTTAAGTTGTCTATTTGAAATAAATAGCACGTAACATGCTATCTTGGAATCATACTTTTTAAATAATTTTATGCAAAATAATTCTATAGAAAAAATACGTGTAAAATTATTAGGTGCATATAAGTTTTACATTGGTGCAACCCTTCCAGAGTGCCTTTTACAAAGTGAAGGTAATCATTCAACATATATATACTTTACACTTTCAGGCTTCACTTTGTGGAATTGTTTGATGTCTAATGGTTCATTGGTATTAAATATCCTGAACTCATGTCTGTGGAAAATTACAAACTCATTTAAAATGGACATTCTGCATTTTGCCGTATTGCGTATTTCCTTAAATATACTGAAATCTGAAAGAAAATTATTTCATGTAAGACATTGAGCGTATATACTTTAAGGTAGAGAATTAGGAAATGTATCGTCCTCGTGTGGATAAAGAAACTGAAGATACTCGTACATGGAATTTCATATTGGTATCCTTAAGGGTATGCTCCTCAAACGCACGTCTGTATGGCAGAACAGCATGATTAAATCTGCCCCGGTTAGGCAACCGAAGAGTAGGAATGACACGTGCCACGTCTCGTTTTTTTCAACCCTGTGACTACGCGAGAATGCGGAACTGGGTTACCGAATCCAAAGCAGCTCGAGACCATTCTGTAGCACCGTAGGACCGTTAAAATTGCTGGAACTGATTGGAATCACTTGTGGCCATCAAGAACCTTTTGAAAGCAGGCAAAAAATTGTGGGAGAGTTCTTGGAAGGGTGAACGGACTATTTTTGATGCCCGAAGTTGAAAAAAGACCTTCAAGTGTATGTTTTGGTTGCAATAAGATAAAGTTTTTCTTTGGGAAACATTCACAGGGAAGAAAGCGGAGCTACAGCGTAATATTTTCTGTGACAAGTAACTGTATTTTTTTCGTAATCATTTTATCCGAAATATTTATTTAATTAAACACAGTTAACCTTGCTTTAACAAGCTTTCCAAGCCACTATAGATTCTTGCAAGATAAGTACAGTATTCATGTGCAAATTTTGGAAATTTGGATAAGTTTTTCAAAGTATAGTAAGAAAATGAACAAGAAAAAAATTATTCGTCGTTATTCTTCCTCTCCAATCAGTTGCATCGCGTAATATGATTTATTACTTCGGCAGTTTGGCTGTGAAAGTTTTGTTTTGATCTCTGAATATGTGAAAAATAGTTATGTTGCTCCTGAATTTATTTCATATGTTTGAAATGTAAAATATAGTAAGTTTTTTCGTGAGCTGTGTTTGTCAAGGTATTTCTTTCATTTAAGGGAAAAAATGCTGTTTCCTTGAATTTAATAAGCGAGTTGACTAATTCCATATAGGTGACCTTATCAAGGACGATGACAGAAATAATGGTTAGGTGAATGCTCTTGGCTGAATAAGCTTACTCTAAAAATATGTCTCTATATAGAACAACGAACGGAACCACTGACGCGTTTTGTTCAAGAAGCTGAACAGGCAAAAGAAACTTCTTCCCCTCAGAATTACTTGTTGAAGTCATTCCTTTGTGAAAAGGGCTTTTTATTGATGGATCTTTGTGGAGTGATGGCTTGGTGATGGGAAGGGGTGGAATACGAGGCAAGGATCCGCCCATAATGTCCCCAGGATGTGAGGAACACAGAATTCCATCGGGACCGCGACTACGACAAAGGACTTCCCCCAGTCTCTCCCCCTTTTTTGCTGCCAGGTTGAAGATAGTTGGCATTAAAGGAGGAATCTCAGTATGCACCACCGGATAAAAAAAGCCTAAGCTAATGAAGCAAGAATCGCAATATAATATTTTTTATGAAAATATAGGTTCAAATCCGAAAAAATACGAACGACCCAACTAACATTTCCTGAAGATTATTTACTAAATGTTGCATAAATTTTCTTTCTGCTTCGTTCTTAACCAATCTTTCCTAAAAAAACGTTAAGAGTTTAATAATGCACAGTAAATAATTTCTCCTCTTGGCGAAAAATAGCCGTCAGTAGCATTCTGGCGTAATGTTTCCTATTTTTCCTACATGATAAAAGTTCATAGCTATTTTTTCCGTACGCCCTTGATGTTCCATGTGGCCCAGGAATACTACTAAGGCACTTTTAATGGCCTGCCATCATGCTTCTTAGGAGCCAAAACACTAGATTTGACGCAATACCCTTGCTCGAAGCTTAAAAAGCCTAGACTCGAACCCGAAAACTTCTGGTTAGCAGACGGGTGTGCTACCCATCAGACTAACCAGTTCTTATTAATATTCAATAAATTTTAAAGTAAAAAATTCTCAAGGAGAGGAGGTGCAGTTGTAGCGCAAAATATGTTGTTGGTGCGGAATACGTAGTTCGTCCACTAAGCGAAACGGTATTGAATTTAAATATTGCCAAGTGTGGTTGTAATGGAGTATTCATATAAAAATGAAGATAAATAGGTTATTTTTCATTTTAGGTCAAAAGTAGCATGCTCTTTTATCAGCGAGCAAACAAATTCCATTAATTCCTTTCATAACCAGAGTTACATGTATTTTCTTTTAAATTAGGGAAAAAGAAGCCGTTATACTTGGAAAAACTTTTCTCTTTTGATTCCATATTATTGCTATGCATTTTATTGAAAACAAATTATTATTTAAAATATTACGCTTTTTAGAAAGTGTCTCTCTAGTGATTGAATTACCTTTGCGTCAGAAAATTGTAGCAAGGTCGACTTAACCCCCTTTTTGGCACTCTCATAGGTCACACCCTGTTTCAGGTTCATGTCATAGAACATGTAGAGCATACGTATTCGTGTTTCACTGTAATTAATAAGTGTATGAAAAAATAAGAAATGCATTAATTTCTTCTCTTTATAGAAGATTACAGTGAATGGCATTATCTTTATATTTAAATACTGTGATATCATTAAATGTTTTCCTTCTGTTGTCCAAAACTAAAATTGTTTATTAGTTGAAATTATCAGCTGAAAAATACCGCTTGATGAATAGCTGCATCATACAATGATTTAAGATTATTTCATCACGGACACGGTTTCTCGAGCGAATCAATAGCAGGTCGCGGGATTTTGCTCCAGTTGATTTCGTTCAGCCGACACCACGCACCATCAAAATGCATATTTAATGATGTAGTAGTCAGTTGGCGCTTGGTGGATGCAGCGCATTGCGGTTTTTGGGAAAAAATTTACCTTTGAGGCCTTCTTTACACTACCCTATGCTTACATTCTTAAATTAAAGAGTAAAAGCTTCAAATGGTCTCGACGCAGCAAACCGGAAGGAAATGTGCCAAAGATAAAAAAAAAATCAACAAAGCATTTAAATTGGTTCAGTTATTTTTTGTGTTCCTAACTGAACACAAAAACATTTGAAAGTGAGAGACTGAAAAAAAAGTTTGTGAACTTACCAATGTTTTACAAGAGTCACCTAGTAATTTTAAAATATAAATGAGAATACATCCATAGATTAAAATGTTCCACCAAGAAATTTGTTTTAATTGGGTGTCGCATAATGAGGGGTATTAACCGTGTGATTGATTCATTGGACTCAATTTTCATAAAGATAATCTAGAATTTTAATTCTGTGAAAAATACGAAGCGTATTTAAGCGTAAAATTGCATACTACGATTATTTCAACTTACCTGGAGTGCGGTACAGGATAGAAATTTGTAATTTCAAGAAAAAGGAAAATGCTGCAGGAGATTTCTTTGCCGTGTCTACGGTTAAAGGGCATACATAAATGCTTGAAAAGAACTGAATGAATTCATATTAATGTAAATTAGAAATCAAATACTATTTTTTATCTTAGATACTTTAATTATTTATTTAATTAGAAATGAAGTTTCACACAAAAGAAATTTTGTTCCCACTCCCAATGTGGTGACCTAATGTAAAATTTAAACTTGTACTACCAGTAAATTTATGTTTTAATTAATACGATAAAATAAACTCTATGATCTCGAAGTTGACGAACACCACCTTAAAATTTTCAGGATTTCTGTTTTCTCTTCAACATAAAAGGTTCCGGCTATAAATATGTAGACAGCCAATACTGGGAAAAATAGACTCCAAAAACCACTTGTACGTATGCTTGTACGCATGTGAAGTTTTTTAATTACATTAGGAAGTGAGTAGCAAGGCCTCGAATGGGGATTCATATTTTGTGTCCTGTCATGCTTTTCACTTATAGAATGTTGCTCCTTACAAATGGGGTTTCCTGTTAATGGTGAATTAGTTCGAGCTGAGACTTAAATGATACAGATTTGCATGTTCAAATTGCCGTTGTGTAAATTAATGCGTTCCTACTATTATTATCATTTTAAAAACTTAATAACTAATTATTACTATTTTTTTAGGACGCTGTAGAAATTAGTGCTTATCAACGTAGACGTCCGATAAGAGGCATTTTATTTTTCTCACCCTACCTTGTATATAAGTGATAAGTTTTATATAGGTGATATGTTTTACTACAGCTAAAAGTGACTTCAAACCTGTACGTTGTTCATGTATACCTCGCAGCAGGCCACATAGTAAAGCTCTCAAGTGGAGCGGCCAAGAGCAGTGATTTACTACGGAATTCTTTCAACCAAATTAATGACTTCTACCATTATTATTATTCAATTAATTATTCTTGCGTTAAATTTGATGGGTTCCAAAAGTTTTTTTGTATCGTCAATACTTTTGGAATAGTTTTTAACCCAATAATTGTAGTGCTAGATGGTATTGTGAATGATTCCCTGAGATTTTCAACATCCTCTATTAGCTAGCAGGTGAAATAAGTCTGACACCGTGCCGAGAACTTAAGCAGCCCTTGGACGCACGGAAAAGAAAGGAGAAAGACGAAACACAGCCAAAGATATTGGGCCTTGTTTCTCTTTGAATGATGCGATGAACGTAAAGTGTCACGATTTTTAATTAATCCAAATTGTAATTACATTTGAATAAATTGTTTTCGTTTGGAAATATTATCAGTTTAAATTTTCATAGAGTTAAACATCTCACAGTTTATTGTTATCTTCAGGACAATATATGCTACAGTGCGATAGTTCAAGGAGGATAACAACTTCATAGATAGTTTTCATAATTTATGATGCATGAATAATGAGGGCTAGCGAGAAATTTCGGTGGCTCAAGGGGGAGAGATGCAGCGTCCTTGCCTTTTTGCAATAGGGTCCAGGATTTGATTCCCAAGGTGTGTCGTGTAAAATGACAGACAGCCTCACGTATTCGAAAAGCTAAAGTAGGAAAAAGAATGCTGAAGTATAGCGCTAATGCATGGTTGCCACTCGTTGCACTGGAGTACACGCAAACACCGTTACGGCCGGACGAATCTTTCACGCTCGTTCATTTCGAATTCCCAAGATTAACTTTGAATTCTACACACTCGAAACACCACGCTCTGTACCATGGAGCTCCAAATGGCGCACGTGTAATTAAACTTTACAATGTATCATTGTTTTCCAACCTAATTTTATGAAGCACCACTTCCCATTCTCTAATGATTGTAAGTATGTGCCACAAATGTCTAAAATTCGGAAGGATTGGAAGGGAAGGATGGGAAAGAAAAAATTACAGGGCATACAAATTAAAGCAATTTAATTTGGTTTTAATCATAATATGATAATTTTAAATTTAAATTGCTAAAGAAATATGTAAATATTAAAAAAAAGCTTATCTTATTTTTCTCTTCATTGCCTCACATATCAGCAATAGGAAACGTATGGATCACCTTTGGTATGCGTAGCATGAGTTGAAAATCCTTGCCTCAAGAATAGGCTTAAATGAGCCACTAAGAGCACGCTTTTAATTGAATGGAATCCTATAGATTCTCGAGATTCATGCGATTGGGACATTTTGGAGTTATAAATCTCAAATCTGAGGCGCTCTGTCCGGTTATTGGATAGCAGACCACACATCCCGGTTCACGTGAATTAAGCACCCTCTTTCACTCGCATAGCGACCCTTTTGTTCCTCTTTTTTCCCCCTCCGTTCATATTTGATCCAGAGAGAATTTTGCAGAGTGGAAAAAATTAGCACTCCCAGCATTTGGACTCGAGCCTTCGGAGTAGGAAGGCATTGCGTAGAAATGTAGAAATGCAATCTTAGATTAATAGTGTCCAAACAAACAATGACATTTTATTTTGTAATATTGCATACTATCGCGTGTGTACAAAATGATTACCGTAAATAGATTTTCACCAGCTTAAATATTAATATAAAAGAAAAGCGTTTGCCGAGCGCCTGGTGTAGATCAAACATACCATACTATCAAAACAAGAAAAAAGGTGATCTGCGTAACTTTCACCTTGACTACTCTTTCATTCTCCACGATCCAGTTACTCATACTCGAAACTAAATCCTTAATTGACATGAAAAGTTGAAACGATCGCCTTGTAAACATACTTTTTTCAGCGAAAACTAGGCTCCTATGGTACCATTGTTATCGGGTTCCAATTTGGTACGTTTGGACAACTCGTATGATTGTGGAATACGTTTTTTTTACCTTTCAGTGATCACTGACGTGAGGAGAGGTACTAAACATGATGATCATAATTACGATAAAGAGTTCTTTGGATGAATTATTAAGTTTCAAACAAGTTTATAGGAGTCAATAAACGACCTGTTAAAATAAATAGATTATATTTTTTTTCCATTTTAGAGATTATACGGCTACAAAATATATGGAGGATTATTGAAATGTTCTTTTTCCGTCTTTATTGGTTATCGTTGGTAACTGTCAACGTGTATTATTAGAGAAAAACTAATTGTATTTTACTTTGAACGACAACGATATGAAATACTGAAGAAAATACGTGTGATAATGGCGTGAGAAAATGAAGGATTTGTAGTGCTCTTCTGCTTTCAACACCATTGGATATTTTAACAATGGCTCATCGTCACATCACCTAGTCTGAACTGTCGTTAAGTGGTGCTTCTTGGTCTTTTTTTCAATAGATTTACCTCTCCAAAAATAGAATGATCTCATTATATGTGTTTGATGACCTTGCCCTTTCTTTAATAATGAACATGAGCGAACAAATGTCTGCGAATTATTTTTCGGCGCGCCAATATTGGCATCTTGCCGACTCCCTTTTAGAGTGAAAAAAATGGAATAATGGTGGAAATGACCCAATCGCTTTGATTTGTGGCACTGATGTCTGCGAAGAAATTTATCACCAAAGCCACAGCGATAAGCTCGGATAACCCTGATAGATGGCGGTCACTCCTCTCCTTCCTCGCTTTCTCCTGCAGCTCGAAAACGACCCACCGCCCCTGTTCCCTGGTCCATCTACCTGATACGTGCTGCCAGCGAAGCTATTCCTCTATTTGGGGTCCTCGCAATTTAATATGTACCAATTATAAAATTTGAACTTTACAGATAAATATGAGCAGAACATAGAAGTTATTGACCTTTTTAAGGATCGGTATGAGGCATCGTATATATTATGATTAACTATGGTTCCGTGAATATCGATGTATATTAATTTTATTTGTGCACTTAGAAGAATACGGCATCTGACAATAAAACAATGAACGATACTTTCGCAATATCATTCTATGAGGTGTTCCCATGGAAAAAATAGTACTCTGTAAAATATCTCTGAGGTAAATCTATGCTCACGATTTTTCTTTTGTTCTTAAAATAAATTTTTTCATACCTTGGAGATTGTAAAACGAAATTTTGAGAACTTTGGAATCATTGATATTCAAAGCCATGCTGCCCTAATTTTATTTGAGTTGGAGACTATGTTTTTGATTTTAAAGTGCTAGGAAAACTTACTTCTTGACACTTCATTGATTCACTTGATCTTACTTCATTTAAATGATTCAAAATGAATACACTTGAGAACTCTAGTAGCTTTTGCCCATGTTCTAATTCATTTATTTCGCTTGTGTTTTAAAATTTTGAATGAATACGGGATTAACACTGATTCTATTGACTTATAATTATGTATATTTGTTAATATTTGAGTTGAAAGGTATAAAATTCCCGCTCTAAATCCATTTGTAACATATTTTGTTAAACTATAATTGTGTTACAGATATTTTTACATAAGCTTTGACAAGAAATTTTACCAGCGTTAAATGCTTGTGAATACATTGATTCATTTGTTTCACTCGGTAATATATTTTTCTTTGAAATCGAAGTTGCAATTTTGTATTAAAATTAATTTCTTAGTATGATATATATTCATACACGTGGTTGTTTTAAAATTCAAGCAATATTACACGAACCGCGTTTTATTAGAATCAATTTCTAAATGTTCAGTATCTAACTGTTAATCATAATGACGTCTGACGTAACAACGTTGTCTCGAAAAACTTTCATCTTTTACTGGTTTCTTGAAGTTAATACAATGAGTTATTTTATTCTATCCATGAAGATTAAATGCGATTATAAGCGTTCACAAGTATTTGTCATCCCAGTTATTCTGAGGACATTTTTCAGGTGAAAAAACTTATTCTGCATTGACATCTTGAAATTGATTCAGCCTTAGGCTTGGTGAACGTGGATTTATGAGAAATTGAATGCTCCCTAAAGAGATAAAATAGACTCTAAGATATATGTACAAGCTCTGATCCCTTTACAATGGACTAGATAAAAACTTTTGCTTTAGACTCCAACTGATAGCACGGATGATCACAAGAATGGACGTCAGCGCGGCGTCGCGGAGTTTATATTGACGTTAATCCCTTGATGATCACCTAAGTTGAAAAGTGCTCTTTGGCAAGTTTTTAAAACTTGTGGTACTTTTTAATCGCAAATATCCAATTTTAACTATTTTTACTCCATGCGGTATAAATAAGCAAATTGATCATAAAATCTTAATTATTTCTAGGAAATGAATAGGATTGAACCACTTTCTAATAAACTAAGGTAGATAGAAAAGGTCATAAATAAAAATTCTCTAATCGGTACACACGTCTCTCTAGTGGTCAAAAGCTACTTAAGGGATTTAGATTTTAGTCGAACCAAGATGATTACTGGAATTTAGTATCAAATCCTTTTTCAACAGTGGTAGGTATCCAAACAATTGATTGAGCAGGAGGTATTAATTTGTAGGGATGTTAAGTGATATTTCCAATACTAATGCGCATTAACTTTTTATGTGTTTGTAGTTATAATTTTAGAACGGTGACACTACCATATTAACCAAAACATGGGGAGGGCCATGGAAAAATAACACTTGTTTTTCAAATTAATTAATTCCACCATTAATGTCGCAAATTGGGGAGAAGCTAAAACAAGGTCCGACTATGCAGAGCCACGGGAACCCATTGACGCTGGAAGATAGTCACCCTCCGCAGCTCTCTGCCTTGGAAATGTAATAGCAGTGGCGGCACGTAGCGAGATCACCAAGTGCGGATGACGGGCTGGAGTCCTGCACTGTGTCAGGGTTTCCTTCTGGTCGGATAAAAATTCCATTCGGCTCGCGCTGGCGCTCGTTCGCCTCGTGGAATAATTTGTTAAGTTTCCCTTCCTCCCCAGCTCCGTTAGGTTCCCGGTGCGCCGTTGCCGCTGTTCTTTCTGGTGTGCGGGGTAATTGATGATTCCCTAGGCTACCACGAAAGCCACTCGCTCAAATCGATTTTCTATACGTCTGGTTGAACTCCTCTGTGTTTGCATTCCCTCTCCGGTTTTGGGAATGGCCCGCGTTGTAAAAGCAAAAGTTCCGCGGTTAACTCATGGCTTCTCGTTTCCTCTTTCCCAGATAAAATGCTGCTTGCGAATACGACATGGATTTCTTTTAGTATTTGAATTTAACAAGATTAATGCACAAGGGGAGATTAAATTCGGTGAAAGTACTCATGAGTTAAAATAATTTTTTGTTAAACCTATGGAAATACTTACTCTTTAATAAAGTGTGATGTGATGATGGTTTTTGCTATGCATTTTGCATGCATATTAAGACGCTCACTTTGTGAATTGTTCGCTGGAAACATTTAGCCTATATTTTATGAATCAGTTGAGCACACAAGTGCAGGGCGCGACTAAAAATCAATTCCACTGAAAAACTACCCGGATCGAGTGTTAAATATATAAATCCTCTGAATTTTAATGTTTTTGCTCCAAGGCGATGGAAAAATAGGACGGCGATGGTACTTTTTTCTCACTGAGTTTATTCATGGGAGCACGTTAGCTCTCGATACGGTGTGAGGAAAAAATATTGACCGAAACAAATTTGCGAGATAAGAGATTAATGAAGACATTTTCTCAATTTTTATTCTTCCCTCTCACAGATACCGTCCAAACTGACAGTTTTTGATGAGAGACATTGATCGGTAGCCAGCGAAGGCAGTTGTATTACTTTTTTTCTAAATGTTGGTCAACTTCGATTCATTTTTTTGTCGGGAGTGAAATAGAGATTTTTGGGGAAGCCTGGATGTATTTGATACTCAGGAGTTCCCTTTCGATAAATGGGGAGCCAAATGTTATAACGTAAAAATCATATCTCTCGCCCTGTCCCAGTCAGTCTTTCTCTTCATTGCTCATAAGTCTCCTCAACTCGTGTTGTCAAACTGGTGAACTCGGTTCATTCATTATCGTGCAGAAGTGACTCGTGTCGGATAAGTCTCACCAGTGTCACCAGTTGCCGATAACCTTTTGCAGTTGATTGCCTCTCGACACTGAACGCGATTGGCTTGTCCATAAGCCGGCTATTAGCTTATGATGCAGATAAAAAATATTTATGCAGCAATTGCTTTCGTGTAAATGAGTCGACTTGCAAGGCCAAGTTTTGACTTGGAATTATGCCTTGATTCTTTTGTGCGTAGTAAAATGGGAAGTACGAATACGAGACTGAAAATTATTTTATATTTCAAAACACATAGAGGGAACTACTCTTAGCTAATCATTGCCTAGGAAAAACCTTCATATTTTAAAAATATTTGCAGACATATTTGCAGGCAAAACTTTGTTGTACTTTAATATAGAGCAGTTTTAAACAGACGTAAACACTGTGGTTATAATCAGCGCTCTTTACCTAAGTAAAAAACCAATGTACCATTACACTCAATTGAGTGGAAAGATAGTGGTTTTTTTACAGTAATAACTGGTTTCCATAAGGTTGAGCCTGAAAACATTGAATACAGCGCTCATTAACTAATAATTGTTGGTAAATGATTTTCCGTCGTGAAAATATCGTATTTTCTAGCTTATCATTTATGTTTGTGTGCTTCATATATTTCTCTTTTTGTGCCAATTATATATACGCCAATCATTTCGTCACTATTATACACAAATTTCACTTGAGTCTTCTTTGTAAATACATAATATTACATGCTCGTAGCGGGAATCTGATCGCAGTTGTATTAAGTAGGATTATTAGGTTTTGACATAAATTTGTCCGAGGTCTATATTCCGCTAAAGCAGCACTAATCTCCCAATTTTTAATTATATGTTTAACAAGCTTACTGAAAAGCATTTGGGGAGCTAAAGTTTATATTCCGTTTTTATGGCAGGTGTCAAAAGAGAAAGCCATCATTATCTCTGTTTTTCCTTTTCGTTTGAAACCAATCGTTTCATAGCTCCTTAATGCCATTATTTCAGCTATGTGGGCATATGGTTAATATTAACGGCGCAGTTACAATAGAATTTATATCATTTTCCGAAATTGCGAAGTTTAATTTTTAATTAGTAACGTACTTTAAAATTATAGCTGCATTAATAAATCTCATTAGAGAAGCACGAAAGGTACAACCAAATGCATACAGAACTGAAGACAACGATTCTCATTCATGTGACTTATTTGTACCTTCGCGCTAGTTTTTTGATGATTATTAATTGGCAAATAAACGTAGCTGGGGAGTCTATTGTTTCCTATGTAGCATTAAAAAGTAATTATTCATCGACACTACAACTTAATTGAGATTATGATCTAAGGTGACTTTTATATTTATACTTTAAGTAATTTTTACTTATTTCAAGACATGAAACAAAGAATTTATATAGATCAAATCTTATAGATGTCATAAAAAAAAAGAATTTAAACTGGCAAATTTAAAGGCGTCTTTTTTAGACCTCAACGTGTGAATATTAGGATTTCCTGTTTTTTTTTGAGACCGTAGCTTCTTCTTTCATCAGTAGTGAACCCGTAATATCTTTAACAAAGGGCTATTCATTTAAAAATCCATCATTTCTCTTTTAGCGTAGATCTTTTAATAAGCAACCGTAGTTGAGGAAGTCGTAAATTTCGGCCAATTTTGGCCGAGCGAGATTTTTTTTTCATTATCGGCCATCTTCTCTTACAATTTTCACTCCTCTGAAACTCTGTGCTAATTTATATTGAGATTATTATTTATTTAGTTAGAAATTCAAAAATGAAAGAGCGAAATATTTTATTCTTACTTTAATGTTTTATTACTTTCCTCCACTGAGGAATTGACTACATTTGTGTTAAGAATATTTTCAAAATATTAATTTTTTAGACTCATGGAAAAATCTAACGAATGGTATGGCACAAGTAACATTTATATCTTAATAAAAGTCCTATTATTCAAATTCAAATGGTATTGTAGCAAATATTTCTATTATTTTATATAGTTCAATTTTTCGTGGACATTATATTCTTTCGTGCATTTTCATCTTTGGTAGGTCTTTATTCAAGGAATTAAACTTGACAGTATGATCATGAATCTAAAACTAAAAATTATTTAAATAAATTAAGGGCTAAACCAAACGAAAATAATTCCATTTAGTGAAAATATTCTTGAGACATAATTGGCGTGAACAAAATTAAATTTCCCGAAATTATTCGGTTCCCAATCAGTTTCTGAAAAACTAACAACATCTCCTACACAGTTTTTTCCCGAGTATCTATGTCATATCTCAGACAAAATTTTAATCATAGTCAGTATTTAATGACATGAATGATACTTCCCAGGATATATTTTGTTCGTATTTATCGCTCCAAGTATGCGGTAGGATTAATAGTATTCTAAGATTAATTTTTAATATGCAGGGTAAAGGGAAATGTAGGAGATTCTGATCTACATGGGGTTTCTTAGTCACTCCGTAATGCTACTAAAATTTAGTATCTGAATTATCTATATAAATTCAAGTTTAATATTTTGTCATAACTTTTACTGCGAGAATAAATTTTTCAAAATGGGTAATAAATCATAGCGGCCCGTAGCGGTCCAAGTAATTTTATTTTCTAGAACTCTCTTCATAATAATTTTGACGCCATAATATTTCTGGTAACTTGATTCTCATATTGAAGACTAAGTGAATCCTTTATTGCTCTCTCAAGCCGGCAAGCTGTCTTGTCATTAAAATCTTCATTGAATCACAGAGCACCTGAATGTATGCGATTTGCTCAGTTCTTCATACCACACTCCCTTATATGACTACTTAATATATACCCCACATTATGCATCTTCGTTGTACTTCGTCATTTCTACTCAGTCTTTGAGAGTTTTATCGTTTCTGTCCTGGACTTATCAATTCCGCTACTTATTTCATGGTAATGCAAAGTGCATAATAATGCACTTTGCGTTCTAATTTGAGTGGATGTTGAACTACAGTAACACCGTTGTTATATTTTAGTTCAATATTTTTAATGAAAATGTACGGAATCTTGAATTGCAAATAAATTCACTAAAAAGAACCTCTGATTTTATGGTAACTACATGAGAAGAAAACTGTCGGCGAGTCTTACTATTTTTATATTTACATCTACATAATAGCCCGCAAGCCGCCGCAAGGGCGTGTGGTAGGGGTTGTTAGGCCACCACATGTAAAAGAGAATAAAACCACAAGCAAAATCAATACATCCATGGAAACCTACCCCCACAGTGGCGTATACAACATTGGAATCATAATTTGCGTAATCATGCAAAAACCCTTTCAAGTTACACGCATGCAAATACATATACTATCAACTAAGAAACACGTTCACGTTAGAATGTGGCAAAAATTTATCCAACAATGTGCAAGCTAGAATTTGAAATGTAAAAAGGCGAAATTCCACTACCACATGGACATGCAACATACAATGGTCTACTCCCCCAAAGACACACGTAGATAATGTGACTCAACACTGCAGGCAACAGAAAGAGAGAGAGAGGCGAGGGATAGAAGGGAAAATTTAAAAACAAACCAAGCAGAGCAAACTATACGGTAACGAGCTCTATATTCTTTAATGGTATTCCAATGCGGTCATGTGGGAAGAATTTTGAAGATATTACACACGGAGTTTGTGAAGTTGAACATTTCCTTTGTTTCAATTCATCACCAGCGCGAGTTGATAATAAAGTTTTCAATACCTTTGGCCTAGGGACATGAGATCAACATCGGGGAGCAACACGAGGGGCAAAATCGAGCGATCAATGTGAATTAATTCTGAGACTAGTGAGATAATTTTCTGGTTAATTCAAGTTCAAAATTAACTCAATGTGCAAAATGATGGACGAAACCCTTTTACTCCCGAAAAATATTGTTAAATATAAGTAATGAAAATTCATTAATGGTTCAGTACCTTACATTGTTTGGATAATATTCGGCGTGGCGCCTTACGTTGGCAAATTTCAATCCGGCAGCTTCCCATTGCACAATGCCCATTATTATCTCACTACTTCTTCCTTTTCTTCGCTGCGGGGAAAATTCAGAACGGGAAGAGTTATGGGTGCAGTCGTTTTTGCCCAAGTTTAAGTGAGTTGGTAGCCCCGGGAGAAGTTTACTTGTTACTCCGCCATTCGCTCTAGCCACTCCACCGGAGGGCCCCGGGGGGAGGGATGGGGGGGAGCGAGGGCCCGGGTGGGGGCCCCCGCTGTCCCCCAATCCCTCCCCTCTCCATCCGTGGCGTTTCCTTTAAGATGCTCTCTCTGCACGCCGATTAATTCGGCGAGTTGCCCTACCGAAGATCAAGGGGATATTTATGGGGTGCTTCCAAGATATCCGTCCGTGCCAATCCAGAGTTTTTCACGGGTAAAAAGTGGCGTGTATGAGAAGAAAAGATGAAATATATTCACCAGGCACGCCGTTCCCTGTTAGCACCCAGAAAACTAGGGATCATTATTTTTCGTTCGACCTTGGTCTTAAAAATTTTATGGATAGCCCGAGTAGCATTAATTCCTATGGTAAACGTCAATTTTAACTAAGTTGTTTTTTTTACTACCATCATAACTTGATGTTTTGGAAGGTTTTCACTGGGCAATGATATGTCATCATTGGCCATTAAAAGCTTTCCTAGAAATGATATTAACATTTGGTCACAATTAGAGATCTCTTTTGGCATCACAATAACGCACAATTAAAAGGCATGAAATTTAAGGTGAAAATAATGTGATGAGTTCTCCTTTTACACTTGGTACTAATATTTAATTTTGAGTGTCTTTTCACTTTTACTGGTTCTCATCCTCCAGCCTTCTCGGTCGTTGGAATCTTCCTCTTCCAAGTCCCGATCACTCATCATTCAGATTCTATCTGTTCTTCATGCTTACCTAGCCTGCCCTCGTTTACTATTCCGGGCGATGACCATTTTCTCAGAGTTCTTGGCTATATTTTCTCGTCCGTTCTAAGACTTCGCATTGGAGAGATCACGCCTGGATCTTTTGTACCACGGATTCTTGGATGTCTCTTACTTGTCTAATATCTTCATTTTTCCTTTTCTAACTTGAAAATTCTGGATCCTTTCTTCATCCTCTCCATCTCCACAGCTTACATTTCCCTATTCAAGGTGTCTCTCCAAGTCCAGCTCTCTCCTCCATAAGTCATACCGCTTTATACTATTGTTCGCAGGATTCTTTTCTTTATTCCTTAGATAAAACTGTTCTGAATGGAACCCCATTGAACATTTTCATTTCCTCGAGCGCGAATAGCTCCTTTGTTAATATGTTATTTTCACGTCTTGTGAGATTCGTGAATGATTGGAAATTTTAATTTATCGGTATTACTGCGTTGATGCAGTTAGGGCAGATTAATATTTTTACACCCTCTACTGCCACTAGATACTCGGTTTTTTCCCTGTGAACTTGAAGTAGTCTTCCTCAAAAGCATTCAAAAACATTCTTATCATAAACTTTGCATCACTTCGACTCAACATCATGCAATAACGGGAACAGGTGAACATTCTACATATGAAGGATTTTACAAATTATAGCACAAATTTTCAATGTGTATCTCTATATAATGTAGAAATTCAGGTGTGATGGGGTGGAACCATTCCTCTTGCTATTTCCTACTTAATATTCAAAGGGAATATTTATTTATGTTATTAAGTGGAAAATCGCAAGAATTTTCGTTCCTGTTATGATGTCTTCTTTGTGGCGAGGAATATTTTAGTACGTATTTGAAGTAGTTAATTCTGCTACACACTAACTTAATTAAGGGGTAGATTCCTGTCTCTTTTGCACAAAAGAGGAAACAGTATGATACGGAGAACTTAAACGGATAGTAATATGAGTTACTACATGTAAACTACTCCTTAAATGTGTATACTTGGGAAATTTGGAGGACACCGGGAGTTTACTTTCTTAGGATATTCTGTGAAAATTATGATCAACTTGCTGAATTAATGCTACAAAAATCAGAGAAATCGGAATACCTTTTGAGTATACATGTTAAAGACCTTTTTCAACTCTTTAAAGATTTACTTAGAAGAATTAGATTCCAAAGTGATTCTAATTTTTTTTGTAACCTCCGTCACAATGAATTTATGCTAGAATTTTTAAAAAGAGGGCAATTACAAAATTTTTATTAATTTAGCTATGATATCAATCTGATAAGATGTAGGTCTGATAATGACATAGTTTCCTGACAATATATGGCAGATGGAAAAAATGAGTCACCAAATGACAATATGTGAAATTATCTAGGTGTAATACACCTGTCTACTTACCATATGCTCAAATATTATACGAGACTTTTCTCTTCGAAAATTAATGACAAATGTAGTAATTTTAGCAGTAGGTGCTTGATTTTTAAAGCTATTTTGTGGCTTTAGTCTTATCGAGTTATTAATAAAACTTTAGTTCCGGTGAGATATCAAAGCATCAAGGCTTTAAGTGGATTTTGATTCTATAGCCTTTACTTTCCCGTTGAATCCTTTTTCTATCGGCCCAATGATTCCCGTGGATAGCGGATAACTATTTCTGTATTGGATTAATTTTTGTCAATAGATACCACAGCAAATTATTCTCTCTCCGTTTTCGAATTTCAATTGAATTAATAAGTATCAGTGGGGGAACTGATCGCCTAGTTTATAAGCTACTGTTATATTTAACGATAAAAACTACCATTTATATACCTTTATTGTCCAGCTCTTACTGTGTTAGTATTAATCGGAGATTATTCCATGTGTGAAAACAATGAAATAATTATAAATAATCGAAATAATATTAATTGGAGAAATAATACCATGTGTCTGAATTTAGTAGCAGTAAAAGAAATAACCTCAGATTTGTTACGAAAAATTTTCCAAAGCTTCCAAATTATTCAATGAGAAGGTAATGTGGTTACATCAGTGATGTGGTGTTTGGGCAAAGGTGTGACGGGGCTAGTTTCTCCCTATCGTAATGAACATCTTGGATCGTTTGAAGAATTCCGCTGGGGGAACAGTTTCAGCTCAAAGTTTTGATCAGCATAAATTCCGACTCAGGAGAACTTGGAGGTACTTTAGGTGGCCTACTTACTGTGTGGATCGCTAATTTAGGCACTGTCTTCTTAAGACGACCGAAATGCCATGTGGCTGTCTCACTTTCAACTAGTCATGCCTCATAACTTTCAAATGCGATGCAAATTTTAGAAATCTCATGTTGGGTCCCCATATCTTATTAAAATTGTACTGCCCAGGGATGAAAATTTAATATTCTTGCACCATAAGGTTGAAATTTGAGATTTAAGAGTTGTCACAAAAACTGTACGGTTTTATTTTACGAATAAACTTGTTGAAGCCATCACTAGAGTAATATTGAAATTAAAATTATATTTATTAAAAAATTTTTTTTTGATAAAATTTCATTTGAATTATTTGAAAAACAATAATAATAATAATTAATCCATGGAAATTAATCTGAATTTTTAGCGTAAATAAAAAAATACAAAATTACTCATTCCAAATATCAGTTAGCTAATATCGATGTACAATGCATATATTGTTGTAATTTCTAGCATTTATTAGAAGCGTCATGCAACTTTCCACATTTATATTCTGTGACCGCTCACATAAATTTTAAATTTTAAAGTATGTATAACCAGACTCGTATTGGGATTTTAAAATTTTATTTATCAAATTTACCGGAAAAGAAAATCAAATCACACCTTTAAAGTAATTGCGACATTTTTATTTGCAATCAATCACCGTTTATTTTCACTCAATCCTAAAATATCTTTGAAATTCATTTTCATGGTTTCTGTACAAGTGGTAAGTGTGGTGATGTTGAATGAATATAATAATAGATAATATTTGCATACCCCAACTTTAATCTTGTTTTGTAACAAATTTTTACTAAATACCATAGTTATCATTGTTGTTCTGAAATTTTTATGTTGCTGTTCTGCTTGACATTATACATTCGGAAATTTGGTCATTGAGCGACAGTATTATACTTTCCCTACGCTCTCTTTTATGTGACAAAGAGTAAAATTCTCAGTGTATTATTCCTACAAATGGCTGCCCAAGACAATTTATGCCTACTAGTTTTTTAATGGATGAGGAAGGGGAGAGAATTGTGTTATTACGTATTCATTCATACGGAATCATTTTGACGTCACTCGACAAAATGAAATTGTATTCGGTGAAGCAACTATAATAGGTCATTGAAAATTTTCATGCCATAAATATGCATTTTTTACATTTTCTACACTAATGCATTTTTTTCCCTTTTAGGTAAGCCATAGAAGTAGAGGGGACCACGAAAAATCAGGTTATCGTTTGCAGTCGTTGATTCAACTGGTTACACCTTAAGTAATAACTGCATCGGTAAGCCTCTAAAACAATATCAATAGCCTAAGTGACAGAAATGATATCCTATCAAAAGCTTGGTGAACAAATTTTAAAAGTATTATGTGTGAACGACTAAACCTAAGATTTTTGAATGTTAATGATTTCGTATTACATTCTCGCTATTTCCCTATTATCCTCCTATTACTCCTAGCTATATTGAACTCATCTTCTCATATGAAATATCTTGAATTTAAAATATGAAACATAATTCATTAGACTGGATACTCTTACACTCACTTCCGCTTTGGTATTGGTGACTTTGATTCGTTAAAAATGGCCAAATTCACGCCTTCAGGATTAGGGTAGAAGGGTAGTCAATGAGATATAAAACATTAAAAACATTTATTCGATGAAATCATCTTAAAAGGATTATACAATAAAATGACTCAACAAAAATGCAACATATAAGTAGGTAAACATTACAACCGATGGTAAAATGGATGAGTTTTCATTGTATTTATTAAGAAAGGAAGTCTTTGAGAATAAAAACCATGCCACGAAAACCTCTCCTTAGACGTAGAAAACAACTCGGAAGAACGCTTTGAAATATGATCAACTTCGTTAAAAAAAGTGCCTCCGCGGGCTAATAATCTTTATATAAAGCATCGAATATATTTTCGTAGAAATAAAAGTATAATGATTGTATTTTTTCAGTTTCCCAACTTGAATTATTTGACACAAAAATCAACGAGAAACCCAGTATTAGGAAGAGAAGAAGACTTGTTTGAATTTGGGTATGTCTTCTGTTATTTTCAGATTATGCATTATTTATTCTTTTTATAATGCTGCATTTCTAAGTGGTTGCTTTGGAACGGTCCACAAAAACCGTCACATATCCTACTGGACATTTTCAATCGTTCCGAAAAATATTGACCTCTTTTGTCCGGCATTGTTCCCTTATTCTCTGTTAGTCATTTACTATATTTCCTATACTTTCGAAGTTCCTAACCACCTTCATGTCGCCAAAAATCACTAATTAATATTCTCCTCTTCCCCTCCTTGCAAAATATCTCTTATATCACACAATTAAAGCATCCTACCACTCCACTTCTCAATATCTCCAGCATGGATTGTTGGTTTCTTCTTCGAATTTTTCACATCAGCATACTCTACCATGTTTAATATATCTTCGATTGTCGTTATCTATGGCAGTTATGCTCTTCACACTCTTTATACACAAATTAATGAAGTATTTTGTACAGACTCATTAGATATTAATATTTTTCGTGAGTATGAAACATGAAATAGCAATTTATACACTTGATTTAAGAATTTATATGATTACTCTCTACTAATGGCTGTCAATGATTTTTCTATGTCAAGCGCTCCTTTCATTTCGTTAAAATCCACCTGTTTCTAATGATTTGATTACTGTATTGAACTAACTCAAAAACGTACATTATTCTACCATATTTAATATAAGCCCTTTTTCATTAAACATCATTTTCCTGATATTTTTATTTAGACTTTTTTCACCTTAAAATGATATTCTTAATTCCATATCTCATTTATATTCCGCGATACTTTCATAAATGAAATTTATTTGTATAGATTATAAACAAATGCATTTTCATTGGCCAATCTAAGTGACATACTCCTATACTCTGTAGTATATTTTGCGCACGACATAAACACAACGAGAAAAAAAGGATTCGTTTACTTTTCTGTTTATACTAATTGAATTTCACCATCCCCAGCAACTTTTTGCGATGCCATTGTTACATAAAATTATCCGATATTCCTGCAATACAACACTTACTTATACCTCATCTTTTCTGTAATGCCGTTAATTACTTGGTCTTATCGAAATCGGCAACTCAAACATCTTCTACTTGCATACTATATTATGTTTCATAAACTGGCTTTATGTCATTAAAAATTTGCACACCTTTGTGGAAACATTGGTTAGTCTTCATAATGTGGCTTCTCACCAAACTTCCGTTGGAAATTCAAAATCATTCTTTGCTTGGTACAGCTTTACAAATCCTTCCTTCTAATTTTTGACTGATTTATTCTTTTTATAGCCAGTACCTCTATTATTGTTACGACCGAGTCCAAGAAATTTTTTTCTACCAATTTCCCTTAATACCAGAGTCATTGTTCTAGTATACAGTTCCGGGATCTCTACTGTCTATCTATGCGACCGTAATCTCACGTAGGGATGTGCGCCCCACGATCCTCAGGTTCACAACGTCCCGTCTTTATTTAAGCGCAATAGCCTAATTCTTTACCATAAAGCTCTTTCATGGTATCACTTACTTTTCCTAGTGTCTTTGATTTGATTTATTCATTTTACATCTATTGGGGTGTGCGTCGTTTTACCATATCTATATCCTGTCAATTCATTCACCATCTTGAATAGCATATCCATTTCTTTAGTTTAAAAAAAGTCTTCGTTCCTCCGCATGTTTTTTGCCACGGAGTTTCTGGTATCAGTATTACAATATGAGTATAACATACTCAGATGAGTTACATGCCGTGCGTATAAATCGTCTGGTAACGTATCTTCAAAGTTTGAAATAATTTGAAAATGTTAACAATGGAATTTATGGGCTGAGATGATTTTTGAACGTTTACTTTTTGAAAATATTTAAATGAATTTCAAGTGGTTGGACTATTAGCATTGTTGAAACCTCTAAGAAACAGTATTCTTATTTTATTTGGTTTCTATTAAATGTTACTTTCCATTCATATGCTGCGGTAGGCAAGATTTCTTAATTTAATTTAATTCCATTTTTGAAGATATCCTCTCCTTAGGATTCTTAAAAATATGACTGATCTTGTTTCCCAATCTAAATTTTAAACGGCACGTGTCTTAATAAAAATGGAGATAATTTTATTTATTTAATTATTCAAAATTTAGTCCTCTCTTCCATTGCTATTTTTTCTTGAAAACATAGCGTGTTACAATAATTATTGTAATGATGTCCGTATGAATAGAGGAAGACTGGGGAAATATTTGTCGGTATTGCATAACGTCAATGCGTCATGCGACCCTTCATGCGTCATCGAAGCAACAAAATGTAGAACACGTTCAAAGTGGTAGGAATCTTTCTCGGAATTCTTACGATTTTTCAGATTATTTATAACTTCAAAGGGAGGATGACTTCGCGACAAGTGCCCATTTATACCACTTCTAAAGGAGAAGTTTCCAAGTATCGTGAACGATGATAAAATTACGTCTTCCGCTCCGTGGGGTCCCATTGTTGATCTCCTAGGGGAGTTCCCTCTTCATTCTTCTCTGGCTGGGGACGTATATTTGGACGGGAAGCCAAATGGAGAAATGACGGGGAATCCATGGACCCTCACACCCCGTCGACTTTTCGTGGGCTCTGAATTTTCTGGTGCGATTGAAACCTTTTGTGCGTACGTTTCACTCGTTACGATAGAAAAGGTCGAAGTCGGAAGGATTCGGATGGCAGCAATGTGGGGATGGGGAGCGACTGTAACTGATGACAGGGTGGAAACTAATGAGGTCGTCAGTTTAGTAAGATTGGTAGGGGAGTGCAGGCGAGAAATTGTCCTCAAGCTTCTGAGAAATGATAACGTACGGTGTGTCTCACAACTGCAATTATCTTAAGGTGCGAAATTATTAGGGGAAGTTATGACAGAGATTAAAAGGATAATAAGGGAATCCATCCAAGCGAAGATGTCATGCGGCAAGGATTTTAGCACAAAATTTACTCCTCTGAAGTCGATTTTAAATTACTGTGCAGTAATGGACGATGAAGATGACTTTGGCCAATGCATTAAGCAAGATAATTTTATGATATGGCACTTGGTTTTGAAATCAATAGGTAAAATATTGTTGCATACATACGTGCATACAAATGCACGTTGAAGTAATAATAATCGAGGCATATAATAAATCGAGGAATAATAATTAATTGAGGAATAATAATAAAAACGGAGGCATCCTATATGTTAGGTGTGCGTTTATGTTCACGATCTCGATGAAACTTTTGGGAGCAGTTCAATAAATAAATCATTCTACATCGGGTAAAGCAAGTCATAACCAGGAATCTGTAAAAAATCACAGGAAATTTTATTTTTAAATGTTAATATTCTACTTTTTTTCAAATATAAATTGTCATTTAAGACGCCAGATATGTAAGCAGTGGAAACATTTTACGCAGTAGTTATTTATCTATGGGGGAGTTGTGAGAAAAAGTTAAAAATTAGACCGACATCGCATTCCGTAACTGTGAGCCAATACATACCTCATTTAATCTCAAGCTTATGCTAGGATATTTTTAAACAGTGAATGCATTGCGATAATGCATAGAATGCATTATCGCTCCTTGCAAATTATTGTAATGAAGATGTACTAAGTGTTAAATAATCGTATTCCTTTATTAAAGTCTATTTACATGGATATACTAATGGCTTATGAATGTCTTTGAAATGACGTAGATACGGTTATTGAAGCGATTTTTCATAGTAAGAATTTTATTGAGATCAGTACGTCAGCCAGTATTTTTCTTTCATAAATATTGCTGATGTATACGTTACAAATGTCATTGTTTTCATTATTTTATCCCTACTTAAGAAATTTCTCATTTCTTAATACTCTGACTTCAGCACCAGCTGATTACTTATTTATTTTTAATGGTGAGTCTTGCCAATTAGTTGAAAAAAGAAATTAATATTGGAAAAATATGCAATTATTGATATATATGACAGAATATCGACATCCCTGCAAATTGAGCACTCAGGGGCTTGAAATAAAAAAAAGCCAGGAAAAAATTCATCTATTCGTCATTTTGGCAATTACAAAAGTGGCACAGTAGGTCCTGATGGTTTTAAGCTACTAACTTCAATGATTTGATCCCATTTAGTGTGAAAACTTTCCATAAACTCATTAAGGGAAAACTGTAATAGTCGTATTATCAATTAAAAATTATAAATATTCGGGGAAACTCAAATTTTTTCAACTAAAAGAAAAACTTATAGAAAGAGAATTTAAAAAATACAATATCGTATACAATTCACATTTATTATTATACAATTTTTCTAAACATTATATTAATATTCCAGAAAACTAGACCCACTGATCGGTTATCAATAGGTCGGGATGAAAGAGGAAGTTGGAAAAGATGGAATCAGAAGATTTAAGAAAAATTGGGTAGAGGGACTTATTGAGAAAAACGTTAAGGATCGTGACAGAAATGAGGGTATGGGGCGAGCGCGAAAGAGGAAAAAAGGGAATATATTCTTAAAGCAGATTAAAGACATGTAGAAGAAATAAGAAATGGAGAAGGAGGTGGTATACAAGAGGAAGTCACACGTAACACAAGCCATAATGATTGCCAGAGTCCATCCATAATAGTTTGATTGATAATAATTGTTTGTCAAAATTTAATAGCGCTCTATTATTGAATTTTTAAAGAGTGATATTCACGGAGGGTGAAGTTAATGTTACTATTTTTAGTAGTACGTTAAAATTGTAAAGAATTACAGGAACTGACTAAAAATGTAGGGGGAGTGAACATCTGACAATAACTACACTTCATCGAAGCATCTATTTCCGTTTCCACCCCAATCAAAAGAAGATTCTGAATATCCTTCGGTGTCCCTATTATTATCCTGATAGAGATTTTTATTTCCGATGCTAATGAGCCCAAATTGTGCAGCAGCCATTACAAAAGGTCCTCGTTTACAGTGCTCGCGGTATTTTCAGAATATGCCGCTCCCCTTAGCTTCGTGTGTGTGTATACACACACACACACATATATATATGTATATATATATATATATATATATATATATATATATATATATATATATATATATATATATATATATATATATATATAAATATATATACATACACATTCAAACACGAAATCCCGCGATACGGCGAACAAATATTCATTCACATAGAAATAGATATAAAGAAAGGGGATAGGAATACACATGAAGGACGAACACAGGAGAGGTGGGGAAGGCGGAATCAAGCAGACTACGAGTGTAAAAATATTTCCTCGACCGGGACTTGAACACCGGATCTCTCCACTTGCCGGGCGGATGTTCTAACCACCTGAGGTGGTTTGTGTCCCTATCCCCTTTCTCTATATCTATTTCTATGTGAATGAATATATATACCTATAGTCTCCTCCCGCAACTCCCCAACCGAAAGAATTTTCGCCTTCGTCGACCACTATCTCCAACCTTTAGTTCACTCGTTACCCTCCTATGTCAAAGATACCTACCACTTCCTCAATCTGCTCCACTCAATTGCCCTCCCATCTGACACCAATATCATTATGGCCACAATTAACGTCACATCCCTATACACCTCCATTCCTCACGAAGGTCTCACTTCTTTACGCCACTTCCTCTCCAAACGCCCTAGCCCTCAATCTCCAAGCACCGATTTTCTCATTGACCTTTCTAACTTCATCCTCACCCATAACTCTTCTTGTAACGACAGTTTTTACCTCCAAATCAAAGGGTGTGCCATGGGAAGTAGATTCAGCCCGTCATACGCTAACCTCCACCTCGGTGTCCTGGAAGAGAAGTTCCTTTCCAGTTACCTTCTAAAACCCCTTCTGTGGCTTCGTTATATCGATGACATTTTTCTACTCTGGCCACACAGCATAGACTCCCTCAATTCCTTCATCTCCCAACTCAATGATTCCTCATCTCTTTCTTTCACTTCCAAAATCTCATTCTCACAGGTGACCTTCCTTGATGTTAATATTTCCCTAACTAATAACAAATTTCTGACCTCGGTACATACGAAACCAACTAACAAACAACAATACTTCCATTTTAACAGCTGCCACCCCTACCACACTAAACGCTCCCTCCCTTACTCCCTCTCTATCCGCGGGCACCGTATTTGCAACCATCCCGAATCCCTCAACAAATAAATACCTCAACAACCTTCACTACTCCCTCCTCCAACGGGGATACCCAGATTCTCTCCTTCACAAAAAATTCCTAAAACATTCCTACACCCCAAATCTTCCCTCAACCACATACTCCCACCCTCTCTCAATATGCACCACCTACTTCCCTGGCATCCAGTCCCTTAAATTCATCCTCAAAGACCTGTACCCCATCCTCAAAAATCACATCGTTTCGTCCAACCTTCTTCCCAAATGCCCCTCTGTTACCTTCAAACGGCCCGCCAACTTATCAGATCTCCTTAAATCCACCAAGCCTCTTTCCAAATCCCATCCCACCCTTAGAATCACACCCATTCTGTGCTTGCGAGCAAGATGCAAAACTTGTCCTATTTTCACCACTCCACCCCTCTCCATCCTACCTTTTAACTCTCTCTCGCCCTTACCACTCCTCATGCACATTTCAGAATGTAATCTATCTTCTGACTTGCAAACTCTGCCCGATATTTTATATCGGGCAGTGCTCTACACCCCTGAACCTCAGGATAAATAATCATCGCGCCTCATGTAATCCCTCTTCCCCGTCCGCGGGTCTTCCCATCCAAAAACATGCCTCCCACCACAACACCCCCTTCAGCCACTGTTAGAATGTTTCCGTTCTAGCATTCCTTCCCCCATCCGATAACCCTATAAAATTAATGGAAGCAGCCTTTATATGGCTGTGTAAAGCCTATCAACATCCGGGTCTCAATGTCGTTCACTACTTGGGGGGGGGGGGAGCTGAAGTGGATAGGTGTGGATTTGATTCAGGCGAGATAGTGGAACAATTTATTCATCCACATATATTCGGTCATCCATGGCCTGGGTTTTGACTTGCGAGCCCAGATGATGACTTTGTGAGTTGACACCTGGGTCATAGGTGTAATGGCATCTGTGGATGAATTATTAGTTTTCTGTGTCGCTTGGAACTATTTCCGCATCCTCCTGCTCATCTCTATTCCATCTTCGCTCCCCTCTGGCCTCCCTTTCCCTCTCCAAAACCCCTTCTTCCACACCTCCCCAGCCACCTGTTCTCCCCTCCCCATTCTCCCCCTCCACAACCCCCTCCTTCACCCCTCCCCCACCACCTATTTTCCCCCCTCAGCCTCAGTCTTAACTAATCTTCCGAAGAAGACGGAGTTCGAGTCCGTCGAAATTATCAAGATTTTACGTGTGAGTGTTCCTTTTATGTGTTCTCATGTTGTGTGTTGCAGTCTTGAGTTTTTTATTCAACACTTCAGTGTTACTTCGAAGATCATATCTATATATACATACATACACACAAAAAGATCAGGGGAGCGGCATATACTGAATGTATATTTTTATGACTCCTTTCCTTTCTTTCAATGAAGATGTCTGAGCCCCCGAAAATAATAATTCTCATGTTAATTTCTCTTTTTGCATGATATATATTTTTTGGTTTTCTTATGTGTGACATGAGTATGGTTAACACGTTGGTTTAATTTTATATAAAAAACAGGTATGGCAAAATATTTATCTGTGAAAGCATCATTCATATGTTTAAAGGTCACTTTCTATAATTTCAAATATTGGGTAATGTTATAAATACGTGATCCGGTCTCACTCCAAAGTTTGAAATTGAAAGGAAAATAATTTTGGAGTACATTTTCTTCGTTGTCCAGGCAAAATTATCTAAGTGTACTAGTCATAATGAGTTTTAATCCGAAGATCGGCCTGTAGTAGCTCTCCAAACGATCATGGTTTATGCTATTCGTAATATTTCTACTTCCTTGCGCTGACGTCTTCTATTACCTGTCCCTTGTTAGCCATCGTTAGCATTTCTATATAATTATTTGCCACTTCTACAGTTTTAGTCATAAGGAAACTATCGTGCTTCAGTATCTATCAGTGCCAATGTGTCATCTCCAATTAGCCTATCCTCTTCTTACCTACTGTTAATAGTACTTTTTTTTCATTATTCTGTCATTTTATAATTACTTTTCCTGAAATTAGATATGGCATCAAATAAAATTTTTGCTATCAACTTTGACTGCATAGTTGATGTCAATTTATTTTCATGTCAGAATTTGGTGGTGTGGTATCATGCTTCATCTGGATTATTTCGTGTCAGTTCCCTCCTAGACCTCTGTGGGTACCACTCGCGTTTTGAAATGTAGATCTGTTGGTTAAATATAGATTTTGGTGACATGGACCAAACACTGAAAAATCCATTCGTACTCAGTATCAAAACAAAACTAATTTGCTAGTCGAAACCGAGAAAGATTAACCAGGAAGTTCTAAATCACCAGGAAATAAGTACCCTCGTCTATTAATTCGGGGTGTGCGAACAGACGGAAGAAGGAGTGAGTGTCAGTTTATGACGCTTCTTTGGAGGGTGATAAACTGACTCGCTATGCCGAAGTCGTAAAGTAATTAACGGCATCTATACAAAATGCCGTCATAATATGTTGTACCTACCGTCTCTACTAACGCTCGCTTGCTTTAAATTGTATAATAGGGAAGGAGATGGATCTTATTTGGAGCTCGGGAAGACTGCTCGTGGTCCCTCATTGCCGGCATTCTGGGGTTGGCCGCGTTCTCTTTGATTTCCTTTTTACCTAGCGTAAAGATACTGTAAGCAGGAATGCACTAAAATGCATGTAGATTACTGGTACAAAAATGAATGAATGCATCAAAAATTGAATTTTCCAAGAAAAGGTTAGAAGATATTCAGTAACGCAATTTTAACTCTCAGTGCAGGTAGCTCACCAGGAGCGGCGAATCTTCCAATTAAAACATGCCGAAGTATAAGTGACGAGGTTATTATGGGCAGGGCTACAATCTTCCATTTTAAATGTATATGGCCTGCATCTTCAATGCCGATGTTAACATCTCTGGGTGGCAATTAAAATATTAAAAATTCCTTTGGCTTATCTCTGCGACGTACGGCTGCCTCTTTATCATGGATCATTTCAACGTGTATCTCCATTGATATTCGGCATTCATGTAATTTCTTTGAGGAACAGCCAACGCGTATTCTAAAATATTTATATTTAATTTATTCATATTTGTGTACATATAAGGGTGGTCTGAAAAGTTTCCGACCTTAAAAATTTCTGAAATTTCAGAAAAAAATGTCGTGTATCTTTGTTAGATCGGTAACTTTTCAGGCCACCCACGTGAATATATAAAATGTAAAACATACATATATATGTATACGTATATATATATATATATTTGAATGTGTGAAAAAATGAATATATATACACATATATAAGTATTCTTACAACATACTTTAATTTTGAATTATGTTTATGAAAATTTCATTTCATGTTTAACCGTTTCGCAAGCAAAATCCATATCATTTTTCTCAATATTGAGGGCTAGAAAATTTTGAATTTTCCATCGATAGCTAAGGGTTCTGGTGATCTCACAAATTCAAAAGGAGTAAAAATATGTTGTCATTATTTGTACTCTGGTTATTAAACAGTTGAAATAATCTATTGGCTTATTCCGAATAATATGTAAAAAGTTGGAAATTGGCCTGCCTCTTTCGATTCCAATTAATTGAGTTTTGAAGTGTATTTTTACTGAGAAATAGCATATTAACATATATTCCACGCGTACAAAAGGCAATATAAAGTCATTAATAGAAAGAAGGGAAAAGAGTTGAATACTTTCACATATGCACTGGAATAATTTAGTTTTTTGATGGAAGTGCACATACTCAAATGAATTATCCTTATCGACTAAATATTTATTTTTTTTTTAGGGTGAGGAAAATTTTTCATAATATAGTCCCAGGTATTATCACTCACTTGCTTTTGTAAAGATATTTTATTATTTTATGAGGAAGTTAGGAGCTCATGTAAGTTTGAGACTTACCATCAATATATTCTTAATCTTCTAACGCCGAACCTGGTGTAAATTTATTCTTAATACGATTTAAATTTCAACTGTTATGAAAATGGGAGCGGAATTGTGAAACAGATGCACTAGTGTAAATAAGGATTTCACATGTAATGAAGTAAAAGCACTTACTAGAGATTCGTCTTCTTTAATGAAACTGTCAACATATACTTTGGGAATGAAAAGGGTTCCATTGGAGCCTAATGTCGCACTTTCGAGCCATCTTGATGAAGAAGATCTGTTTTATGGAGTGTAAAGTTTTGCAATAGAGAGCCAGCCAGGAGCGATCTCGTATCCGGGCATTAAATTCAGAGGTATCCATCATCCACATGAAGAGTGCCCACCACCAATTTATCTCAAATATGCAAATGCCGGAGGCCTCATAAGTTACCACCCATCCTTCCCGTGGTTTGCTATACACTTATCATGTGCACATAGTAAGTTTAAGAACCCTTGAAGTGGAAATATGCATCTCGCACGCTCGAGAGGAAGGACCTGCTATGCCTGGGAAGACTCGGAGGTTATAGCTCATTCACAGAGAATTTTTCAATTACACGAGCCAATGAAAAACATTGGTATTACAATTTCTTATCCGCGTATGTCCTACTATTTCACATTCCATTTTGAGACTGTTAGATGTGATCCATAGGGGTTTGCAGCCAAGATTAATGAATGCACTGAAACACTACTTTTTTCAGACTTAAAAGAGGTAATGTTATGAATAATTATATGTCAAATTGTATAAATATGGAATATTAGTGAAAAGTGTCAAACATATTCATAACTGTGATTTAACGTGATATCGATCATATTGTACATACTTCACCATAAATATACATTCGAGAAATGGGGTATTCCTAAAATAAAGGAAGTTATATTGCAGGAGAATTAGTTTAGCTATTATAAATTGTTTACATTCATGTCGTCAAACACATACAAATACACAAACTCGTCTAATAATGTACGTTTTATGTGGTACGGATTAACGCTGGATCTCCTTTCAACTTATTCTTTCATAACCTGCCTTTAGGAGCGACCATCATTTTTGTTGAAAGACTACAGGCGTTACGATTACATCATAGTTTTTTATTTTTGAATGGTGGCACACTCTCTCTCTCTCATTCTACTCAGCTGCAATTTTTCAAATATATGTTATTTTAACTTGTGGCAAGCAAAGATTTGCACCTATTTTTTCCTTCCAAGGGGAACATCACCCAGAGAATGTCACCCACAAATGTTCGCTATTTTGAAGTTACATCTATGTGCAAATTGCATACCAAAATTCGACATAATTTGAAACACCTGTGTCCAAAAATAAACAAAATAAGGTAACACCTTCAAAGATATCAGTGTACAATATTTCATTACGTAGGTTTTTTCCGCTGAAAAGTAAACAATTAGAATATCTTCTACCAGTAACGTCCTTTTCCTCGAAGAAATTGTATTTAAATCAATGATGGTGTGCTAAGGTATAGGTTTAATATTAAACAAAGCGATAAAAAATTTAAGTATCCAAAAATATTTTCCTTTCTGTGGTCATATGTTAATACGCACTTTCATTTTAAGATCTCTGTGAGACTGAAATTTGTCAAATTACAATGTTAGCTCATTAATTATGGAAGTACATCATGAATTACAATTTTTTTAAGCACAGACGAGTAAAAATACCAAGAGCAGATGGTGTGGGTCAGCTAACGTAGTAGAAAAAGGCTTCAAAATAGTGAAGGCTCCACTTCTTTCTTTCAGAAAATTCCTGGCAAAATGGCTTTGCCGGAGATTGAGAGTTAATTTTCCTTCCTGGCCTCAATAACTTACGCGCGCTACAGCAAACCTTCAAGGAGAAAGAATTTTTTTCTCCCTTGAAAGTCTGAGTTGGGTTGAAACAACGATGCGAAAGTTTAATTTTGAAAATGTAGGTTCCTCGGTTTTATCTTCCGTGAATTAATAAGACGTTATTGCGTGCGATAAATCTTTAATATGCTCATTATGACTGAGGCTGAGAAACAGTACTATGGCAATCCTTTCCTAGTGCATTGGATGAATTTTGACCATGCACATCTTTAGGCTAACCTTGTATTGATTAATTGATCACTTTCTATAATCATTAGTTTTGCTCAAAACAAGGTTGTGTTTATCGCGAGAAAGATTTTGTGTCAATTCAAGCACAAACCTCAAGTAATTTGCAAAAAAATACGAAAAGCAATATTTTTGATGATTAAAAATAATTTATTGTACATTTTAAATAATAAGTATTCAATTTGTGAATTTATGGCATGTCATCAATTCAAACGCTATGATGAATTATGTGGATAATTGTGCAACCATCTGCTTACTACTACCTCAATCACTCAGGGGTTCTGACTGCAGTTCATCCTTGAGCATGATTTGACATAATTCAATGGTTATTTGCTCGTTTCGTGCCCCAACAAAGGTACAACCTGGAGAACATTTCTTTTACCCCTTCAAGAGCCTTATATACCATGGGATTACTTTGCGTATTCTGCGTTGATTTTAGGTTTCGAGAATTGCCTTTTATTTTATTTTTGACGTAAAGATTACGTTGAAATAGTCTACTTATTCAAAAATGTTGTGTGATATTTGTTCTCAACTTAATAAATGGGTAGGTGAGTGATGTGAAAGTTAACAACCAGTGCTGCGTACTGAGTTTTTACCAAAAGAAAAAAGGAAGATGGGCATGGCGCATTGAGAAAAACATATTTGTTTTTTTGCTATTATTTTAATACAACTCTTTTATTACTGGATATTAATAATAATTCTCATGACAAAAAATAATTCTTAAAAATAGAACGGTTAATTATTCAAATAAAGGATTACTACCTTGTAACATTTTGGTGAAAATATCGCCCACAAATACATCCATCAATATTTTATTTACAATATCCATTCATACGTAATTCATATTAATTAATTAAATACAAAATAAAAAACTTGAGATGAAATCAAATATAAACGAATAAAAAGCGTGAAAAATATTAATCGTGATCAATGGTTACTGCTGGTGGCATTGTTCGACAGCTCCCCACTCAGCTCTATTTTTTGTTTATTACCTTTCGTCTGCTCACGTCTTCATGTTCACGTCATTAGTTATTATTTTACTTCATTCATATTGACCGGGACCTGCTTCACTCCATTCTTTTGATTTACGTTCCACAACCATATTCAGGAAACCTTAAAATGTGCACGATATTACAATAAAGGATTACGAAATAATTAAACTCAAACGAACTATTTCGAGCATAATAAGTATTGACAAGTGATTAAAGCGAACACCTGTATCTACTATCAACTTAGCACTTATTAACCAATACGCTTAGTAAGAGGAAAGTGGAAGAACATATAGTACTTGTCTGGACAAGGAAAATGAGCGTGAATCCTAGCGGCGATATATGAAAATCTTCCTTTGAGACGGATTGTTTGCTCGTTTGGACTGTCCTTTATAGTAACGGTTTCTTGCTGATTAACGTCGATCACCTACGCATTAGTAGGTGATGACCTAGAGATTGAATTTCTATTAACGATCCCTACTCTCAATTTAATAACTCCGCTTTCTTTCAAGGAGATGTTCTAAAAATTCGATTTTCTAACCTCATAAATATATTTTACCTTGATTAAATGAATATTAATTTTTCGAAAAAAATATAACTAGAATGTATTATAATAGTTAGACTTTAATTTTTCATAGTTATGGTCAAAAATACTACTTTGTTCTGAGCATCCTTACTACAAGCAGGAATTTATCAAAATAGAACATTTTACCATTAATTTGTACAAGGCGTGAGAATAATTATAATAACACTGACTTGAAGAAAAATTTTTGGGATGAAAACTGAAAATTGTTTCATAATAAAAAATGTACTAGGGATAAATAACAATAAGCTATGGCAACGTTGCGAACACTCCCAACCTACTGATAGAAGTATTTCATAAATGCAGGCTGTGGGAGTATTGGAGTTCGTGAAATCCCTCTATCGTGTTCGGGGATGTTGAACTCAAGAATGGCAAAGAAGTGAAGGGTGCTTGGCACATTCAACTACATAGTACAATCTCACGTTTGGAGTCGGGGAGATTTGTTAAGGGGTGGTAAATAGTGAGTTAGCTTCTCGCTGGGAGTGTTTGCTGAAGTGTAACGCGACGGGGATTTTTACGCCGTAAAAGTTGAAACGGGGCTCCGGCAGGGGCGCACGGGATGTGTCGAAGGCTTCAGTGTCCATCACCACCCAGTTCCGTCGCGCCGCCCCCATCACGTGCCTCACCCACCTTCGTTTCTTTACCCTCTGGTTCACTCGGGTTTTAGTGCTCCGCCCACGAGGCGCCGCCCCAGCTCACCACTTGAGTGCTGCTTGCAAAATCTTCAACGTAGTTACCAGAGTAAAATTTGGGTTTAACTCACTTCTTGTAGTCATCTCCCTTGCGACTTTTTCCCTTTCTTTAGAGTACTTTGGTGGACATTAGCAGTCCATCAATAAAATAATGGCCTTTATTCCTCCGGAAATGTAAGGTCTTATAACGTTGCGCGATATATGCGGCCTTTCGCATACCCTGCGGATTTAAAAACCTCCAGACAAACAGGCGTTTCAGCTATTACAGCTTTTTATCTGGACCTCGATTCTCATTGTAATTCTCTATCATGTTTAGTATCGTTCTCCACTCTCTAGGCCTCTTTTACGCACCTAATACGTTATTTCTTTGTTTTAGTAGGTACATAATTTTCCTAACTTCCACGAGCGAAAATAATACCAACATTTTATCTCTTGAGGTACACATTAAATTTTCCTTTTCGTAGAATAAATTTTCTTTTTCCTTTTTACATTTTACTAACAAAGAATTTATTTTCCTCGGTAAACTGCTAGCGGTTTCTGCACAACATTGAAAACCATTCATTTGCTTAGAGCGGTCCTCTTTTCTTTATTATCGTTAACTCCCTTCCTTTCAACGTCGCATGTGGTGGCACAAAATATATACCATTCAACGGAAAATTCACAGTCTTCTACTATCTTTTCACTATCTCTCTCGTTAGTGAACAATCATGTATGAACAATTTTAATTAAAATATAATATTAATGTTCACAATGAACTCTTCAAATCAGTTAATCTTATTTCAATAAGGATGCAAAATAACTTGTCCAATTGTCCAATGTCTTCTAATTAGACATATCCAGTAGGAACCATTGCACTTTCATTCTATCAGTCCATTTTTCTGGATTTGTACACTCTATTAGCATATTCTTCCATTTTTGTAAAAACTACAATTCCAATTTACATCCTTACTAATTTAATTATTTTTTTCCGGAAGATGTGCGCATATATATGCGATAAATATGTAATGAATGACGTTTTTAAAATTTTCTTCGTTGAAAAATAAAATCAAATAGTATGGACGCAAAGAAGTTTCTGATCGTATAAGTGGAGTGTAAAGAGGAGCATTGTTAGGGTGCTAAACCTTTTCGTCATTTGAATTAGTTTCAACTTAAAATTTCAATCACGCGCTATGTTATCTTTTCCATGTGGCTTATTATTGCCCCTCTCTTGAATTCCAGCCACCTCCACAATTCCTGTCCGTCACAATTAAAATTCCTACCCCAGGTCTTTCCGTTCCACAAGCTCAAATGACTGGAGATGAGACGAGTGTAGACCCCGATCCGCCCGACCATTCCTTCATCTCCTGCCGCTCCATCTCCCCTCGCGACACCCCTGGTCCCCCCTATGAACCTGACATTTTGAGTCGGTTGAGAATCCAATCAATAACACGTGCAGCCGAGGAGTTGACACGAATCCGGCGGTGTTCCCAAGCAGAGGGCGAAAGGGCTTCATTCGGTGGTTGTATGCGGTGCTCCCTTCGTTCGAGGGGCGGAAATTATGAGAAATTTTAATGCTCAGGGACAAATTATTTGGCTGTGAAGCAGGAGGAAAATGGAGCGGTCCACGGCCGCCTCACTGCTGCGCGACGCGTTCGACCATTGTTCCTCGTTGCCCTAAACCCAGGATCCAATTAATTTAGCCGTACAAGGGACGTCCATGGTGCTAATACAAAAGTGATTTCGGGGAAAATATGGAAAGTACGAATCAATTAAAGTAAAAGCTTTTAATCGAGGAGGTTCATTGTTTTGCTTTTGGACGTTGTAACATTTATAAGTATTAATAAACTGTGAAATCAATCGTTAATTTTGAAAGAATGCATTTGATTCAACTGGTATTAAGTTTGTCAAAGGTGTGCAGAGTTACTATTATACTTAAAAATCACGATGTGGTAACAAGGAAGGCATTTGAAGAACTCTTTTGTCCATGACGAACACATTTCACTATCTGGAAATTAGCTACAGATGGTGAAAATTTTTATTAATAAAAATGCAAACACAATTTCACAGAATTGGTGTTGTTTTTACTACGCCATGAAAGATGTGAAACTTTAATTCTACGTTATTGATATTAAGCGGATTAGTCAATTATACCAGATGCGGGATTAGCTGGTCAAAACTGCTATTTTTTTCAGACCGTATTTCCTCACATTCATGTACTTTTCTGCGCCAGCGCAATAGCTCTTGCAGTAGTATTCCTGGAGGTATTTCCTAAGACATCAGTAAAAAAAATCTTATTCATCCTTTGAGTTTCCTATTATTATTACAGAGCCTTTTAGATAACCCATTATTGTGGGAGATATTGCTGCTTCACACATTATGTAAAAAAAGAGTATTTATGTTTACAAATTGAAGATAAAAGGATTTAGTTACGCTGAATCGAGTATGCAGCAGCAAAGTATATTTTAAACCCAACTTCATTGCAAAATAAAATAATACCAAGATTAAAAATTGATTATTACCTTTTTATAAAACAAGCTGATTGTATTATCTAACTCTAAAAAAATAAAGCTTTAATACGTAAGCTTCGCTTTTGTCTAACTCATCGATTTATATCGGCTTTTTTAAAAATTAATTGATGACTTTGGCTTTTTCTTCGACATTATATCAACGTTTAAACATAGCTTAGCAGGCCGGTGATGTAGACTGGTTCTAATGAATATAAAGAGAGTTTGCACTTTTCCACAGATTTATTAAAACGTACGACGCGTTTCAACTCACAGAGTCATCATCAGGTACAAGACAAAATTAACAGTGAGGAGAATTTTTTTATTGTTAATTTTGTTTACCTGTCTGTACCTGTTAATCTTGTACCTGATGATGACTCTGTGAGTTGAAACGCGTCTTACGTTTTAATAAATCTGTGGAAAAGTGCAAACTCTCTTTATATTCATTATGAAGAACTTCCACGACCTTAAGCCTGAATCTGTTGAACTTAGACTGGTTCTGTCCGGTTAGCGTACATTATACGAATGTGAGTCCATTATATAAATGGTTATTGCGTAAATGCTGGTTGTCCACCTCTAGGAATCCCCCACAAAATCAAGGAGACATAGAGTAATACTTGATACGCGTTATTTTTTTCAAACAAAATGGACATTTTCAACAGGAAAGAAATTAATTACCCACGACTGCTGTCATAATTTGATACTCACGCATGACAGCTATCATACGCGAGACTACTATAATTCGACAAATATTTACACTAAACAGAATAAAACTAATTCGTAATCCTGAATTCTGCAAAATGGAAACGTTTAAAAACCAATGAACTGAGCAACTGGTAAACGCCTGTTTTTTTGGGGGATATTGCTCTTAAAAATCGTCCGGAATTCCCTTTCATTGGCGTGAGATTTTCGTGGGCTGCTTCATGTTTAAGCGGGTCAGCGAGGGAGCGATGGGGAGGGGATGAACGGAGAGAGGTTAGTGGGGAAGGTGTGCACGCCTGTTGAAGGGAAATAGGATGAGGGCGGGAGGCGAGGGGGCACTGGGGAGGGGGGGGAGAGCGGCGTGGGCGGGCGGGCGCGGATTGGCCGGGAGAGGGCGTCGATGGCCCCGGGGCGGCGAAGGGGGTGGGGGCGGTGGTGGGTCTAATGGGAGGCAGTGTGTGCGCACGTGTTGTTGTCTCACGGGAGTGTGTTGAGGGGACGTATAATGCAAGGTGAGAAGTTGTCGCGAGTGGGAAGTGGTTTTCGGGGGAGGGAAGGGAGTTGGGGCGGGAGGGGGGGAGGGTTGGGAGGGAGGGGGCACGAGAAATAGGTGAGACGGGAGGATGGATAGCTTTGAGGATTAAGAGCGGAGAGTGGGGATTTGAGGGAGAGTGGGCGGAAGAAGGGAAAGGAGGAGGGCGATTGGGCGTCGGCTATGACGCGTAATAAAGCGCCCGGCGCAATCAATCAGTCGTGACGTAAAGACAGAAGGCGATGGAAAGGCGGAAGGAAGTTTTAGGGGATTTCGTGCCAAGTTGGGGAATAGACACGACAGCAGGGTAAGTGCTTTCCGCAATTAAGGGCCATCAGCTTAAATTCAATAAAATACAAAGGTTCTTATCCACCAATGCCATTTTAATTCAAGACGCTGATTATTTTTTCCCGCATCGAGAGTGCATGAATGGATGTCAACTCGACTGCTTGAAAAATTAGAAAATTTACCTCATATGGTTACATTGATACGTTTTAAAGTAATGTCTACCACACTAGAGCGAAGTTTTATAGTCTTTTTACGTCGTAAAGAGTCCATTATTACTTTAAATAATGTAAAATTCTAAAGTCAGGAAGCTTAAACGGAATTGCAAGCAAAATGTGCATTAAAGCGATAAATTTCTGAGGTAAATCATCTTACAGGATTAATAATTAATGAATTCTCGGGTTTACTCAGGTCAGCTGAAAAGACTTAGGTGCTTTTCACACTTATTTGTTACAATACCTTATTGAATTCTAAGTATTCGCAGACTTATCAAAAGTGCAATATATGTATTTGCTAATTGTAACTATCTGAAACTTAAAGAGTATTTACTCCGAGTGAAAATATAAGACTTTTGGCTAGAAGTTTGACGTGGAGGCAAAAGTGTTTGGATCCTAAGGAATTAGAAAACGATGTCCCAATATACAGAAAAAATTACGAGCGGTCTGCGTGGGAAGTGTGTGAGGATCATTGCTAAGGTCAGTTGGTCAGTTGAGAAACGGGAAGAGGGAAGAAAATGGACTAGTGCCAAAGAACGGTGTGAGGGAGGGGTAGAGAGAGCGAGAGGTAGGTGATAAATGAAGCGAAAGAATAAAGACTGCGCCCCCCCCCCCCTGGCGTTCCATGGCGGGGTAAGGGTAAGGTGAGGGTTTGCGGGAAAAGAGGACCCGAATATGGGAGAGTGCAGGCGTGGCTGTGGAATGATGGGGGTGGAAGAGGGGAAAGGGAACGATGGGTTGGTGGTGGCGAGGACGGTGGAGGCTTGCGGGAGCGGTACGGCCAATCTCGTAGGGCGACTGGAGACGACGCCGAATTGGACGCCGGATGAAAGGGACAATAGTTGCGGCGCGTGATTGCGGAGGCCGTGGCCTCCTACATTTCGGAACCTTCATAAGTCTCCTCCCGGGTATCCTCAAAGGTTTCATCTACACCGGAGTTCCGCGAATTTGTCTCGTTTTATCTGCGACTCGCGACAAGGCGACCGATGTGAAAATTTGATTATCATGCAATGCAGGCCAACACCGGCTTGCGTCGTTAGAAAATCGGTGCAATACGCAAGTCCCTAGTGTGAGTTATTATAGACATTCATTGTATGGGCGGTCGACCACCGGGGGAATTTTCTCCATTAATGAAAGGTGGAAGACTAATTAAGGAGAGGCAGGATTTAAGAGAGCGGGGAATGTGGAAAAAAACTGATGGACGGGCATTAGCCTTGTCTTAAGGTAAGTGATTTAAGGGATCATTTCACGTAAAGTACTTGCACGAAGTACGATATATTTGCAATAAATATAGATGACCACGTCCTGACCCTAAATGTTACTTTGCTTAAGAAATCAATGTTGGGTTTTCCAGAAAAACCATATAAACCTAGTGAATACTTTTGCTGTGACATATTTGAGGAGCTTCTGAATGAAAACTAGGATGCATTAGGTATGGGAAGGTGTGGGATGGTTAAAGAAGTAAATATGACTTCAGGATTTTCGCTTTAGATTCGCATGATAAAGTTATGTTTTATTTGTGGTGAGGGATGAACGATGGATCACATGACAGATATACAGAGTTAGGGTTAGTAGGAGGAAAGATATAAGGCTGCAGAAAGCTTGGTTAAATATGGATCTTGAGGCTATCATAAGGCGGAATATTATTGAATACGTAGAGACCTTAAGTATTATTTGTAAGTATATGATCGGAAAGAAGGTAGTAGGCTTAGGTAGTCGTAAAATAAAGAGTGTACGGTGTAATTTCAGCATGATATATGACCCTTAATTGCTGCTGATAAGACTCTTTTGGTGATGGAATCTGAGTAAATACTAAATCAACCGTTTAGTGACTGTTACTTGCCATTGGTCAAAGTTCCAAAGAAATGGATGTGATTTCTGGAGGTCAAATATATCATTTGTTGTATGACATTCACCCTATGTTACTGGTCATATAAAGGGCACTAAGGGAAATTCACACAAGATTCGAAGAATACAGTTATAGTGCGAGTAAGAGGTGTCTTTAGGACACCAAAGAGTGGCCCATTGTGCCCAAAATACTACTTTTCCGATTAAAATTATGTCAGAACACAAGCTCTACAGTGGTTTTTACAGACTTTAATAGTTTGTTCAAATGTTATGAATCTTGCAAGGCGTAGTAATTCAAGTCACACTCATAATTTACTCTAATGTACTTATAATTTAACACCTAGCTTATATTATATCATATCTCTTATTCTTGCCCGGTATTAACTTCGTAAATTTGTTTACTTCAGCCTTTTTTTTGTGCGTAGGCTGTGAATTACAAGCTGAGTTTATAGACGACAGCAGCTATTACGTTGACGTGACCCTAAAAGGACTTGACCCGAAGGCTGTCACCCACTCGCTTCAAGATAGACGCGACATGAGCATGTAAACTTCCATCACCCGTATCACGTCGCACGCATAGTGTAAGAGTGTTCGTTGAATTTTTATTTCCCTACTCCTCTCTCGGAATACAAAATGAACCCGCTTCAGTTCTTCTTATAGACGGGACCGAACATTTGAAGACCTTTAAAAGCTGAACTAAACCTGGGCGGCGTCAAAAGTGTATTGTGGTTTTGAGTGAAAAGGGCAGGCCAACGCGTCAGGGTACGAGGGGTACGGATGGATGGAAGGGCCTTGAATTGGGGGGAGGGGTGTACCACAGGGGTGTAAGGTGGCGTAGGACAGGGAGGATGATTTATGAATCGGGGGGGAGCATGTGGTGGTGCTATTATCTGTGACTAGGGCGCCAGCGTGGGTGGTTGTATATAAGTTAAAGGGAGGAAAGAGAGAGAGAGATCGCCACTAATTTTTTTATATCGCCTGCGCTCGGCTGTGAATTCGCATCTGAATTCAAGCCAACACAAGATTTATGTTCCCTAAGGAGAAATAATAGCTACACTTTAGCAATCGACATCTTGGACACATATGCATCCCTGGTTCTAGTAGTTGACCCCACTCAACTATTAACTTCGTTGTCTCACTGTTTTTACATAACTTAACCTTAAAGACCACTAAGATATGCATAAAATGATAGGATCGTCAGAAGACACAAAATTAAAAATATCTAATTTATTTTTGTAATAAGTGAACTATTGAGTACTCCTTTGCAAATATGAGAAACGTCACACCAGGTTTAAATTTCCAAGTCAAGGATTAATCGTATTAAAAATTCTGATGGCCATAAAGATTTTGGATCCTTTCAAAAATATAAATTGGAATCATTTTGTTAAAATAAAGTGGACTAAAGTATTTTTCAATTTTTAGTGGATATTTTTCAATTGATTTATTACCATAGTGTAAATGGTAAAGATTCTTCGTCGTTACTGAATATATTTATCTAATGTCTCAAAATAGTATTTGGAAGTTCAGTTCATTCATCGATAAATTTAATTTTTTGTTTTATATTCGTTTCCTCCCTTCGAGAAGAGGTGAACTTTCTAATTATCAATATTTTTTGATTCCATTTGACGTTTCTTTGATACATTTTAACACAAATAGTATTTATTATGCTTATTGCGCTCTTAAAATTTGAACATCGGACATGGAAATAAACATCTGAGAATCAAAACAAACCTTTAAATGGGCAATTATGAATGTTAGGGAAAAAACGGAGAAAGTCTATACCTATGAAATTATGCTTGCTGTGGTATGTAGCGTTAGTATTGACGTGAAATAATTTTTGTAGGGTGAGGGATACAATTTGGTCGGGGAACAATAGTGTATTGAGAAAGCTGGTGCAAAAACCGAGTTATTTAATGCAGTTATTTGAACTATGATTCATTTTATAAGGATATCATATTGCTGGAAGAAAGCAACAAGCATAATTCAGAAAAATTGATTTAGAATACAACGGCCAATACCCCGCGTAAACCTTATTCTCGAGATCAACTGTATTTGATTCATTTGATGCTCGCATCGTATTACGTACGGTTTATCGTTAACAGAATATAGTATTTATGACTAACCAGTTAGTTACCGGAAAAAAACAATTGCAACTTATACCATCTGATGACTTAAGTGTAATCTGTTAAAGCATTCATAGGAACGATCGGTTAAACATTAAACTTTCTTTCATATTTGTCGATGTAACTGATTATTTTCATTCTTGCAATAGCTGTGCGGTGAGTTTCACCGTAGTGGCCGTATTCAGACATATATGGTATTTTTTTGTTGATTGTTGTTAATTTATGTGTAATTATTCATTGAGTGACAGAATCAGGAAATTATTTATTGCAGAGTAATAGCAGAAATTGCTTTCGGTAAAATAGGTTGACTTGATCAAGTAGCCTACTTTAGGTCCTGTGGAATCTTGCATTTCCATTTGGTAGAGAACAGAATCACCAAGGGGAAAAAATAATATCCTGTAATAAAAAATTGCATCTAATGTACAGCAAAGTTCCCCCTCACTCTGCATTAATTAGCTGAAACTTGGCATGAAAGGCATCGTTAGCGATATAAGCAAGAATACGGATGTTGCTCGTCATGTGGGGCAGGTATTTACGGTTCGTTCATCACCCGTAGCTAGATCACGTTTATGGAGAACAGTGTTGGGGTGGTCTAAACGGTTATCTGCAGCTAATCGGAGGGAGCGCTGAATAGTTAATCGTGTCCTGTGATTAATGAGTTAATCAAAGCAAATTTCACAGATATTCGAATTTACAGTGTTAAAAAGAAACATTGCGTCGCAGTTGAGTGGCTAGAGAATCGGTTAACCGCTTTACACGCTGTAATACAGATTTTTAGATACGTAAAAGTGACTCCGGGTTTTTCACTATAAGCAAAGAAGCAGATAGTATAACAATGTTAATAGTTAATTAAATATGCACAAGCACAGATTTTTCTTAATTTCTGTAGCTCAGCCAATTATAACATTTTATCTGATGAAGTGTAGCTAATAGATTTATAATGAGACGAAAATCTTATTTTTCTATTATTATCTTTACTTATCAATAATTGTTCTTTTTTATTGAACAAATTTCATGAGAATGCCCTAATATTTTTCTATATGCATTCATAGTATGAATGCATATAGTATGCATACACTATGAATATGGATTTCTATATGCATATAGAGATCCATATTCATAGTTTTTTGTAGTTATATTTCTTTGGAATTTATGGTTGATTTTTAAAAATGATTGTGAATTTGTTTTGAAATCTACATAAGAAGCGGGAATAGCAAAATAAAAATTTAAGATACCAAAGTATATGCTAATATTTAGGCACTGTAAAATAAAGAGGAAAATGTGTAATATGCATGTTAAATGGAGCAAAACGGGCTAAGAATAATTGTCCGTGATGGTGAGGAGGGAATTCTCTTAGACTTCTTCCTAATTGTAAGAGAATTTCTTAGTTAGAACCACTTAGTTAAAGATGACTAATTCCTAGAAGCGAGAGGTATTTCTCGAGGCTAAGAAGTGAAGCGAAAAACTCTGATTAAGTGAGATTGATTATTTTCAAGGAGGGAAATGAGCACCTTTCACCAACTACTATAATCTCCAAAAGTTCTTAGATATCTAAAACCCGGGAGTGTGGTACAAAGACCTAGTATTCTTACGTTTAATTACCTTCGTCTAATCAAGGTACCCGAGTAAGGGAAACCCTAATGGATTTCAAGAAACTCTCAGAACCCATGTTTCATTATAAACTTTGAAGTAATTTTATCCCTGAATGTACTCGTAAGCTTATTTCTTGTGACTCGTGATTCATCAGTAATGTCCAAGAAAATATACGAAAACTTTACCACCTTAATGAACCCGTAGCCGGGCTCTACCATCTTCGAATGAGTTTTTTTATATTTAACTTTTGAAATCACAAACATTTAAGCAGAGATATAATAAATTCCGTCAAATATATTCTTAATCCTAAGATAACTTTCCTCTTATACAAGAATTTTAGCGACTAAAAATTGCTTGGATTTGCACCTCCGGGGTTGCAGTCTTCATAGTATGTAGCATTTTCCGAAGTAATTTATATATGAATACTGAGGAAGGTACGTATTTTCTCAAATAGGATACTTTCTTTCTTCGACCATATTTCCCTGCAGAATAGACATAATGTTGAAATATGAAAAATATGTGGGTTTTCGTGAAAAAAACTATTGCGAAGGGCTTTGTTCGTATGTAGCTGCATTTTACATACTAATGAGAAAAACACAGCACATGCGCAAAAGCGAAAAAACTTATTATTATTGCAATATTATCACTGACTTAACGGGTTTACACACCAAATATCCAAATGAACCCTTTGCCATGGTCCGTGGCAATGCAGCGAGTTTCAGAATTGGCTTTTCCTTCCCCCCTTGGAAGGCGTGTTATCACTCCTGCGGAATGCCTTATTAGTGATCAAAGAGGTGAGACCACACATGTCAGCAGCCGGCAGGGTTTGCACGACGTCATGTTACGTGGTAATTAGATTTATGACGCATGTGTGGGCGAAAACGTGAATCGGGCGGGAATGAAGTTCCTCTCCGCCGGGAGAACCGGAAGCAGGTTCCCAGAGCATCCGCGCCCGCACACGCCTCGATCTCCCTGCCCCATGGAGCGACAACTGAGGAAAAACCCCTCCTCGACTCCCGTGGTGGTCGCAAGAGTCGGGCTTTGAGTCTTGGAGGGACCCATTCACGTCCAGTCAACGAGTTGCGCGTGTTCTTCCAGCTTTAACGCGACGTAGCGATGCTGACGCAAGGCGTGGTATACCTAAACATTTGTTCACGATTTCTAGACGTTTGATATTGCCTTGTATAAAAATGGTCTCGGTTAGCTACTACAGTGGCTGTTGATTGATCTTCCTTTAATGGTTTCCTACGTTTATCTGGGAACTAATTTCAAACATACACGCCTTAGTGTGTACTTGTAGGTGTGTGAGCTCTTTCCAGACAATTTTGCCATGATATGCTTTTGACGTGTTCTAAAATATCGGTAGCGTTTATAGCCGGTATCCATCGCATAACACTATTAATAATTGAAACGTAATTATCAATTTATTTTTTACTCATTATGGATGATGTAGTAAAAAAATCCATCATGTCATTCTCCCAGACTTGGCAATGGCTTTACTTAACCGAATGTTTAAGTAATGCTACTATGCTCACGGCTGTAGGTTATATCATTTGAATGTGTGCATAACACAATCTTCATCGTATAAATGTAACACCAACGCATTTCCTTCTCCATGAGATTCCTTTCGCTAAAATCTTCCAAACTGATGATATGGAAAATGTAGTCCCTAAAGGGTTGACTCATTAACACTTAAGCGCTTTCTTAATTACAGCTACGGAGCCACATAGGCATGTACTTATTCAAAGGCATTCATCTGAGTCGAGATTCATTCTCTTGAAAATTACAGAGTGGGAAATCACCAAAAGAATCCCTTTGCAAGGGAAAGGAAGGAGTGGATCAATCACATGGCAAGAAGAAAGAAAAACTCTGTTCATTAGACCAAGGGTTCTCTGTCCGCAAAAGAGCGAAAAAATAAAACCTTAGTAAAGAATAATCAAGTATATATACGGCGCAATCTTAATTTTTTCAGACCAACTATAGTATGCTTATATTTACAATTAGGTATTGGGAAAATACGTATTCTTTAGCTGTCAATTCAAAGCATTTGTCTGCAAAAAAATTAAGGCTTGTGTACCGAATGGAAGGCATATATTGATAGTTCTTAAATTTGATAATGTTTGATTCTTCTCCCAAGTACGTTTACATAATTATAAATTATTTATGATCATACATTACGTATAGTCAAGTTGAGCTCCGAATTATAACATTTACACCTGAACTAGAGTAAAGGAACTCACCAAAAGAGGTTGGCTTGGTTTAGAAGTGTGTTAATTATCAGTCCTTCAACAGAAAATATTTTTAGCACTTTCAAAACGTTTGTACAATATCACAGAACTGGTGAAGAATCAGTGGGTGGACGGCGAGGCTCCATTTTCTCCAAGGGGCGATGTTCGCGTGTACCGTTGCTTGCGATGGTGCATGGCGGATGTGGAGACGGAGGAGAGAGAAAGGGAGGAAGGGAAAGAGTGGAGCAGAGAGGAAGTAGGTGAACCAGCCAGAAGGGATCACGCCGATGAAATCCCGCGCGCGCACACATTTCGCCGAACGAACAGAAGAGGGCAGGGTTATCGCGGCTCTGCAGATTCATTACAAGGGGTTTGAGAGTGAGGTCCATTAGCGATGAGAGATGGAACGCTTCGGAAACCACCGCAGGGAAGATTCCCACGCACCTCACCCGCAGCACCCCCGTCTCTCGCCTAATTCCCCCTTTGCACTTCCTGTTCACGCTTCTGTACCGAGAGGGCTTTGGTGCGGTGATAAGGGATGGGGCCGAAGAGGAACGACGTGAATCGACCCCGCGTCCACCTATTATTCAGCATGAGGTGGCCGTGATAATGCCTTCCGTTTATAGATGCCCTCGTATATTATTTACGCTAAATAATTAGAATGGGACAAAGAGATTGTTGAACGATTAACTCACAATAAAAACGCATATATGCATGTCCATAACAGAAAAAATACTCTTTTTGACTGCTTTTGTTCGGTACTTACATAAAAAGTCTAGAAGAGCGGCATTTGCGTCGCAAAGTTAGCAATTGATACGTATTTCCCAATAATTTTAAACAGCCGACTGGAGGATTTAATTTATACGTAGTGAAGTCCTTTCATTTCAAAGTTACTATGGATAATTTTGTTGTAAAATTGGTTTCAAATAAGTACATTTAATGTTTGCAGAAATTTCTTATCAAATTTAAACATAGTGATATAATGAATACTGTTTGTAGAGCCTACATCTTTGCTTAAGTACATATCCCCCGTGTCCGAGAAGACCGTATTTTGTTATATTTTTCGTTCAGGACTACTCATGGTATTTCAGGGAACTTATCTCCGTCAAATTGAAAATATACTCTATTCTACCGGTATCAAAATGTTTTTGACGCTGGTGAGCATATTATTTTTAGAAAAATGATCAAATGCATAAAAAGCGTTTTCTTTTCTGAGGGTGCGAAATAAATCCCGGAGCTTAACGTTTCGATGTTGGTGCTTATGAAGAATGAGATTGCCACTCGATGCCTTTCGGTGAATCACAGAGCTACTTTTCACGTAACCGTTGCAGACAGCGTTCATTTTTTAGTATGTACGAGTACATATTCTCGTATACAGAAATGCAAGTCGGTCGGACCAAGGAAATAGAGTTGATCGAATTACTGGAGCTGTGCTCTCCTTGCTGACCAAATGGGGGAAACACATTTTCTCAGAACTCGGATTAATCATTCATTCATCTTCTCCCTCTTTGCACAGTATTCCCTGATTTAACGCACGCCAACCGACTTCCCATTTTTCGCCTCCATGTTTCCCATTCGATCGAATCACCAAGTTCAACCTCATTGCAGTCATTCCCTCTCCAACTCCTCAGCTTATTTTATCCCACTTTTTGCTCGCTTTGGTTACACCTACGCACTATCGACCTACTTCTCCAACTCCCGCTACATTCTGTATCCGCGAAATGGATCTAATTTTCAAACCGTTTGGTCCCACTTCCCCATTTTCTACGTTGCATATGACATTCAACAGTTTTTCAGATCATTTTCCATTTAATATGCATCTCATTTTGATCATACGCTTTTATAACAATCTGTATTTTCATGTATCCTAAAGGCATTGTTTGAATGAAAATTTTGGGTATGTGAATGCAATTGCTGATTTTTATGATGAAGCACTTTTTGGCCACGATGGGAAAATTTCTAAGCAATTGATTTTGGCGGTGAGCAAGTCGATAACAAAATCGAACGAGACACTCATATTTTATTGTTAGGTTGATGTGCATTTATAAATAATAAATCCTGTATTACATACTATGTTCACTCTGAATTAAATCTGCATATTTCCGCAAAAAATAAAATAGTTTTAATTAAGGAATTTTTTGAATTGGATTAAGGAAGTCTGTGTAGAGATACCGCTCGCTCTACGCTTGAAAATTCAAATTAATGCTTCTAAAAAAGGTATTGCCTAAATATTATACCTACCTCATTCATAAATGTTTTTCGCGTGATTTTTAGTTACGAATTGCAAACATTTAAGCCTGTAAAATTTTAATAAAAGAAAAAAGAATAATTAAAGTATTTTCCTCTGTAACATTCTATTATGCAATGATGGACGGCACGTTTCACCAGTTTTATGGAATTTTCAGCTAATGTTTTAAGAGAAATGATTTCAGTCCACCGAATGTTATTATCCCATGATTTGCTTCATGAAAGAGCTTATAACTGGAATGAGGAGGTCAAATTCAGGTGTAAAATAAGTTCTTTCCCTCCGTGTCTGTCTCTTATGACAATGATATAGTAAAATCTTCGCTAATAATATAAAAACCATAAACACAGTAATCAACCCGAAGGTCGGTTTAGTAGGTGATGGTAGAGCTCACCCATATACCAAGCCCGACGGCGTGTGAATATCACATCAGGGTAGGGGGGCCAGTTCCTTTCCCTGTGCCGGTTATGGTTTCCCAGGAAGACCTGGTACCCGAAAAATCAACTAGCTTGGGTGGAGCTGCAGGTGCCCAAAGTGCCTTGCCCGGGAATCGAACCCGGGATCCTCTGGTCAGCAGTCCAACGCTCTAGCCGCTAGACCACCGCGACCCGCTAATAATATACACGAGTAAATATATCTTTTTTAGTAAGGAGCATATTTCCAGATAAGTACATAAAAAGCACATATGTGACATCTAAGTATTTGAATAAAAATACTTCAACTTTTTTTAAGCAAGAAACAAGTATTCTCAGAACTGCAACGACGTAGCTGTGTTCGGGTGGTGGGTTTGCGTGTGAAGGATTTAGAAAAGGTCCGGCTGTCTTACACCACTTCTTTAAATACTCATTTCTCGTGACTTAAGAAATGTTTTCAGATGCCTTTAAAGTTTAAGTTTTTCTCAGTAACCAGAATACCATACTAATTAATTTTTTCGAGTTTGTCTCTTATATAGAAGGATGTTTTATTTTGCGCTGACGTGACCCACATCATTGCCTTCAGTACGTCTGGGTTTATACTTCAGGAAATCGTTAATAACTGGCCTTAAAGTGGAAATTAACTTTTACTCTTTTTAAAGTTTCCGTCACGGAGAAATGTGTCTTATGCTACTCATAGGTACCAGAATTCTTGGAATAAGGAATACAATAATATGAAATCGCAACTAAAGTAGGCATTTTTATATTGCTATTTTTAATGTGCATATACTTTTAATTTATTGCTACAGATGACGTCTATAATTTATAACGAGTTATTTATTCTTGTTCTTTCACTTAGTTTATTTTTTTCAGATCAATATATTACTATGACTTTACACCAGTTTAGACAAAAACTTTATCAATATCAGTTCTGCATTCCCAAGGAATGAAAGAGCCTTTCAACTCTTTCACATTTGGTATGTTCCACTCTACTAATACAACGGTAAACGTCAATTCCCTTCTAATCCTCTTCTTGCGTTAGTGTTTTCCCGCTTTGCTTTAGTTTTCAAATACATAAAAATATTTTGAGTCATACATATCTTTTTTATACTTGGCTTCGTAATTTCTCATATTCTATGAAGGACACTCCAGAATGATTAAATTTAAATTAGTATCCCGCATACGCCTTTTTACTATTGAATCATATATATCATTTGATATGAAGGTTAAGTGAAAATACCTGTATTGTTCTGCATTCTTCTCTTTAGGCATATCTGCAGCATGAAAAAAATGTCGCCTCTTCGCTAAAACGATTTAATATGATGCTTTCATATAGACCCTTCGATCGAGGTTTTTTTAGTGTGCATATAAGCGAAGCTCTGATCGAAATTTTGTTCCGTGTTGGTTTTACGGGAACGTATCCCTAAGGCAATAAATTTGAGAATCATCCCTCGCGGGTGGTTCACCTCCATGGGTGAACTAAGGCGATGGATTCGAAGGGTGGTGGCCTCATTGGAAGATTTTAAGTAGTGGGCGGTAGGCGGAAGGGGGTTTGTGTGGGAGGGTGTGCGGACGGGTTCGGTGGGCGTGGGAGTCATGAGGACGGGGAGGAAGGAGACTCGGCTCCCCTCGCCCCAGCCCCTTCGCCTTTCCCAGGAGGGAAGAGGCGCCCCTCGTCGCGCTCCGAAGACCACGTCAACTTGGATGGATCCTCGTCAGCGCACAGCTCGATGTGATGCGGCAGCAGGGGGGGCACGGGAGTAGTGGGGCGGGTAGGGCGGAGGCACTGGATGGGGGTGGGAGGCCGAGGAGATTCGGGGGGAGGGCAGAGGAGATTTCTGCGAGGGTGGCTGTGAGGAGGGTGTATGCGTCGTCATTTCACTGTGACCAGACATCGCCGTGATCGAAACTCGAGATATTTATAGAACGTATTAACTTAAGTTTTCACCGAGGAATATATTGATAACACGTTAAAGCTGCGTCGGTATTACCGGGGCGAGAGGAAAAAATGAAGAGCAATGATGACGTACCGAGTTTGATGTGGAAAAGGTGATATGTGTATCCTGTGTGGCGTATTTTTTACTGCAATTGACCTTTAGAGACGTATCTCATTCACCGCACTAACCTCCCTCTGAATCCCTGTGATATACATTAGAACAATAAGTTCCGTTATCTGACTATATTGACTGATTAGTCGATAAAATGCTTCGTGCTGCATTTATGTGGTTCAAAAATCAAAAAATGTGTAGGCTAGATAATGCTGTAAACCTTAGTTGATCACAGGCTAGGTGCAATGACTAAGATTGATTGATTCCGTTTGGAGAAATACAATATAATATGTGAATAAATGTTTTATGTCTCATGTATATTTAAAAACACACATTTGAGTTCCTGTATTTATTTACGAACTCAGGATACACGATTGATATGTTCTAATCCTAAATACCAAATAGTAGGAATATATGCTTACGACCAATAAAATAGAAGAAATTATAGGAAACGAACCCACTATAATATGAGATTAATGAATGAGAGAGAGTATTTTGTAGAAAACGTATTCTGATGTGTAACCACCCCCTGCCACACGTCCTAGCGGTTGCTTTCCGGGAACTACGTGGAGAAAATTGAACCCAGAATAACCTAATATGTAGTATTTGTTAAAAATGATGCTTCAGTAATATTTGGTAAAATGATACTTTGGTTAAAAATAATAATGCGGTACTAGTAACAAAGCATACCACTTTTGTTCTTGACCAATTTAAATTTTAGCAGCAAAAGAGATTTACTGTTTTTATCATCTTACTCATGGAAACGAAAGGTAAAGCGCATTTTATCTTCTTTGTCACAGCGACCTACAAACTCCGCACTTTTCCGAATAAATTGAAAACTGTGGTAATGGTAACAACACCCACCTGTATATGTACTTTTAGTAGCTACTTCTGGCAACTGATGTGAGTATATTTTTAATGTGTTTTTTAGAGTATTTCCCATAGGTAAAAACGCTAGACAGGGTGGATTTAATGGGCGCTAATGGCGAAAAATTGTACTCGTATCTCCGTTTCAAAGATGTGGCTTTAATTTTCCGCCTATGATAGTGGGCATAAATCTGTAAGGAGAAGCTATGCGACGATTGTTACTTAGCCTATAAATTGTCTACAAATCGAGCCAAAATTTGCCAACAAATTAAATATTTTATTTGTAAGAAGATTCAATGAATGTTAAATCAAAAAATGAATTGGTATAATTTTTGTACTTAGCTATATCCTAAACTAATCTCTGAATTCGTTAGTATCTCTTATTGGTTACATGAAGTTCTATTTTAATCGGAGTGTTTTTCTTCCCAACAGCTCTACGGCTAATCTTTTAAGGTATTAAATATCTTCAATCTTTTTACCCAGTGATTATATTAATATTACACATTCATTGCATTTTATATATTTATTTTAATTCTCAGAAATTAATCAAATACTTCAAACATAAGGAATTCATTCTTAAAATGCACGAGGCGCGTGTGGGATAATGTTACATACTTGTACGATGGTGCCATTTTTGACTCTCCCAAACTTAAATACCACGGAAGATCCTTGAGAAGAAATAAAAGTAATGAGTCTCACTAAATGTGCTTGGATTGAGAATTTTGTCTAAAATTGGAATTTTTCCGAATTGAGGTGCGATTTATTTACGAGAGAATCGACATGATTAACCGATGGCTAACAAGTGGGCAGATAATGAGAAATCGGTCCCCTAAATAACAAATCTTTCTTCCAGGAATCCTTAGCCCCGTTTCAGTGTGGAGTAGGGTTAATAATCATTTCATGGAAGAAAAATATCTCTTTTCAAAAGGCATAAAGGCTGGCCAGGAAAAGAAAAGCTTCGATATGCCTTTCCTTTACAAAACAATGGAAACCGTCATATACACTAGTATTCTATGCATAAAGTCTGATTGCTCGTTTCAATACATTTTTAAAAGTTTTATACATTTCTGAACCTAAGGTTTGCATAGTTACATCTTGTTATCCTTAGGAGATTGATGGCAATGTGCAAGAATGCCATTTAGGCAGTTTGGTCGTATTATCGAATTTCATGCTATTGAAACCCAAATAAGTTGCTAAAAAAAGGCGAAATATGAATAAACAATTTATGTCGAGCATCTCAACATGCGAGGAAAAACTTGACGGTTCCCCAAATGAAACTCTAAACATATTTCAAGAAATTAATACGATACATTTTTTCTGTGCTAGAAAGCATCATTATGTCCACTATGCTAGCTAGATCTGTCCCTAAGACAATAAACATACTATATTTAAAGCCTACCTGTCACAGTCCTATACCTTTCATTTTATCTAACATCTAGCTCTGGCCGTTTCTAAAGATTTATATGATATGGTATTGATTAAATTATGTATATATATGTTTATATATGTATGTTTATACATATGTGAGTACATACATACTCATATACTGGTACATGTACATAATTAAGTTATTTTTATATTATGTAGCTAAATCTAAAAATTAAACACCATTACGTTCACTTTAGTAAAACTGGGTACCTCGCCAAATTGTTGAGGAGAGAAACCCACAATAAGTTCATCTTCAATTCTGCAATCCATATTTGTAAAAAATATGAGGATTTAATCATCATAATCAGCACATTTATCATGTTAATGATAAAAGACGAATAAGTATATACCCTGTAAGGGTATTCAACAATGGTGCATATGTCCTTCTTTGATACCCCGAGTGATAAATAAGATGGAAAAGAATAACGACCTTATTAATTGCGGAAAATTATTTTATTGCATTGCCTGAGGTTAATTGCTTAGCCAACGTGCTGATTGGGATTCATTTTACTTAATCGATTGCTTTATGATATTTTCCTTATTTTTTTCACATGATTGGCTTTCTGTAAATTCATATTTAAAAAGTTTTATTGTTTCCTTTATTGCGTTAAAAGTGAATGGACGCTCACTTTGCGAAGCTCTTGACTTTTTATCTGTAGTTTCAAAGCGAAAACCAGGCTTAAATGAATTGTGGAAATAGAGTTGCCAACTGGAGGGAGCATACGCGTCAAGACAGCTCTGTACCGACCTTTCCATATTTTAGCCACTTACCGAGAGCTGGGGCACTCAACGCCGGCAGCATCACTTGCCTTTGTAGGCGATTTTTAAGGCCTAAACGAGAACTGAGTGTTTCGCGGAATGAAATTTCAGCAAAAAAAGTATCATGCTCTGCTTACCAGCTAGCTTTGTTTTGTTACGTAATCTCCACGCATCGGATACACTTTCCCGACAAAAGACTTCCCATCTATTCCCACAACCCACGTCCATTTCCCTCTGGAAAAAAATTGGCATGTCCTTTCCTTTAAATTCCTATCCTTTTCCTTTTTTAAATTTCCTTTAAATTAAAATACTTTAAAGAACTTTACAATTAATGTAAATGTTAGGTCGCGGGGAGAAAGGTAGGGGGGTGGGAGAAGAAGGAAGATGCGGAGTGAAGTGCGTATGGCGTGAAGTGCGGTGGTCGACGCGTGCATCATGGGGGGTGGGGCAGAAAAACAGTCTTTGCAAGGTGGGTTGAATGATACGGGGAGTGGGGTGGAATTCTAGGTGAGGGAGGACAGTGGCGTTGTAGGTCGAAATTAATCAGGGATCGCTGAAGTGGAGATCTCGGAGAGGCAAGCAAGGGGAGGCCGTCCGTCCGTCGGGATGGAGGGTGGGGAAATTGGACTTTAGGACACATTGGTGAGATGAGAGAGGTAGGCGCCGCGGGCAAAGCGGAACTGTTGGTAAGTTGCTTGAAAATTTCAAGCAGATAGGAAGGGAAGCGTTTGATGATTTTGATGGCGTTGTAGGTTTGGGGAAATCGCTCAAAGAGCAGTGACAGACCGTTGAAAGAGCGTTTGCGTCGTGGACTTTATTCCCAAGTTTCTTTGGGGATGCTAGGAGAACTCAATTTATGTAATGGTTAATGAATTTAATAATCAAACTAATGCGAAATATTATGACTGAAAGGAACATATTTAGAGATTTGAATGAAATTTCGTTACTAGATTAAAAATGAAACTAAATTGGTAAAAGACCTGAAGGATAGTTAGTGTAGTATAAATAATGCTTTGAAGAAAGTTATAATAGAAATGCCTCTTTACTCTAAGGTCTTTATTAAAACTTCATGCCATGTTTTGATGTGGAAATTGACACCACTCCAACTTAATATCTTCTCATGTTTTCCAGGATTTTACCAGCATTTAAAATAAATGTTGAATTCAATGTTATGAGGGCTACCAATTAAGCAATGGAATAAAATCCCAGCTTTTACCATATGTCACTCTATTGGTATTTACAGTGAGAAAATATTTGAACATATTAATCACCTGAAGTTAGTATTTACATTCTTTATCGAACTTAACAATACGACAGTGTAGGGACCGTTTAGCTTGAAAAATGTTCTACACTGGTAGAAGAATGTGATTGTCCCCCACCTTCTTTAGGAAGCGCTGAATATTTTCTGTCTGAATGCAACATTTCTCGGGATTCGCGCAGAAGAAGCAATCACAGTTGGCGAGAAAATCGCCAGAAGTAACGATTGCGGAGGCAGACACAAAACAATTGACTCACTATGCAAAAAGCTACAATTTTTGAGCACTTTTAACTGATTCCATCATTTAAGCGTAAAATTATCTTAAACGATTATCTAGGGAAAAGAAATGTGTACCAGCAGTAAACGCGGATGTTCGCATACCTCCTCGATTGAATTTCGAGAATATGAGTACAGCACTCGACGCGGAATGGGACGGAAGAGCCTGGAGGCAAGTCGTTTGGCGAGGTAAAGTGGGGAATTAGTAAGTGGCATTGGAATTAGAAATGGATAATGGCCCAGGGCGGGATCGGAGATAAAAGGGTGCGGGGGGGGGGACGAGGAGCATGTAAAAACTGTTCGGAGATGCGCTCGTAGGGAAGCCGTCACGAGCAGCTCGCGGTGGGATCGAGGAGGTGGGGATGAATGGGTGTCGGGAGGAGAGGGATATGATGGGGGCGGTGGGCGGAGAGACGGGGTGGGGCGTCGGATGGCGAGGGGATTGTGGGAAAAGGCATGCAACCACCACCGCCGCCGCCTCTTCTTTCCTCACTTAACTCGATGTGCGAGCAAGGAGACGAGTGCAGTTCTCAGATAAGCGAGAGGTGGAAGGGCCTTTGCCCCTTCTGCTGGTCGCCTCGGGAGAGAGGTTTAAGCGGGAAATGGTCGTCTGTGAAATGCAAGGGGGGTGTGTGTAATATGGGACGGGGTGTCGGTGCCCTCGGTCAGCCGGTTGGGACGGGAGGAGGTTAAGTTCGCAGGCGGGAGATGAAAGATGCGAACTGCAGTGGCAAGTGGGCTTGTTTGAAAATTGGTTTTCTGAGGAGCGAGAGTAAAAAAAAACTAGGATTGCTTTCGGAGGCCATTTCGGCCAAAAACTGAACCCAACTTCTAGGTTTTGTTTTCTTCATTTCGCACCTTTTACGAGTCTGCGCGGCTCAACTTAAGGGGTCAATTTGCAAAAGACATTATTTCAGCTAAAGTGTTTCTTTTGGGGCATTCATTCATTATAAGGGCGCAGTTAACTTGCTTAAGAAATGCAAAAGCTAAAGGAGTAAGAAGAACGAAAATGCGTCATAAAAATTTGTAGTTTAGATTTTATAATCATTATCATAAGTTAAGAATTAGAAGGAGACTAGTTTCCGGGAATTACCATATCTGTATCATTAAAATATAACTAATTTTAAAAATTATAACGCGTCAAGTTTCAGGAAAGATGAAAATAATTAAAGGGAGTTTGACTGAAAGGTGTTTATGTGTGCTCTCATTAACGTGAAATTTGATGCAGTTATGATTCCAAGTACTCTGTCGAAATTGTTTGCACACATGGGAATTGAAATATTGTAACTCTGTGATTGCTATTGTAACACGTTTTACCCTTCAGCCATTAAAAGTTTGAACAATCCCATAAAGTGGTCAGTAATATGAGAGATCGTTTCATCAGCAGGAAGTACCCGTTACGCAATGGAGGGCGAAATGGACGGAGAATTACTGTACCTACCACGTACAGAGAAATTATCAGTGTGATATGCATGCGGAATATTTGATTGCCGTTGTTCAATGCCATAAATGATGGTTAAGGAGACAATTGGAATCCTCAATGTCCTCAAACCAATAATGTTGCACATAACTTCGATACCATGGCCTAGGAGCAAATATGAAGGTACATGCTGAAAGACATAAAAGAGAACTGTATTTGCTCTGCTATGAAAATTTGGAGAAAGAAATTAGAATATATTTGAAACGTCAGATCCAAACTTAAATATGGTTTATTTAAACCGAAATTTTATTATCTTTTTCATAGATTTTGTTGCCGTCACTGCCGGTCTTCCTAAAAATGTTTTCCATAGACTCGTCGGTAAATTCTGACTCTATAACGGCAATTTATCTGTGGCCTATTTCCATATCTTAATTCTTCTTTTGTGGGAAAAATTAACGGGACTTTGGCAAAAGTTTCCATAACTATTTTTAAAACACATTCATTACAATGAAAATTTTTACGAACTCTGGAAATGTAAATAGGTTTACTGAAAAATATCTGCAATTTCAAATGCGGGTACAATTTTTTTAGAGTAATGAAGATTTTTTCTCACTTAAATCGCATTTTTATATTCATTCGTGGTTATTTGCACCTGGAAGGATGGAATAAATGAGGAATTGCCTTTGCAGTGTCAACTACCAAAACTTTTAATTAATTCGTGGCATTACTACCTCATGAAGTTTGTAAAAATTCAAGTAGTAAACTCTGTAAAATACATTTTCACTTCTCTCATTTGGCGAACACCTAAAGTAGCTTACTATATAAATTTATTTGTGAATATAATTTTCCAAAGGCAAATTTTTATGTACAGGGTAAGAGAGAGAACATAACTGGATAGTATTTGTCGCATGTTGCTTAGTTCCTTCTATTTCCGCACTTCTGCACCGTATATAAGGACGTACCGCTTATCAACTGATGATACAAGTATCGATACAATGGTCAGTAGGATAAATGAATTTAAGTGTGTTAAGCAAATTTGATATAAGATAACTCATTCCGGTTTGTGATAATTTGTTAATAAGGAAAACATTTTCATAATATATAATTTATTTTAATAAAGTAACTAATATGTATTCAATTGTTTAAGGCTCAACTTTGTGGAAGTTCATGTTCATTAAATGAAGAAAACAATGTATATTTCCACTGTTCTTTGTTCTCGTAGAACTAGTTTCAACGATTAGGCGTCATCATCAGGTACCCGATGAAACTAGTTGTACGAGAATAAAGAACAGTGGAAATATACATACATTGTGTTCCTCATTTAATTAATTAATTGATACCCAGAGTTTCCCAAATTACATCTAAAACCAGTATTTAAATATCAGGAAATCAGAAATAACAAGAATTAACAGCGATTGACAGGAAATCCGTTAACGCCAAGGTTTTTAAAAGTACATATAAAATATTCAATTGCGTTACTAGTGGTTTTGGTGATATCAGCCATGGTAATAACGGTCGTTATTCGCCATTATTATTCCCGACGATTATTAAGGGACTTTGATAAGATTATTCAAATTAGGAAGATATATTTAAGTAAAATTCCAATCCCATTCAACATTGGGAATGTTATCAAGATGTTTTACACTTTATAATCAGTGTGATTTAATTAAGCAGCTAGTTCAGCTAAAGGCGCAGAAGGAATCTCAGCGACTTAGAAAATGAATTATCGAATCTGGCATAAAACGTTTGGGAAGGATATCACCAGGGTGAGGTTGGAAGAAATAAATCTTCCCTAAATGTCTATTACGCTGCCATGGATGTAAAATGATGTAAAGGATGGAGTGGGAATGTGAATCATGTGGTAGAGAGGTAGAGAGAGAGTGCTGAGTGATAGAGAGATGGCCAAAGAGCCGTGATGTAATCGAAAGAGACAGGAAAAGGAAAAGATGGGGAATTGATAAGAAAATGCATTTTAGAGAGAGAGACTGGGGAGGAGGGGGTGAAGCGATTTAGGGGAAACGAGGAGAACCGACATTGGGAGTGGTTGGAGGGTATTCGACGGCGGCGGTGATTGGGGTCGGGCGAGAACGATTTTGTATTTTTTTAAAGGGGAGACGGCCCTAGAACCACACCTTCGTTTCCCTTGCTTCCAACTATCCGGCTTCATTAACCATTCCATCTATCCCAAAACATTTGGACGAAGTGTTCGCAGGCCTCTTTACGCAATACAATACAGGTACGTCAATACAGGTGCGCAGGTCTCTTTACGCATAACTATTTATTCTCCTGTAAAATGGCATGGAAAAAAATGCAGAAATGCAGAGCAGTGTTGATTTTGTCGCTATATTATTTTGCAGTGGACCCCAACTATATCGTGACCACTAAACGTTTAATTTTGTGATAAGCGAACAAAATGCTTCATGTATAATATAAAGGAATAACGTTGTGGCATTACTACCAGCCTTTCGATTGTCTCGCCAAGAATGTTTTCTAAGAAGTAATTTCATGTGAAATTGTAGCTACATGATATTAACTAACACTCAAATCGGTAATTACTTGTATTACCTGAAGTAACTTCAAATGATTAGATGAACTATGTAGTTTTATCGATTTCGGACATTCTAAACGTAGTGAGATTAAAATTAATATATGTGTGTATAAAATGTTTAATATAATTATAAATAATTCTATAATTAAAATAAAATAAGTATATACTATATCAATTAAACTGCAATGTACTGGGATTTGTTTAAGTTTTTACGATGTTACTATTTGTTATGAGATTTTTCATAGACAAAGATAATATGAATTTCCGGGAATCATAAGAAAAGAGCTTGGATTTGGGATATTTTTTTATTTATTTCACATTAATCCGAAAACATGACTTTGGCATTCCATTGGATTTTATTTACCAATGATATAACGATAGAAATAATTACAAATACTCACGCCCTAGATGGAGAAAAACACACCAAGACGAGAATCAAACCCGCGACCTCTAGGTTGGCATACGAGGACGTTACCCCCTGTCGCCGGGGCCCGCGTTAAGCATTTGTGTAGTGACTTAGTAATAAATAAATACGTAACGATCGGCCAGTTGTTCTTAATTCTGTATTCGTTAGGAACTAGAACACGTAACAATATGGAATAATTGGATAAATCTATACGAACATCCCTATGTTCTAATTGACCTCATAAAATATCATTCGGAAATTTTGCGATGTTGAAGGTTGAGTAATTTTTGGTAACATTTTCCTCTCTCGTCGTAAAATTCACCGTAAATGGTAGGCACCGTTCCTTGAAACCATAAATCATAATCATTTTGATGACGTAGTTAATTCGTAAACAATGAATTAAATACGAAAATACCATGCCCCTTTTCCGTAACATTAATAAAATTTTAGCAAAAAATTCACGTTGTGCAAGTAGAAATTACCAATTATTAATAATAGTAATACTTGTATACCAAATTACAACATATTCAAAGAAATACTTTTATTTTTCCATGCCAAAAACAGTAGTTTTTACATGGTAAAATGAAAATATGATAATGAACATCCATAAGGTGCTAATTTAATTTCCACGTTTTAAAAACTTCGTTAACCGCTAGATTGGAAAAGTTACCAATTATCTGAAACAGCGCTTTCACGTTTACTATTGATTTTTCCTGAGCACGGAATTCCTTAAAGGTTTTAATCTTCTGGTTGTTGAATATATGAAGCTCATATGCTATATGAAGTTCATTAAATATCCATTTGGTGGAAAATAACATGAATAATGATTAACATGCTGGTATTTTAGCAGTTTCACAAAAAAACTGTGGTCCGAAAACAATGTAAAATGTGGAGACACCGCTTTAAGCTTACCATTAACCTTTACATTATGAAAATTATCCATTCAAGTTATACCAATATAATTTATATTAAATTTTTACTATTTCTTAATTTGAGGCCATGTTCATATTGCTTTATATTAATTAGTATTGCATTAATTTGTCCTCAGGTCAAGTTTAAAGAGGCTAGGCCAGCCACTGAAATGGTACCTCCATTTCTCACCATGCTTGTTCTCGGTCACTGTGTATCAACCGGTGATATTTGTAGTTTACCGATTTGTGGTGTTAGAATCACCTGCACGCGTGGCCAATTGCAAGTTTTCACTCCAAGTTCCTCTCCCTCGGTCCAGAATCAACAAACGTATCCTCTTAACCCCTCAGGTCGTTTCGCCCACGCCCTGTCTCTCTCATTACGTTGCCATCCACTCCAGCACACGTCCCGTTCACCGCTGCCCGAGCGCGGCTCGTTGTGTCGCATCCTCCCCGGGCCTCTCCCTCCCTCTCGCACTCCTTCCTCCCGCTCCCACGCACACTATCTAACGGCACTCCCTCCTCCCGCACCCGTCCTCACAGCTGCGGACCCTTGTGAGGCATGCCTCCTCGTGCACCGGGGCGAGCTGGACGAGCCGCAAGGGCGGAGGTATACGGCCGGTGAGAAGATTTGGGGAGGTCTGGTTTTTCACGAGTGGATTTCTTCCCTGAGGGAAGAGGAAGCGGGAGGAAGGCGGGGGTGGAGAGTGGGAGAAAGCAATGCGGTAGTCGCTGGCCGGCGGAGTGGTGATATTTACGTAAAGCCTTCAAGAAGGATTGCCCACCCATTACTCTCCCAAAGGGATTCTACTAGTTGGCTCTCCTCTTCTCTCGGCGACACATTATTTGAATCGTTTTCGGGAACTTCATTTCCGTTATAAGTAATTGATAAGTAATCGTGACTCAAGTGAAATGTGGTCTGGAAGGTTTGGATAAAATGAAAGATACCAACTCCATACCAAATTATAACCTTCCTTTCACAGCCCAGTTAAACATTAAAAAAACATTCAAGGTGAACACAAAATTTTTGATACAAAGATCTTATTGCCATCTACCGTTTGCTTTACATGAAGATTTCATCCATTTCATACACTTTTACTTATTATACCAAAATTATGGTATCATAAAAAATTATCTACGAACACGTCCAGCTAGATCTGCAGAAGTAGAAGATTTCCTTCCGCTAGATTCAGTCAATTCCGTGTTGTCGGCGAATAATTTTCGAGGCTTAAATTCGTAATGAAGATCAAATATGCTCGCTGACTCTTACGTAAGATGAAATTTTGGGTATATTGTATTGGATTGACGAATTTATTGATTTGTGTATTCACGTGTAAATTAATTTTTCCATTTTTTCAACTTTAGTGCGTGTCCCTTTAGCAATGTAATGAATAGCTTAGACAGACGCTTTGATTGACAGTTTTTCAAAAAAATTAAATTATTAATGCCAGAAACCGTTTTAGTAGCAGTGAGTTTATTATTCACGTTAAGCATTCATCTCTAGTTCACGTTTTCTTGAAAACTAAAATTTTTGTCAGCAGGAAACATCATTCCACACCTTTTCTTTACTCGTATTGCATTTCCTTGAGTAATAAATGAAGTTAGTTAATAAATTATTTGCATTTGTCTGCTTTTTATGGTCTCGAACTATAGCATAAATTACAAAAATACTGCTCCTTCTAGTTTTTGATACTTCAAATATTTAGTAATTTAGCAATTTAGTATTTATCAGTGAAGTATACTATGCATTTTAAGAATGTGCGGCTTTCATTTTTCTGGATTGACCATGAGAAATTATTACGTTTTATTTAGCTTCATATTTTCTATTAGTAAAGTTACCACTTGTTCAGAGGACCGAGTTAAACCATAATGGGGGACTGACTGAAGGAACGTGTTTTTCGAAAATACCCTTCTCTCATTTCCCGTGAATGAATGAGGTGGCTGTCCTTTCACGTCGTAGACTTTGGTATACCATCGGGAGCTGCTTCGATAAGAGCAACGTTTTGATTATTAGTTTAATTGCGACACTCAGATGTTTTTATCATGATAAATATTAACAAGAAGCAATCGTCTACCCCTTTTGGTAAACACTCAAGATACCAGGAGCAGGAATGGTTATTCGCGTAAAATGATAAATGAGCGTACTTTAAATGCAAATAAGGATGCAAATTGATGGAAATGAAAATCATATTTCAGAATACCCGGCCTAGTCGGGGCAGAATCGGCCCCAACAGTTTTCATTTCCCTTGATGGGAGGCGCGTGGCCGCCCCGGAAACGAGCGCGCACGTGGGACCCGAGTGGGGGCCAGCAGCGCGGCAAATAGACCAGCGGTAGCAACGCCGCCGCCCGATACGGCGAAGCCTCCCCCCCCCCCCCGCCCCGCCACACCATTCCACCCCCATGCGCTCTGCAGCGTCTGTCTGTCCATCGGCGGCCTTTCTAATTCACACCGCTCTCGTGGCGGCGAGAGCAGCGCGGGGGAAGTAATAGAGGGACGGATTGGGAGGGATTTCGACGGCAGAGAGAGAAAGAGGGAGTGAAATGGAGAATTTGGGGTGGAGAGGAGACGGAAGGAAGAGAGAGAAGGAGAATGTTAGGGGATTGGAGGCGAAGAGGGACACACACAGGGATTTTTGCAGCCCGGTGGCGACGCTGTGAGCGCTCTCCACCTCTCCTGACTTCCTTTTGCTCGCCTCCCCTCAAAGGTCGGTGTTGAATCGCCGGCGGTCAGCTTGTGAGAGATAAAGGGGGAAATGAGCCAGGATCAACTCACTAAAGTCCTAATTGGTGGAAATGGGAACTACCTTTTCTTAGGGATTAGGGTTTTCGGAGTAATATCTCGCGGAAGAAGCCTTAATATTGGTTAATTCTTGCTAAAATGGAATGGGAATAAACTGGGAATCGTATCTTCCCGTAGGTTTCCTACTCATTGTACTTGATAGAATAGGTCGAATTTAGTGAAAAAGATAAATAAGTTTATCATTGGCTTGATAGTTGATATTAGAAAACATTGTTTTCGATCTCTTTGCTAATTCTACCCATTCCCAGTTTTGGGAAACATATCTATTGCCGGATTTGAACTCATTCGCAATTCGACATGATGAGTTTTCTTAGAATTAACTTGAAATTATTATTAATAATTATAATTACTTGATGTTATTTGAAGTGAAAATAGTGATAAGTCTGAACAGCATTCAATTTTTCATTAATTTGATAACTTGAATGCCCTAAGGGTAATTCTTGTTATTTTTATTTTAGAAAGCAGTAGTCCGTCAATACACAAGAGACATAGTAGTATTTCACGTTGGCGAAGGAGAGAAGTCGCGGTATTTTTATTTATAACACATGATAAGCTTCACTGTCTTAGTATCATAAGATTTAGCGTGATTCCATCATGGTTTAAAGGGTAGTTTAGTACGATTGAGCATATAAAAATAACCAGGTATTCCATTTTAACTACTTGATAATTTCAAGATAAACGTAGTACTAATTTTTTTGCAGTCTTAAAATTTAGGAATTATTTATTTTTTTCAATGTGTCTTAATGCATGGAGCCAAAATTTCAGAATATTTTCTTAAGATAAGCTAAAGATTTATTGAGTGAATTATAAAACGAAAGCAAAAGCTTTCGCGAAAGTTTAAAGCGAAAGAAAAACTTGTTTTTTTTTAATTATAAAACCATAAACACAGTAATCAACCCGAAGGTTGGTTTAGTAGGTGATGATAGAGCTCAGCCATGTACCAATCCCGACGGCGTGTGAATATTCACACATCAGGGTAGGGGGGCCAGTTCCTTTCCCTGTGCCGGTTATGGTTTCCCAGGAAGATCTGGTACCCGAAAAATCAACTAGCTTGGGTGGAGCTGCAAGTGCCCAGAGTGCCTTGCCCGGGAATCGAACCCGGGACACTCCGGTTAGTAGTTCAACGCTCTACCCACTGGACAACCGGGACCCACTTTTAAATTATAACAAAGCTAAAATGATTGCGATGGAATGTAACAAATAAAATGGTGGTAAATGTTTTTATTCATGATGATATTAGAAACGAGTATTTTAAAAATAGTTCCTGGCTAGATATTACTTAGAAAAGAGTTAAGGAATTAGAAGTAATTACGGATTTCAAAGTCTACAATTCTCTAGAACTTCTAAAAATAAGTACTATCGCACTTCTGAACAATCAAGCACACTAGAAAATCTATATTTATGTCAGCATATGTAAACTAAAAGTATTGAGATATCATTTAAAATATACTTACGCTGCCTGATACACTTTTTCCTGTCAATGCCAACAATATACTTCTTTCGTTTACTTTTTGTAGAACTATTGATTAGAAATATGTTTTCAAGAATATTTTGAAAGAATAGGGTAAATACGTGAATATATCTAGCAATTACTCATTTGGTGCCTATATATTGAGTAAGTGGGAAGTAATTTCGATACCTCGTTTATTATATTAATTCATGAGTTTGAACTAACATAACATAATGACTAAATGCACTAACACTAACATAATGATAACCGAAATACTCGTATTAGGGTCGGGAACAAACTATCCGAACCGATCCTCGTTCCAAAAAAAATAACGAAAGATACATTAGGCGTGAATTTCGAACGAGTGCACTCATTTTATAAGTTTAATTTTAATTTTTTATACACATACTATATATCATTCGATTTGGATGTTAGGGAAGTAAAAATAATGTCTCAACTTCCACGTGTAAATGAAAAATATAAATCTGCGCAGTCCCAATTTCTAATTCTATCAGCCAAAATTTTATATACTTACAAGGTTGTGAAATGCTTTATGCACTGATCCCCCACGGACAACATTGATCTAGGTCTTCAATGTCGTACGCTCCCGTCCTACTTCAAAAAGGAGGAGAACACGTTGATTGGAATTTTGCAATTCGAGCTGAGGAGTAATTCACTTCTCGCTCAATAGAAGGACGAAAAAAATCTCTCGCATTTGGGTTAGATCTTCCGGTATTGGACTTCGATAGAAAAGGCAACGATTCCCATCGATTACAAGGGAGACCGTGCTTTTTGCTTGAAATAAATCAAAGGTAACATCTGAAAGGAGCGCACAGTAAGAAAGGCGGATTTAATCTGGCTGTATTTTGGAGCCGTAAGGCAAAGCATTTTGATAAACATTTAATGAAATCTTTCATTTATCGATTGGTTGATTAAAATATAAATGCTTGTGAACACTTCTCCTACGACTCAGACCCAATTTGGGTTTATTCCTAACATCTATTTGAATATTTATAAATTAATTTACATACTCAAATTCAATTTAAATGGTTAACTTCGGCACTATTATATTAATGAAAAAATAATAATACTGATCCCAGTGAGAGATTATGCTCCCAGTAATGTCCCATTCATGCCCAATTTTAAAAAATCCAAATAAATATTACCATTAAATACAATTAAATCGTAAAGGGTTTTTCCGTTCGAATATTCTCATTTTATTAAAAGATTTTCAACCATTCTAAATTGTGCTTAACGGTAAAAAGTTGATATTTCAAGGAGCCATTTCAGTAAAATGTATTTGAGAATCATAATTAATACTCAATAGTTATTGAACATTCTTGCAACTCCGGGGAATCCATCGGTAAGAAAAATGAACTAGCCCCTCTATCTTGCATTTCATGTTTATTTCATATCCCCTGGGGTATAGTGCCCGTAGACTTCTAACATCACCTATGAGAGTTACATTCGAATGTAAGAATGTCTCTTGATAGTTAATGGAACAACGCTTGCACTCTAAACTACATTTTGTTTGGAGTTCCCTTGGGTCACATAAAGCAACAAGAGAGGGAAGTTGGACACCACGGGTAAATTGCATCGGTGTTGCATTAAAAATTATTTTATGGAACGCAGCGACTCTATTTCGTGATGAGGAAGCATTTTTCACGCTCTCGCAGAGAAACCTCGAGGATTGGGAAGAGTGCTGGGCCTAACGTAATAAAATAGGAGCACTATTTTGCCTCTGCCGTCAGCTTTGATGAACGGCCTGAGAATATGGAGTGGGGCGGGGAGGGACGGCAGGGAATCCGTTGAAGGCGGCGTAATTTCTCTTTTTCCATTCCATTTGTGCGCATTCCCTTCCGTCCTCAACTACATGAGCATCCTCCCTTCTCCCGGCAGGGAGCGGGAATAAAGAGAGGAGGAGAGTCATAAGGAGAGAGGGAGGGAGAGTGGCGGCGGGCCGCGCGATGGAATAACAGGGATGATTCGGAATTAAAGTGCGCCACTGGGAGAGATGACCCGCGTGGTATTAAAGGAGATGCTGGAGACAGTAAAGTTGGTAGGGAGGGAGGTTAGGGAGGTTGATAAGGGAATAGGGTGTTGCAAGACGTGTGTAGGAGGTATTAAGGGAGTTTGGAAGTTTTGCAGGTGCCCTGGAGGCGCGCCAAGTGGGAAAGAGTGGCCATGACTGGAATCGGTGACCTGGCTCGTGAAGTAAAATGTCCCTCCCCCGTACATAGTTACGTACCCGTGTAAACACTGCGTGATTTCTGAATCGATTCTTTTATTTTCAATGAACATTGTCGGAAAGGCTATGATCTACTTCTCAATAAGTACCAAACGACTAGAAGTCTCGCAACTTTTGCGGTCCTTTGCTGCATACGGAACCAGCACTGTCGCAATTTCTTTGTGTCGAGATCTCCTGCCTATGAAACTGAGGACTGAAACTGATGTACCCATTAGTTGTGATAATTCATCTCTATTTGTAATTAAAATTTTAATTACTACTATTACGAGCCTTCCATCTAAGACGCTTAAAGTTGAAATCTCCTACAGAACTATTGGACATCTCCCTATTGATGAATGATTTAAAATAGATTTATTTCGGTGGAATACAATTAAAGTTAAAATTTAACACTCTATGCACCATTGAAAATTATTTTTACCGTTGGTAAAAAAATGGCATTTTGCTTATCTCGTGAGGAAACATCAACTTGTCCGGACTGCCAATCCCACGCCAGCGCTATTTTTAAGATTCAAAGAATTCATAATGGTTCTTTGTTGACGAGTCTCTTCGTGTGATGGTGTATTCTCTCTGCTTTCTTGTCATCTGCACAACATATCGTCTCCCGACTTACTCTATCTAATCGCTCTCATCAGTACAGGACAGTACTCAATAGTAAAAAATCCATTTTACATTATGTTTATATTTATCTTCCAATATTCTGTGGCATTCAAATCCTTATATTAAAATTGTTTGATATCAAAAAACTCAAATATGGTCATCCAAAATTAGTCAACGAACAATTATATTTAAGTGTTAAGAACAAAATTTATTACATAATATTTTGGTTGCATGTCATCTATTACAAGTACTATTGAATGTTTTGATCTTTTCAATTCCAATATAGTTGGTCGAATTGATTTTGATTAGCTTTCAGTTATCTTAGCTCATTGATTTTATTAAACCGTTTGAGACAGTGTTCCGACATCCTACGGAATACCTACAGGTATAAGTATACGAAATTTCTTTCTTTCTATGTTTACGTACAAAAATGTAATACTACTATGACGCAAGGGATTAAGTATTCTTTATTGATGATATCATTACGCGAAAGTCAGAACGTTTTGTGAATATATTCAGAATATTATTATACGCTATTAATGGCCCCATATACTCGGTAATTTTTAAAAGGTTGCATCCGAACTAAAGAGAGCGATAAGCGGCAATATATTTCTTCCTTTGTGGGTCAAGGGTAATTAACGATCACGCAGTAAAATTGGTACATATACGTATTTTAGAATAAACAAACATTCCCCAAATCAGTGGGAAGGAAATATTTACAAAGGAATTTTGCTCGTACATGCACAAATAAAATTCCTTTGTAAATGATCGTTTGCGCATTATTGTTTCTTTTGCTATTTCAAAATCCATCAAATTTGAAATTTTCAAAACGGTGGTAGTATCATTCATTCATTAACGTCTGAAACACAATTGGAATATCTCTTTGAAGAAGACTCCATTAGTCAGAATTAGTCTGACTGAAATCAATCACTGATTGCCTAAATATAACACGCAGTTATTTTTGATCGGCAGGGAATAAATTTTTTGCATATTGGAGATCATAACTTTTTGCGCAACTTCGTATTTTCAATTTCAATTAAAAACCATGATATTCTTGTTTACAAAACATTTAAATGTTGTCTTTCGCTAGTATTTTTTTTCTTTGATGCATCTTGATTTTATTATCGTGGGACGTTCTTAGTGATCAGTGGCTACGAAATATATTGCTGTTAATGAGCATCAAAATTTTAATGAACATCAAATTCATAATAAAAAGTATTGTAGACCATTATAAAGTTCTATTATGATTTTGTTCCATTATATAACGAATTTAAGATGGGTGAATGTAGGATGTATAACACTTAAAAATTTTTTTAGATTACTAATCTACCGATTATTAGGTAATATACCGGTTAAGGTAGGTTTTTGGATGGACACAATTATCAAATAAACATTTTGTAACTCCAAACAAAACCCAATCCAGCAACCTAATCTACATCAGGTTCCTCTTCATCTCTGTGTACTTCTTTCCTCCCTTCATCCCGTCCAACATCCCTATCCTGTTCCTGCTCTTTCCTCGATTGCCCAACATTCTCCCCTCTATTACCATCTTCAACATTCCACTATCGCTCAATCTGCCTTTAATCCATTTTTCCTGCCTCCATAAGATTTCTCTCAACAAACCCCTCTCCTCACTCACCATCTCCAGTACTTCCACATTTGTTTTCCTTTCGGTCCATTTCACCTTCTCCATTCTTCTTCACACCCGCATTTCAAATGCCTCCAATCTACGTCTATCCTCCAGCTTCAGTGACCACGTTTCCGCGCCGTATAGCTACGCTCCATATCAGTTTTTACGAGTCTTGTCTTAGCCTCCCTACTCAACGTCCCCGCCAACTCCCTCCTCCTTGTGAAAGCCTCCTTGCCTAGCGCAATTCTCCTTACGTCCGTGCTACTTTGACCGTATTGGTCCAAAACACTTCCAAGACACGTAAACTGTTCTACCTGCTCGAGTTTTTGCCCTCCTATTTTAACGTGTAGCTTAGCCTTTATCTTTCTGGAAGATTGCATAACCTTTGTTTTATTAATATTTATTCTCATCCCATATCACTGAACCTCCAATTCACTCAGAAATGCTTGCAACCCCTTGGCTGACTGAGCCACTAATGCTTGGTCATCAGCAAACCTAACCAATTTTACGAATTCCCCACCGAATTTCATTTCTACCTCCAGTTATTCCCATGCCTCTTTAATCATTTCCTCCACATATACGTTGAACAGCACCGGTGACAATGGGCAACCCTGCCTTACCCCTCTTCCTAACACTGCCCATCCGGACTCTCCGTTCCCCACTCGCACCTGAGCAGTCTGAGACATGTACAGGTTGCGGATCAGTCTCCTGTCCTTCCAATCCATTCCTATTTTCTGCAATACACGCATTAATTTTTCCCAATTCACCCTATCAAACGCTTTTTCGAAATCTACGAAACAGGCAAAACGTCCTGATTGTATTCCATATTCCTCTGGATTAGTGATCTCATTACTGCAATGGCATCACGCGTACCTCTTCCTTTCCTAAACCCAAACTGATCATCCCCTAAGTAATCATTTGCCTTACTCTCTATCCTTTTGTTGATAATCCTGAGAATAACTTTAGCTGCGTGGAATATCAAACTTATTGTTCTGTAATCCTCACATGATATAGCCTTTGTTTTTTTGGAATAGGCACCAACACCGATCTCATAAAATCTTCCGGCCAGATTCCTTCCTCATAGATACTGCGAATCAGTCCATATAGAGTCTCCTTCCCACATTTTCCTAAACATTTCAACAGTTCCACAGGAATGTTGTCTACCCCCACGGCCTTATTTGTTTTCATCTCCTTTAATGCCCTTTCTATTTCATCGTCGAGTATGCCTGGACCTAAGCCATCTTCTTCAACGTCATGTTCCTTTTCTATGTCTAACCTTGTCGGCCTAAGTTCTCTACCATACAGTGTTTCTATATATTTATTCCATTTCTCTTGGATTTTTTCTGGTTTAACTATTACCTTACCCCACTTATCTTTAACTGTTAGTACAGATCTTGCCTTATTACTTCCCGATAGTAACTTAACCTTGCTGTATAGCGCACCAATTTCACCCTTCCTCTGTAAACTTTCCATATCCTCGCATTGCGTTTTCCACCATTCTTCTTTTCTTTATTTGTGGCCCTTCTCAATTTATTGTTTAACTTTTTGTACTTCATTTTGCCTAACTCTGATTACTAATCTAAAATTGATTTTTTAAACTAACTCATTCCAATTTAAATTTTAAAAAATTCATAGTAACTAACCAATTTCAATATCTTGAAAAAAAAATCATACCCTTAAAAGTTTATTGGGTTTATGTCGTTTGTATGAAATTCCTAATCTTTCCCAAAAGAGAGAAGGACATGCGCACCGCCAGTTAATATTTAGTTAAATCCTGAAAGCAAGATGTAAACAAAATGAACGATTCAATGATGGCGTCCTGTGGTCTAAAGAGATAAGTAGTCAAACCTGGTCATCCTATTGCTCTACTCATTTGACTGCTACGTTAACTCGCAGGTAATGGTCACCATTTACTCGGATTTTTCCCCAGTGCTATTCGTGCGAAGGACGGGGTGCATGAATTGCTTTGGACATACTTGTTTCTCAAATTACCTCCTTTTATTTATTCAATGGGCTTTCAGATGAGCTACGAATAAGAGAAAACAAGAAAATATTAGGGTTTTTAAAGATATTTATTTACACCGAAAACATAAAAATATGAAATTATTAAAATAAAGTTTACCTTGGAATAAGAGTTACGTATTTACACCACGAGAGGCAAGCAAGGTAGGCAGGCGAACGCTGAGATTTGGTAGAGAACTTAACAACATGTGGTTAATAGAATAGAGTACGCGACACGTTTAGTTCGGCGAGTTCTTGCTGCATGCATGTTTATTCAGAAATCGGGCGAGAAGGAGAAAAACTAGTTTTGGGTAACCGCATAAATTTGCTGTAGATGTTTTAAAATATAGGTATTCTCCATTTACATACTTAAAATTTATACAGCGATGAAGGCTGTAGGTATTTTCAAACCTCAATTAAGTAATTAACAGCAATCTGACACATAAGCCACCTCTTTCCGAAAAGTATAACGTAAATGAGCCGTGTGGATTTTTGTTGGACGTCCATTGCAAGTAATTGATGACCATAATATTTGATATTAAAGATGGAGTAAGTTAAAACACACTCTCTCCTTACTCGGACTTAATGGTTTAATCTGTAGGAGTTTTGAACTTTTATAATATCTAAGAGTGCTCTTTTAGCTCATACCGGTAAGCCTCGTTGTGTGTTACTGATTATGAGAGAGGAATACTATAAGTACAAATGGTTTTCCATTTCTTTGGCTCCATTCTTTTCTTTGCTCGTGCAATTTAAAAGAAGTGATATATTTTTACTCAAATGCTAATAGAAAATTTTCAGATGAAAATTTTAAAAAATTCTTGCTACATTGCAACTGTTCATACCTCTGTTATACCGGAAGTAGAGGAAACTTGAATTAATCTACAAATCCTTATAAGGCTATTGACCTTTCAACACTGCTGAAAAAGTTGCGCATATTATTAATTATATTATTTTGCAAAATCCGGGCCGCAACATTTAACGCTGGTAAATTTTAATCCATCATTATTTCTTCTACGGTAATCATCGACACTTAACATGACACATTTTGAACGTGTTTTAATAGTGTAACACATGTTGAACGTGTTTTAACAGTAGAACGCATCTTAAAAATGTCATCTTCACAGTCTATTCGAAAGTTCAATCACCTTAATTAAAATTGATCCCCAGAGATGAATTTTCCCTCTTCCTGTCTCTTTTTTGGAGATTTGTCGAGCCATCTAGAATGTAACTCTTCCCCACCAGCGGGAAAGCTTACTATTTTTGTAGTATTCGCGGTGTTGTAACGACTTCGGATAGTTCCTGATTCAATCTCATCATGAGGGTCTTGGAATCTATTATTAGAAGCAACGTAATGATATCGGTTTAGGCAAAATAGGGACTTGATGATTCACGGAATCCATTGCACACAAGTTATGTTTAAGTCCATAGTTTTACTCTAAGATTACCTCTCCATACCTTTCCGTACCTACGTGTAAAGCTTTCTCTGTAGATTTTTCCATCATTTATATTTTCTTTAAGTTTTCTGTTTTAGCTCTAAGTAGCTGTTACAGCGCCGTACTAAGCGCTCTGTAGTAGTGGTCAGTGGGCGTATTTTGTATTCCATAAGAGTAGATGCGTTCCACATTACTAAGCAGGTGATGCGAATTCCGTGACCGTGGACTTTCAGCTCTTCCAAGGCCACGGAATCGGATAACCTTGTAAGTTTGCTCGCGGGATTCCGTTTTTTGGCTCTTTTTCCTAACGTACTTAAATGTTGTCTTTAAAGTCACTCGATTGCCATAACTCCTCATTTTCACTATATGTTCCGTCACAGCAAACTTGGACTGCCGCATTCGCATTCTCTTTGTAATTTATAATAGTATGCCCTTATACCTTCTCTCATTGTTCCGATTTGCTTCGCTTTTTGAAGGTGGGGATTAGTGTCTAATTGTACAATTTTTGGCAGAAGCCTCTCTCTAACGTTTTATTAAGAATTCACAAAGAGGGATTAAATATGCATCTACAATAGTTGTCGTACAAAAGCAATTGCGATGGTATAGTTTTTACTGCTTTTCCAATTTTTATGTGATACATGTGTTTCATATGCATTTTAAATTAAAATAGCTGAGTTAAAATACAAAATTTTATGGGTATAATTCAATATTAGCATAATTAATTTCCTAGAATATCACTTATAGAAATCAAGTAGAAAATATACGAACTCCAAGACATGGAAGTCGTACTCATTTTATTATGATGTTAATCTGTTCCGGCTGAATACATTTCATTTAAAATCTCAGTTTTCTCATATCCAATCTTAACCATCTGCTATTCATCTAATACAAGTCTTTCAGAAACACAAGAACATTTCTTGTTACGTTTATTTGAATTTTGGAATTATATTTAATTTTAATATATACAGCCATCTGATTACTCATAGAAACTTTCAGGCATTTTTAAATAAGTGAAATTCATCCAAGTTAGGTAATAGTGTGTTAAAAGTTTTCAATAATCAGCTGCTATTATGAAATAAGTATCAGTTTTTAATTGGAAACCTTAAAATTTGGCCTAAACATGCTAATATGGATGAGGGAAATTGGTCTCTTTTGATATGGTTGTGTTAAATTATAATTAGGTTGTCCACCTCTTAAATGCCTAAATATCTCTCATTAAAAATGGCAGTTAACTTTCATATTACCTTTATTTGGAAAGAAGTTTTATTATTCACTTAAATTCGGCTTAAAATTTCTCCTTGGAAAAGTTGGAATTTCATAAATGTTTATAAGAGCTATATTGGTATTTTCATATCTGAGTGTGTAGGAGAATAAGGAAATCCTTGCTCGTGGATATAGATTTAACCATAATGGCCCCTCAAAAAATTTCAAATGTGAGTCTATGCAGTTCCTAACATTAAATTCCTTCACTTTACCGTTAATCGGAATTTTTATTTTTATTTTAAAAAATTATTCACATACAGCAGTAGCACCACTTTACAGTGAAAAATATCAGGAAAAAAGCGTTAGTTTTACGAAACTGCGGCAATAATTCCGGTGACTAATATTTTTAGTGAATAAATATAAAAGAGACCTGGTGCTCCAATTAGAAGGTGAATGAACCTTAGACTTCTATTTAGAAATAGAATTATTCACATTAACGAAATTTGAAGTAAATTGCATATTTGGAAGCATAGTTTCATGCTAATTGCTTCCATTGACGAGCGAATGCACGAAGGAAGCATTCCAAATACTTTCGTGGCATATGTGTACCACTATATTTAGGTTGAAAAAGTACACTTCAATCACTAATTACACTATCCACGTTTAGACAAATACTTAAGGGATACTGATAGTCATTACAGCGCCGTACTACTAGAGCAGAAAACGCATCAAAGCTTTTAGGGAAAAAATAAATTTAGAACCGAATTTAACGAGGGCAAGGTATTTACATTTCCTTCAGATGTTTCCTATTTTTTAACGATGCCCTCCTATTTTTACCATTAGACTTAACGGAGCTTAAGGGTTTAAAAGGCTTGTTCAGTCATTCAAGTATTTCATCGATTAAATGAGTCGCAAGTATGTTCTAACAAGTCGTGTAGGGAATTGGCATTCAGAACTATTTGGACGAAGTAGACGAGAAGAAATGGAAGTGGACAAATATTGATAATTTGAAAAGAATATTTGACAGTTTTTACAGTCACTTAGTTCTAAGGTATCAATGGCAGCAATATTTTACATTTTTCATACTATTACAAATTTTGTGATGAAGCACTAGTGGTAAAAAATTAATAGCAAAAGTATCATTTATTGGAAACAGCCTTGTTCATCTTTTACATTGGGGAGGAACTATTATTTTCTACTCACTAAGCCTTTGCTTATGTATGCAAGAAAAAGCTTTTGGGTATATTATAAAACATTTTATTTGAATTAAAAGTAGTTATACAAAATATTCAATATATATTCGATTAAGGTTTTCTTGTTTCATGATGATAATCCGTACTGTTTTGCCTAAGATATATTCTAATCATTCACAAATACACTACTAAAAGACCTTCATAAACTACAAACGGTGACCTTACTCCTTAAACCCAGATTTATACCCATTCATTGTAAGGTCTTGCTGATGATATGATAAAAATTATCCTATCTAAAATTGACTTATAATAACTGCAATTTTTTCTACATTGCTACAGCTTGCCCATTCTCAGAAAATATAAAAAGTCTCTTGAAAAGATCCCTGAAAGCAGTATTTTAAATAAGACCAAGTATTGTGGCCGTAATGAAAGATTAATTAAAAATTAGCAATTTTCCACAAAATAAATTTTAATACGACTAATGTAACTACATCATCATCAGCTAATAGTCATCACTTAATCCAGTATTTCTAATACTGGACTCTAAGTGATGACTGTTACCTGATAATGAAGTATTTACATTGAAATCGGTCGTATTAAATTCGTAAGATAATCGCAAGTTTTTAATTAATCATGGTATTCCACCATATCACGTCTGAAACATCTCATTTCATTTTTTAGTTATAAAATGCTTTATTATAACATTAACAGTACCTTTAAATGCGATAGAAAACAAAATATGTTAATACAATTACCAAAATACCTATCTATTCTAGATATTAATAAAGAAAAATGAGAAAAAAGAGAAGCCAAACTTAACGAGTTAGGTCGATTGTTTTCGATTAAGTAAACATAACTCTTTCCCAATTAACTCGTGTCATTTTTTTCTCTCACGTTTTGACCTTCAGCATTTCGAGTCGTTGATATTCAAAATAAGGTCCTAGAATCTTGAGACCCGGGCAGATTTCTTTGACCCGAAGATGTCTACGGTGAAAAATTTAAACACAGTGTTGTAAGTGATACCAATTTCATAGACCTCGAAATTTTACGCCATTGAATCGGTCATAACCACATGTAGACTATTTGAATTGAAATAGGCTTTTAAAGAGTTGTATGACTTTATTCATAGACATTGCATTTACGAACGATTACCGTATATACGTTGTAGATCTTACTTTCAGTCATGTTTCTCTTCAACAAGATAAGCTAAAACATTTGGAGGAACGTCGAAGGAATAGTTTTGGTTGTTCTTATAGCGTGCAACAATATTCTCAAAAAGAGCATTATCAGTAAGACTGTATCATAATCAAGAGGAATCACACCATAAAAACGTACATACTATATGTTTACATTGTCGCTACCATTTTAACGTCCTGGGCAATACCTCAAAGTATACAATCACATTTAGAATAACAGGCCTGAACTGAAGACTATATTTCTCGCTGATGCACTCTTAAAAACTAAACATTTATCATCACCAAACACTTTAGCAATGTCTCGTGCAATAACCATGTTTGCGGATGAATCCGTTAAAAAATTACTGTGCGGCATCTCCCGTAGTTTCTTGGAATTTGTCAAAGGTAAAACACCCTCTCTGTTTTAAGTTGGCTTTAACCTCGTGGACTGTGGCACATCGTGCTCGACTGGGAATGCCTGTGACATTGTATTTAAGGATTGCGTCATATCTTATTCCTTTAACGCCCCCAAAATGTCGTATGGCGTAGGAGAACGCCTCGATAGCGTAACTGGCTAAAGTATTTGGTCGAATCCCGACCAAGTTGAATGACTTTTACAATCTGAATTTCTTCATTGAATTGCATTTTAGCGGATGACTCCGTCAAAAAGTTACTGTTGCGGCATCTCCCGCAATTTCTTGGAATACGATGTGAGGTCCGTCACATGTTCCATGCTCTTAAAGAAAGGAGCTCAGGGACATCCTCTTGGTTTCTTTCCCACAAGTCTTCCTCCCACTATGTTTTTTAGGTATTGATTATTTCTCAGTACATATTTAGAAAAAAATTTTACTCTTGAAACTAGCTGAATTACGCAGCATCGATGGTATGGACACATGACCGATGAGGCAATAAAATAATATAAAATATTATATTTACATGTATAACACTATTCATCCAAGATAATACGTTGCGTTGGGAACATATTCGAAAGAAATTAGAAAATACGGAAGATTCGCCGTGAAAAATAAGTTTATGTGATTGGATTGGTCACGGGATTCCAAATTGTTATTTGGGGATCCTTTGAGTTATATTACCATGAGTGTTCGTTCGGAGTCGATCTTTGAAGAGGTTATATTCTCATGGAGCAAACCATTGGATATATAGTATACCGTTTACCAACCAACTTATCGGTCGTATGTTTATTAGCTTAATGCCGCAAATAACTGTATAGAGGGATGAGAAATATTCAATGCGTGCATATAATTGGTGAAAGTAGTCAACATTAAGAAATTCGTCTATCTACAAAAAAAGAACCAATGTACGTTAGGATATCACCCACGAACGGTAATAATATGGTCAGAATTATCCAGATTGTAACCCAAGGCAGTCACCCGGAAAGTGCCTCGGTTTGGGCTCAGAAGAGGTCATGCATAATCCGAACTCCAAGCTGGAACAGTAGGAATGTCCGATTCAGAGGCGGGCGAAATCTGCGGCGACGAGCAAACTTTACTTCCGCGTGTATGTGGGAGATTCAGATGCCTCACGTTGTCCAGCTGAGAAATGAGTTAATGGGAATGGGAAGTAATTATGCCCGGAGATGGTTGAAGGGAATATGGAAAGTTTAACGTAGCTCTTGAGTTAGCACTCAAGCAGGAGTTTGGATTGCGATGGGGGAGATGATACGAAACGTTCGTCTAACACCCGTTATGCAGAGATTACATCAACGAATCTCTGTGATGAAGTTCTTTTTTCTTTCTAAATTGCAAAATACTTTGTTCTTTGGGAATCGATGAGTTAGTTCAGTCTATTCAATACCTTTCAACTTTTGTTTGCCATTGTGTCTTTAAGATTAATAGCCGACCTATATATAATTGGATAGAAGTATGGTAATAACGAGTAAACGTAAATGGACTGATAATATTATAATTAGATATAATTAGAACAGATGACGGATATTAATGAGATAATTATTTCATCTTCATGAACCGATTAAAGTTCATAGGAATATTCCAAATTCAATTTTCAGCAATTTTGATAAATTTTATCAATGAAGAGTATGATTGGACTTTCATGTGTGATTACGACTTTAAATGGCAATTTTATTATTTTTGTTTGAAGCCTTTCACATCTGGCTTAACTTCCAGGGGAATTTTATCGTTATGAACAAAAGATACTTGGTTATTTCTCAACACAATATTGGTTGTCTGTATCGCAGTTAGAAAAATTACATGCCATTTTAAAGACCATCCTTGAAAATGAACGCTAAAACTAATGTCAATGTATGAAAGTGATGTAGAAACCTACCTGGTATCTCTTATTTGCTATTCTTTAATTTGATGATTTAAATTGAGTTGATTTAAAATTCTTGGGAAAAATGCTCATACGATATACTTACTAATTTTAGAATTTAACGTGAATAAAAATGCTAAAAATTGAGCTTTAATACCAATATATTCTTATGCATCTCATATTTTCATTGGGTAAAGTATTCTAAGAGAAAACTAGGACTATTCTAAGAAAGACTAGGATTTATTCTCATTCCCCTTCATTATTTCATTCCTGTAGTGTTTTTTTGACGGCTGTCTCTTCATAAATGCACTGAATTGCTCAACCCTCTTTTATTATTTTTTTTACAAATATTTTAAAAGACAGAAATCAATTACAAACAATTTCAGTAGTCACAATGTTTATCTATCATTTTGTGTTCCCTTGAGTTTTAGTTTCTGATAACCTTCGACCGCAGAACTTCTTTCGAATTACTTTGACCCCTACGGCTGCATTCACTCTGTTATATGAAGCGTTTGCACCCACCCGTACCACCACCTCGAGAAAATAAAGGCTGATGAGGTTCTCAGTATTTTCTTGTAAAAATTTGTATTTGACCGTCCCGTAGACATTTGCTCAATGAATATTTTTCCTTATCATTGGAAAGTAGGAACTGGAAAATTTAAACTTTAGGAAATCGATTTTAAGGCATGACTGTTAGACTTTTACTTTTCTTGTTAAAGGACTGAATTGCTCTCCAAATTCCTCTCCTAAGGGTTTACAATCAGTAGGAAGTTCCCCGCTGAAAGTGATGAGTTCCTTAACGCTTGAAAATTCTCGCTCATGGCACCAAGGAATTTGATGCCCACTTTGCTTTTGTTCACTAACAATTAACTAGAAGGAGAAACGGCATTCTGGCGATCGTTTGATATTTGTATAACTGCTACCGGACTCCCTACTTCATTGGTTAAAAGATGGGGTAAGATACTTCACAAGGGAAGTGTCCGATTTTTATGTCTGCATATAATGAGATAACAATTCAAGAAAATCCATAAAATTCATAGTTTCTTTCTAGAATCTGCAAGACTTTCGAAGTCCACTTCAGAGAAAATTTTCTCTAATTCGATACATGTATATTAGTTATTTGATTCAAATATATTTTCATGCGCTCTTAATAAAATAATCTCGCTGCTCTGGCATTTTGGCAGTAACTATTTGTTTCACGATTTAATTATTTTTACTCTTAGGGATACAAGGGAGATAAATTTTGTTTCCGAATTAATTTATTGCCAATATTTCATCAACCCAGAGGTCTATGGATCCATTTTAAAATACGAACAGTAAGAGGTGAACGATACAGCAATTGACTTTCTAGATTCGTCTATGAACTTGAGTCTTGAGTCTCTTCTTTTGGTCTTCTAGATTCCTTCTATTATCATGTTTTTCAAATGGCTTTCGGACAAATTCCTTATTTCTTAAGATTCTAGAGAAGCCTTTATATTTATTAGCATATACGTTTGAGAAAATCTGGCAACTTTTGCCAAATTGTTACTGAGTTAATTTCCAACGAAGTTAGCCAACGCTTTCATGGCATTAAACATTAATCCACATACATGAATGCATGTGGATGATGCATGTTGCTTCTGAGTGCCTCTAAGTCTGTTACTGAATACTTTTGCATGAACTGATAAGTTATTTTACGGTACACATTACGAATTTATGATATCATCTAATGACTCCGTAGTAGAATTGCATCACTGAATTTATAGGACATCGGAGAATGACCAATTCTCAGAGCATTGTTAGAAAAATTAATGGAAGGTTTTTCCCTTGTATTAGACGTAAAAATTGGTTACATTTATGTCAAAATGCTATGAGTATTGAAGGATTTACTTTTCTTTTATTACAATTGAAGTAATAGTTATCTGTATAATGATTTCAGTTTTAGTTTCACCACTAAGGGAACATTTTTTTGATAAAGAACGATAGAATTTTGTCATTTGTTCAAATATTTTGCTTTTTTGCAAAAAAACGGCGCTTGAGCTGTTTCAACTATTCCATTTAAGAATGTACTCAAGTATAATACTACTGTTTAGATAAATTTCATAACTCTTACCTCCACTCAATCTCATCTGATCTTTAAAAATAATTTCGATAATTTTGGTACCTGATTTCTAAAACGGTTTTCTTATAAATTGCTATTAAATTGTTTTCAATTCTTTTGTATGACGAACATTCATTTGTTTATCTTCACGTTACTGAGATTGCTACCAGTCTCACTGGGCTAATAAAGCTCCCCGTGCTTTTTGTTTTGCTATCGCTACTCAATTCCCTTCTTCTGCCTCCTGCTCTGCGTATTTGTCCCCTAAAATTGCCCCCTGCAGGCATTCTTGGAATTCAAAGGGGTGCACGCATTGCCAATGCATTACGGTTTTTTACCTTTAAACCCCATTGTCGATTTTCTTCTCTTTCCTCATTTCTTCTTTTCGGGCACAGGCTTTGAGCGGGAATTCGACTTAAATTTGAGTTCCGTGCTCTGGGTTCAAAGCGGAAACTCAGCAAGTCGGTGGGGAAACGAATGGCGAGCAAGAGCGAATAGAACTGGGTGTCTGCTGAGGGCGTCGGCAATTGGATAGATGGTAATGGGAGTTTGGAACTTTTACTTCCGACATCAACACGTCCCAAGGAAATGCGAATTACTGTAATTACTTGAAAGGTTCTGTTAACTTTCTCCTAGCTCGACAATCATTTATTTATTCAGCAATAGAAACCGGAATGACCGTGTTATTTAATTTCTGTTCACGTGCAAGAGCTTTAGTTGCGACTACAGCAGACATTTATGAAAAAATTTTTCTATCCATGGTTTGAACTAGAGAGTCGTGAATAGAGCACGTTATGGATTGAGCGTTTATAATGTTCAGTTAACTTTAAAGTGGAATAAAAATTTTTTGTTTTCTTTAATTAATTGATTTAAATTAATTTATTCAAAGCCAATACGGTGGTAATTGAATAAAGCTTTTCAATTTACATTGAGCGCATAATTTTGCACTATATACTAAGAATGTATTTTAAGGTCATTATTTATACGCAAATACGTATTATGTATGAATGAATTAGTTTTGGTCTTTCTCAGCAAGATATCTTTTAGAATCCTTTTCATAACACAGCACGAGGTAAATTCTAAAAACCTTACGGAAAGAAGATACGCCAAGGATAATAAGATTAATGAGCTGCAATTCGCTGGAAATGTTCTAGTTAATCGTAGATTCTTTAAATTTGTATTGCAGCATTTCTTTATTCCATTTCCCAGAAATCTAATTTGAGGATATTATGGAAGGAACACTACTAGGCCAGTAAAATATTGCCAATGAATAACCTTCATTCCTCATTTAGATTTTGGTGTTAGTTACCCAAAGTCGTTAAAGATATACATTTCAAGAGTAAACTTAATGGAAGGCTGTCTGAGATCCAATTTTGAAAGTAATGCCTACACATCAGCTTAACGGAATTAAAATAATATTTACGTATAATTTATTTAGATCGCAATTTGAAATTTTGCTTCGCTGGAAAACAAACATAACGGCGATTATTTTCTTTGCGAAGCTAGAACAATTATTTGACCATATTATTAATTTTCTTATATGGTTATGACTATCCATCAATGGTTATACCGCTCCATCTTATGTTAACAGAGTTGGAGGAACTAGAAGTTTCCAATCTTTGGGAGGCAGTACTTACTTTCCAGCCTCAAATTATCTCACAAGAAGCTCAAGCTAATAAGCAGAGAACAAGTTAAGTCGACCCTCCGCCACTGTGTATGGGCTAGCCACAAATATTGTGGGCAACTTTTCAGAACATTTTAGTCACCTGGAGAAATAAAAGTTCATGAATCTTGAAATCCACCTTGCATTAAGGAAAACATGTGGGTCTCTGAATCAGAAGTTGTAACTATTTCAGTGCTCTAGACAAAAGGAATTGTTTTGGGGATTAGAACACCGCGCACATCAAGGTAAATCATAGGAACCGAACACATCTAGGTGTACCGCATAATCTTGAAAGGTCCCTAATCTTTCAAAAACCATCGCCACCAAAATCATATGCATCAGGTTCCATTAATTTACGTAATTAAATGTCAGTATTTTAACCAAATAAAATAAGAATCAATCGATTCCCACAACTATGCAGAGATAGCCGCTGCACTGAGTCTTTATATATGTTCAAATTATGTCAATATATGCTCCTGGTTTTTTCTTCCAGTAATCCTATTCTCTGGGCATTCCGCGCACTAATATTGCCGCACTAGTATGAATATAAATTCTTATGTAAGATTTATTTAACGACTAAGGTTGTGATGTATATTCATTGATGGAAGGAAGCGGTTCCGCTCGGTTTTTCTTGCCTCAATGAACGTCTTTCAATGACCCATTTGTCCCGCTGCGCGCTCAAATGGCACCCATGGCCATCATTTCGGTGGTCACTTTCCTACTAAATGGTACTCTGGGAACCAGCGAGTGTCGTCATGCACCTTTTCCGCCGTGCCACAGGTGCTTGGTCGTGTGGCCCGGCTCGTTCGCGGTGCGCGTCTGAGCGTGCCGTGGTGCGAGTGGCCGCGTGCTTGGTCGCGCGCTCACCGCCTTCCCCACGGCCAGCTTGACCCGGCCGTGCGCAACGCCGTCCCTTTACTCCAACCCATTTCTTCTCACGCCCGCGGAATAGTTAAGCGACGACGAGAAAGGGTGGCACGTGGGGTGACTCGCCTTTGAAACCAACGCACGTCGCCCTCGCAGTTAATGGTGTCGCGCAAGCGTCGCAGGTGCGCGGAAACCCGGCGGCTTCATTGATCTCCTCGCCATGGCGAGTGCTCGCCAAGGAGCGTTTGGCCGACCTTTTCCTGGTGAGTCGCCTTTTTTAGAGTGATGTTCTCGTCGAGTGCTCGACTGCCTAACTCTTCCTCTTTAGCGCGACTCTTCACAAACAAGATGTATTAAAAAATGTTTTTGTGACGTTTTCAACTCAAATACTTGTCTGTTGGTAGGAACAGGGCAGACTTATTAACTTAAAGGTTTAATCCAGCAATTTCAGATACGCCTCGTCATGTGTTATTGATTGTGAGCAAGAAATATCTAAATTACAAATGATTTCTCTAACGAATGGTTCGCAAAAACTTTCGAAGTTTAGTAATAACACTTTTATAATAAACGTTTCACTTGATATTTTTTCTGTCCAATAGTAATGGATGATACAAACTTGAAATTTGTAACGATAGCAATATTTTATTATTTACACTGCCTCTGAAGTATTCACTCAAATACTCAATAGAAGACCATAAGCATTTGTAGAATAACATAGTCGGAGGACACAAGTCAAACTTTAGATTTGGTAAATGAACAAATGGGTATTTATAGTGAAACGAGTTATTTTGAGTCATAGATTGGGATGAAGTATTGATAACATGTAATGTACTTACTTCGTACATTTCCAACAGACCTATTATAGAATGCACAAAAATAAACTCTTCGAATTCATTCTTGAGTTTAGAATGAAAAATAAATTTGTAAAATTAACTAAACTCGCAATGGCAAATATAAGACCTTAAGCGAGAATTTGAAATGAAATAATCATATACAGGTATTAAAAAAATTTCTTGATGCATGAAAGGAAATATTAATTTCCCAATTTTTCATCAAGGACATATATAATATAATTGGATATATACATATATATATATATATATATATATATATATATATATATATATATATACTCTTGGAAAAGACGCTCTCCGGCGACGCACAAACACACAAACACTAAGACAACAAACACCACACACATAGAAACATAAAAGAAGGACACTTACATTGGATATTTACGTTTCGACGGCACGGCCGTCGTCATCAGAATCAGAATATATATATATTTATATACATAGAATTCGCGATCGGTCCAGGAGAGATTAATGACCACAATGAAATAGAATAAATACTGTGGACATGCAAATGAAATTTAGAAAATTACAATGGATAGACAATGTAATATGAATGAAGGGATTATTGCAAATATAGTGATAGTGCAAAAGAACCCTTAATGGACACAGTGGGAAGGATAATAACGGCAGGTGAGCCGGTAGAGAGAGATGAGGGGAGTGCGTCACGGAAGGCACAGACATCATCCTGGGGGTGGAAGAGAGTAGAGCTAGGGACAGGGGGAGGAGGTGGTAAATTGAGTGCTCTCTGTCGGGCGGTAGCGTTCGTCATTCAAGGGAGAGAGTGAAAGTGAGAGGTCCTCCTGTTTGAGAGACTCTCTAAGATACTTGTAAAAGCTAGCGTTGGTAGCAAAGATTTCATAGACATCATGGGGGAACAGCTGCTAAAACGCTCGGCTCGGGATTAAAATGAATTCCCCATGGATTTAAGTGATGCGAGCAGAAGGTAAACTAATGTGAGTGCAGACGGTGCCCCATTAGCCACAGAGCTTTTAGTTCCAAGTTAAGACTAAGCTCTAGAAAATTCGCCTCTTGTAAAGGAGTTTGTTGTTAATATAATATATAATAATTGTTATTGATAACTCCGTGAAATTTAGATTAATTCACGAAAGGTCATTAAATTAATCGAAGAATTATTGAAAAATACATTACTTAAAAGTCAAATATATTAGCCGAGTTAAACACAAACTTCTCCCATAGAGAGGTTAAATTTCTCTGAAATCAACGTTTTTCTCCAAAAATACCTCTGGCAATCTAATTAGTTCTCATAGTTTTTATTTTATGCAGAGTGGAACAAGGGATAACTATGATTAGGATTATGAAGGAGGATAAAGGGAAACCTATATCTAACGTTATATCTGGTGATTAGTTTCCAGGAAATAAATAAATTTCAAATACATTTAAGTCACGTAACCTCGTTTATGTTCGTTCAAACATGCTGCAAACAATGATTTCCCCATTTACAAATTCTGTTGAACCAACAATGAAGCCAAACCTAGAGAGCCCTCAAGGCTTTCTCTATAAAGTTATCACTCCGAAGTTGACTTCCACAAACAATTTTGCATAATTCCTCGTTTGGTTCCCTCTACCTTCGCATACACACGAGGAAGACAGCAGATTAGTTCCAGGTGCTGGGTCTTGTTGGGGGGGGGGCTCGTCTAGTGAGACAACATTTAAGGCAAATTTGCAGCCACTTTTAGTTCGCCCTGAGAGGTATCGAGGACTGTTGTTTGACGTCGTAAGGACGGCAGAAGTGCTATTTAAAGTTACAGTGCTTTCCGAAATTTGAAATTATAGGACTTATTTTCCCCTAGTTTAGGTATATGGTTAGTATAGGTGTTTTTGTTTATCTGATCTAATTAATGGGTGATTTTTTTAATTAAATCCGTCTTAACAAGGAACATTTGATCTATATTTCCCTACTTATTGTTGGGTGATTGAACGCGTTGATCTTATTGGCAAGACTGTGACAATGAATAAGAAGGTTGAAGATTTGCATAATGGGATTTATTTTTTAGTTTATTGTTTTAAATGAAGTTATTTCTAAAATCAAATTGATTTATATATTAAACTCTCTGGAGAGCATTGATAATCGCCTTAGCTCATTTAAGTAGAAAAGGACCTGTTAAAATTAAAGAAACTTGAAATGGCATTCATTCGATTGTTTTGTCAATTCATTTATATACATCGTCTATCCGGAAAGGGCTCAGCTATGCAGTATTTTGAGAAAAATTGCCTACCTAGAACAATGAGGTCTTAGACCCTCTCGAAGTACTCCCATTGGGATCTCACATCCTTATCTCAGCGTCTCTTCCACTTTTCAAAGCATTGGGAATGGTCATCAGCTGCTTTGTCACATTCTCCTTCATCTCTTAAACCTACTGCTGGGAAGACTGGGCTTTTATTTCAGGGTCATCGCCGTATACCCATGATTCATCTCCGGTCGAATTTTTTTTGGAAAACCTGGGTCATCGTTTGCGGCTTGGAGCAAGTCCCCTGCAACTGCAGCACAAAATTCTTGGCGTTGACGAGATAAAAGAGTGGCACGAGGCAGCTGATGGCCATTCTGAAAAAGGACTAGGTGATTGTTTTGAAAAGTGGAAGAGATACTGGGGAAAATCCGTGAAGTCCCAAGGGGAGTGCTTTGAGAGGGACCAAGGCCTCGTTGTTCGAAGTAGGCTGTGTTGCTTCAAATATTATATGATCTATTAAAATTGTAGAAACAAATATCGGCATTAATTTTAATATTTTAAGTGTAATAAAGTATGTGGTCCGTTACAGCTGAGGTATTTATGTATTTAACATTATTAATATGGCAAAATTGCTGAAAATTAATGTGGTTTCATTTCGTCAGATAAGTGGATCACTATTTCAATAAAAGTCCTGAATTAGATTCAGAAAAAAATTATGAAACTATGGTACATTTTGACCCCAGGAAATATTTCGGCTTGAAAACCACTTTAGGTTCTGGGTCTAAGTAAGCAGTACCGAAAATGTTTCCGTGTTTTCTCGTTTTCAGCGTAATAAATATCCATCGCCTACCTTTACGGGCAAGTTAGTTAAGCTATGAGAATCTAGATAACCAAACGAAATATCATGCAAACAAAAATTTGTTACACAATCCCTTTATTATTGTCTTGAAAAGTGTTACTTCATTTTTTTATTTTGAAGCTTTTCAGCGGTATTTTCCCAACATATTCGCCAATAAAACAAAGCATTGCCTCTCCATGGATGCGTATAAATTTCTACTACATCGTGTGCCATGTCTGTTCCTTTGCCTCCTTATTGCTCATGGGAGAGTTTTGCATGAAATTGCTCTATCGTAAACGAGGATGGTATCCAGATGCGCCATCACTTGGGGAAAATCAGTACAGCTTCGCGTATCAACTAGTGTTAAGCACAGTTCGACTTTAGATCCTCATTTCAGTAAGCATTCACGACGATTGTATCCAAGATAAATGATCGGACTTTCTGCTATACGTAGATTACATTTAAGCATATTACTAATCTGTTGCATATAAAATAAGAAACTGAATAATATTAACAGTGGAGGAATGAAATTACCATAGCAAGATACACTGTTGATTATTCATCTTCAATCAATATTTATCAAGGAAGGATGTAGAAGGTCAATACGATGACATTATATGGTCCTCTACTTGGGATGTTTTGTAGAATGAACTCCTATCTTTATGCTGTGGATTCCAGGGCAACTATCGGCAGAGTAGGCTTATGCAGACGCCGCGTTTCTCTTCGTCCTTCCTCCATACCCTGAACGTCCTACCCCTCTGAAATTGCCCGCCGATCCCTAATAGCTGTCGGTCACCTCCAATAATAATTAATACCTAGAATGGGATTAAATAGGATTAGGTTTTTGCGATTTATCGTTATAAGGTAGATATAACAACTATATTAGATTGTAAATGAAAGAGGGGATTGAGCATGTTAGTGATTAGAACCAAAATACTTGCATTTAAATGTCAAGCAAAATATATGGTTATGACACCTTATATTAAGTTTTAACCCCATGAAAGCTCTTTCAAAGAACATATTAACTTATATACGAAATAATACGTTGCGGACGAACACAATATGGAACATATGACTATGCTTACTGTTATTAATAAAATCACATAAACTATATAACATTTTTGTACATGTATGATAAATTTAAACTTTGAATAATTTTTACTATAAATACACGATACAACATCGTTTACAAGTTTGCATACTTTTAAAGCTTATTTTATCATGCGTTTATAATGGATTGTTTATGCTTTAAGAAATTCAGTTTAAATGCATTATAAATTATAGTTCCATAATAAAAATACTACCGGGGTATAAGTAGTTTATAAAAGATATTAAGGTAGATTTGTTAACATGATAGTGTACAACTCATACGACTCATTACAGGCGATAAACAAACAAAACTTATAGCTGATGATGGTAAAAGAATATACTTTCTTGGTTTCCTTCTACTCCTTTCTACTAGATTTTATTCAATGCCCGAGTTAGTTTTTGAACCTCGCCATAAAAAGTGTTCTGAGAAATATTTTCGGAAAAGAGACCTATGGGCATTATGAACAAGTTGTCAAATTTCTTCATTCTTTGTCGTCAACCTTCAGAAATTATATGTTTGTAAGAATTTTTTAGTTCTTCATAAAAGTAGTTAATGTACATTGAAACATATGAGTACATTAAGAACTTATTGCTCGTTTTATATTACCTATCAGTAACAGTTGCAAGACAGTAAACCGTAAGATTTTTTCGTCGAAAGATAATATACATGTATTTTTTTAGCTACGCTAGTGTAAAATATGGGTTATGGACGCTTTAAAAATATGAGCACATTAAGATATAAGTGTGAGAGTTACTCACTAAATCATTTTAGCAGTAAGATTTATGACGCTGATACCCATTATTTTCCTTCGCCGAAAGGAAAGAAAACGCCGACAGGCCTGTATTGACAGCGTGTCCTTAGAGACAATCCTCGTGTAGTTGTACCTCGCCAGCCATATCCAGTTCTTGTACTCTGTTTCAGTCATGACCTCGTGGTGAAAATGGAGTGACTATTACACCGAAGTGCTGTTCTATTTGGAGCTGCCACTGCGTCCTGTTACCTCGTACCTATTTCCCCTTTTCTTCCCTCTCCGTTTCAGCCTCCAAATTCCAACCTAGAACACTACACGTTACAAGCTGAGTGGGGTAAGGCACTCCGGAACACTATTCCCCAAAATCACCCGTTTCCATGTAACTCAGTTGTATTCGATATTCATAATGTCTGTTTACTGGCGAATATATTTTGAAAATGTTGCTAACATTCTTTTTTGATTAGTTTTTTAGATTTTTTGTCTTTAAGTTATCTTTTATAATTTAACCTTACATATATTTTATAACTTTGCTCCCAAACAATTTCATTTGAGGTAGGGCGGAATTTTACGCTAGTACTACTCTCAGTGATCTTAAAATGGTGGAATTAACTATCCTTATCCTTAAACTAAGAGTTACCATTTTTACCACACGTGTAGTATGCAGAGCTCACTCGAACATGTCGGCTACGTCATCCTTTAGTAAAGTAACAAATATTTCCTACATTTTATCATTGAGAACTATTGCTCAATATATTTGGGAATCAAATAAAATGAATGAGATCATGAATAGTGATTCAAAGTTATATCATCAATATATCAGAAGGTAGGTTTCCCAAATGTTATTTATCAAGGGAAACAAGTGCATCATTCTCCTTTTTATAGGTGCCTTGTCATATCTCCCTCGAATATTTTTATGCAAATTTTTGTATGGAATTATTTATTCTCAAGTTTATGTGATGTATGCATTATATTAGAAAATTGATAGCAAGAAAAGAGAATGAAGTCAATTTTCAGGGGATTGTTGATTTCATAAGAAGTTAAGCTGGCTCAATAGGATGAGGAGCACCGCGGTCATTCTTTGTTTGGGAGGATGGGTGTATAAGCGGCCCATTCTTTCTCTCTTGGCATCATATTAATTCACCAACTTTCTCCCTTTACCGTTATTCCTTGCGAATCATTTCCTTCTGTCCGTGCCCTTTTGACTCGCGGTCTAGTAAACGCAAGTCTCGCAGTCACTGCGCGCCGTGACTTCGTCCGGAACTCGTACATCACCCCCCAAGCACTCACTCCCGCGAGCCAAGTGTCATCCAATTTCCCGAAATGTGCCCTCCTCCCACTCCCCCCCCCACCACCCTTCCCACCTATATATCAGTCTTCTCGCCTCCCCGCGACCATTCCCAGGGCCATTCCACTCTCTGTCTCTCGTTTGTTTTCAGCTTGTTGCACGTCGGTCATTCTTCACACACCTCTCACTCCCACCTCCCTCTCCGCCCCGCTGTCGTTTTCTCCCGGCCGCACGTGCGCGCGTTGCCTGTCGCTCTGCGGCGATGGCGCATCGCCCCAGAGTGGCACGACCCCGCGGCCACGTGGTCGTGACAGGAAGTTCCGTCGAAAGAGACCCTTCTACGCAGCTTTGAGTCGCGGTGCATTAATTTATGTAAATAAATAATCTTTTGAACGGATGGCGGGGATATTTTGAAGAGAACATAGTGTTGGCTTTATTCGTCGTACCACCAAATCACGGCGTGCTCCACAGACGCAAGAGGTTAACTTTAATGCGTAATTATGAGCTGGATGGCAGAAATCATGACGGCTACACTTTCCTCTCGAGCCCTCTTTCCTCGGTGTCTAAGTTTACCCCCATTCATTTGCCTCATTATCATTGACTATGTATAATATTTCATTTTGTCGTACTCGGCAACACTTTGAAGTCGAGATAAACTGAAGACCACGGAAGCTACTCACTATAAATACTTAAGCTCTTCCTTGATTGCTGGTTTCATTATGAAAATCTTGTGAGCAAAGAGTAGAGTTCCGCTAACCTTAAAAGGACGGCAGTGTGATGATATTTACAACGAAAACAACATACTTCTAGAGACGGAATTCCATTTCTTGGCTCGTCAAATTATATTTGCAATCTGACCGAATTGAATTATTAATTGTAGGAACTCCTCGTGGTCAGTTAAAAATATTTGCTCGCTATTAAAGCGTGAATAATGAAATATCAATCCATTTTAGGTCTTGAACAAAGCATAAGAAATACCATCGCTATATTAGTTGAATTCAGTTCAAGGCTTATTTAATCCGTTCGTAAATCCTAAGGTAATATCAAGTATTAATTAAAATGAAAATTCAGACATCTCAGAAAGGAGTGAACTTCTTGGTATTAAGGATTTCTCAGAATTGTGATGAGCATGACATTTTAATTGCGCAGTGTTTTGCTGCAAAAATCTTAGGTAAAAGTGAAACATTGCTATAATGGATTCAAGCGTGGTATTCTATTCCTATCTCACTTGAAGGAGGAAAGAAAAATATGCAAACATTAATTTCTCTAAAACCTTACCTTATGGTGAGAGGAAACTAAGGAGGGAGGATAACGATAAAATCGGCCTGGCGCAAGATAAATCATTTATTTGATATTTACACAGACTTCTTCCTTCCTTCATCATTAGTGGGTATCAAAATGTCGCACCAGAAGGGATGAATTTTATCTTAATATGTTTTTCCGGATATAATATTGTCACGGAAATAGTATTTTCATAATGATGATGATATCTCTCATCATGATATTCTTAATTAAAAAGCGGTTTAATTTTACATTATTTCAGACAATAATCTAGTCAGAAGTTCCAGTTGAACAAATTGTTTCTTTAACCTTCATGTTTAAAATTTCAAGAAATTGCGGGAGATGCAGCAACAGTAACTTTTAACGGAGTCACCCGCAGTGCTTTAGCCAGTTAAGCTATGAACCTATCGCGGCGTCCTCTTAAACTTAAATTTTTGCATTGTTATCCCGGTCAAGGCGAATGATTTTTACACTCTGAAATTGTTGCAATGAAATTCATGTTTAAATGCCAGATCTTTTGAAGAAAAACCATATTTTCTGAGTTCATTTCTTTCGAAATAAAATTAAATTGGTGTTTATAATTTCATGCTTGATACTTACAAACCTAATGGATTATTACCGAAAACAGACAAACCTGGCCGTTTATTAGATGTGTGTCGACGACGTCTAAGGGAACAAAATTCGGAGTTTGCCATGACGGAGTTCGTCGGTTAACTAAATCGCTTAAAGCCTGAGCTCGTGGGGGCGTTCTTTCAACACCGGTGCCGTATCCTTCTCCCCGCCTCCCGCGCCTTTGAGCCCCTCAAGCTTCTCGAGGTGTGCGCACACCCTCTGGGGTGCGCGGCGAAAAAGGACGATTCGCAGAAAACGCTTTTATTTTTGGCAGCTCAGGAAAGGAGGTCGCAGCTTGGTGCGGAGGGTAGGCGATGGGTGACTCGGAGACGAGAGCAACAAGGGAGAGGGAGGGGGGTTGGCGAGGTGGAGAGGAGGGTGCGGGGAAGGAGTGAAGAGACGAGGGCGAACGTGTGAATTGACGTGTTAAATTGTCTCAACCAGGAGTTGTCGCATCGTTAACCGTAAAATAATATAAACATTGCTTATTTAACTTGCAATTTTTTCCTATGAAAAATATGCTTAACTTCATTTGAATGTCTTCATCTTGGTGATTGGTTTGATTATTGGAGACAGGCAGCTTTTCTGAGAACAAATCCCCACAGGGTGTGGTATTTGCACATTCAGGGTAGTGGGATCTGATCCCTGTGCCAGTTCCGGTTCCTTAGAAAGTTCAGGTTCAACTCCAAGGTTGATCTCAGACGTGAAAGTTGAGTTCTCCTGGTGCGAAGCCCTATGACGTGTGAAATTTATACCGGCTGAATTGAGTACAAATTGCATTATCGGTGCCAGCTGAATTTCCTTAAAAGGTTGTATGTCCAGAGACCCAAAGTATTTGATTCCTTGATAAAGCCTTATATGATCAATATGTATACAATATACTATATATATATATATAAATAAATATAATATATATTATAAATACAATATATATAAATATATACTATATATTATGTACTATGTATATATGTATTCCTTATATATATATATATATATATATATATATATATATATATATATATATATATATATATATATATATACATATACATATATATATAGCTAGTTGATTTTTCGGGTACCAGGTCTTCCTGGGAAACCATAACCGGCACAGGGAAAGGAACTGGCCCCCCTACCCTGATGTGTGATTATTCACACGCCGTCGGGCTTGGTACACGGGTGAGCTCTACCATCACCTACTAAACCGACCTTCGGGTTGATTACTGTGTTATATATATATATATATATATATATATATATATATATATATACATATATATATATATATATATATATATATATATATATATATATATATATATATATATATATATATAACCATAAACACAGTAAACCGTGTACCAAGCCCAACGGCCTGTGAATATTCACACATCAGAGTAGGGGGGCCAGTTCCTTTCCCTGTGCCGGCTTATGGTTTCCCAGGAAGCATATATATATATATATATATATATATATATATATATATATATATATATATATATATATATATAAATATAAATATATAAATATATAAATATATAAATATATAAATATATAAATATATAAATATATAAATAAATATATATATGCAGTACACACAAATACACTCACAAACTATCAGATTTCCTTACTCAATTTTAATCTTTAACTTAATTAACAAAAATTTAAATACATAAGATACTTGTACATGATGAGCACTCATCCAACAAGTTATAACATAAATATTACCCTTATAACGGTGCCTAAACGGGATATATTTGAACTATAAATCTGGATAGCCACACTATAGAATTACCGCGTACCTGAAAAACAACTGGGTGCTTTAACAAAATTGAGTAAATCTTAAACATATTTTCAAACTCATCTGCTATTTATTTCATTATTCGTCCAATCGCATCACGATTTTCAATAACTAATATGTATAGCAGTCAACCGTTGAACTCAAATAATGAAACAATCGCTTCATTTTGATACCTCCATCTTCAGCCTCTGCCTACTGAAAATAAGTATTGTTACATTTTTGTCTTAATACGTAGACATGTTCAATTGAGCTCACCTTCGAGAACACTTGAATAATACTAATTCTTATTAATAGCCGAGTTCTAGTCATTTTATCATACGAATGAATAACGTTATGAAAGTAAAACTTTTGGATTTGAGGGTATTAAATTTCACGGTGGTACACACAGCTCTTCTGGGTTTTTTTCAGCCGTACATCTCTCCTTGATTTTTGGCTATTTCTGGCTGAAGGTAATAAATTTTGAATACTGTCACTCCAGCAGTCACAAGTAAAAAAGAGTTTCCCTCCATTTTCTCAACTCATGCCGTCTGTTTCGGCTTCAGTGTTGCGTTCTTATCCCGTCTTGAAAAGACTTCTCGAAGCTCATGGGAAATGCGTATCCTAGTTTGAGTACAACTGTTCTCCTCTAATAATTCTCTTTCCGTTTTGAACATCAAGAAAGGCCTCTTCTCTTGCACATCGAGGGAGATTTCCGTGCCTCGCTCACAGAACCACGGTGGCCCCAAGAGGAGTCACGCCACGGCTACGTGACTAGCTTCTGATTTGAAGATCTCGAGTCCGCATTGCATGCCGTGTCCGACTTTTCTTTTTCGCTCGAGAGGAAAAGAATGGGGCAAGTGCGACTTCTTCTGTTCTCTCCTTATGCCCTGTCTCTCTCCCGTGAGAGAGAATGGATGGTCTGGAGGTCACAAGGAGCAGCCCCTTAGGGATGGTAGGACGACTTCAACTTTATCCTCTCAAGGTGCAATCAACGACGGCAGATAAATTCAGTCCTAAAGTGGCAGGTCGAGAGGGCGTAAAAGACCCAAATTTTCATTCACACCTACAGTTGGTTAATACATTTCTGATGGTATCATTTATATTAATTTAATGAATTTGTATGCTTTAAGGGATTTAACTTCGATTTATATATTTATCACGCCATGCAAAAGCGTAATTTACATGCAAAACATGTTATGAATGAAATGCTAGGATGGATTTCGAAGTGTTAAAGAAGACTTAATGACAATGTGTAAATCATAGAAGTCTAATATTATTTTTATTTTAAATAGTATTAGTGTTCTGCTTCATTTTTCATTACTGTCATTTATGCATGCCAAACCTAGCATTGATCTCATTGTTTTAGGGGCAAAGCACATATTTCCGAAGAAAGAACAATAAATATTATACGTTTTAATCAAATATGGAAAACTGAAGTTCCAGAAAAGATATTTTCATTTTGATCTTTCAAATAATGAAGAGATTTGTTACATTGTTTAATTTGGTATTGATTAATTTCTTTAATCGTATGCAAAACAATAAAAAATATCCTGAAAAAACCTTTACAGTTCCGTTTTTAACAAATATTGACACGATACCTTTTAGGATTGGATTCTATGAATGAAAATACCAGCTAAATAGTGCAGTAATATTTCATGCTAACAAGATTTTTTCTTTTAATTGTTGATCCAGTTGAATAATCGTTCAATCCACTTAATAACGAAGTATTTATTGAAGAAATATATGCAGCCATTCATCCATCTAGATTTCATAATATTCTGAATTAGTCAAGGTCACGCCTAAAAGTCAAACATATGTATACGTGTGCTGGAGAATTTTTCGTGGAGAGGAATTTAATATTGAAGTATTGCAGTTAATTCAAAATAAATTTAATTATCAGTATTACAGTTTAATAAGGACAGCTTTAACTTTGTTTTCCAATGTAATTTAAATTTTGTACGACTTAGATTTCGTTGTAATGCACCATCATCAAATTATAAACTTGGTGGAAAACGAAATGAGTGTCGTGCTTACTTAGCATTACGCAATGCCACTAAGTGACACCAGACATCGTTATTATGAATCAGTAAAGCTATATGAGAATTTTAGACATACATGTAGGTATGTTGCACAGTGCTAGTCAATAGGTTTTACAAAAAGGGAATATAGTCACTTTCGTTCGATATTTCAAAGTATGCTGTCTTATCGTTAAGCATTATTTCTTGAAACAACGGTTTATTCGAACAAGACGAGAGCAGCTTCTCTTTGCGCTGTTTGAAAGAATTTGCATTTAGAGTAACGTGATCCACTGAGTGGAACATCCCTTTGACTGCCCTCGTGAATTTCCTCGTATTCTATTATAATGCCTACCTTTCTACCTACACGTGAAACATCAATAATTCACCGCCTATTATGATCTCCCTTCCACAATGGACACCCACTATGCAACCGGACATAGATTCCTCACTATTGGCGTTTGAATTGTGAGTAGTGGACATTGTGAGTAGAAGGATCGTATTGAGGGATGACTGAAGGAAAGAGTGGTAGAGAATGACTGCTTGGAGGAAAAAATAAGAGTTCTACAGGAGAAAGACGTATTAAGATTGAGATCCACTTGATTTAGAAACTACAACAGACGTGGGTATACATAGAACATTTTTGGAATATTTACGAGATATCAGTTACTCAACTTGTATATTATGATTAGGCAGAGATTTAATTAATTCACACAATCCCGGAAGCAGATGAGTACTAGTCCCTATCCAAATTAAGGGAAAGGCAGGAGTATGGGGGATCGGGATGTTGCGGTGGCTAACTTACTGCCTTCCCATCCAGAGGGACCAGATTTGAATCCTTAAGATGACATATATTTTTCAGTGGTATTCCCACTTGAGGTGCTTTTTGGAGAGCACTTTGAGTGAGTACGCCGTCGGTCGAATGGGACGTTAAACTTCGGACCCCTTGGCGCCTTTATTTAAAAGTAGGCCAATGCCGACACCGAGTTGCTCTTCGCCTTTCCTCTTACTCTTCCTGAAGCCAAACTGATCACCACTCCTATATTCTATTGTTTCAGGCTTCACTTTGTGGAAGCATTTAATATCCATACTAAAAAGAAAGACTTGTACTTTTCCACAAATTTATCCATGCACAAAATCTGTGGAAAAGTACAAGTCTTTCTTTTAAGTATGGATGATCTCCTACGTCGACGCAAAATTCAAGCAGAATATATATTTTTATTTTATAGATTTCGAGGAGGCGTTTGAAATAGTAAATGGGTAGAATTAATGGATATATTACAGAATGTACATGTAGGATTATATTGGAGATATAGACGACTTATTTATAATTTGTGTTAAACTGCTCAGGTGTGTGTGGCGGATGGAAAATTGGTATGTGCAGTATTAGGAAGAACAAAACATGGATGTCCATTATCAAGCGTACTACTCAATAAACAATATCTCGTACATACAGAGGGAATAGCAAAACGCCTAAGGGTTACAAGCTTTGCTGAGTGCATTGGAAAACAGTGTGATAGATATGGGTTGAATATCAATGGGAACAGAACTAAGGCCTCAAGATTTTTTAAATAGAAGGAAGCTAAGTCAAACGTTAAACAGGATGACAAGAACAAGAGCGGTGGAACTAACAGTATGAATTGGAAAATCTTGGACCAAGATAGTCACAGTAGTAGAAATATGAGAAAAATCATAGCGCCAGGTAAAAAGGCTTTCATGAAAAGTGGAGAATTGATTACAGGTAAATTAATGAAAGAATTAAGAAAATACTAATGAAAACTTTGGCATGGAGAGTGGTTTTGCAAAAAATAAAGAATTAATACCATCTAAATATTTAGTTATCATGAGAGTGAAATCGAATCGTTACACGATTGCACAGTATGTAATCTCTATACCAGAACCATAAAGAAGAAAACCAGAAGCATAATACTGGTAGCCATAAAAAAGTATTGGTTAACTATGATATCCGAATTGCTTTTATTTTTCCAAGAAACTGCGGGAGATGCCACAACAGTAACGTTTAACGGATTTGTCCGCTAATATGAATTTCAATGTGTCAAAATCATTAGGCGAATGATTTTTACGCTATGAAATCGTCGCATTGCTTTTATTATGTTTGCATAATATCAACTACTTGTTCTCAAGCCGATATCTCGTCTACGCCAAAGAGGATACTATTGTTATTATAATTGAGGTTTGCTAAACGAACAGAAATGATTATAAATCCATACGCGATTGACCATTTCTGCGCCATCCTCTCTCCCTATCTCATTTTTAACTTCTAAAAATAATGAGTATCAGCTTCTACGAATGTACTATATGTTGTATGCATCATTTTCTGTGAAATTCTTTGTCAATTTCCTAAAATCTTACACAATTTAGTATTATGACTTCTGTCTCTATTAAAATGCTATATTTTTCCATCGTCAAACGATAAGAATTAAGGAAGCCTTTATTTTATTAAAAGCATATTCTTTACATTTTCTAATGAATTAAAGGGAATCTGTGAGCTTCCAAGTAAATGAAATCATACCCATAATTTTTAGAACGTACCTACGTAGAAGGGTTCAGTATTATTACTATTAATTGAAAAATCTACAGGAATATTAATAAATTTTACAGTATGGAATGATTTAAATACCACATGAAGCGGAGACATGTTTAATTGAGTTTTGTGTCTATATTTTTTTACTTAATAAACGCTAGATTTTAATATTTATGAATCATTGCGTTCAGCGATATCGTCTCCTTTTGCTAATAGTTACTTACAGAAAGGACCTCACATTCCCAATATTTTAATAACGAATGATTCATACGTCTGTCTAAATGCTTATTTCTAAACTATTTGTACGAGGACTGTCCAGAAAGGAACCTCCGTTGTGCTATAAAAAATACACTGGAATAATTGCAGAGACTTTATAATTTTCATTCTAAAATCACTCTCTGCCACATCTCTCTACATTATTATACATATTCGCCACACAGATTTAAAAATTTGTCATATCTCTGATTTAGTTTTCAAATTCCTTCAGTATAAAGTTCTGCCACCTGAGATTGCAGCCAACCGATGAGGGCATCTTGAAGTTCCTCGCCGATACGAGCAAAAAATATGTAGTAGCCTAACTTTTAGTCACGTTTTCATGCAACAGAGTCGTAGAAATCTGTGGAAAACTTTATAAAGAGTTCAAGTATCGTAAAAAACGCCGGTTTTCACGAACTTATCGTCAATTTTCGTATGCAGTTCATTGTTCACCACAGACGGGCGGTCACTTCTGTCGTTACCATGGGAATATATGTTCACTATTAAACGAACGACAACACTGACGCACAACTCTTGTCACTCATCACGTTTCGGTCCGTACAGAGCACAAATATCCCGATGAATGTAAGCAGCATAAAAGTTTTTTTATCAGAAAAAACTTATCATTGAACGAACTTCACATATGGCGAAATTATTAATTGTATTTTTCATTTTGACTCGCTATTTTAAACAAACAATAAGTGGTGCGATCTTTTAATCACTGCAACCTGAGGCGTAAAAACCCAGCATGTGCGTCAATACAGCGACCATTTGGCTCCCTCCAATAAGTCTCAAGCTACACGAAAACGGAGGTTACTTCCTGGACAGCCCTCGTATACCGCTGTTGGCGCCATTGCATTTATTTATTGCCGTAATTGGAAAATAATATTCAGAAATATGAACTATATAGTTTGGAGTAAGTCCCCCACTACTGCACGAAATTCTTAACGTTTACAAGATAAAAGTTTATGTACAATCGGCAAACGGTTATTCAGGTTTTCTAAAAAGGTCATAACCTGGAGATGAGTCATAGGTCTCAGGCTATGACCCTGAAACGAAATCCCATTTTTCCCCACAGTCGGTTGACCAAATGAAACCTGGGTCATCGCTTGCGGCTTTGAGCAAATCCCCTGCAACTGCAGCGCGAAATTCTTGGCGTTGACGAGATAAAAGAGTGCACCAAGGCAGCTGATGACCATTCGAAAAAGAACTTCACCGATTGTTTCTAAAAGTGAAAGAAACGCTAGGGGAATAAGGCCTAATTGTTCTAGGTAGGCTATATTTCTCAAAACATTGCATAGCAGGATCCTTTCCGGACAGACCTTGTATTTTTGCCAAATGTCTAAAGGAACGATTATATTCACAGCTCGTAAGGTCATTTTTAGTTCGGTCGCACCGGCTGTGAAATGTCGGGTAGCCAAACCCGTACTCAGTCGGTTCCCAGTGATCAAGGAAATTCACGACGTCATTAATGGACAGCGCTTTAAGTATAACGTGGCTTCATCCGAAAGATGGAGGAGGAGAAGAGAGCAAGGAATGAGGGGGAGTTGAGCGAACAGTGAAGGCGGTGAAGAGAGAGAGAGAGAGGGGGGATGGTCGGAAAGAAGAGCAGGAGAAGGAAGGGCGTAAGCGGATTCCCATTGCAGTCAGCCGTCAGGCCCACTCGCTTCTGCGAATGCCAGGCGATAGAAAGTGACCGAGAGGCTCCGTGTTTGTATCGCTGTAGTCCCGTGTGGATCAGAATGCTCAATGAGGGATTGAGAGAGTCAATCCACTCCGATTGTCACCCCCTCCGCGACCCCTCCTCGTTGTTAGACTCCCAGCGCCTTCCCCCACAGACCTCCCCGCCAGCAATCCCCGGCGCCCCCTATTGCGCCGCGGTCACGTCTCTCCCCGCCTCTCTTTCCCTCTTCCCATCCGTGTTTATTATCACTGAGACTCAATGAATTCCCACCGTGGGTATTTTCGACGCTTCCTGCCGTTGATGGGATCCTTAGGGCCCTAAGAAAATGACAACTTTTCTGAAATGAATTAATGATAATGAAAGTTATTGTTTTTGGAGCAATATTGTAAACGACTAGCTCTAGTGTAACAGCACTTTCAAACGCCGCATAACGATAGAAAGTGATTAAACAATACCAAGAGACAAACTTGATCGTAAATGGTTAAGCAATGACCGAAAGAAAGCATAAATAACAATTAAAGGTTGTCACCTGTTTTAAAGTGGTCATAAAATGGTGTCTAGATCATTAATATGATGCCCTATTTTAAAATATAGCAATCAATAAAAGTTAGTATATATCTAGTGAAGGTTGGTGATAAGTGAATAGAAACTAATCATCCATTCAATAAAAGATCATTTTGATTTACAGGCAGGTAACTGAAGCCTTTCTCAATATGTAGCTATAATTGATTGGTTTTATAAATTTTGTATCGGTCGATTAAATGCGTATGTGTGAATAGCATGAGTCATGCTAATCTCGGCTGGCGTATCAAAGTTATACTGCTCTCGTTATTTAAGTAATGGTATCTCCAGTCTTATTCCTTAAAAATCCTGTCACTTTGGCTTTTTAGCTGATAATTTCATGCAGATGAAATGCTTTCCTGCACAGTGAAATTAAATTCAACTGTGTTAATTTTATAAGTCATTTTTTCCTCTTTCGTGTGTGTCATTTATATTTGAGTAAACGTCACTACAGCCCTTGCCTTAAATGTAGTTATTTAAAAATAAAGAGTGCTCTGTGTGTGAGTGTGTATATACCAGAAGGAGGAATCACACCAAAGTTTCGCATTTGTTTTGTTTTTCCCTGGGTACATTTGCTGACATGAAATTCCTTTCGTGAACTTAAAGATGGCAAAAATTAAAGTAAAAGGCGAACGTGGTGTCTTTGTAGAGTTGCACAAAAAGAAATGGAAGCAGTTGATAATATTCCACCTTGTTTAATAGAAAGTAATTTTTACGGATTATTATGCTTTTTACTATCAAGATCTTTAAATGACACAGACATTTATGATGGATTTTCAAATAGTTTAGGTTCTTATTTTCATTCTTTATTTGTCATTTAACTAAATATTGATTTTCATGAGTGCAACACCAAAGTCCCCAATGACTTCAGGGTTGTCCCTTATAATTATTTCACCTCTAGCCTCTTTAGCGAGAATTCAGTCTGTAACTGTGTGTAACAGTCTGTAACAGGTGTGTAACTTTTTTTAACCGCCAAAAATCTGCACATCAAGGGATTTTCTGACATGACAGGAAAAGAAGAATGTATCCGTGCCCTTTCTCATTCAAATATCTACCTGTCAAAACCAGATGGCAGGTCAAAGTAGGAATAAGAGGCGAAAAATAGTTAGGAAAGGCAAAGGGCTATATATATTTTTACTTTAATACTGAGAATCTCCTACTTTTATATGCATCCTGAGATTACCATTTGGCTATTTTTCACAACGGGAAAATTAAATGGTAGCATTAATGGTATGATTTGATTTCAGAAAAAATACCGTGTTTAGTTAAAATTTTATAAGAAGTGAGGAAGAGAAAAAAGAGAATACGGAGTCAACAAGAGAAAAAAATATAGAAAATTATTCAATTACTGATAAAAAAGGCTGTAATTAGGAAATATCGATGATAAGGAGGTGAAGTACGACGGTTTTCCAATTCGAACTGCCATATGATTTTAATTATATGAACATGCTTGCATTCAATCTTGAAACTATTGCGTTACGCCCAGGATCTTTCTTATATGGTGCAAGCTGTTATTGTGAAATTTGGACGATCGTTATTAATGCATTAAGAAATGAAGAGCCTGTTTACTTGAGTTCCAAGACTCCTTAACCTAAAATCCATTTTCCATAATAATCCTTCTTCTCTCTGTGTGCAAAAATTAATTCCTTCCATTTTCAATAATTTTACAGACAATTCAATTAATTGTATTATAACTAATGCTGAAATTTAAAAATATAAAATAGGAGTGTTTGTTGAGTTAATTACCGAGAACGCCCATGAACCAAAATAGTATCTTAAAAACTATTCACTTATATCTCTGCTGAATGAATGTGTTGACTCCCTGGTGGTTTTATTGAAATCATGAGCAAGTTCACTTTCCGGTGGAGGGACTTAAATATGTGCTCGCAATTATGCAGGAAGGAAGCTCAGGTCTATTTATCCGTTATGTGGATTACTCACCATCTATTCGTCTACTTAATGGCAGTTCCGTCTGACAACTTCCTCAGCCATTACTGTAAAGATAATGAATTTTTGTGCGGTATTAGGAGTAGTAAGGAAATTGTAAATACACAAGAGCATTACATTAGTTTTTCAAGTTATATGTAAGATAGTAAGATACGTATCAAGCCTGCAGATACATTAACAATTATATTTTTACGTCTGCTCCAACGAGTATCTATAACCCATTTCTTCTTTTGCACGAACATATTTATTTCTTCCACTTTATCGTATAATAAATGTTAACGATGCGTTGTATAATTCATTAGAAAACACGATTATTTAATAACACTATACTGAGCTTTATTATCTCTGGATCATCTATTGTTTATAGGGAGGAAATTAAAACTGCTATAGACGTGGAAAGGTAATTTAATGCTGTATTTTTTTAATACTATTACTTTCCTAAAATTTTTGGTTTCAAAACACAAATTATGTTGACATTTCAACTCCTTACAGCAAAGGAACGGAATTTCTAGTTCAATTCGTGGCAAATAATAGTACACAATTCCACTGTCAATAAAATATATTTTGACCTAGGCTTAGACATTACTTTTTTATTTTTATTAACAATGGAATGGTTCATTATTATTTGCTCATGTTCGCCTTCAACAACACCCGCCTGATTTCACAAAAAAGGAATTTCTTGCGCCAAAATTCAATTGAGTCACTCTCAAAAGCCTAAATATTAAACTCTCAAAATTTCACCAAGAAAGTGGCGATCACTGATTATATTTTCCCAAGCCCTCCTTCACACCCTGTGATTCCAACGTCCGTCTCTTTGAAGCACATGGCGGATGGTTTTCCGTTCCATTCGCGGCTGTTGTGGTATGAATTTGGGAGCAGCCGAGGTGGTCGATTGGATAGCCGCGGTTGGAGGCATTAAGGGGGTCGTAGGCTTCCTTGCTTGGGGTAGCCCTATGTGCACCGGTGACGGTATATCCTTGGGAATAAACTTCCTCCCAGCAGCCGTCCGCCAGATAACGGAGGCAGGGCTGGGTTCGTTCGGCGCCGTAAAAGGGCCCACACTCACGCCACGGAAACGCGCGCATTCGCACACAGACGCACTTCGCTGGATGTGTAGATTGAGAGAGTGCGGACTTTTAGGGGTGGGGGTGGGGAAATCGAGGGGCCCGCCCCCATTCACTTCTCACTCTCCCTTTCTCCCCGGTCCTCCCCCACCCAACCTCTTTCTCCTCCAGCCCTTCCATCCACCTCCTATCTGGCACTCGCCCACACGCTGACGCAAATGGCCACGGGGGATATCTGAAACCCCTATTCCTGCGCTGTTCCCATGATGGAATTCTCCGGTTACCCACTCTCCCCTAGTGTTACTCCTTTTCCTCTTCTCTGAAACTATCTCATCTTTTCTTTACGAGTTCGGAAAGACAGGCGAGATTATCAAGTTACTTCCGCTTCGTTATCGGCTGTGTATTTCTGTGCCACCTGTGAAATTCGGCCATCCCGTTGCTTTCTCCGCCGTATCGTCATCGTCGCACGACTGACTTCACTCTCACTCACCTCTTCCTGGATGAAGCTCCTGGAATGACAATAGCGTAATTCCAGAGCTAGTATACTTTTCTCTGAGGAATTATCATTTGAGTTATTCATGCATGGTAATTCATTTCTCATTTGATTATTTCACTTTATGTTAAAGGTGGATGAATGTCACTTTTTAGTATTCCAGTATTCGGTGGGGTAATTCAGACCACATGGAAAGATTTAGGATGACTGCGAAATTGCGGAATTGTGAGTCAAGAAGATAGATTCGAAGAGATGAGTGAAATGATTTACGATCCTCCATTGATTTAAAAAAAAAACATATTAGTGAACTAATCTTTTTTATTGTTCGAAAAAAATATGCGTAATTAATAATTTTGAATGACTTTTTGATTGTATAGTAAAACATAAATTCGTATAACGGGGAAATTAAAAAAAAGTTGAGGGATTTTTCATTACGAATGTTTTACGACGACTTCAGGGTCTGTTACTTATTATTTTGCTCTGGGTGGAAGGTATTTTTAATGGTTCTGTCATGCCATTGTTGGTGCTCCGTGTGTTTTACGCAATCATAAATTTTGTTATTTCCTAATGATATTTGAAATGGAAAATCTCAGGTGAAATGGCCCCGAATTTGCAAGGATTGCTACCTCCTTATTTCTGGAGACGAGGTTACTATAATTTACATTTGAATAAGTTTTTAATGTTATCACCCACACATACTTCTAATTAGGAGAAAAACTTTGTTTATTATCAAAGAATTTAATGACAATGGCATTGTTCTATTTCCCACAGATACGTCAATAAGCTTAGAATTTGTATTCACCGACACACAGATCGTTCAGATGTCTGTAGTGCTTTCATTTATTGTCTCATTTAATTAAAATATTCTTTCAGATCTCTATTCTAATCGATCTAATATTTCTGCCATCTGGAAATATTTCACTAACAAGTGAACACATATGCACACGTTAAAATGGCTTTTAAGTATAAAAGTCTTTAATTTAGGAGATATCATTTTACAATGATATCTCCTGATAGAAGGCGATAAGTTTTTATTTCCCCATGGCGATATGGTGCGTCTTGCAATTGTAGTAGACATTTTTTTCAAGTATCAGCGGTGAGAAGTGGAAGAATTTTTACAGAATAGAAATGAATTCCTTCAAAACCAGTTTTAATGCAGTGATCCTCGACAATGTCAACGTATATCCTTTTGCTTCCGTCATCTGCTTTGTGCAATAATTATGAAACTCCGCTCATGTTGCATTATAATATTGTTTAAGATACAGGAATATAAATATATAAGTTAAAGATATGTGGAAATTAAATAATTTGGGGATTGATCGTGCTGATGCAAAAATAATATAATCTATGTTTTTTCTTTTTCTCCGGTACCCTAGTATGGAACTTTAATCATGCTCGGAAGGAGCGGCCAATGTGACATACCTACACTCCATGATAAATCGTTGTTTTATGTAACTCATTAGTGATATCTGAAGATTTGCGCAATGTTCCTTTTGCACATTAACATTAAGTCGAGAAGTATGCTTGTAAATTCTAAGTACATAGAGGGGCACGGTTTTTTTTATTTTGGAGGGAAATATTTCTCAAGATCGGCAAAGATCAGAAAAGTCAAGTCTCAGTATTTATTGGTTTTCAGGGACAAAGAATATTGGAAGATTCACATTTTCAGAACTTCATGAGAGATTTAATCCAAAGTTTAATTCATAATAATAATAATTGGGTTTGAGTTGGTAAATACCCCCAAAAACTGAGATTTTCATTCTGACAATTAAGGGATTTATTGTGAATTCATTAATTGAATTAATGTGAAGAACATTTTATTTTTCTTAAAAATGAATTTAAAATGTATTATCTTCATAAACCAATTGGATGACCCAGCTAATAGTTTTGTATGATTCAGTTATGTATAGATTTTTGATGCAATAACGAAAAACAGTACGTATGCGCCTTTTCTAGTAATAGATAGTTTGGTTGTAAATTATAATTTCCTTCTTAAAGGCTCTATACTGTGGAAAACAGAAAAATATTGCCAAATAATCAACAAATTTGGAGGTTCTAGGGAAACGTATATCTAAACATCATAATTAACGTAACTATTTCAAAACCAACAATGTCTGCTAACATGAAGGTAGTGACTTTTTAGATATATAAAGAGAGTTATGGGTTTCCAAAGAATCTAGTGCAACTAACCTAAATCTTTGAGAAAAACCTTAAACATTAAAATATACTCAGAGAGAACATAATTAATTATTTTTACATTTTGAACTTGATTTTTCAAACGGCACAATATTTATAGGGGTTGGATTACGAACCAGAAATGAGGGACAGCTATATTTATCGAATAGTGAAATTGGGACTGGAAGGGCATATGGGAGTTCTAAGATTCTGCTCATGTATTTCAGGAAATAGATGCGGTTTCCGAATTAGCCCCTTCTAGATTAATCACTGGAAAGATTTGCAAGTGATATGATTGAAATACACAAATATATATCATGTTTACCAGCAATATGAGCGTCAACGATAGCACGCAAAGTTTAGCTTTGATTTGATGGGAGTTTTACTGACCAAGGCTTCATGCTGTAAAATATCTTATTAGTTGCTTCTATATTTGGTAGTAAGGGTCATATTAGTTTTATGCGGTGTGCACGGGTGACGTTTGACTTGTTTTCAACGACTAATAATCTGTTGACGCAGATAATAAATTCACGCGAACTTTAGGAATCGAGGATGACGGCATGTTACCGATACTTTAGGCTTGTATGATCTTAACTTGATTATCATATATCAACGTAATGCACCTCATTATCCGCTGTCACACTCAACAATGCCTACGAATTAATACCCGCTCTCATCTCAAACGTAATAATCGAAAATTCTGCAATGGGAGCAATTATTATAATTAAATTACATCACTTGTTCAAATTGATTACTTGTCGCGGTGAATGTTGCCTCAATTAAATGCTTATTTGATCAAAATTGGTTCCTCATTTTTAGGAATCGTGATTTCTCGGCTCATTGGTTTTCTTTGCGCATTGCAAACATTAATCAGGATTCATGTGAAATCCTTTTAGCTTAATGGCATATAATAAGAGTCCTCATATTTGTTATATAACCATTAATAAATCGGGTGTATTTATAATAATTGATATTAAGTAGCAAAAGCAGTAGTAGCAAAGAGGCAGCAGAGTAGCAAAAAATAGCAGAGAGGTTCGTGAAAAAGATCATAAAGGAAAATACGGTTGGACAAAAAGGATACTAGCAGGTTCTAAAAGTTTTTACTTAATTTAAATGAAGGAATGAGTTCCAGGAAACCTTTGCAGAATTTAATTTTCAATCGTAAGAATTTGTTATAAGTAGATTCTCAATATGAAATAAATTTCTGCTTAAATAAATAACAGCGGTAAATAAGATCCAGCGATGGTAATAATGACTTTCATTCTTTGTCACATAATTTTTCTAATGATTATCACTCATTTAAAACGCTAATATTTGTATCTAATTTTTATCTTAATCTATGAGAGTTATTGTTTATATATTCTTCCTTTTAGTAATTATGTTTTGTGTAGTCATTGTAAAGAAAAGAGTAGCAATATCAGATATTTTCACAGTGACACCTACTAAAATAAGATATTTGAAAAGTAATGTCGGTGAATCGATATTAGAACCGAGAAAATGTAAAATAACTAAAATCTAAACTAAATATCACTATAGTTTCTTTTTTCGGTTTGCGGTTTAAATAGAAATAGCACTACTCTTTCCACGAAAAAATAGTCTTTATTGTACACGATTAGTTTCATTACACTTCCTCAAAACGAAACTAGCGTTAAAGTATTATCTTGTGGTAAGCGGAGTGTTATTTCTATCAAAAAACGATGGAATTTTACAGAGTAGAACTATTCACGGTACCATATATGTTTATCGTTTTTAGTTTTGCTGTAATACTATTTTTTCCAAACGGCAAAAATTGGAGGTCGTGAGGTTACAATGAGATGCAATTAAATAAGAGCAATGAAGCAGTGGAATATTTGTACTTTCTCAAGAACGAGAAATTTGCATGTAACGGTGCACGAACATTGTGAATGCATGTTTTAAATTTTTTTCTTGAAAGGAACTTCAAAGGTTTCCATGAAATTCCATGCCCCGAGATTTAAAAAAATTACAATGAAATTTAAAAGGTTTACAAGGAAATACTTAATTGTGAAATATGAGAGAAAATAATTGAGTTTCTTCTCTAAGAAATTTTCTAAGAAAAGTTCTTTCTAAGAAATAACAAAAGGATTAAGAATGATAATAGAATGACTAAGATGGGAGTGGGAAGAAGAAAAAAAGGGAAATTTAACAATGAGCTTGAGGCAAAGAACATGGGGGAAAAATAGGTAGTACAATCATCAGAATTCTCTTGGAAAAACCCATATAGACCTTTCGCCAGAAACAGCCAATGAAGTTTGAAATAACAGGGCGTGTGGTCTAAGGCATGGTATTATCTCCTGCTTAATTCTCAAATAGGCTATTTCTATTCAACCATAGGTCATCAGAGAATTGAGACACGTGAACAGACGCGAAATTAAACAGGTCAAATCACGCTGGGAACTCCAATTTGAGAACACAGGTTCTACGAATTCTTCGGGCCTACATTCAAGTTTATTTTCATCGCGTTAATGTATTCTATGCCGTTATGTATTAACCTTTTTCCTCAACCGTTAGTATTAATTCCAATTGATACCATGTCTACCGGTGGGAGGGAATCCTTCGTCAACTATATCTCATGCCTTAGTCCAACCCACAAATTACTTAAACATAAGGTCTACATTTGAAGAAAAACTGTAAAACTGTGTAAACATTTGTAAGGAGAATCCCTAATTATTAATCATACGGAATCTCATTTTTGAAGCCATGGAGTCAATTGCAAGACTCCATACAAGACTTAATGTGCGTGGAAAGGTCTAAAGGTCAATACCTCGAGCATAGTCACTCAGGTGAAAGGTACATAAGGGTGAAGGTTTACAATTGGTATTATTTGGAGAGACTAAATCATAAAATAATGAGAAAGTATTCCTTTAGATCTGGAATTCCAATAGTCAACTTCTGGGTCGGTGGATTGCATTGGCCACCAGTGCATCTCATGCAGTTTTACTACGCAATCTTCTGTCCACTCATTCATTAGAAATTTACATTTGAGTGTAAAAATTAAATAATTTGAAGTCAATCCTTCAAAACGAATCGAGCAATTTTATGGAGGTTCTGGAATACCGGAATCTTTACCTTTTGCAGAATGAAAACGCTACCTCGTTCATCTATAATCTAATGAGATTTCTCATTTTTCAATAAGGTTTGTTATTAAAATAATGCAAAATGAACCTATTGCCTGTCATAGCATTTATTAGAATGAAACGTTCAACAAGATTGATAATATTGGAATCTATCGATAAACAGTGTTGTTGGCATTGAAACTGTCTCCTTCCCTTCATTCGTCACCTCGCGGACGCGAACGACTGGAGAACAATACTGTAGATTACTGGCTCCTTTCCACGATTTAATGAAGACAGAGAGGAGAGCCCCGTGGTCGAACGTTTTCTCTCACACGCCATTTCCCGACGAGGGCTGGTGGTAGGTTAACTGTGTGTGTGTGTATATATATATATGTGCTAACACAAACACACACTAACAAAAATCAAAACAGTTTGTGCTGAAAATAATAAAGTGCATAGGGGAGCTGTCAGATGGTCCAATTTTATATGTTACCAGCGCGGAGTTCACTCGCCAGTGCCTTATTTTTCCATCCTTTGAATTCTTTTCCCCCGTCGGTTTAGTTTCCAAATCCTATTCCTTTCTGGCAACCAAAACAGTGACTTATAATTTAAATGATTTTCTAAAGCACCCATCAATCTTAGCCTCTTGTTTTCTCAAAATCTAAAAGGGAAATTATAGACTAAAATGAACTGCAGTATTGTCAGCCGCAGTTTATTCGCAAAATGATGGCGAGGTTTATAACGACTTTCGAGATATCCATGAAGTTCATACATGGAATCAATATTTTAATGTCGTGTAAATGCTTCCGCACCTGAGGTGGGTCAAAGTGAGTTGCGACGCAACGCAACGTAAAAGTAGTTGGTAATGTACTATTAAAGTAATCCTGAAAGAACAAAGCGTATTGCAGGTAATGACTGGGGCCAAGCAGCAGGAAGCCTCGTTGAAATTGACACTTTTTCCTCGAGCACTCGTTAAAAAGTACCAACAAAAATAAAAGCCAACTTTCTCAAAAAACTATGAGCATTCATAGCATTCTCTTTTAATGTGTTTTCAGAATATTAGTTTTAAAATATTGAAGGTTGATAATGGTATACCAGTGAGCTTATGCGTTAATTTCGAAGTACATACAATTTTTATTGAAATGTGAAATTGGTGAACTGAAACCTTTTTTTGAAAGGTTCACTAGATCCTGCGATAGTACAATCTAATTTCTGGCCTGTCACTCATAGATGACTCAGGTGTTAGCAACCTGAGCTGGAATTTATTTTAGACGGTTCGTCAAAAGGCAGAGGCATGCTGGTTGGTAAATAAAATAGGCAAGGATGACGACGCAAGTGATCCATTTACGGATCATTTACGGTTCATCGTCATGGTTTATTTGAGGAGTTAACGGAAGGGAATATGGGTCCGCCGAAGAGAAAGATAAACGCGCCGGGGAAGGAGTGTCCGGAGTGAAATCTCCCCAATTCGTTCACTTCACCACCCACCTAAGCAATCTCCTTGTTTTTCATCCCGCCCTTAGATCTTCGCATGCGTCATGTTGCTCGCCACTGAGTGGTGGCGTGCCGCAACGAAAGCGATGAGGGATGGCCGAATGCTTAACTCTCGCGGGGGCAAGAGGGAGGAGGGGGGTTCGTGTACGTAGGTTGAAGGCTACTGTGCAGAGCAAAGCGGCGTTCTCTTGTTCCCAGGACTGAAACCGACCGGCCTCCCACAGCGCCCATTTTCTCTCGCACTAAAGATGCACCCACGAGTCCTCTCTCCCCCGGCCCTCGCACTCCACCACGAGCACAATGCTTTTTCCAAAAACGTCTTGTGCTACGCATAGTGCAATGTTATCTCTTGTGTGGTTTACCCTTCTCCAGCAAGACATAAGAAAAAATTCGCTTTTCTGTGAAGCATGTGAAAATCACAAAGTACAAGGGATAGTAAGGGCGGCCTTCCCCTGCTCTCGAAAGAAAATAACTCCTGTAATCCGAATTTCAAGTACCACAAAAAGTTTTGGTTTTGAAATGTAATGTTTTCAGTTAATAGCAGTAAAGAGTAGTACTTTATTGAACCTGGAGGATTTTACACAAATGAAATAATTATATATGAATAAAATAGTGAATAAATATTAATCACCAATAAAATGTTACTTTGGGTTATTGTGTCGAAAGGTTCGTATATTTAACGCCTTTATTTGAGACTTCAGTGGGATTAGGGGTTTCCTACAGAATGAGCCGTATGCCTGGAGAAATTCTAGCAATAAGCTGTCGAATGTTTTTGAGAAATCCTTAATAAACATAAAATTGAAATCCTAGCATCTTTGTCCTTTCGTTTGATAATATTAAACGTGGATTAATCTGTCAAAGTTTTTAAAATCTTCTTTGTGCATGTCCATCATGGTTTGTCTTTCTCAACGAATGCTAAGTTTTAGGCAACAAAATTGTAAAAATTACGATGAAAATTGATCAGTAAAAGATCTGCAGTGTGAAGCACAGTGTAGGATTTTCACACGATGAGCATTCTGATTGCATACTGTAGGAAATGAATCCATTGATGGCCGAGGTGTGGACATCTCCTGACCATTTCAATGGCTACGCAGCTCATTGGATTTGCATAACTATAGGTAGTTCGACATCCAAAATCTGCTAAAACCTAGTTTCGGATATGAACTAGGGCTTAATCATTATTTTCGTATGCGCGAGTCAGAATTTGTCTTCACTGCAATGAACTTCGAATGTTACTCGAAGCGAATGTTGGAGGAGCATCGGTCTGTTGAGAAACGTTGTGAAATACTTGGCGGGCAGCTGTGGTTCATCCGGCACACGTAGCGCAGTGGTGCAAGAGCGGGGGAGGGCAGGGCGGGATGGGCGCATTCCCATCCAACTTCCGAGGCTCGTATAGTCGGGCGGTGCGAGTCAGCACCGGAACACCGGTGCTTCAAAAACCAAACGAGGAGTGAAAGGTCGTTTCACGTAGAATTGTGGTCCACAGCTTGCTGCAGATTTCTTCCAATTGTCATCGCGTAGCATTGAAGTTATTTAAACAAAAGCCTTGGATTGTTTTATCAACGTGAATAGGAATTTATCCTCAGATTCTCTTTTTCTATTTCCAAGATCTAGAAAATAATGAATTCTTCAAGTTTACATTTCACTCAATGGTGCGGCATTAGATGAAAAAGTTTATGGCATAGAATTAAATGCATTTTGACCTTTTAGTAACACTCGTGGAAAACCTTTTTCCCAAATGTTGCCCGATAGGCTGGCCAATTACCTTCTACGAAGCAATCATTCTATAGTACGTATAGTGTACGCTCATCTTATCTCATGAGTGTTTTATTTGTGGAAACTCGATGAAATGACAGCAAGTGACGGGTTGGTTCGTAAAACGTTTAGAATCGAAGAGAAAATGCTTTTTTCCCGCCAAAAGATGAATACTATATATCTGATGTGGTGAAATTAAGATACTTCGTTGCTTAAAATTCGACCACTTATTTCAATCGAGGATAGATTAACTGCAACTTTAATAGTTCTCCATAAACTAAAACACTAATCACCGATATTGACCAAGATAAGTTAATAATAAGCCATATAATTGTTAATATCAGTTGACGTCTGGATGAGGGAAATGTGTTGTCAAATGGAGCTATTAGGTAAAAGTGAAATAATAAATTTTTGAGGCTAGCCGACAATTTTATTACATAATGTAATCAATATTTAATTAAATATTTCAATTTCATCTGTACTGGAGTCGGTATATAATAAATTGATAGCTAGCCAAAATTGAGAGTTGAAAGCAATCACCAAAACCTTTTGAAAACCATAACCTTTCATGACATAAATTCTAATGCGCCAGATAAAATATTTAAAGTAGCCTATTTGAATATGTCTTGTGATTTACTTCAAATTTACATTTAACATGCACCACGTAATCTACAGATATTGCATTGGGACTTTATAACCCCAGCTTTCTTTTCTTCTAGTATTTATTCAAAATTTATTTATAGCTCAGACCTAAACTAAACAAGACTGATGATAAAAAATTGTTAAGTTTATGCCACACCTAAAGTACGTACTTCAAAATGAAGATTAAAAATTTTAAGAGTTGAAGAAAATAAATAAATTTGAAATAAGTGTCCATTTGAGCTACATATGTTGGTTTCTTCAATTGTAAATTGCGTAGTGAGTTAAATATCTCAGACATTACAGGTTTACTTAGCTATTTGTAGTCCCCTTGTGATTAATTGCACGACGTAGCTTTGAGTATAAAGTGCCTTTTTACGCGCAAGTTCTATCGTCCCCAGTAAAGCGGAGATCAAGATTTTGGCTGGAACAGTCGCTCGAGGTAGTTCGCATGCAAGAATCATTCAAAATTTTCAGTGTGCCAAGTCGGGGAGGAAATTACTTATTCTCTGCATGAATGAATTGATTGACTGAGACTGCCATAAAGACAAATGTGGTATGTGCCTGACATATTTAAAACAGCGTTCCTACTTATTATGACTTAGCCCTATTGAAGAAATTATTATTTCACCGCATCATGATTTTTGAATGAACGCTATCGTAATGCAATATTTGAAGATGGATTGTAACGGAAAGCTAATTTACTTGCACATCGCTCTAGCGGATCCGTTTCATAGAATTGAATGTCGAATCAACAAACTATCTCGTTCCCAATTCTCGTGAGAATCGCGCATAATGTCAACGCCAACGTTCTTCTTTTGCCACGTTAGCTGTAGAAGTGTCTCATGCGGCAACAGTGAAGGGAGATAGGCAGATGAAGGAGACGCGTTTCGTTCATTCATTCCTCACTGATTTCCACTTATTTTCTAAATCACAAATTTCCCTTCCACGAAAAAGAATTATTTCTTCGCTCCGGTTTCAGCACCGCAGCGGTTAAACGGGAAGGAAAAAACTCCTATCTCCGATAAAAATAAAAGGAACTAGTTCGGCGGGAGAGGGGCATTTCACGAAACGCGGAATTGCAGCCCGGGAAGGGCGGCGAGATGGACGGAAGGGACGCCATAGTCGAGATAACAATCACCTTGGCAACGAAGAAGATGGCCGCCTTACGATCCGGGACGTCGTTCTGCGGAAAGTGAAAGGAGGGAAAGAGAATTTCTTGTTTTTGGCCAGTGGAGAGGAGTCGGGGGTCTCTGAAGATAGCCTGTGGAGACAAACGGAAAGGGAGAAATTTTGGAGGAAAGTCTCGGAAGATTTATTTCATCCCTCGTGATGCTATAGCGATGACTTCGTTGCGCTTAAATTGTCAGAGATTTTCATTTCAAGCCGGGGAGATGCAATAAATTCTTCTCCTGTATCCGTTCCAGACTCATCGGTCATTAACTTCAGGGATTGATGACTGTGCAAAAATTCTTGTGACTGAGTAACTTTCGGTCTAGCATAAAAATGATTGTCTAAGTGATGTACTGTTGTCAAAGCGGTGAATTTTTATATGAAACGAAGAATTATTTAAGTAACACTAAGTGAAAAATTTCTGTGCATACATATAAATGAAAAGAGTATCTTCTCTCGTTAAGTGTTTTAAATCAAGCTGTTGACATGCACAACGCATTCAATTTTGTTTATGCCGGTGTTTAGAATCTCTACAGTATCTCAAGACCGGAGTTTAAGTTTTTAAAAAAAAATATAATACGTTTTGCATTGAAAACTTATGCAATTTATGCAAATGATATGCGGATAGAGATTTACGAGAGTCCTTTTTGGAACCTTCAAAACAAAATAAAGTTATACTTTTCCGCCTGAGAATTTTGTGAAGAACTGATCCACTGGGAGGTAAATTTTTTCTTCATTATCTCCCTTTAGATTGACCAGTATCTTAATAATCTTCCTCCAAATTGAGTTGTGAAAGACGATCAGATTTTGACTGGAATTCTGTCGCAGTTCTTTGTTTTGAAACGTATGTATGATCAAATTTCTACGTGCCTTAGATATTATTATCTCATAATGGTAGCGGCTATTGCTTCCCCCGCTTGCGGAGGAATAACATTTTTTTGTTATATGCATGCTACGGCCATAAAAGCGAGCCTACCATGACTATAAATGTGTTTGCAAATGCATCGTAGAGGAGTACGGAGATATGCGGTGAGGGAACGGAGGGAAGGCGTTGGGGAGAGGGCATGGGGATGGAATATGGAGATGCGGCACGGAACAGATACTGCTGGGAAAATCATGGAGAGGGGCTTGGACTTATTCGGGGGAGATGTCGTATAAAGGGGGGCCCCTCAAAGCAGGAGTGATGGTATTCTCGCCACGCGTATACACCCGGGTGGGTGGAGGAGATAGAAAAGGAAAGGGGGTGGGCCTTTAAGAGCCAGAACATAAGAAGGCGAACGAAAGGGAGGGATGGTTGGGGATGTCTGGCGTAATGCGCCCGCGGTCCATTCCTGGATTGCGCGAAGTCCCTTCAAGGGAATCTCCAAAGCGAAGCAACAAAGAACAGAGAGAGAGAGAGAGAGGGTGAGAGTGAGGGTAGAGAGAGGGATGAGGGTTTGTGAAGGGGAGGCACCCTTTGTGAGAGTGAACGGATGAATGCTTGCCTTGAAGGGAATATGAGGAGCAAGCGGCGATGGATGCGAAGGGCGCCGTGGAAGTGCGTTATCTCTCACAGAGGAATTGGATGTGCTTCATCCCTTATGTGTATAGAAGGGCTTTAGTTTTTGCCGCGGCCATCCCCGAGAACCATGGGGGGGCGAAGTTTTTTCTGTCTGCTCCAATCTTCTCTTATCTTGGAGGGAGAGAACCTTTTTTTATGGAGTGAATGTCAAGCGATCCCCCCTATTTTATTTGAAGGAGGAAGTGAAAAAAATGAATATGAGCGTCAGATATGTAAGCATTCCGTGACAGTGAAATATGTAATGAAGGTGCCGATTAGTCAAGAAGTTGAATAAACAGAACAGTTTTACGTAATAGCGCATTAACGCCTCTGGTGGTAAACATTCGCTTATACGTATCAGGATTAAGTGAAGTTGTGGGTGCATTTTTCGGACTTCTGAGACTGTTCCCTCTTTATGATGTTCTATAATTTTCAGATGACCAGAGAAGAATGTTCTGGAGATGTTTTCTGGGATTTTTACTTCCATCGAGTGCACTAGGAGCACACGAGTGCTCTTTCAGTTTCACAATATATACAACCTTCTGGAATAACGAGGGAAATTTATCTCAATTTCATCGAGTTAAACGAGGTCGGTCGGATTTGATTCTGAAGGTAAAGTACACAACAGAAGTGAAGGCTACGATTGATTTCGTACCTGGCTTGGAGAATAGTTAAAATTCATATTATGGCCGAAATAGCTTGTTATTTCAGCTGTAGTCGAACGATTGAAACGTATGAGTGGCTTTTAAAAACGTCTGTGTTCAAGATATTTGTTATCAGGGATGCAGCAATATACTGCGCTTTTTTGTCTCTCACTAGATTATCTTAAACTATTTTGTGAAATGACAATTTAAATTCATTAGACATTCATTAATCCAGATCTATCTGTAGGTTCAATGGTTATTGTCTGTATTAACGACCATTGGAGAGTGGAAGGGTGTATAAGCACTAGATGTCCGCATTTGGGAATGGGATTGACTTTTAAATTTGTGATATTTTTTATGCGGGAATTCTATATACTACTGCGACAGAATTCCACTTACGTGAGATTTCCATATCTCCCTTAAAGTCACTGCGGCATTGATCTTCCAATCTTTATCGGAATTTCTTCATGTTTTAGGATTTTCTAACCTTCTTATTCCCATGTGACGCTTGGTAACATAAGTCATCCGCAATTTCTAATATTAAATCTCATCTTCTGCTTTAGTGCCCCCGCAATTTTTTCAGGTTTTCGGTGATATTTCCGAATTAAATGCCATACCGGTCCTTAAACATGCTGGAGTACGAAAAAATCTTCTGCAGTTATGTTCGTACTATCTTTTTTTCATGTTATCTTCATGGCAGTTCCTGGTGATACTGTACTTAACGGAGCCTTTCCTTTATCTCATTATCAATCAGTGTCACTCTTCAACAGGACTTTCTCCTCCTTTGAATAGTTTCCAGTACATTAAATAGGCAGGTAATCGGTGTCAGCACCACTGCTCAACGTTTGGGATGGAACTTCTGAAACGAAAATTTGTCGTGATCTTTCAAACTAAAATAAAAATTAGTTGACATATTTTATGCGTAATCGAGCCTTAACTTGCATTTTGAATTAAAACGAAAGGAAACATTTTTAATACCAAACTACTTAATGAATTAACGCACCAAATTGAATGAATAGTCATTGAAATTTTCAATTTGCTCTAAACGGTACACTGAGAACAATTTAGATGCATTTGAGACAGTATGATTTCGTTTTCTCTCAACATTTTCCAATGCTGGAGGCAGTCCTAGTTTAAATGCTTTTACTCAGGGGATATTTATTGACACTGAAAGATAGTCTTTTTAAGTTACACAAAAACCCGCTTCGAACTTTTATCTAAGATTAGATTGAAATTGAATAAAAATTAAATAATCCTTTTCAACGTTATTGTTTCCTGCACTTTTTGCTCGTGTTATAAAATGTTGTGCAAAATTGATTTGCTAATTCATTTCCTCCAGCAGTAAACCTACGCTTGTATTACCAATGAACGCACTTAATCTCGACGGCAGATGTGGTGCGATGCTTCATCAACGAATGAAGCACAGCATGACCTCCCTTGTTTTACTGATGTGCCTCTGCGTCCCTTGTCGTTTTATGAGTTGATTGTCTCCCCCAGTGTCTGGGTATCACGCTGTTCCTCACCCACTAGCATCGGCTGTCACTCCCGATGGCAAGCACAAGGTTTAATCGCCGCCATCGGTCGTAAATAAATGCATGGCGATTTGCCAAATCATAGAGGGACTCCCGCCACCCTTCGTCGACCACGCCCTCCACTCCATTCGTCTGCTTCAAATTCTCCGCCGCGCCCTCTTCCAGGCTTTACAAATCTGCCTCCCCTCACCCACCGCCCCCCTCCTCTCACCACAACTACCCCCTCCCCTATCACGCCATTCGGGATCTGAATGGAAGTAAACACTCTCCAGTGTTCTACGTATTTATCCGTGATGCGGTCCGATAATATTTCCACCCGCTGTCCCACTATTCGTCGTAGTGTTAACGGCGCCATTCCCACTGATAGGTTAAGGATGGTTTCACGGCAATTTCCAAGTTGCAACTACCCTCTGCAATGTTTAATGCTCCGCAACTGAATTCGTTCCAATGGTTGTATATTTTGAAATGTAAGGGCTTACTGTCAGAGACTCTCGATGATGAAATTAGTTGGCAGCCTTTCGACATAGTAAGAAGCGACAACTGATTGAATAATGTGTACTGCTGCGTTTGTAATCATGAAACAATCCACGGACGATGGAAATAATCAGGGAATCAAACAGTATACGATTCTCGTACAACTGTTCTTATACTCAAGAAACAGTATTTTTATTTATGTGCTAATATAATATCAACAAATACTGTAAACTCTAAATTAAGCGATGCATAGATTTCTTCTTCCTTTCTATTTTTTTTAATTAATTTATTTTATTTATTTATCACTCTGCGAGCCATCTCTAGGGTGTGTGGCAGGGGTTGATTACACGACGTACTACCCTCCACCCAAAACACCTTCCCTACTAGCGCGGTCGGACAGACTTTATTTATAACACTGCCACTACTATTTGCCAAAAATGCGGTACGATTGAACTCGGGCAGAATGAAATATTAATCATAGCTACCAAACTAAGTCTCTAAAAATAAGGCATTTTCAACGCTACCTGAAATATACTTGGCTCAGTTCGTTTAACTGGCAATGGATGATTGTTCTGTGTTAAATGAAAACGGGAATTCATTCCGTAGCATAATATTCGCTAACGTATTTTTAGATTGACTAGATGGCCACCTGTCAATAGTCATTGGAAATGAAATTATTATCCTCTTAAATATTTGGGTTGACTATAAGATATAAATAAAATGAGTCAACTAGGCAAAAAAAACAATTCCATTTCTACTGCACTCTTTATTGTCAGATGCATTACCTGATTTTAAATTTAAGGTTTTAAGTTCTATTAACTAACTAAGCACTATTCATGTAGCCTAATAATTCAATTCAATTGCATGTGCTAACCCCTAGAATCCATTTCACCAAAACATCGCCAGGATTAATATAGTATATGTAGTAGCATTGAATATTAACTACAAAAATTAAAGAAAACTGATATTCGGGTAGTTCTTCCTACTTGGTTAAGGTTCGTCTGGCGGCTGCTCCTATGTAATCTTTCTATTGAAGTGCATATTAATTGGCAAATGTATTCAAAACATGCCAAACAAATGTGCTGATTTAGTTCAACACAATTTATCTTCACTAAGGTAGTTAAATACAGTTAAAAAACATGCCTATTGTTCACGTCCGTTAAATATACGTGCCTCAGTATTTTAGGCGATTGCTTGAAATTCGTGCCGTGAAAGGCGTATGACTAATTTATGAGTTTTTATATTTCAAGTGAAACTTTCCTTTTTGTGTTTCTTTTATCATCTTTAAAAATTATTTCCGATTCTGATTTACGGGAAGGTACACTTATGTCCACCCCATAAGTTAATAATTTCCTGTTTCGAAATTCATTTGTTTGCCCTGAGGAGTGAAGGAGCATACTGTGTTAATGGGGAACCTGAATGGGGGACATGATAGATTTCGGAAGCATGTTACTTTTGTCTGTGATCATTGAAGCTTCTAATACAGTGACGAGACCCGTGAAAGATTTTAAATTCTATAAAACGTATGGTATTAACCCTTCGAATTTCTATGAAAAGTCTGTATTCACAATCAAATATTGCCAGCTAAAGGAGTGCGCGGTCCACCAACGATTCGAAACTGGGAAATACAGGCTTGTATGCCTCTCAACAAAAAAAAAGCTTGTCAATCTTTAGACTAGGGAATTAGAGAAGCTTGTGCGGCGTAGTCAAACCGCTTGCGAAAAAAATCATTAATTTGGTCAACGAAAAAGGGTGAATGTGGCCATTTTCAAAATTGTTCCTCCTGCTTTTTTTTCTCCAATCCTCCTTTCTTCCGGGTGAAACAGTAAATGCTTCCCTTCCTTCGGGCGTGGCATGGTGTGACGTGAGTCCCAAATATTTCCGTAAGGTTGGAGTTTGGCCGAAAGTCCGACACGTGGGGTGGGGGGCTTTCAGGGAATGTTTGGGGATGATGGTTAGTGAGGGGTCGGGGTTGAGGGGAGGGGAGGCAAGGGAGTGTTAGGAAGAGGAGGCGGGGAGGAAGGCCCGCAAGGTGGGTGACAGTTTGAGAGAAGGGATAACTCGACCCGGTGGCAACCGACCGGCATTTGATGAAAAATGGAAGAGGTTCCCCCAGCATCAGGCTGTGGACCTAAACTGGGGCCCGAGGGGTACTCTTGTTTGCTCGCGAAAGGTAAAACGCCACGCTTTATCGTGGTGTACCACGATTAAATATCATTAAATTGTCCGTTTTATGTCAAAATTTGATTAAACAAATTAAACGCAAATCCGTTTGGCAGCTTCCATTCTTCGGTAAACACTTCATTCTCTCACCTCAATCTCTCCGTGTTCTCCCTCCGCTTCTGGTCATTGAAATATCGGAGGAAATATATTCCGCTCTTTCAACTTTCTATATGGGTGGTATTTTTATGCGCATTTGAATTTGGAGTCCTTTTAAATGGGTGGTGGTAGTTTTCTTATGTCGGTCTGGACATATTCGCTGCAAGAAACCACGGGGGTCGCTGATTTTGTCCTCCAGCGCGGCCGTGGGTAGAATTTCACTTAAGCCTCTCTTGCAGCGTCGCGGACGTACGGGGATCAAGGTGGAGGGTTTTCCATGCATCGCATCAGTTTCCCCATGGACGACCTTACCTCTTGTCCCTTGAAATTTTATTTCCCTCCCCTCCACCTCTCACACGTCTCGCCTCCATATCCCTCCATTTGCTTCTCCCTTTTAGCCTCTAGCTTCCGTAAGTCGTAATTATTCCGGATCGCATTCCCTTTAGGTTGTTTTATTTCGGCCTCGTCATTGAACTCTCCACCGTCGGCAAACGGACTGGTCTATTTTTTTCATTTTAATTTAATTCGAATCTGAGACGATAAACCAGTTTTCAGTTCCTCTCACTTTACTCACCCTCGAGTCCCGGAAGTAAGCTTTTAGTTGTTTTCTTCCCTAGAAATCGCAGAAGTTGGGCCAAGTCCTTACTTTTTTGTACTTTTGTTTCTTGTGTTTGAGCGTTGTTTGTGTGTTCATCCTACTTTTTTCTGAAGAACTCTAACCCCGTTAAAAATACGCTGCGAACTCAGGGGAGGATGAAGGTATGGGGCAGTTAGCGAGGAAGGGAGCGAAATAAGGGATGGGATCTAGATGGAACAAAATAGAAGCGACCTAGACAAGCAACGGGGGATTGTGAATCTTCCAACCCGCCCTTCTTGCCATACTCGTTTTTTACTATTTGCTGCCAAATCCAAGGATTACAGAAGGATCCCGTAGCATCTGGTATTCCTCGCTCTCCACTATTCTCTCATGGATCTCACTGGTTGGTCTGTTGCACGAGAGATGCTTTTGTCCTCCCTGAATGTTCCTGGTCAAATTCTGGTAACGGTTTATGGAAAACTTTAAAACACACTTGTCAGAATAGAATAAATATCTGATTCACTCACCTGTAAATTTTATGCGATGTCTCCACTTATTTGCAGAAATGTTATGGAGAGTGAAATGATCATCTTCTTTCATATAGAAATGAATATCAAGATAGCACTAGCGAACAGAAACAAGAACACAGAAACATACACAAAAGGAGAGAAACTCACACGTTTCCGAATTTTCGGTGGCGATACCACCATTCTCAAGGAAGGGAAGGAAGAAACCCTTCCTTCTCCCTTCCTTCACTTCCTTGAGAAGGGTGTTATCGCCACCGAAAAGTCGCAGACGAGTAAGTTTCTTTTCTTTTCTGTTTTTGTTTGCTGTTGCTATCTTAATATAATATATTATTATTCACATCAGTGAGACTTTTACATAAGTTATATATATATAAGTTATATAAAAAGTTATATATATATAACTTATATATACTTATATACATATATGTAAACCATAAACACAGCAATCAACCCGAAGGTTCACCCAGCACTAAGCCCGACGGTGTGTGAAATTCACACGTCAGGGTAGGGGAGCAGTTCCGGTTATGGTTTCTCAGGGAGATTCCCAGAAAGGCTTGCCCGAGAATCGAACCCGGGACCCTCCGGTCAGTAGTCCAACGCTCTACCCCCTGGGCTACCTCGACACACTATATATATATATATATATATATACATATATATATATATATATATGTATGTATATATATATATATATATATATATATATATATATATATATATATATATATATATATATATATATATATATATATATACGCAGTGGGTATAGATATCAAGAAAAGGGACAGGAACACATTTAAAAGACAAACACAGGAGTGGTATGCTGGCATTTGTTAGCAGCGTTTCCCCATGCCACTCATTTTTTTCATTGGCCTCTTTTCGACTCGTCTATAGATACAATCTAATTGAGATGACCGGTTTTTCTGAAAAAACTAAAATTTAAATAATTATGAGATTAGCTTCGTATCCAGAAATTATAAGAAATTTGAGATGCTAGAAAAATTGGATGTCACTGTTTACATCTGCCATTTGGTAAGACTCATTTTGATTTCTTATGGATTTCAATAGTTTTTTTAAAATGAATTTTTTACGAAACCTAAACCGACAACTGATTTGAATGAAGACTTGTCCTTTGGTTAGGCTGTCCACGGAAAAAACTGCTTAAATCATAAATCGTTTTTCTCTCCTTGGAGAAAATGCAATGAGTAATAATCTGCATACATATTTCCTCGAATACTCTTGTGCATAGATAACATTTAGCTTTGTGCATCGTGTGTATTGAGTTGGGGTAGACGTTAATAATCCTCGGACGTCCCTTTGTCCCAATAAATTCTATCTTCTTGATCCTTGGGTATCTCTTATAAGCGACAGCCGTCGTGAATGGTTTGGGGTTAATCCGGGGACATAAGCTCTCCTTTCCGCTGTTTTCTTTCCCTCTGCCGATTCATCATGGGGTTGCATGGAGAAAGCGCCATCCGTTTGCCGGAGGCTTAAACTCCTTTTACTCTTATTTTACTAGAGTTACTATTTTTTTACTAGGGTTGCCATTGCCGTAGAGACCCTTATGGGCTTTTGAAACGATATTGAGCCGAAAGCAATGGAATCATCGTGCCTTGGAAAGTGAAATAAATTCTCAGGGCCTTCCACTCTCTAGCAAATGGAGAGCTGTTTGACTGCTGTGTGGTGATACAATTTCAGCAACAGACTATTCAAATACAACTATACATTTTTATCTAAGACAATTTTCCAATGGAATAAATTTGGGAACATGGGCAGGAAGAAAAAGCTATTCCATCCTCATGGACTCTATTGTTCGTCGAACTTAATCTCGAATATCTGAAATCACTAGAAAATGGACGCGTTGAGTGTTATTCAAAGCTCAGAAGTGACCATTATTGTAGAATTAAATCTTAGTAAATGGAAGACATTAAAACACAGGAGTATGGTAACTCAAGATAAGGCTGACATGTATTAAAGCGAATAAAATGGGTAGGTTATAAATATCTTGGAAAAGAACGGGTCATTGCCATGTAAATAGAGGTAGCTATCTAGTAATCAGCAATATATATCCCTCTTTTTCAATCATCATTTCATATTTGCAATTATGTCATTTTTTCCGTTTAGAAAAAAATCAATGATTTATCTTATTTGTGTTACAAACATGTTGATGGAATAACCAATTATTGCTTGGAATATTTTAAGCGTGTAGAATTTTCAAAACTCTTGGTCATTGGTATGGATTTTCATAAGAGTGGAAAAACTATGGCAACACACAAACATTAACAAGATTAGCTAAAGATGTGAAACAATCAGATTGGATCGATAAAGCGAACCACTTGCTCGGCACTCCCTTGTTATGGTCTTCGTTATGCCTGCTACGCCATCGTAATTATTACTTTCCATCAAAAGTCCTCATTAATTCGTACAAGGGAAGATGCAACACAGTGACTAACTCACTAGTGATACACGTAAACCGTTTTAATTTATTATTTCAGTGTTTACCGAAAGCGTGCCAATTTTTGTGATCAGGAGAGTTCCAATTACTGTTACCCGGGAAGTCCCAATTTAATTGCATTGCAGAGATTTGCGCAGGGCTCTTGTCGGAACGGTAGATTTTCGATCCGCGGCCCAGCAAAGTAGAGCAGCGCCGTGCATAAAAGTGCAAGGGCAGGTTTCGCCAGGTCACCGGAGGGTGGGCCGGAGGGCGGGTGGGGGTAGAGAATGTGGGAGGACGCAATGTGGGAGAGCAAAGGGACGCGGGAGAGGACGGGAGCGAGATTGAGTGGTAGGGAGCAGAGAAGCAAAAGAAAGGTGATGAAGTTCGAGGAGGGAGTACGTAAGCTTGAAAGTGAGAGACGGGAAAAGGCTCGCGGGATATGGAGGGATATGGGGCGAAGGAGGAGGTGAAATGGGGTACGTCTCCCTCCTCCTTCATGGGAGATATTTATAAAGGGCAAACAGGAAGTAATGGGCGGATGAGGGGCTCCGGGGTTTTGGAGCTCAAGGAGTAGGGGATGGGATTTAGGCTTTAATGCTGGTGGAGAGGTCAGTGCTTGTTTTGTACTCTAAAGGAGACCAAATAACTCCTTTTTATATTTTTAGTTGAACTACGCTCCTTGGCCAATTTGGTAGGCCTGTGCTTGCCGACCAAATTCCCTCTTTTGACAAGTGCCGTTTCTGTAGATCCTAGGCTGTTTTTGATTTGCCTCTACCGTTCCAAAAAATGAGATATTTGGGTAATTGAGACCCAAGCATTAATTAAGGGATAAGGGAAGTTAATGTATTGGTTTACGTATATTTATGAAACGTATATTTATGACCTTGCTTTTGGAGCACATCGGGACCTTCTTTGCATATTCACTCTTTAAACGCAGAAAAGAAAAACTTTAAAATAAAGTTTAAATTACCATGAGTAAACTGGTGCTCCTTGCTTGTTTTGGCATATTTCATAATTTTTAACGCAACTATTGAATTCCTAAATTTTTAGTGATGTTATGACGTTGGTTGAATTAAGTAACAATCTATCATTTTTATTTTCTCTCAATCAGCGAATTTATCATTTTTATTTTTATTTTATTGAACAACTATTAAAATTATTAGATGGTTTTCGTCCTCGAAATATATTTACTACATTTGGTTGTCACCATCATATCCCTAGGTCCTACTATATATCAAAGGCTGAGGCTTGACTCCAAAGACGTGACCTTTAGATTAGCAGAATGGCTCGTTTACCCTCCAGATTAAGCGAAGTGGCAAATTAAATCGATGATAAAAATGTTGTATTCGAGTTCTCGAACGGTATAGCGACGCAGTTGATAATGGGGTATCATACCCTTCGTTACTTAAACTATTGAGACATTCAGTTTGTTAGTTTGTTCTATAACAAATTATGTAGAATTCAACATAACTTTCAGGTCACTATCTACATAAATACCCTGCGAGCTACCAAAAAAGGTGTGTGGCAGGGGATCATCTATCATGCTTTATACGCGTAGGTCATTTGAAGATAACTCATACATTAATTTTTAAGAAGAAAACCAAAATAATAAGCTCCCCGAGAAGTAGAAGGGCAGCGATAAGCATTAAAGCAGGAGAGGAAAAACTAAGACCGGTAGAATTTTTAGATATTTTGGCAATATTCTGAAGAATATTGTCTTAGAAGTAGAAGCACTGGGAGGAGAATTACGTTGGAAAAAGAAGCGTTTGCGCGAAGAAGAGAGTTGGTGACAAATAAAGACATAGAGGAAAGATTAGTAAAGCCTATACTGTGGGCAGTACTTTATAGATACGAAAATGGAGGTAAGAGAATGAACGTAGATTGGACGGTTTTGAGATGTGGATATGGAGAAAATTTGACAAAAAAGAGATTGGACAGAGAATGAATAGTGATGATGTTTCCGGTATGGTAGGAGAGCGTAAGAAGTTGCTAGAGTAGATACGAATGTGACAGGAAATATGAGAAGAGTACATGTTGACAGGTAGTCATGAACGCAGATGAAGAAGGTATGGAGAACTGAACAAGGAGATAATGCCGATACTACGAGGAAGCTCCCGAAATACGTAGTGCATACCAGTAACTTGAGACCATCCAAAACCTTTACTTGAAGAGGTTGTATCGAGTTATAAGGTATATGTGATTTTGATAACTTTTCCCGTATTTGTAACTTGAGGTGCACCCTATGAAATGATGATGATAAAACAGGATCCTCTCATGTTAGTTTTAATAGAAACTGACATCGTGAATCCAAAACTTTTTACATGCTATTGCGGCAATGGAGGACTACTATCACAAGTATAATGGATTAATGGTACAGAAATACATGTCGTTCACATGGAAACAGGCATAATTTTTGGAATAATGTTAGAGTTGTTATGATGTTTATATACAAGTAACCACTCGACGTTGCTCAAATGACATGCATTAGTTTGGGAGCAAAAAAATCCGATATCTCATAATTACAAAAATTGACCAATCAAAACTAATCCAGATGAAATATTAGAAAACTTTTGAAAAAATAATAAGAAGCATTTTGAGTGCTCAAAACTTTGTCCCCATCATATTTGTTTACGATATCCGTATAAATGGGTGTTATGGTTGATACTGACCTAGTTTTACTACTGCTTTAAATGATTTGGAAACGCAATCTGGTATACACTAAATTATTTATATGTAATTACAATATTAAATTAAACATTACATTAAGATTAAAATGGCGGGTGACCATGTGCTATCGTCGCCTATTGTATGAACTATTGAATGGTCTATTCAGTTCATATTCCCTAATTTATATACCGAAACAAGAGTTTATTTGCCTCCATTTTCTTTTTTCTTTCATCTTCGCATTTTATTCATGTTTTTTTGCAGGACAATTATAATTAACCGCACTACAGACAGAACATTTAAACAATTCCTACGATAATTTTTAATGAAAATCTTACTTTATGGGCACGCCATTTTGGATTTTTTTACGGGAGTACATTGTGTCCGACTACACAACATGACTGCTCGTATCACATTCTACTTTGGATTGCATGCTTTCATGCCTCTTCCGGGTCTTCTCTTAAGATTTCCCGAGGGCAGAATTTATTGATAACTTCGCCCCTCACCTCAGAATTGATGCCTAATGTTCGGTCTCCCTACGCGGTTGCTAAGTTTCCTCTCCTGGGTCATGGAGAAACGGAAAGACTGGAGGCGATGAAATGTGGAATGGACTATGATGAAAACGAGGAGAAACAGCTGCAGGACTGTTATATTAATATTTCATGCTCACAGGAACGCATCCTTTGATCTTATTCACAAAGTTTGGAGTGATTAGCGGAGTATTGATGGCATAAATTTCCAATTTTGAAATGCGTCGAAGGTTACACAAAGTGGATCCATCTAATGGTAAGCTTCCCAATTTGAAAATTTTAAAGGGTGAACCTTTTTGCGAATGATGTTTTTATATCATATGATTCATAGACATTCTTTTAAATTAATTTTGTGTTTCAGGGGGAATGACATTGATGTAAGGAAGCAAGCGGAGGCGGAGGATAGGGTATTGGAAATTGAGTTGCCAACTATACTCTAGTTATGATCTGTCAAAAATAATTTTTAAACCACAACTTACTAGCTAAGTTCACTTCTTTTGAGCATTATTTTAATGGCCGGCTAATGGCCGGCAGGAAAATAGTAAAAATATTTCTTTTTACTCCGCTGACTTTTGGATGTCTAATCTTATATTGCTGGAGAATTCTTCAGACTGGAAATCGTTTTATTCACATTTCCCTGTCTAGGCAGAAGACTAAAAGGGGTGATGTTAAGTAGCTGAGGGATTGTTAGACAATCGATAAAAGCCTTTTTACCGAGTGACACGTACTCAAGGACTAAAAAATTGGTTAGTTATCTTATATAATTATAACTTTTCAAATAAATTTTAATTTCCTTAATTTAATTCACTACCGTTCAAAAGATGCTTTCCTTTTTTTAATGTTCCGTCCGTAAAATGAGATTTATGACTGTTTCCGTCGTCAGCGACCACGATGAAATGTTTTCAAATTAAGTAAGATTTCCTGTTTTAATCATTGTTGAACTCTTTTCATTGATATTAAGATCTATGAAACATTTTTTTCCTTATATCTATATTCATGTGAATATTTGTCCGCCATCAGGCGGGTATTTGTATTTGAAGGAATATATATATATATATATGTAATAAAATATGTATATATATATATATTTTTTTTTAATATAATATATATATATATTTAATATAACATATATATGTATACTGGGAAACCATAACCGGCACAGGGAAAGGAACTGGCCCCCCTACCCTGATGTGTGAATATTCACACGCCGTCGGGCTTGGTACACGGCTGAGCTCTACCATCACCTACTAAACCGACCTTCGGGTTGATTACTGTGTTTTTTTATATATGTATATTATATAATATATCAATATATTATTTAATATATAAGTAAGGTTAAGTTATTATCGGGAAGTAATAAGGCAAGATCTGTGCTAACAGTTAAAGATAAGTGAGGTAGATCATAGTTGAACCAGAAAAAATACAAGAGAGATGGAAGGAATATATGGAAACACTGTATGGTAAAGAACTTAGGCCGACAAGGTTAGACATAGAAAAAGAAAAAAATTGTGTGAAATCAGAGTTACTTCCTATTCCGAAAAAGGTAAAGACTACAGGTACATCATGTGAGGATTACAGAACAATACGTTTTATATCCCACGCAGCTAAAGTTATTCTCAGGATCATCAACAAAAGGATAGAGAATAAGGCAAATATTATTTGGGGATGATCAGTTTGGGTTTAGGAAGGGAAGAGGCACGCGTGATGCCATTGCAGTAATGAGATCACTAGTTGAGAGGAATATAGAATACAACCAGGACGTTTTTGCCTGTTTCGTAGATTTCGAAAAAGCGTTTGATAGGGTGAATTGGGAAAAATTAATGCGTGTATTGCAGAAAATAGGAATGGATTGGAGGGACAGGAGACTGATCCGCAACCTGTACATGTCTCAGACTGCTCAGGTGCGAGTGGGGAACGGAGAGTCCGGATGGGCATTGTTGGGAAGAGGTGTAAGGCAGGGTTGCTCATTGTCACCGGTGCTGTTCAACGTATATGTGGAGGAAATGATTAAAGAGGCATGGGAAGAACTGGAGGTAGGAATGAAATTCGGTGGGGAATTCGTAAAATTGGTTAGGTTTGCTGATGACCAAGCATTAGTGGCTCAGTCAGCCAAGGGGTTGCAAGCATTTCTGAGTGAATTGGAGGTTCAGTGATATGGGATGAGAATCTATATTAATAAAACAAAGGTTATGCGATTTTCCAGAAAGAAAAAGGCTGAGCTAAACATTAAAATAGGAGGGGAAAATATAGAGCAGGTAGAACAGTTTACGTATCTCGAAAGTGTTTTGGACCAACACGGTCAAAGTAGTAGGGACGTAAGGAGATGACTTGCGCTAGGCAAGGAGGCTTTCACAAAGACCAGGGGATTGATGACAGAGGCGTTGGGTGGGCGCCTTTTCTTAACCTCCCTACTGAACGTCCCCATCATCAACTCTCTCCTCCTTGAGAACTAACACTGATTTCACAAAATCTTCCTTTAATAATAAAGGACGAACACAGGAGAGGTGGGGAAGGCGAAATCGATCAGATCACTAGTGTAAAAATATTTCCTTGACCGGAACTTGAACACCGGATCTTTCCACTTGCCTGGAGGATGCTCTAACCACTTGAGATGTCGAGGAAGCTTACTTTACACTGAAGCTTTACTTTACAATTTACACTGCGGCCAAGAGCGTTCGGGAGCTATTTCACTCACTTAAGGAAAAGTACACGACACACAAGAGGAAGGACAGTAGGTAAACAACCCTACGACATAATAAAGAATAGGAATAGTGCGTTTCGTGGCACGCATAGCCAGAAGAAAGTGATGACCAACATTGGTCAAATACACATTGAAATACGAAATCCCTCTATATGGCGAACAAATTCATTCACATGGAAATAGATTCAAGGAAAGAGGGACGGAAAAAGTACACGTGTAAAAGACGAACACATGAGGAGGGGTGGGGAAGGCGGAATCGAGCATCTTTTTTACACGTGTGATCTGTCCTCTTTCTTGAGGAAGGTGGTGTGGATCACCGAAAATTCGAAACCTAGTGATTTTCTTTTCTTTTTTTTGTGTCTTGTTGTCTTTGTCCACTAGTGCTAATTTCATATATATATATATATACATATAAACACACAGATATAGAATTTTTAAATAATAAAATCACAAAGAAAGGACTCACACATGCAGTTGACGTTTCGACGGTACGACCGTCGTCATCAGAATAACGTTCTCGGGAAAGAGCGGAGAGGACATATGCGGGGGAAGGGTGAGAGGAGGGGTAAGGGACCAATAGGAAACGGACATTTGTGGGTGTGTGTATGTATGTAGAAGTTTAAACAACCTCGAGGATATCCCAAGCGCGATCGTCAAAAGATTTCTCTTTACATGAATTTTTATATCACAAGTTACAACATAATCGCAGTAGTTATTCCTTTTATTTCTCGAGAATATGCAGTCGTTTATAATTGATTTAGCACCGACTAAAATAGCGTATTTATTCGGTTTTAATTGCTTGTATAACTGCTTATCGTTTGTTTTTACTAGTATTTGCGGAAAAGACGGTGATTTGGTAGTAATGTTTCCATATATATTTTAATCACAGGGAAAATAATGATTTTTTCGGCCATTATATCACCTTATTTATGAAATACGTTACGCCGTGACCCGTTGAACCTAGACCTCTAGGATTAATAAATATTTATGGCGAACGCCCAATAAGAGAAATAAGTTGCCGTCGTAACTTTGGAGATGAAAACGGGTTGCTCGTTTTGCTTCGAGGGAGGCCGTTCCTTGCCTTCGCGTTACTCTCAGAAGAATTTACATTCTCTGGAGGTCGTAAAGAAAATGACCCATTATTTTCATGTAATATTACGAAAAAAACTTTTTAAAGTCTTGTTAAGTCCGTTGTTGGCTTATAACCGATGGGATTCCTTTAATAGGTTTCCATTGTACGCCTTATATAAATAAGTGATTAGTTGGAGATCATTCAAGCTAAATTTTAATTCACTTTAACTTGACTTATTGTCCCGTTATTTCTTTCGGAACAAACTGATAAGAATTACTTGTCATTAAATTTTGAAGTTTTGGAAGGAGATGTTTTGTTAGTTGTGGTTCATGCAAATCTACTCTTGCTATTGCTATTTCATGATGAAAACAAAGGCTAATGCACCATAGATAATAATACCAAATGTTGTAAATCCTACAAAATATTGTTTTTCTTTATTTGGATATTAACAAGAGTATATAATTAACAGGAACATACATTATCAATATTCTACAAATATATATTGTAGTGATTATTATTTTTTATCAGTTTTAGTTTGTATAAATTTGGGATACATATTATTCATGGAGGAAAATACTGGTTTCATGAATGTTTGCTTTTAAGACGAACGTTTCTGTAGATAATTCATGAAAGTATCATTTTCAAAACGCAATAAAACACGTTAGTGTGTACCTACCGATAGATATTTTTTGTCATAAATTTCAGATTTATTCACGGATTAGTATTCAAATACGCATTCAGCTGTAACTTCGTTCTTTTTTGTTATGATTACAATAAGAGAGTTGCTCTCCTTTCAGAATTTTTATTGAGTTAATTAACCAAATACCTTGAGGGATTGGATACCCGCATTAATGGCTTCTCATTCAAGAACGAGCTTGTGGAGAATAAACGTGAATTTTCAGTTGCTTCCTATCCAGGTTGTGTGATTAAAGTTGAGTGGTAACTGGTGAGATAGGTTCTCGGCTAGAAGGCGAGACTAGCATGAGAATGAAGCATTGATGATGATTTGTATTCGGGAATGGATGAGTAAACTCAGGATTCACGAAAGAACTTTTCCGGGAGCTCTATTCTCTTTTGAATGCTACATGCATGCCTCTGGCAAATGGTACAATTACACAAAGTAATTGTCTTTTCTGAACTGTCACCGTTATAATTCTTTTCGTTGCAAATTTTATGGGTGGAAAGTTAACATTGTTTATCTACTCAATGGGAATGCTAGATCGTAATAAAAGTTTTTGAAATTTTGAATTTCACCAGTACGCCTCTGAAACATTAATTTCATGGCCTTAACAGTATTTTGTCAATGTAATCAATTATTACACAACTGCGTCATGGTGTGGGTAGCTATTTTAGGATAAGGGAAATAACACATAAAAGGCTTGTTGTTTGTTGCATATTTATGTTTACAATGGTTAAATTCTATAGTAAAAGGAAATTACTTGATCCAAAAATATCGTGGCATTATTTGAACAAATTTCATAGGAAATTTGAAAAAAAATGTTTGTTCGATGTCAGAGAAATGAAAGTACACGCATGATCAAATGGTTGGTTTTTGGTTACATTTTCACCGATCAACTGGGTATCCAATTTAGAATAATTAATAGAATTGAACCCCTGTTACCTACAGTATTTTAATCTTCTACAATATATAAGGAAAAGTTAAGAGACGGGGGATAACGGTGCAGCTTGTCGAGCAGATGCAAACCAATCTTCGGACTGATAACCCCACATGACTCTCAATAACGATAATACATAATTGAGAACTAACCCAGCATGAATGTTAAAAATTGTTTGCTCGTACTTTTGGACATTTCTAGTTCTTCCTCACCGCTTGGTCAAAAGTCCAGTGTGTGTCGAGCGATCAATCTGCATGGAACGCTCGCATATTCCCTTCAGACGAGGGCGGTGGCTGCGCCGCGTCGATGCGTAACGTCGTCCATGTACGTGCATCGCGCGCGCCGACAGACTGACGGGCGGGGAGGAAGGGGGGAGCTCCGGGGGCTCCGGCGTCCGTGGTCTGAAAGGAGGCTGCGACGTGGAGCGGAGCATTGCGTGCGTGAGGGGCGACGACGAGGGGGCGCTGAGCGATGGAATGACGACGGTGGCGAACGATGCGTGAAACGTGGTCGTTAATATGCAAGGATCGTGTTACACTAGTCCGGAACGGTGGAAACTTGTATTTGACGGCCACATTTTACACATTGGACATTTAAATTTAATTTGAACAAGTTTAGGAGAATATCACTCGATTACCGGCGCAGTTGAGGGAGAAATTGACAGGACGCAAATGATTTATTTGGTGACCCATTTATGTGGCGGTGATTCCATGTATTTTGAATCAGGCTGAACCTCCATACCTTTCGGCCTGAAGACATCACCAAATGCTGTACCTCGATGCAATACTCACCTGTGCTTTTCAACGTACGTATGTGTGGAGGAAATTGATAGATAAACATAGGATGAATTGGAGATACGATTGGAAATCGGTGTAGAATTCATAAAATCAATTAGATTTGCGGATATCAAGGTTTAGTTTGTCAATCAGCCAAGAGACTGCTTTGACTAAGTGGCAGGGTGAGTCACATATTAAAGTAGGACTTCATAAACTAGCAGAGGTGGAACAATTTGCCTAGCTTGGAACATTGATATGGAGCGTGGTGGTGGCTTTGTACGGCGTGGAACATGTTCGTGGAATCAAGCGATGATGTATAAATATATATAGTTAGAGCATCTGCCCGGCAAGTGGGAAGATCCGGTGTCCGATTCCCGGTCAAGGAAATATTTTTACACAAGTGATCTGCTTGATTCCGCCTTCCCCACCTCTCCTGTGCTCGTCTTTTATGTGTATTCCTCTCCCGCGTGCCTCTATGAGAGCACACACGCAAATATGTGTGATGAGCACGCAAAGAACCGATTTTTTAAAATAAAAATATTTCTCTTGTAATCTATCTTCACACCACTTCAGTATTATTTGAATTTCTTGCGCTTTTATGATTAAAGTTTTTTACGTCAGGTTGATTGATGTTCAGCTTCCCCTTTGTTATTGATTCTGGTTTACTGGATTCTGGTTATGGATTCTGGATTTCTAAAATTCTCCATTAATATCATCTCTCTTTACCGGATATAATTCCTAATTTTTATCTCATAATTATGATTCGGAGTGCTCTCTCTGCGATATTTAGAAATGGATACGATTAGATAGGTCTAAATAAGTGAAAATGCCAGTAAAAATCGATAGTCTATATTCGAGAAAATGTTACCTTGTTAGCTGCTACTGGATGATCTTAATTGAGCTTGAAATGGCCTATGTAACTTGAAAACACGGAATTGTTGTCCTAACCACTATGCATTATTAATTTACTCAAGGGTATTGTTGACGATTATCAAGAATGTGCTAAACAATGGCGTTTTTGGGAGTAATAATATAGATTTTCTAAAATTATAGGTCTAATTTCAGCGGAGTTACGTAGAATACTATTCGCCGTTAGTGTGTAATAAACAAACTTCCCGCCAATTATTAGATGATTTTCGCGGCAGCCTCAATCAAAGGTTGTAATTGACAGATTTCTTCCAGTGATGAGCAAGGTGCAGAAGTAATTTCTCATGGAAACGTTATGGATATTTGATATTTCTTATGTGCATTGAATAAATCAATTCAACAGCAAAATTAGACGAAAGTTCTTTTGCTCATTCTCTATAATTGACAAACGAGCCGTGATACGATTCCATACGAAAAGACCAAAAATATCACACATTTTTCTGGTCGTACCAAAATCAATAAGAGGATTTTTGCATGGATCTGTTCATCTCCAGAAATGATTTTGCCTCACGATAAAAATCTAGTGTGGCAATATCAATGGCCTTTTATCTCTTCAAAAAATAAAATAAGTGATTTAAAAAACAAGAATAAAATCAATGAAAAATTCAACAGATTATTTAACAAATTATATATTCAGTTTCAAAAATTGATTGCTCGCGAAGCATATGGCCAAAATATTTCACTCTTTATAGCAATTCGCCCTTTGCACCACTTTAATGCGACTAAATGACATATGGATGCAAGAGTTAGCTGCGGAGTAAGGAAGTGTACAGAGTGAATAAACGATGGTGGAAAAATTCACGTTGGTTGAGACATAGGAGGTGTGTCCATGAGGAAAAGAGTTTAAAACATGATATCTTAAGTGCTGCACCGTGACAAATGGCTATTGTCAACGTGAATGCCGCCAACTACCCGTAAAAGAAGACAGCAACTATTTTACCTGTGACTGATGGTGGAGACCACGGGGCACTAGCACACATTCCACTTGTGACCATGTGAAATCACTTGAACGGTTGACGGAAAAACGAACCACATTATTATTGAGACATGCTGCAATTGCAAATGTACTTAAATCGATACACGAGTATGTTTTTATTGGAAAATGTCAAAATCGTTCCGAGCAAAGTTGTATCTAATAATATATCCCGTAATAAACTAAACCTGTATTTTCGGGTAAATGGGAAATGCATCTGAGAGAGTGCATTTCATCAAATGTGATAGTCGATTTATATTTGGTACGTCGTTCGGTACGGGATGTCCGAAAACTGAGGGCCTGCTAATTATACCATTATAATAGATTTACGAAGGCCTCCACAAATATAATAAAAATACATCGTGTAAATTTAATCTTTATCTCTAACAAAATTAATTAATCAACATCTAGATAAAGGGGAAGAGGAATATATTTGGAGGCATCTTCTACTTATTAAGTTCACAAGAGTAATCTAATTAGTTGACTAGCATGAGTCACGAAGGCTTTCTAGAGGAGGAAAATTCTACTAAGAGTGCAAAACATAACCGATGAATGATAAATTAGTTTATTAGGTCATATGCTTGAAGAACGTTACAGTAAAGATTCGATGTATAGGCCTTGTGATAGGAAAATATACGAAGGAACAAATAACAAATAAGTAATGCAGTGTATATGAATTTGTAGACATTTTGAAGATGATAGGGTGACGTGTGATTAATCAAGAAGTTCTAGGAAGAATAGACAAGAAAAGGTTCTTTGGAAAACTTCGGAAGCGGAAAGATAAATAATTGCACTCATATTGAAGCACCAAAACGTACTATAGGTACTTGTAAAAGGCTAATTAGAAGAAAAAGACTAACTAGACTTTGCTACAAACCGGATGAAAGCCTAAAGGCTAAGATGGCACATACCCATCGTACATTTACTAACATGTACATCCACAAATAAAGAATGTACAACTGATAGAAGGATCGACCGAAGAGATGATCTTGGCCAGTTCGAAGCGCAATGATTTTCAGGATTTCCTGTCTTTATGGACGAGTATAACAATTGTTCTTGACAGTGTGAAATTGAAATGTGTACTTATTTATATGTCACATTTCATTACTCCGCTATTTACTCTTTCTCTGCAGATACTCACCTTATCCTCAACCTCAGCAATATTTTGCATTTCAGAAACTCCATTGCTGACTAAATACCATGGAAGTTTCCTGAATCGCGAAATATAATTTTTCACGACCTAGTGAAGCTATTATTTACGTATATATACTGTGGTTTCATGTCTTGAACTTCTTATTCAAGGCATTAGGTTTTCCCTTGGGTATTCACTCTGTTATTTTGCGGCGCAAAATGCGGTTAGTTTCCTCTCTTTTTTCCCCATTTCCTTCGTCGCCGCCCCCCTGTTAAAGAGAAGGTGGGAAAACACCCGCCGATCTCTTCGGAGGCGGAAGGCGGCCCTCTTGCTCCCTCCCCCGGGGATCCCTCTTACCCTCCCTCGCCCCACCCCCCCTATCCGCCAACTTCTCCCCTCGAGGTGAGTCCATCCACGTGGCAGCCCTTCGCCCGCCCTTCTTCTTCACCCACACACACCACCCTCGGCTCCATGAAAAACTTTTCCCGCTTCACCTCCCCGCTTACCCTCCCTCTGCCTACCTCTCTTCAACCCCTCGTCAACCCAATTATTCGCTCCCCTCCTTCCTTTCTCAATTCTTCCCTCCAAACCGATCCTCTCGTTTTCCCATCACGCATCCAACCCCCTCTCCTGCTCGCCTGTGCGTTAAGCGCCGCATTCATGAGGAGCCTACCCTACTGCCCTACTGCCTGAGCACCAATGCCCCTCCAAACCAACACCACCCCCTCCCACTGCTCGCATCCATCTCACAATCTCCCCACTAACCCCCGTCCGTCCAACTTATCCCCATTCATTCTCCCTCCCCATCCCTCCTTCCCTCAGCCTCATGTATCTTCTTCCAAAGTGCTGGGTGCCGTTTCATCCCTCTCAGGTGACTAATTTCCACTGCTCATCTTTTCTCATTTTTCTATGAATTCCGCGTAACTTCGCTCGCACTCACACGTACTTGATCATAGTTCCCCAAGGATTTTTCCCTTTCATCAATCCTCCCATCTTGATTAATGGAAATTTTCTACCACTCCGTTTGAGTCCACACTTGATTCTCCACGAAGTGAGAGTGTTGATGTGAGCTTTATTTGGTATCGGTTGTGATAATTTAATGTGCATCCGTAATGTGATTCCAGTAAGCTCCCCTCTTCCTTACATCTGTGTTTTTCCTGTGTATATTTTCCTTTGTTGTCGCTGAGATACTTTCTCCTTTCTACTATGTTCATAACAAATGCATCGTCTCAAGGTGTGTTCAATCCACCTGCCTCCTTTTTCATCTTTGCACTTTCTCTATACTATTCCCTATCTCTATTAATACCTCCTCATTTCTACCTTGGGGTTCTTTTGCTTTTCAGCATCTTCCTCAGAAATATATTTCAAGAATTTCATATTTTCCTCGAGTCTGTGTCAGCATTCTTGATTTTCAAAGAGTACCAAATTTCTTCGGAATATCTTTACAAAATTTTCTGCTTGCAACCATTTTTTCTTGGAATATAGTAATTGCCTCATCATCAAAAACACCTTTAAAATAATTTTCTATTTTTTTCCGTAGAGTTTCTCTGCTTATATTAACGGAAGGGGGGAATATTGGGCTTGTAATGACATATTTCTTGGCAGAGAAACTTCTCTCTTCTCCACGTATTAAGATACTGGTTTACTTCGTCTTGATTCCCGAATAATACCTTTGAAGTATTTGATTACTTGCATTCGAGAATTCTTGCAAGTATTTTCGATTCTCTGCTTTAATTAATATTTTATATACGAAAAAGGAACATGTTGAATTCTCATCCATTCACCATAACTCTAATTCTCATTTAGTTTTATTATTTTAGCACACTAATGAGGGTTGTATCTTTCTATAACTCCCAAATATTTTCAACGCGGTCGGAAAATATTAATTAATTTTCAGATGTCAACGATTCATTTTCATTCAATAAATTTTATTTTTGTGCTTGCCTTCACATAAAAAAGATCGTAGCATTTCATGGTGTCATTCTCGTAATGAGTGCACTCATATTATTCCACTGGCTTGTCTTCATGCATTCAAAACGTCCTTAATTTTTTTTACAATCTTTATTGATTCTCCGTAACATCGTTGAGAATATGTTAAGGAAAAAAAATGATTTTGCCTTTTGCACGGGGAAGTCTTGTTGCAATCAACTTAAATTTTAGAAAAACGCCGGAAAGGTTAGAGGTAGACAAGAAAAGATACTTTAATTTTCGCAGGAAATATATGATACGTATATAATGAATTTGAGTAATATAAATATATTCATACATCTTAAAAAACAGTGATTATTTTGGTAACAGAGTATAGCATCGACATGTCACGCATGAAAAATAATAATAGCTTACAATATACATGTAGAAATATAAAAAAATAATCTGAATTAGAGCAATTAGAATATTGTTAATGCAGAATATAAACACAGCTTGGAAACGTGTATATTATAGCACAAACGTTTTCTCGGATGTTATAACGTGTATTAGTGTATTGGAGCATATATTGTACAATTTGATGATTGTTCCATATTGCCTTGATTATTTAATGCCGATATAAAGATCAGTGGTGCGATTAAGATTTGTTCATCTGCTTTTTGCATCATTTTCTTCCAGATCACAAATACTGCTACTCTTTCGTAAATCTACTTTTTTCCAACCTATCTTATGGCCACTTTCTATGGATTCTTATAGCGGTTCCGAGATGGAATTATTTCTCCTCTTCTCCCGTTTCATTCACCCTCCGTGGTCTCCTCCACCGGCCCGCTTTTATATTCCAGCTGCGTCAGTCACTCCATCAGTTTCATCTTCTCCTCACACCCTTCTTCCTCCTGCCTCTCACTCCCCCGTTCCCTTTTCCACCTTCCACCCAACTCCTAGAGCCCATTTCATCATCCTAGTCTAACCAACGCCTTACTAAGCCGTATTAAAGCCCACCAAACGAACGTTACTTTCAGCTGCTCTCTTTGGATCTACTATGAAGCCCCTTCTATCTTTTAGCTACCTCAAATCGTCCCCCAAATGCCCGCTCTTAACTCCATGCTTTCATCTGTTTTTGTCTTCGGCTCCCTAAGCACGACTTATTGACGCCACCTGCGTTATTTACCTCGTCCCAAACCGCAACTTTCCATCCCCTCTTTATCACTGCCGCCGTCCGCCCCTCTCCCTCGTCCCCCTCTTCCTTTTACCACCGGTGGATCTTCGCTAACCTTTCCACCTTCTACCCCTCCCTCCGCCTCTCATTTTCTCCCTCGATCAATTTCTTCCAGGGCTCCCTTGACTCAAGCACACACACACCAACCCACCTTACTCGTATTCCTATTTCCTCTATCCCTGTTCCACTTTCGCGTTTCGTCCCATCGCACCCGTCATATTTCGCCTCTATCTCTTTTCACGTTCCTTGCCATACCTATTGAGCCTCGGGTCACCTTCCATCACTTTCGAATCCTCTTCCGAAAGCACCCCTTCGGCTATGCACTTGCTCCTTCCCTCCGTCTGCAAAAAGGGTAATATTTCACCCGTTTTTTTTGTTATTTTACTCCAAAGGAGGCGGACCATGAGCTTAGCGGAGGATTAACGACATAATAAAAGGAATTTCTCACACATCTGCCGCGTGCCTTAAAGTTTTTCATGGTTCTCAAGTTGAAGGGGCGGCTTGTCCGGCTTTTACGCCCGTGTCAGCTCTTGACCTCGGGCACTTTTTCTAATTAATTTATTTCAAAATATGAGGAATACAAGCGTTGAAGCTAAAAAAGTTTAGATATATTTTTAACGAAGCCACTGTTGTCTTTATGCCGTAATTAATCTTAAAATCTGCATTATTTTTATGGTTTTTGGATTCACAACTTATTTCCTCTTCCATTGACGATTTTTTATTATTTTATGATGACTTCTTATGCATTCACTATTTAGATAAATCATAATTTGACATGAAATCTGATTTTTAAGGAATAATCCAGCAGTAATGAAAATAATCTATATTTGTTTTCCGTTAATATCATCACCATCCTATGTTCTATTTCCGATGAATTCAGTAGATAAAAATGAGGTAGTACGTCAATACTATGGTAAATGCGATGATTATTACCTTAGGATGAACGTGAACTTTTAATGATATTTTTTGGGTTAATGAGAACGTTTGGGAATTTCAGTTAGTCTTGTCAACCATTCTTAAAAACTGAATCGGTTAGTCACAGCTAATTGATAAGATAGATTATTATTTGATGATTATAATGTGTCCATTAACTATCGCCATATTTGGTCTCAAGCATAACTTCCGCTTGGGGTTCATTTATGTCTTCCTTATATTCTTTGGTAGGGGAGAAATAAAAGGATATTTTGTAATTTATGAGGGCCGAAAATGAGGAAGGAGAAACTATGAAATAAAATGAAAGTGGTATGAGTCCCCCGAAAATGGCCACTGCGTATGTTATGCCGCCTCCCACCACGAATCAAAACAGATGAAGCGAGAATATATGCTCAATACTATCGTTAAGAATAGCATCTACATTACACAAGATATATGACACATAAAAAAGCATTAAAATAAATACCAGGCATAATAAAGGAAAACGAGGGTACAACTCCCGAGAAGAGGGGATCCTTGGAATCGATAAAACGAGGTTTCCTTTTGGATAGATGGATAAAAAACAGCGATAAGGGTGGAATAGGAAAATAAAATTAGAGCGGTGTCCAGGGCACGAGACAGCAAAACAAAGATCCCTTGCGATGCGTAGTTTGAAGCGGAACGCCACGGGAAGTTTTCCCTTGGTGTGGATGCCCTACTTACTAGCTCTCACCCACTTCCCCTCTTTCAAACTCTCGTCTTCTTTCATTTGGTCAGCGTCCGCAAATCACCTCCTCTTCCCTCTTCTTCTCCCTCGTCCCCCTCCGCCTGCCCATACTCTTGTTTACTCACTCTCTCTCCCTTCCACCCACACCGTCCGTCTCTTCCATTTCCATCCCATCGCCCCTCGTCCACCGTCTCTTCTCCAGTCGCTCCATGCCCCCTCCGACCGAGTATTCCCTCCCAAACATAAAACCTACCTACCCCCAAACATTTTGTTTTCACACGCCATATCCCGTTACTCTCCTCCCTTCTATCATTCTGTTTCGCCTTCCTCTCGCCACTTGTTCGAATTCATGCAGTAGGAACGATTTTCCTCTTATTTTGGTTTCCGCTCAAAGCCTTCTTAATCGCGGCTCATCCTCCCCAGTTTCTGTTCCTTTTTGTCTTCTCTGTGTCCACGAACTTAGTCCTGGAAAAACTTGTGTTCAATAAAACAACAAAGCCAAGGAAAAGTTAAGATTAATCTCGACTGCGTAAAGAATTGTGATAGAGTTGTGTGCTCGGGATGAAGGGGATGAAGTTCTTTCACTTTTAACATGTATTTTTGAGCCAAACAAGATCATCGGCTACCGGCTCTTAAAGCCATTTGTTGCAAAAATCAACTATTTCGATACTATTAATTTTTTGACAAAAAATTACAATTATACTCAATCCCTAAAAATATTTATTTTGTATTACGTTTTACTAATATTAAGGAATCATACTTACGTATTTTGTCTTTGAATATGTAGATTAAAATATGTCTTTCAGGGAAGCCTTCAAAGAGACCATGTAACTTGTAGCAACATTTCTATAATTTTCCGGTTAGTTTTTCGTGGCTATTTCAACACCCAGTTCTATCTAATTATAAAATATATAAAAACAGAGTAAAGTCTTTTAGTAGCTTAGCGAATTTATTTTGCGGCCATTTACGTGAGATCAATGAATAACCATCCCATAAAACTTAATTTTATCCTGCCATAACTTCCATTTACTTTTAATATTTGAAAATTTTAACTTTGAGGAAAGCCTTAAACCATACCCATTGCTTAATGTCCTAAAGGTAGAAAGTTTATAGTGGCTTTTCCATAGTCCTGAAATTTTTCTGGCACAGGGTTAATAAAAAGGGAAATAGAGAGCGATATTGCAGATGGAAGCTCAACTAGGTACCTCATGTTAATAACATCGAGTAAATCTGTAATTTTATAGGTTTTTAAATTATTAGTTTGATAATTATTTTGTTTTAACTTTTCTTCCAAAATTTGTGATAAATCAATCAAAAATAAACAAAAATTTTCTGCTGAAACCGAAGCTTTTACTTTTTAAATGGGAGTGTTCTGCAGATAGCTTTTGCGTGTAGTTGCAAGTAATTTGTTTTGCATAGACAAAGAAACATCGTTGCAGTGACTGGGACAATTTTATGAGATCCGATCTTATTGCTTCCATCTGGAAAAAGCAGAATTACATTTCATATTACCGTTGGAATTTCGATCAATTCAGTGAATATGTACGAATCATTCCGCAGCTGGTGAACGAAATTGAAGTATTATTTTTTCGCATCCTCAACGGAAGCCCTACTTGTTGATGCAGACGGGCAGAGATAGGTAACTTTCCTTCCTTCTACTTCTTTTGAGGTTCCATCCCCTTCCCCAATTTATTCTCATGGATAACCCCAGCTTATTTTTCATGAATATTCAGTGCACTTTCATCCTCACCTCTTCCTCCACCTCACGTTTATCATTCTCTCATCGCTCTTCCTCCTGTTCTCCCCCACCACCCTCCAGGTATTTCTCCTCAACCAGCAATTACCCATGCCAATCCTCCCCTCCCGCGGACGCATCTATTACTCCCTCTTTTCACACTTCCCCTCTCCTCCCCCTACTCCCACCGTCATCCGACGGCAAACCCAGTCTCCACTACCCACGAACCCCTTTTGCCAGCTTTGGTATTTATGCAACGTGTGCTGCGCGGTTCCGTTGTGGTGCACATATATCCACGGCGCACTAGGGCTGTCCAGCGCTTTGCCGCCGATGGAGCGGGATGAAATCATGAATATACGAAATGGACCCGACTATCAGGGCGGTCGGAGCGGGAGTGTATTATGCACTCGCTCCTCTCTCTCTCTCTTGCCCTCGGCAGGGAAGTTTTCGCGGGGATAGAAAATTGAGAAGGAAATAGGCGTTGCGGTGCTATAACTCGCCAGTGCTGCCGGGCGAAGTCTCATGAGGGCGAGGTTCAAATGGGTATTATATTTCGTGGAACGCAGAGGAAATGACGATCACTTTTGCGCAAGGTCGTTGTACTGTTTTTTTTTCATTTTTGCGTGATCAAATCATAAGAATTGGCCAAATAATTTAACGATCACAAAACACACCACAATATTGGAATTTCTTGATGACTGCATGAAGTTCCTGGTCAGGCTTTAAAATTCCCAGGAAAAGCTCTAATTTTGAGAAAGTAGGCTAAATGTCATATGCATATTTCTAAATACAATTTATTTAATTTGTTTTCAGAAATTGACGGTATAACTCTGATTTTGTTCCCATGAACTCTGGATTCAGCGCCAGATGTTCCACTTGTTGCTTGCGCAACCGACCTAATTAGCACTTTTATTTGTGGATCTTCATACTATTTTAATATGATACGTCTGCATGATTATAGATAGAACTGAATATCCCCAGGGCAAAGGATGCCATGCAAATATGCTCCACAACCATCGATGGAAATTTGGAGTCAATAAAAAAAGAACACAACCGATTGAAGAGGGAATGACCTAAAGAAGACATTTAGAGAAGGGCAGAGGAAAATAATTTTAGTAGTAAGGTTAAATACAGGATATGATTAATAACCATTCATAATAGAGCTAATATTAGTGGGTAGGAAGTGAAGGTTTTCAAGAAACATTAATTAGGAAGTAATCGCTTCCTTAGCACGAAAATCGATCAATTTCAGAGTGATGATAAAATATTTTTTGCATAATTTATTGGACAAAATTAAATTTTAAATAATATTATTAATTTAATAAATAATATATATGACAAGTATTTTCATGTATGTGACTGAAATATTGGGTCAGTGGCTACTTTTGCTATTTGAAACATATTCATCTCACCTACCCTTGCTTCAGATGTTGAGCGTTTTCCATAAAGGTGCGTCTTCACAAGAGTCTCCTATTGAGCTATAGAGAGGATAAGAGGTAAAAATACCCATTGATTTTCGCGAGATAATCACAATTGCGCGATGGGTTTCGAGGAATACACTGTGTATGAATTTATCTCTATGGTTCTATTATCAGCGTGTGTGTGAGATTTTCAGTATTCATAATGTTACCGTTAAGATTATTCAAAAATCTTCTCTCACCGTGGCAGCAGTGGTGCTAATGGTTACTTCTCTAAGTGCAGTAACTAGAACCCCGGGTACATCTTCTTTTCACATTGATTGTGCCTTCTCTAAAAGATTTTAAAACATCTTCCACCTGAGCTATAGGCGAGAAAACTCACAATTATTTTCCGGAGAAAAACAAATTTCAATGCAATGTTTTGCTCGTATTATGTTACCTTCATCGTTACCATGGACGAGGGGAACATTTTTCAACGCCCAACTGCTGCCGCTAAGGTAGAACTAGAGTTAAGGCACTGAAACTTGCACTTCATATTTATCACCCATAAAGCTGATAATATAACATGAAGTACATTTTTTACAATCATTTATGGGAATAAAAAATATATGATCGCTTCTTATTGGTCAGCTATCATAGTTACAAAACTGAGGAGAGCTATGAATTTCAAGTTGCTACGAATAATTCAGCAAAAACGTGATTGAGAGGACTGTGAAGACATCAAACCAGGCAAACACCCTTATGAAATAGAAAAACGAGACGTAATGGCATATATATGAATGGAAATTTACTGAAAATGATGCCATTGGAAACAGATGGAAGGCATATATCGAAGAACTATCTGGGGACATAGCCGCTTCAAGACGGCTTAATAAAAGATGAGAACGAAATGGAAGAAAGCAGCCGCGGCATAGATACGTATATCGGGAAGGGAATCCGATAGAGCAATAAAATAACTAAAGATAAACACGGTGCCCGAAAAAAAGGACACTCGGATGTAAAACTAAACAGATATTATTTCGTATGTCAAAAACTGGTAGTGTTGATTTTTAATTATTGCGATCAAAAATAAAACAGCCTCCGAGTTTTGAGTGCAATATTGGATGATGGCACCGATGTCACATACGTCCGAACTATTAATACGTATAGTAACATAAAACGTGTAAAAGTAACCTGAAGCGGAGAAGGAAAAAATCACAGATAAATTTCAGGGAAAAATATGTATTCTGGAAGAGCATAGGAATGTAGAACATTATATTCTTAGGATAATGGAGGAAAACTGTACAATTGCACGTCTTGTTATGAGGAATTTTGGGCGGCTGTCGAAAATATCTGGTGAAACAAAGGCTGTTGCTGTAAGAGAGAGCTCTAAGTGAAGTACCACACAGAATAATACTCTATAAAAGGCGCAAAAAGCAGGCAAAAGTGATTGGTTCCGGCATATTTTATGGAGTATTGTTATCCTCAATCAGAATGAAATGCTAAGAAAATAAGAAAGAAAAATATTTTTTCTCCGGTGTAACTTAATGGAATTTGCATAACATATTGGAATGAAATGCAAGAAGTAATCAAAGAAATTGGACAAAAATACAAATTATCACAGAGTTATTCAATGTGAAGGCAACAAATGTAGTTCCAGAACTTTATAATTCAATATTTCAACAATTTTGAAGTTACATATTAGAATCAATATTAAGTAAACAAATATCTTTGCATGTGAAATAAGCATACAAATTCGAGAAAATAAATTAGAACTTGTAAAGTGTTTTGCCTTCCTCGGTAGCAGAATGATTTAAGTAAGAGGGACAGAGACAAACTACAGATTTTTTCAGCGTAGCTCAAGTTAAAAAGTCAGCATGATGAAGAAAATTCGCTACGTTCAGCGAAGTTACGGTTCCAATGAGTAACATACACGTGAAAACATTAGTGCAAACATTCAATCTGTAAATCGAAGGAAAGAAACCATTCGAAAACTCATTCTTTAGAGTTTGTAACATTACCAATATGATTGATAAAATCATGTTGTTATGATTTATAGGCAAATTTTGACAATTTTTAGATTCACGTTATCAAGACATACGAGAGGATAATAAAAGAAGGGTGCTGAACGTGAATGCTGATGATCAGTCTTAGAGAGAGACGGAGGAATATTCTGAAGAGTAGAATGGGTGAGCACTTCATGGAAAAGGATGTAAAAAACAGATTGGTACATTTTAGAGGCAAAAATGTATGTAATAGGGAACCAATAGAAGTTAGAATATTGTGACAGGTAAAAAGACAGCCGATGTGCAAACACGCCACCGAATGAGTATTAATGTGAGAGGAAGCTATGGTCTGTACTTGTAGTAAAAAAATAGTATTCCCTAGATATGTAATAAAACTAAGCAGAATTTCTTTAAAAATACTAAAATTGTAATTGATACGCAAAAGGAACTAACAAAGGCAATCTAGATACTTATCGCTTAAGGCGTAATAAAAGACTGCGTTATGTGTCAGCAGTGTTCATTCTCTAAATAGACGATTTTATAAGATAATTATTTCTGAATAGTCTATTGTTCAAGGAAGATTTTAGATTAACACAAACTTATAACCCTAAAATTTCTTTTCCTTAAATATCAAGACATCATTCCTCGTTACAATAAACCATTCTTTTATTCCACATTCATTCTACCAATGGAGAATCGTTTTGTCCAACATACCTATCTGATTCATCCCCCTAGCTTGCCTAATGTTATTCCCTTTGTCACAGTCTTCAAAATACTATTTATTCCATCGATAGTCAAAATACTGCATAGACATATTTATTTTGGGTTTCCCAACAATCCTTTTATCCCACTACATGCTCAGTACTTTGTTTTTCGTCCTTTCCGTACATGTTACCTTTTACATCCTTCTCTATTCCAAATCTTAAAAAATTCCCTATCTACACCTGTCATGTAAACAAAAAATACCGGGACCTTAAACTTGATTGGCACTAAGTAATTAAAAAAACACACACACACACAAACCAAAACAAATAATTAAAAATAATAATAATAATTAAATAAATAAAATAAATAATGAAACAAACTTACAACCACTCGATCACAAAGGGTGTTACGAAATAACTTTCACTCTCGTGAATCACATTCACACACACACTCAGGGTTTGCAAGGATCGCTCCTATGTCAGTGTCCCGTGAATCACTCATAAATCAGTAAGTGCCTAAGAAAACCTAGGTTTTCTTAGGCACCTACCTACCTACAATTTTAGTTCTTTAATTTTGTTTGTGTGATTGACGGATCCCTGACATAGAAGGAATCCTTGTAAACCCTGAATGAGTGAGTGCGTGCGTTTCACAAAGGTCGGATACACCTGAGTGATTGCGTTTTTACCGAAGTCCCTTATTTTCCGTTTTGTTATTTGTGTGTGATTAGCGGGTTCCTGGCCTAGGAGGAATCCTGGTAAACCCTGAACGTGTGAGTATTTGTGAATCATAGAAGTCCTTGTTTTCGAGCACACCTGAGTGATTGAGTGACTGTGTATTCACGTAAGTTGTCTCTTTACATCCTTTTATAATTTTCATTTATTTGTGTGATTGACGGGTCACTGACATAGGAGGGATCCTTGCAAACGCTGAGTTGTGTGTGACGAGAGTGAAAGTTATTTCTGTAACACACCATAGTGATCGAGTGGTTTTAAATTTGGTTTATTATTATTTATTTATTTTATTATTATAATTTTTAATTATTTGTTTTGGTTTTTGTGTGTGCGTGTTTTTTTAATTACTTAGTGCCATTCAAGTTTACGGTCCCGGTATTTTTTGTTTACATTGATTCACGACCATAGCTACGTTCCTTGTATATTTAAATTACACCTGTCATCTTGCTTAAATGACAGAATTTCCGCGCCGTACAATACCACACCCGATACCTAGGTTTCACTAGTATATTTTTAATCTCCTTCACCGATTCATTTCTTCTTGATAAAACTTCTTTAACTAATGCTTTCCTACTAATGTTAACAAATTTGATCTAGGCACTAAACCAAGTCTTTTACAATACTTAAACTGTTCCACCTGTTCTTGTTTTTGCCGTATAATTTTAACGTTTATCATAGCCTTCCACATCTTTGGAAACCTCATCGTCTTGGTTGCATAACTTCTCATATCACAACTATTACGGAGGTTTTCTAGTACGGTAAACAATGATTGTAACCCTTCGGGTGACTGGCTAATTAAAGCTTGATCATACAAAAATGTAACTGATTCTATGCATTTCTCATCCACTTTTACTCATGCCTTCAGTCTTTCCCATGTCAGCTGTACTATTCCCTCTACATTTAAGAGATGGAAGGAAGAATGCATAGCCCTGTGTGTAAAAATAAGAAACCTGAATACAGCGATATTCATCAGCGTCCAGGTTTTTATGCAAGGCAGCGAGGAGAAATTAAGAATTGTATATTCGTAACTGCATCAATTGGGTACAAGATATGACCTTAAAATATGAAGGAGGAAAAATAAAAACATGGGCATTTTCAGGAATTCACCCTCATAAGACGAACATTGGCGTTAAAATTTATACAATAGAGCATCAAATATGCGACATAATATACGAAGCTGAAAAAAGAAAAGTCAACAAATGATACTTATCAATGAGTATTTAATGCAGCAAAAAGAGCCTTGGAAAGAAAATCGACAAAATAAACAGATAATATTTTGCAAGTTAATAGCATTTCACACCATATTATACGTTTTGTAATGCTGGCGAAGAAGAAAAAAGATCAAAGACGAATTGAACCGCCAGAAATGTAATTTCTTAGGCTGAAAATTAACTGCATGAAGAAGAAAATATACTAAATCATATTTAAAGGAAGAAAAACAAGTAAAATCATTGACAGAAAAAGCCATAAGAATGTATTTCATCTGAAAAGAGACATACGGGGAGACCGAAGTAAGATGGTGAAGCTAGAAGAGGCCTTAGGGCTTATTCCTGGAACAGACAAGGCGGATAAGTTAGAGGAAGAGGTGTATCAATCCATGAGCCAATAAAAACGCAATAAGGGCATGTAAAAGATGCTGTTTGACGATTTTCAGATTGGTATACTGATTCATGTGTTCAGTATAGTTAGGTCACTTTCCCCATGATCTTTTCCTGATTGAATTGTTTTTATATTTATTTAGGAAAGCGAACGATGAGTATTTGGACTAACGTGTGTGTGTCTGCGTTTGTGTAGTGATTGAAGAGAAATATCTGTGTCGCAAATGGAATTCGGTAAAAAGAGCCATTTCGAATTAATCTCACGTAGAGAATCAATAATAATATTGATACGTTACTACTATTTTATGAGTTTGGGAAACATGTTTATCCTAATTTGTCGGGCTTTTAATATTCATAAGGTTTAAATAATGTCTTTATAATAATTTTAATTACTCAGTAGACGTTGGTTTAATATTTTTACTTTTAGATGAAGAAATACCAGGAAAAATAAAAAAAAAATTTATTCTGGACCGTCAGCGGTTATTAGTTACCTGTCTCTCTGTGTTAATAATATGCCAGGTACGGGAGTGTAAATACTTATCTTCATGGCAAGGCGGATGAGGGTGCCGGGAGTGATCGGTGTCTTTGCCAAGTGTGTTGTGTAAGTTGGACTTTATAAAGAGGGATGCTGGTACATCTGTAAGATGAGTTGAGGAAGGGATTCATTTTACCGTGCGCCCTGGACGCAATCATCATATTTCTTAATATTCGAGGCAAGCTTTCTACTGGTTAGTTGCCAGAAACACGCCTTCCTCCGATGGTTGTATATTTTTGGTTTAAACTGACGAAGAATGTAAGCTGAAACCTCCTTCTTACTATACAACCGCACGTTGTATGTAGTTAATCCTCTAATTTCGCTACACTAAATCATATTCATTCAGTTATTTCTAATTAAGTAAAAATCATGAGTTTAATTTATTTAATGAAAGGAAGTGTTTCTCCAAATTAACCGAAGGATTTATTTACGTGCCTCTTCAATAAGACGATCTTTTATCAGAGTACTGTTGAGTTCATACGTTTGACAATTTCGGCCAAACAATTCCACGTTCCTGAATGTCAGGTATAATTCTCCATTCAAACACAATAGAGGCTTGTTTCAAATTTAGAATTTCACATTTATGTCTTTCGAATGGTTTAATAACAGTTATGTGTATTTTAATTTCATTTTTTGGCTAAATTTCGCAGATATCATTTCGTTTTACCCATAAACTTTAACGACGAGGATGGTAATATTCCGCACTTTTTATGCCTCCCACAGCGATTTTTCATTTTAAAGTGCAACTGGGGGAATTTTATCGTGTAGAAGAACATGAAAGACGAAAAACCTTAATATGTAGGACAGTGCTTCAAAGCTGCCAAATATGCCTTTTTCCCTTTAGTTTCCAAATTGGGGAGAAATATTCAGAGGATAAAAACATATTCCTTGAATACTAGCGGTATACATGTATGCGTGAATGTTTGCATTACTCCGTTTCACTTTCCATCTCCGCCTTTCCCCATCGCGGAGGCAAAATGGTTTCACTATTTCCGTTCCCCTTTCTCCCGACGCGGGGGAGGGCGATGGGGGAAGGGTTCAAGCATTTCGATTTTGCAAGGCAAACAGGCGGAGAGGGAGAGAGAGAAAGGGGAAAGGAATGGGGATAAAGGCTAAGCGGAGGAATTTATTTGAGCCAGACTGTTGGCGCAACGAAATTAAGTAACACAAGGCAGCTGGCGTTATGGAAATATAAAGCAGTGAGCGGCGAATATTGATTCTCAAGTGTCTGAAAGAATGGAAGAAACTTGAAGAAATATTTTTGTGGCATTGATTTCCTCCTAGATTGACTTTTAAATTCAAGAGAGGGAGAGAAACTAAATGTTCTGACAAGAAAATATTTCCGGTACTAAGGGCCTTGTGCAACGAAGAGAAATTAAATATAGGACTGGGGAATTATTTAAAGGACTTAAAGAAATCGACGTTAAAATATTTCTTAATTAAAAAAACGAAACAATCCAATCTAAACATAAACTAGCCAGCGTAGCACGCACGCTTTTTTAATTATTGTCTATAGATTCTGCACTCGCTAAACATTAATTTATGATCCACTCATTCCTCGCCGTATCTTCTATTTTTACCACACCAGTAACCCGTTACACATCGTATTTAGTAGAAATTTATTCTAATTCTCGTATACGATAGTTTCCCTTCCACTCGATAGCGCGTGGTTGCTTGTTGTGACTCGAATGTGCTTTTATACACTGCCATTTTATTTTTTAAGAAAAATAATTTTTTTAGCTTTTCAACTGGAATGAGCGAATCTTTTCATATTTTAATGTATCTTATAATTTTTATTAGGATTGCTCCAAGATTTAAAAGTCTCCCATTTGACATTACTTCAGGATTCCCATTCAATATGATGCAATTATTCATTCTTCTCATTCTCCTTTTGAAGCATGACATGGAGCTTTTACTTACTTAACCAAGTCATTTGCATAATAACATATTTTACGTATTAATACATTTGCATTGGTGTGAATAATTCACAGAAATGTTTTGTTTTAAAAATAATCTGATTTTTCCGGTAATAAAAAAACATATCTTTCACTATCATCCAAAAGCGAGTGTCTTAATAATTTTGACATTTCCAATTTTATGAATTCTGTACAAATTATCACCATTTGGAGCTTATGTGAATGCCTACTGTCTTTGAAAACATCAAAGATTCGAGGCAGGAGAGATTTTCCAAGATGGAATTCATCATGTCTTCCTTCTTGTTAATGGTCTAGGTAGCCAATTCCCTTTAGGTCTCCCGTTTCATAATGCGTTTTTAAAAATCTAATGGTCATTCCACTTCCGAGAATACTTTTCAAATATGATACCTTCATTTGGAATTCCTAAATAAATCAGTGGCGTTTAATTATCTTTAATGCAGACTTCATTTAATTGTTTTAATAAAAAAAATCTTTTTTCTTTTTTACTATATATATATTTATAAATCCATATATTTTTCTATATATATAAAAATACACAGTCGATCGTAATTTTTGCCTGGCTAGTTTTCATCATTGTCATCGCTCACTTAATAGTCAGAACTACAATTTCCGTAAGTAGATAGAAGATACCACAAAATATTTTGATATTTAAAAAAATGAAATAAATAACAAAATTAAAAGACTATACAAAAAAAAGAGAAACTTTCGGTGGTTAAATATAGGTAAAAATATGTACGCTTATAATAACAAAGAAATGCTAATGTAGAGAAACTAGTTGAATAACCAAATTATATCGTGGAATGCAAAAATGTTTTAATGAAAAAAATAAATAAAATATTAATCATAAATGTATTTATTCTTGGACAAATATTTAGTTAGTCCAAAGACAAATTTCCAGTAATGTTCATAAATATGCAGAGATAAATTTCTCCGAGGAGCATTTTATTGAATGATTTCTCTCGAAATATTCAATTGAATATTTCCACAGATACGATACTTATCCCTACACTGCCCTTGAAGAATATTGATTAAAACTATGCTCGTAGACTTAGTTCTTGTATTGTTTTTTATCATGAGCAAGGAGTCGGAATAGTATGTAATCACAAAAACATTATGCGACTCTCGTACAAGTTTCATAAAAAATAAAAAACGTTTCATAAAAACGAAGTTCACGCCTTAATCTTTACAGATTAATAAGGCGAGTGTGCTCCTTTCCAACCACCCTTGATGTTGTATTTTCCATTGGTTTTTATTTTCTCTCCTTCCTGTCCCTCGGCAATGCTGCTCACGTTGACTCCTCTTTTGTAACTTCCGTGCTTCATTTCGTGTCTCCCAGAGAATTGATTTGCTGATGTGGAAACATTGGAACCATTAAGGTTCCAAAACGACTTTCTTTGGGATGAACAAAATGATCTAATGTATGTTATCTTATAAATCTCAGGCATATTCATCATTGTACTCGTAAAATAGGTATTTCTGCCTGTATTGACGGAATAATTTTTTGGCTTTAATTTTGAATTTTTTAAGAGCCATGAGCCTTAGCATGCTTTAGATAAGGAAGACAATGTTACCTAGGTATACAATTAATCAATAAGCTGTAAAATGGCCAGAATTGATTGTTTCATATTAGCTATTTTAAAAACGATATCCCAAAACAGGTTCCAGAAACCCTCGCGTTGCTGTGGGTAGTGCTTCTAAAGAGTCTCATGACAAATGGCTGTAGCATGATCCGTTTCATAAAGGGGTCGACGACCCCTTGTTTAGTACGTAATCTAGGAGAACTGAAGAAAAGAAAATTATCTCCTGCAAAGCTCATCATTTGTCCTTTCGGACGTAGCCGGAAGCTGCGTTTACGTGCGCTCAGCGTTCTGTCCAGGAATCCGAAAATTGGAAAGGCTATTTTTAGTACTTGGGTTGGATCACAATTTGGTCCAGTTTTTAATTGCATTTTGGCTGAAATAAAAGGAAATTTTCTCAGCACGAGAAATTCTAATAGTGAATCATTTGCTTCGAGGGATCGTTTTCATCTTTTTGAACTAGAAAGCGAGGATTCCACTTGCTCTACTCTTTCAGGGATTTGCTTGTGAACGTGTGCTTTTAAATAATAATGCACTTACGAAATATTTATCTCATTTCGCACGCAAAATTTCATATTGTTTCTAGAGCGTTACACTCACTTCACTCTAACGGATGCTTTGATATTTAATTGTTAATAATATCTCATTTTCAAAATGCAGAATTTCATATTTTTTCTGAAGACAGTACGTTGCATTTACTTCATTCCAACAAATGCTTTGATTTGTTGGAATGTTCACAAATGTACAATTTTTTTGGAATGTTCATATCGTTCATAACATCTCTTATTCCTTGAATTGTGTATTTTTCTAATCAAGGTAGTTTTTCTTTGATTCAGGTACTTTTATATTACGCGATATTTCATATATTTCATCTTGAATCTGTATAATATCGTTCTCGGAATTCGGAAATGGGATATAATGTTGATACAAATTTACATTTCTACTTTCATTTAAGTTAGTTCCAAACTTTAGTTATGTATCTTTCTTTGCTTATTCCCATCTTAGAGAATATTTTTAGACAGTTTGAATGAATGAGCTGCTTACTGTATATGTAATTAGTCTCTTCCAAAGATTGAATGAACATAATGTTATGTATCATAATATCAACGACTGATTGTTTAAATAACGGTAATCTATATAATAAATAAAAACGTACTTATTTTTAATAATAATGACTAATTCTCTAACCAGTTTTATATGTGATCCCATAATAGAATCCATTCGGCCACCCTTGTTTGGAAATAAATGCAGGCCCTCTCTCTGCTGGAAGTAACTTTAAAATGTTGTTTGCTTTGGGTGTGATGCATTTTATAAACGCAGTCCTGAGATAATAAGGTCCCAGGGAAGGAAAAATTTTCATCTCTTGGGACACTAAACCTTCGGGGTAGAAGAAGGAAGGAGGAGCCAATTTAGTTACTTAGACGTGGCCAGGAGTTGCATTGAACTTTCTTATAAGCATTCCGTCCATGAATACAAAATGCTTCCGCAGTGTTGATGAGAATATTGCAAGGCAATGCAGAATGTGGGACATCTTTTTCCTCGGCTGGAGTTGTTCAAGTGTTTATCAATGCATTCTTTCGTTTCCAAATGAAGGAAACACAAACGTACAGGCGCAGGCATTACAAAAAACATATAAATCTACAAAAGAGCGTTTTCTCTTTTTTCGTAACGGTTTCAAAAATAATTTCTTTGAATGTTTCAATTTTAAGCGAGTGATTTCAATTGTTATATATATAATCACCTTCATGAGTCTTACAATGCAAACTTTATATGTTCTTCACAAATTATTAGTCCTTCAATCCAAAGATTAGTTGACATAAGTTATTACTCCTTCTTTCATAATTTGGACTCCTTCATGCCCCCTGATATCCCTTTTGCCTATTATCCATCTTTACTTTTACCACCTATTTGCCCTTTGGGTTGCCTCGTGGTCTACTGTTTTCACTTCTACGATTTTTACACGTATTATTTATACAAAAGTTTTATAATATATCAATGTCTGTCCAACCCATTTGGCCCTTTTTTCCTGATAGTGGCCCATATTTCCCCTCTCTGCTGTTTTAAACGACTCTTCACATTTATTTTATCCGGAAACTTGATCTTCAGCATCCGCCTTCAACACCAAATCTAGACGGTTTTTATTCTTCCCTGGTTTGCTTTTCCAATATACCATGTCTGTTATATATGGAGTTTACTTTTTACTTTTTATTCACAATAATTTTTCGCTTATTAGTTCCTTGCCTGAAAAATCATTTTCTTCACTCATGCATTATTAAAAATGTATTAAATATCAATAAAGAATGCGTGGTATACGCATTATTTTCTTGAGTTGATCTCTCCTTGCTATTTGCCAAACTTCTTCCGACCCTCTTTCTGCTACTCCCATGGCAGGAGGTGAGAGGTTCAACTCGCTCTAATTTCCATCCTCCTAGCGCAAATTCGACTCGTATTTTTTTCCGGCAACATGATTTTGGCTGCCTTTATGTTTACTTCCTTATATACGTACATACGGAGACTGACTGACTACCAAAATAGTCCCGAAAAATTGTTTGACAGCTCCCTCTATATGAACTGATTCATAAGGGGAATTTTTTGTACGTATTTTTGTCTTTCGTACGACGGCCTACTGGGAAATTCTCCGTATCCCGCCGGGCCAGTCTGCCCCTTGGCATGAGTGTTTGTGTTTCAATATTTGCTATTTAAATTCGCTATTATTGCTGCTGAATCTTTTTTTCGTCGCAATTGGATGTCGGTGTTTATGGGAATAGAGTGTACGTGTATGGGTATAGGAAAGACAACCAATTAAATAGGTCTTTTTACAAGGAAGCGATATCAAAGTCGGCCCCATAAAACAACAAACGATTGGGCATTCTTCGGTGAGTGGATTGCGGCGTGCGGAGTTTCAGGGATCAGGGTAAGTAAGGGAAGAGGGGAACAACGGAAGACACGAGAGTGACTGGCGGATGGAATTGCGAAGGGTGGGCTTAATGGAAATAAAGTCAGGGAGGCACGAGGGGGAAGAAGGAGGCGGGGGAAAACGGCCTGTTCGGAGAATTCGTCACATCGCAAAAACATGATGTGCTCAGAGGACCGAACAGCGACTGCCATTACATGCGTGGGAGGTATTTGGTGAGCGTAGGCGGACAAGTGGCTCGTCCAATGAAAGAGCAACGCGACCTTTGGAACGCGGAACATTTTGGGAAACGTTTCGAATTCTATCTTTCTGTCTCACACACACACACACACTCTGTCTCTCTCTGGAAATTCGGATATGTGTCCTAATGTAGCAATGGAAGAAAAAAAATGAAAGAGATAAATTAGGGAACTTTATTTTCAGGTACCAATATTCATGCTAACCTAGCTTTAATTTATTATTTTTCAAAATAACACTATTATCTACGGCAGAAATAGCCCCACATGTACGGTATATCTGAGTATGTGTTAAATTGAGGTGGAATTGTAAGTGAATGGAAATACCATTGAAAATTCGAGCGAATCTGTCCATCACCATCGTTCCTTTGATATATGCATCTGAACACTTTTGAAGCGAACGAAACGCTACCTACTTACAATGACGCACGAATGCTAGAGTTTTCGTAATGAAATGAGTGGATTTAATATCTGCCAAACTCTGGAAAAGACTTCACTATCACGGAGACAGATATTAAAAGATGATGCGCACGATAAAGGGAGAAAAATAAAAGTTAAACATTGAGAACTAATGGACATATCGATCCATTAACGTGACCCCTTCGTCGGAAGCAGAAAAACAAATGTACTCAGTGAGTACAGTTACGTCCGTAAGGTCTTTTTTCTGTTTTTCGCATTACAATATTTTTCTCAAGGAATATTGTTCTTGTAAAATAGTTTAAGAAACAATAAAATGTGGTGACAACTAACAGAAACCGTTTGATGCGTTAGATTTAAGTAAGGTATATCGTATATAAAAATATTGTTTAAAGTTTTATTAGGCACTTGAGGTATATGGTAAATGTTTGTTTTTTTTTGTATTTGAATGCAGTTCAAAATTGCCTCTGAACTCGGGATTTTACAAAGTCTTTTGGTTATACTAGTTATCTACAGGTATCTTATCCAGCTTCCACACTGATATCGCTTGTGCTCCTTAATTCGTTCTAATTATTTATCCCAATGGAGAGATATGAATCTTCCGCTGAAAATTTGGGGCAAAGGCTTTATTCCATTTCCCTAACGATGTGTCCTCCTTGTCTGTTCTCTTTCGCCGATTCTTTAGCTTACAATGTAAGCACCAATCTAAACACTCAACATCCCTCTCCCCTGTTTACTCTCTCGAAGACTGCATCCTTCGTCCGTCCTGATTGAAATTGCTTTTTTTTTGACATTAGTTTCTATGTAGCGCTGACTTTGCTATCCTTCAGTGGTGTCATATGAAGAAAATCAGTACTCCAATGGAAAAACAAAACAGGATTAGAACGAATTCACGTTACGATAATAGTCTAGTATAATCCCTTCTTTTGCTTCTAGCATGACTAATAATCACTTACTGTAAGTAAATACCTTTTTATTCGGTAATTCGCTAACATTCTACTCATGGTTTGGTGAACTACGCGCTCCAGCCGTATTCTGACGCACCGAAGTATTGCCATTCCAAAAATGTCCCTTGGGGATGTTTAAATATATTTTAGCTAGATCCTTAGTCACTAATTCTCGACTCAAATTGCTTATACATCATCTCATACACGAAATGCGCGGATCTGAAATTCTACCATTACTTTCGGATGCACAAATTATAGTTTTCAACGAATAATTTCTTACTCACCCTTTCTTGCAAAAATGACACCACTTATTACGTTTTCTGTCAAAGTTATACATAATAGCAGACAGTGTTATTACTAATTTTGAAATTCGAACCAACTTGCAACTTATTCAGTTTTTACATAATGGAAATACACTTTGGCAAGTATTGGACATAATAATTTGCCTTGTAAAATTCGATTTATTTTACCAGATGAGGACGATAGTGCCAACATACAAGTTTATCATATTCAAAGAACCTAAACAAAACAAAATTACTGCATAAGCTATCGCTGTACTGATATAATACAATATAACTGAGTAAATAAAAATATATTTCTTGATAAAATAAAAGGATAACTCTTGATTTTCCCGTTTTCTTTTTCAATTTGGTAAGGGACAAAGCGTCAACCCGGTCAATAGTATGTACCTCCCTGGGTCGTAGCGACCTGTATCTCGGCTGCACTGCGGCCAGTGGCTGGAGAGGAGGCATGTGAAGGGTAAGATTTATTCCTGGAAGAAGATTGGAGTCGAGTGACAGAAGCGGAGACGCTTCCTTGCGTTTCTTTCCCACCAATTAATAAGATCAGTGGAGCGTGACGGTGGCGCAGACATTGAAGGCGGTAATGCCAGAGCAGGTGACTCCCAATAACCCGTAAATTGGTCCTCATGCCATCTGTAGCGGAAACGTAACTAATGTAATTGGAACAGGAGGAAGAATTTTTTCCTTCAACTTCATCAAATGAGATAAGCGGGGACGAGTAATATTCGGCGGAATATCGAAAATTCTATAAAATTATTTTTCCAGAAACATGATGATTGCTTGTGAAGTGGCGGTTTTCAAATTTAAATATTTTCAAGTACAATTTCGTGAAGTTAATCGGGAAAGAATGGGAAAAATATCCTGCCGCCATTTACATTGCACCGGTTAAATTTTATACATAATTGACTTAAAGGCCACAAAACATGATCAATTATTTCATTAAATACATTTTGTGAATTGATCTCCCCTTTTTTGAAAAATTTGGAATAAGCAGGCGACTTAATACGATGGAGATTCCCACATTAGGCATCATCATAGTAATCATCACGAAGATTGGATCATAACAGTTTTCTCTCCTTTTCAATTTAAGTTTCCTTTTAATAGACTGATATTTCATCACTTAGATTTGAACTATGCTCTAAATACATTCTTGCTGCATCAGCTGGTACTATTTTCTCCCGAACAACACATTATGAAACAACATACTTACATTTCAAAATTACATACATAAATTATGAATCTCCTAAAAACACTAGTTCCACAATGCAAAACTGTTGTGTTCGCATTTAACAATAACTTATACTAAGATTTGAATGCATTTAAATAATAGAAACAACTCTCTCTAGGCAGGTATTTACAATAGCCTGTAAATGGCTATAGCGATTTACATACAAGAACATACACTTTTATGGCATATATGCCGTTTCCATCTCATATTCTATTAGGTCTATTGTAAATGGATGCGAATTCTCCCTTTCTCTCTCTCTCTAACTTCTTTTGGACAGCGTGAAAAATTGAAATTTTATTAGTGTTCCAGTGAGAGTTAATTATGCCATGCACAGTGATAAATTAATAAATGATTACTTGACGAGTGTTGCCTTTATTCATGTCATACAAAAGAAGATGTCATTTCTGCTCAAATACGAGGCCTTTACATTTGCCGTCTTACACTGCTCAGCCTTCATTGCCGGCTAAACATTTTGATGCCTTCAAAACCCGCCTAAGTTCATAATGTTTTTGCCGAGTGCCTGAAGCGCGTGAGTATTTTCAAAGTGACGATGTACGATTGTACCCACTCGTATTCGATTTTTCTGAAACCGCTAGCGCTACACGATTTAGTTTAGAGAATCACCGCTTGGAGCGCCTTTCTTAGCTGTGTGCGCAGTTCTCGTCATATATACTACCGCTCTGTGGTGAATAGCGGAACTGACAGTACCAGTGTTAAATTTCGGAGGGAATTTTGTCTTTCGGAGAGATCCTTGGAAACTTTCTTTCAAAAACTTTTTCTGTGTAGCTTCCAAAAAGATGGAGAGTCGCCAGGAGAAGCGTAAAATTAAATGATTAGCTCTGCTTCTAAAAATCACTGAACTTCTGCAGTGATATGTGAATTAATGTGGAGGGAGGCCTTCTATGCTAGTTTAAATACAAATCAATATATCATTACAATGCAATTAGAAACATTAATGTATTTTGAATTAACTATAGCTGAGTAAAATTAACATATGATGTACAGTGAATGAAGTAATTGAAACTCTCAATGGTTTTTCCCATCTGAAACTAATAAATACTCTTTCATTTCAGGTAATGAATCCATTTGAATACTTCTAGCCGGCTTCTATGTTGTCGATTAATCATGGTGAGTTTTACCCACTGTAATTTTTAAAATTGAAAATAAATATTATAAATATGTCCGTATGACGCATGGACACATACAGAGAAGCTCTAACGAGGAACGCTATTGTTAGGTGTTTCCGCAAGAAGTATTATTTAAATAGTCACAAAGTTTGCTAGTCGCAATTTACAAAATTATATATAGATAGTGCATAGCGTTAAAAAGAAATTTTGCAATTTAACGAATCTTCTTATGTTATACTATAAAATTATGCCATATTTATTGGCTAGTATAAGTTAAATAAATACCTATTAGGTTTTTTATTTGCTGTTAACTTGACACATAACGGCTTATTCATTATTAAAAGTCATCATTTATTCGTGTGTCGGAATTACACCAGAAAATAATTTGCAAGGTAGGAATAGTGATTTGTGATGGTAGTCATTTATTCTAGTTCCAAGTTTCTCTCAGTTTTCTCACACTAAATCCTCCGCAACTGTCGCAATACACTTCGCGTAGTCAAGATATTTTATTTTGCGCTCTTGTACGTTATTATTGTTCAGGATAGTTTCCATTGTGCGTAATTTTGTCAGTGAAAGGAATCGTATGTTTGTTCTTACGAATACGTTTTTCTGCTTTGTATTAATTACTACCCACAAATGGATACCTTGTTCTTTTGTTTATCCGCCAGACGTTTTGGACTGGACGTTATTCACTAAATGGTTATTAATTGCATTTTTTAAATGATTAATGTCCGTTTAAAGAAGTTGTTTTGAGCCATTTTCGGATTATTCTGGCTACACCATCTTTTATTGTATGCAGGGGTTTTATGAAAATGGTAAAGTTATGTTTATCCCTGGATAATTTCAACTTAAATCATTCATATTTCGAATGTCACATCTGCCAAAGTCTTTCACCATTCACCAAAAAACTCTCACTCCCTCCACTTGTCTCCGCACTGCGGGCCAAGGCCCTTTCAAGTGATGAAGACCAGACATTGGATTGTGTGTGATACATTCCAATTAAATCAACAGTAAAATCAGTATTCATATTAATTTTTTTGGTAAAACAAAAACAATAAACATGATTCCATGAGGTAGTATATTTCAAGAACTGGTTTTATTTTATTAGGACATCATTAGTAAAAATATATTATTTTTATTGCTCTCATGATTTAACCTGCGAAACTGGTTTTAAGAATAATGAACGACCTTGTGCAATCTCTCTAACCTTTTTTTTTATAAATCTTGAGAAAATGTTCGAGTGTTAACCAAATCTTTGGGATTTATGTAGGCATGAGCCAATTATGAAGTGTAGTTTTTTATTGTCAATGTATGAGTAAAACGCCACGATTCATTAAAATATAGTTATGAAACCCTTGTGATTTTCTTTGACATTATGGCAGAAATTAACTTGGGCGGAATACTAATTTCCCCCTGCCACACACCTTTTTGGTGGCTCGCAGGGTACTTATGTAGATGTAATGTAAGCCGCTTGCTAGTGCCTGTTTGCTAGTGAAAACAGTTTTTGCTTCATTATGTCCAGTACCGTTCGAGTCGAGAAATTTCTCTACTTTCATAGGAGGGCCCATATTCCAAGGATAACTGAGCGCACCTAATTAATCTGACACTGAAGCACTACCTTAGTGGATTACTTCCTGTAGTTTTTATAAAAATTCCAACCTCAGTTATAGCATTTGTCTTCCAAGAACTGCTATGATGATGTTTTTTTGTTGTGTTGAAGTCGTTCCTTTAAGAACTCTAATTGCGTAGTTTTCAAACGAATTAAACAGTCGCCCTACTCAAAAGTAGACAGTTTTCGAACAGCTGTCAAACATGTGTATTTATGTTTCTTCTCTCCTAAGTGAGAAATGTCTATTACAGTTATTTTTAAAGATCACTGAACAGTGTAGTAAAAATTATATAACTCCTTTGACTAACGGATGCGTACTAATGATGCTAGGTGCTATTGATGATTGGGGAACACTTCAATTTTACAATTATTAGTGATGAAAGTGAAATAAACAGAGAAGTATTTGAAAAAAATATATGATCAGCTGGGTGCAGAGGATGAGTTAACTGAGGAGAAATCTTAAATTGTGGATTTGTGGTAGCATTTACTAATAGAGTCATTTTGAGGGAAATCATTACATGCTGATTTAAATAATCTCGAGAAAAATATTTTTGACGAAGAAAGCGAGTAATCTGACATGTGTTAACCTACAGTTAGATTTCTTGCAAGAAGGAGCGTTATACAAGGATTTAAAAGAAAATTAATTTGAATATTAGCTGATATATTCTTCAATTAGTTTTGTCCTTTAGTAAGAAAAAAGCACCAGAAACCATGCAAGCCTCATGAAACTTGATATTAGAAAATAAGAATAATGATCGTCCGGTTTCGTTATTCTTTACCTCTGTTCTGGAGCCGAAAGAGACGAAAAAAGCGATTTCAGACTACGGGTAAAGCGAAGAATTTCCTACCGGTGCTGTGGGAGAATAACTTTTCCTGAATAAATTGGTAATCCAGGACTTAGTAGAAATCAAAAAGGGAAATATTTGAGAGGAATTCGCCCACAATATCGGCTTCTCTTAAAGTTTAGTTCGCAATTAATTTTACGTTTGAAACTCGATGTAATCTATTTCCAATGCGTTTCGTACATTCTTAAACTGAAGTAGGCTCACTCTCTCCTCCTTTACGTAGTTAATCAATAGTCAACCCTCGATTTTCTTTAAGAAATGAAGTTTTCACGCGTTCGAGAACATAATTGAGCCTCTTATCAACTAAAATAAGGACATAAATGGCTTAATACTTTATAATAAGATGATCGTATTGAGAAATAGTTTCAAAAGTCATGTTCTTAAAATTCCATATTCTGCAAACCCTCACATTTACAAATGGGTTTCTTAAAAACATTATTTTTTAAATATTTTATTTAATTCATCTATTAGTTTAACTTTGGTCGTCCTGAATGTATTTTATCTAGTTTTTAAATGTATTTTAGTATTTTTAAATGGAAAACAAAGATTTCAAGCTCAATGCATTACAAAAATTGGTGGGCATACTATACTGTACCTACCTGTAGTATTTTTTTTATTAACGATTACTGAAATTGAAAAATAAACACCTTGGCTTTTCCACATAGAAAATTTTATTTACGATCTAGGTTTCGTAGACTTTGCCCATTAAATCATCAGAATTTCTGTTTTCCGAGCCGTTATTTTTCAAGGATATCAGATTCCTTTCTTTGGGTTATTTTAGGAGCAATAAAATGACAACGGTAAGCCAAGACTTATTCAAGGGGGCCATCGAACGGGGGTAAAAAGTTGGTGAGTGTGTCTATTGACACTGCTTTGGTTAATAAATTATCGGAATACATCATTGTTGATTGATTACGATGATTTCATAAAGACGATTGTCAATTTTTTGACAAAAAGGGTGAAGAATAGTTTATTTATCAGGTTAACATAAATGTTTATTACTATCGAAATCTTAAAATTAGTTTAACATTCAGGGTACCCAAAAGAGTAGTAGTAGTAGTTATTTGGGGAGGCACCGACAGCGAAGGTAATTTCAACCAGAAGAGATAGGAGGATAATTAGGAAGGGCTAAGATGTAGGAATGGAGGATGAGAGAAACCCGGTGTCAACATTAGCTTACTCTTAACGAAAGGCGGCAAAAGGTTCACGATTTGATGTCCCATCGGACGGACGGTGTACACATAAAGTACTCTCCATATTGCACTCCAAGTAAAGATCGGGATGCCACTGAAAAATCCGGCCACCACTGGAATTCGAGCCCAGGCTCTCGGGTTGGGAAGTCAGTAAATTACCAATAGAACCATCTTGATCCTCCGGATAAAATAATTCCATTAGGTTCCTCGGCAATGCGAGAAGACCTAATTTATGCAAATACTTTCTCTAAAAATGTCTAGTATGGTATTATAATATTTTAGACACTTGTACCAATTAATAATTTAGAAAAGTATGTGCTTATAGCTAAAATTGTTTTGCAAATATTTGAACATACTATAATTTATCCTTATTTCAATCATAGACTTTGTCACGAAGAATTGAACAATAACGACGGTAGTTTTTCATTAATCAAACCTATTTTAGCATGGTCGCGAATTCTTTTATCCATCCCTTAAATTTATTTGGGGTATATGTGAATAATTAATTAAACGCAAGTACCTCGAGTAACAAGCAAGTTAATTGAAGTTGGTCCTTTACTTTTTCCTCTGGATAGGTCGAATAATCCATTTCCCTCAAATCACATTCACAGCAAAATTTACCTTTTCAATATAAGATTATACAATTTTTTATGAATATGAACTTTGCCAAGATGCGTCTATGCACCTTGCCTAATAAATCCAAAAGTATTTGTTGCCGCTTAATATTCATTTTTAGATGATCGCCGCTCTGTCTTAGGTCTCCTCGATAAACAAATACCAAAATCCAATGTTACATGAATAAGTCTTTGCTCTGCCATGTTATGAATAAGTTTACTTATTCACTACTTAATAAACTCAGTACATTACCTCATATTACCTTGAAACACAAATATTAAATAGTATTTTTAAACTTAATTTTATACTGAATCGTTTCTGCTAACCATAAAAAAACAGTCTTCTTACAAAACGTTGTAGCAGCTATTTGTAATTTCCTTTTCTTGACTTTCAATCTTCATCCTTCCCCTCCAGTCATCTAATGCACCGAACTACGGAAATTTCTGCCAGAAACTCCGCTCGAGTTCACAATTTTACGAGCCACGAGAGATTATCCCATTCAAAAGCGCCTGAATGCACCGAATAACTTTCGTAACTCGCCTCGCCTGGCATGAAACCCTATGCACAAGGATTCCTCAGGGAACTCCCTTCCCACTCCCTCCCCCCCTCCCACAAAGGGGCCGAAAAAAGGCATCAGATGTGAAATGAGGGAAATCAGCATTCCAGATGCGTCATCAATAAAGATGCCCCGAGGGCAACGAATGCACGCACGTGGAAGACTTGGGAGGGGGGAGGGTGTATTGGGTGCGGGTGGGGGAGGGGGTCGAGAGAGAAATACTGAGGAAGGAGACGGATGTGGGGTAGGAAGAGCTAGGGGCGTGGCGGCGGGAGGTCAGGGGAGGGGAAGTAGGCGGCCTCTCCTGCCCTTCCCGCAGAGCTTCATTTTACATCTATCTGACGAGGAGGTGAGGCAGCGGCGGCCTCCGCCTCAAACTTTTTTTTTAACATTAATGATCGCCTTATCTTCCCACACGAGGGTGCTTAATGAGCCAACCACTCCGTCGCCGCGATCAATCACAAGCCAGGCTTCCATCTATTGAGCCGTTACGGAGGTTTGAAAATGGATAGAGTAACGTTATTTTAAGTCTACTTTATGAATAATTTTCGTCTAAGTAATTTAATTAAAAATCTTCAAGTTGAACCGTTATGCATTAGAAAAAAACCAGATCGGGTTTAAGCGGAATGTGGAGATGCTGATCATTCAACGAGCTACGGTGTTCGTAATCTGTGTATCGCTGTACTCCATTTTGGCTCATTTTTTGCCAGTAAAATGTTAAATTTTAGATTTATTATTCATTGTTTACTGAATAGTTGGATAAATACATATTACTTTACGAGTAAAAAACGTCGACAGTAATTAACAGATTTAATTCTTCGTGAGTACGAGAAAAAATTTCAGAATCTTAGCTGTCATTGATGCTCTTTTCTCTGCAAAAATTTGTGATGCCTCGTGTTATCCTGAGATGTCGATCAGCCGTCGCTTGTCATTAGTCTTTCCATGATTTTTTTACAGCAGCCACCTCCGCGGTAGGGCACGAGTTACGTACTCGCCAGGCTAACCCGATGTGTTTCAGGTATCAAAACACACCTCCGATACATGAAAAGCTTACGTGTTATCTAGTAGTTTTCATTAGTAGATCCTAGTTAGAGTTTATCATTAATTTTTTATTAATCTCGTTGCAATTAGGCAATTGTCCTGGTGGCAACGGTCAAGTCTAGTCAACGGTTACTCTTACAATTCAGTCGTACATAAATACGTCTACACAAGAGGAACATTATTATTATTAGGTAATATACCGTTTAAGGTAGGTTTTTGGATGGACACAACTATCAAATAAACATTTTGTGACTCCCCACCTAGCAAATTAATCTATATCTGGTCCCTCTTCATCTCGGTGTACTTCTTTTCTCCCTTCATCTCGTCCAACATCCCTATCCTGTTCCTGCCCTTACCTCGCTTGCCCAACATTTTCCCCTCTATTACCCTCTTCAACATTCCACTACCGCTCAATACGCCTTTCATCCATTTTTCCTGCCTCCATAGGATTTCTCTCAACAAACCCCTCTCCTCACCCACCATCTCTAGTACTTCCTCGTTTGTTTTCCTTTCGGTCCATTTCACCTTCTCCATTCTTCTCCACACCCACATTTCAAAAGCCTCCAATCTACGTCTATCCTCCTGCTTCAGTGACCACGTTTCCGCGCCGTACATAGCTACGCTCCATATCAGAGTTTTTACGAGTCTTGTCTTAACATCCCTACTCAACGTCCCCGTCATCAACTCCCTCCTCCTTGAGAAAGCCTCCTTGCCTAGCGCAATTCTTCTCCTTACGTCGCTACCACTTTGACCGTATTGGTCCAAAACACTTCCGAGATATGCAAACTGTTCTACCTGCTCTATTTTTCCCCCGCCTATTTTAATATTTAGCTTAGCCTTTTTCTTTCTGGAAAATCGCATAACCTTTGTTTTATTTAATATTGATTCTCATCCCATATTTATCGCACTGAAACCTCCAATTCACTCAGAAATTCTTGCAACCCCCTTGGCTGACTGAGCCACTAATGCTTGGTCATCAGTAAACCTAACCAATTTTACGAATTCCCCTCCGACTTTCATTTCTACCTCCAGTTATTCCCATGCCTCTTTAATCATTTCCTCTACATGTACGTTGAACAGCACCGGTGACAATGAGCAACCCTGCCTTACCCCCTCTTCCTAACACTGCCCATCCGGACTCTCCGTTCCCCACTCGCACCTCAGCAGTCTGAGACATGTACAGGTTGCGGATCAGTCTCTTGTCCCACCAATCCATTCCTATTTTCTGCAATACACGCATTAATTTTTCCCAATGCACTCTATCAAACGCTTTTTCGAAATCTACAAAACAGGCAAAAACGTCCTGGTTGTATTCTATATTCCTCTCAATTAGTGATCTCATTACTGCAATGGCATCACGCGTACCTCTTCCCTTCCTAAACCCAAACTGATCATCCCCAAATTAATCATTTGTCTTACTCTCTGTCCTTTTGTTGATGATGCTAAGAATAACTTTAGCTGCGTGGGATATCAAACTTATTGTTCTGTAATCCTCACATGATATAGCCTTTGTCTTTTTTGGAATAGGCACCAACACCGATGTCACAAAATCTTCCGGCCAGATTCCTTCCTCATAGATACTGCGAATCAGTCCATATAGAGTCTCCTTCCCACATTTTCCTAAACATTTAAACAGTTCCACAGGAATGTTGTCTACCCCCACGGCCTTATTTGTTTTCATCTCTTTTAATGCCCTTTCTATTTCATCGTCGAGTATGCCTGGACCTAAGCTGTCTTCTTCTACGTCATGTTCCTTTTCTATGTCTAACCTTGTCGGCCTAAGTTCTTTACCATACAGTGTTTCTATATATTCCTTCCATCTCTAGGATTTTTTCTGGTTCAACTATTATCTTACCCCCACTTATCTTTAACTGTTAGCACAGGTCTTGCCTTCTTACTTCCCGATAATAACTTAACCTTGCTGTATAGAGCACCAATTTCACCCTTCTTCTGTAAATTTTCCATGTCCTCGCCATTGCGTTTTTCACCATTCTTCTTTTGCTTATTTTGTGGCCCTTCTCAATTTATTGTTTAACTCTTTGTACTTCATTTTGCCTAACTCTGTGTTTACATTCTTATAAATATTCAGCTATAGCTAAATATACTGTATCAACTGAATCTCTGACGAATGAAAGTGTGTTCGTTATCATAGACGTAGAAATGCTCTTCATATGATTTGAATGAATGGATAAAAGTTATCGCTATAGTAATAATATCTAGTAATGCAAAGTAAGGAAAATTGTTCTTCAGGAGAAGAAATGTTACATAAGGCAATTGTGCAGGAAATTTTAGGCGAGGTCAAATGAACCATTCCCACCCAAATTTCTCAGGCTATGTCGTGAAAAGTTATGATTATTTACCACTCTTTCCCATTAAATTTGTAAGAATGTAATAAGATAAGAAATATTAATAAAAATGAAATTTTAAAAATCCTGTGAATGGAATAATAGTATAGTCATGGATTTACGTGAACATAATTGGAAGTCACACCGAAATAATTGGAAGCGAGAATTTTAAGCCCGTGAAGTGTCTTTCAATGGTAATATCGGGACGACCAACTCATTTGAACAATAGCAGCCCTAACTTTAGGGTATTAAGGAACAACTAATTTACTTGTTTAATTATGTGCCCTTCCTCTCAATAATTATAATACCCTTCTAAGTCCATTCGTTTCAGGTCCATTTCCCATTACCCCCCATTTCTCCTATCTGGGATACGGTTCTTGCGTCTCTGATGGAAGATACTTTATGGTTATATTATTTCGGTTTAACTCAATGTCCAAGCAAAATCGGAGAAGTAAAAAATAATTAGTTCTGGCAACTTCTAGATGATGGCTCGGGTATTATACAATTTTGGAAAAATAATTTAGGTCATCAAGTTCATTCTTAAAATAAATGTATTTAGGATAGAAAATTAGATTGATTTCATATTCCTTTAGGGTAACAAATTAATCGATTTAAACTTTCCTTTTCTCTAGCATTGACAAAGAATCAAAATTGCTGACAACTAAAAATTATAATTAATTCTTTGCTAACGATTATAGCGAGTGGATAAATAAGGAACAATTCAAGGACAAGATACACCATAACACAAATATCCTTTGTGAACACACGTATTAGTCCAATTTATAAAATTTTTCTTATACAGGGTTATTACGAGAGTATTCACAATTATAGTGAATATTCGTTAATATTCACATTTTTTATTGTGTATGCAATTTTCATTGAACATTATTCGATGAAAAATTCTTGTTTAAATTCATCGAAAAATTTGATTTTATTATGAAAACTAAAAGGTTACGTCTTGAATCAAGTACACAACAAAATAATGGTAGTAATCCCAGAAGATAAGGGAGGGAAACAATGTTGGGAAAATTACTCAGATTAACCTAATAGACATCTTATATTGGATCTTAATGCTTATTCCTCTCACACACTTTGAATTAGCTTTTCATTCTTGTCTCATTTCTTTGTAATGTGATCTCCTTCTAGTAGATAGCTGGTGATTAATCATATTTGGGTAAGACACATCAATGTTGACAAAGATATCGACTTTACCCGTGCCATCGCCACAGTTGATTTATATCGTCCGAGGGCAAGGTATAGAGAAGAAGGAGTAAGGAAAGCCCAAAGGGTCGGAGGGGTTGCTGGGGGGCATGTCATTAGAGGTAGGAGCGAAAGAGTTTCAAACGAAAAGACGGCTACGGGTGAGCCATCTATGATTACATGACGATGAATCTTTGTTAAACTTTTCGGTCGACTGTGAGAAAAGTAATTAAGGTTTGCAATGGCGATGAAAGTGAGAAACTTCAAGTCTATCACATTTTAAAGAATTTATATCTTCCTTGGATTCCCCCTCTCTCAAGTTCTGAAGGCACCTTACATACATCCATTATCCCTGGACATATTTTTAAAAATCTTTCTCTGGCCTTCGACTTTGATTTCCTATAAGAGAAATTGAAGTCGGAAGGTTCGATGGTACTAATTATTATTTTTAACTTTGAGAGGAATTCATCTTAAGGATCCACAACTAATCTAATTATTTGTAGCCCCTCAATTTAAGCATATGTTAAAATCTTTAATTGATTAATTAATTTTTTGAACAATTCTAATCCGTAAATAAACATATTTTAAAATATTAATTAGGGTGAACCCTGAGGGACTAACTCTGCATTAGTGTTAGTGCATTAAGTCGGATGTATGAAGATAATTCAATGTTTACTGCAGATGGTGGGAAAAATATAAACTAAATGCATATTGGTTTTCAGAAAATAAATTACAATGTACCCTACCTCTTTATAAATAAAAATACATATTTATCGTAAAATATTGCTGGAAACATTTCAGACTTCATGGAGATATGTACATATGTCGATCGATAATGAATCAAGTAAAGAGACGCGCTACACGTTTCATCGCAGAGAACCCTCTTTTGTGTATTTGTAATGTTAATTAAACCAAATCCAGCTCATGCTAATTGT